>JALDNG010000060.1:32500-680000 GCA_024349245.1 Neodontobutis hainanensis
TTTAGCCCCATGTCACCGCAGCATCAAGTTTCCAACAGAGATGAGACTCCAGCTGCTGGTCAGTGGGTCTCCTCTTCCCTTGAGTCAGGGAGGCCCAGACAGTGGACACTCCTCGACTCCAAAGGGACGGTTAATCTGAGGGATTAGCACCTTTATAAACCCGGGAGCTCAGGTGATAAAAGCTACGGCTGAAACCTGAGATAAATGAAAGCAGAGAGATGACACTTACACCACGAGAGAAAACAACACGTTCGAAAGACCTTCATACTCCGACATGTAACAAACACACACCTCAGAATTTTTCGTAAGTGGCTGGACATAGATGGGCCAAAGGGTTATTTTGTGTTGCACATATAGTTTTCAAAAGGGTTAGTTTTCACATTATTAATTCAGATGTAAAACTTTAATTAACCAAACATTAAATACTGAAGGCATTCTCATCTTAATACCCACAGCTTCTGCTCATATAACACGTCTGTTCTGGGGGTTTCTTGGGGATTTTTCCATCTGTGGTTTGGAGCAATTGTTCCTCTTCAGCCCTCAGGGACGAGCTGGTAATGAGCTCATCGGTCAGTTAATGGGGAACTCTTTAAAATTGATTTGTTTGGCAGATTTTGGGCTCCAATGTACACTACAGTCTACAAAGACAAAATAACAAAACAATTATAATTTTGTTTTATAAAACATCTGAAAAATCAACATGGCTCTAAAATCTGTGCGACTGTAAGTACTGTTCTGAAAAAGTCATAAAGGAACATCCCTGACTTTAAATGATGTGCACTTTAGAGAGTGCTATTGGTATAACTTATTAAGCTTTGTCAGTGACATTCTCTTTAAGGTATAGCTCTTCAAAGAGGAGCCCGTAGACAAATGATGGTGAAAGCCAAATTATATGATATTAAGAGCTATAATAGGATCTCTTAAATTGTTGTGTTGTCTTTTGAATAGTTGTCATGATATGTCTCAACCAAACAATTGTAATAGAAGTATATAGGTTAGATAGCATAATTCTGGGTCTGACCAGTATTGGTCCAGTTTTAGTCCAACTAGAGCAGTATGTAAAAATGTTTTAAAAAGTCAATGGAATTTGAGATCTATTTAAAATGATAACATGGCCATGTTACATTTCAAGAAACACCATTTACCTGCCGTTTTGTCCTTGTTTGGGCCACCTCTACTATAGCTAATGTATTTTGTAAAAGAAAGTACCAAATTAGTTTAGATGAAGTTCTACATTTGCTTGACCATTTGGTTGCATATCTACTGTGTCCAGGAAAAGCAGCTCATTCTCTTTAGTCTAAATGAATGGCTCACATCCTCTCTTTGTAAGTTAACCACAATGAAAATATCTACGAGTTAACTCAAATGCATTACTGACGCTCATGTAAAAACATTCCCTCTTCTCATTGGAGCCTTAGTGTCTGGGAAGAAAGCGAGAAAGTAAATGCAGGAAAAGGGTCCTGAAAATGGCCTTGACTGCTCAAATATCAAAAAGCCAAGGTACTTTGTTGCTCAGAGTTCCCAGCCTCCACGAGACACTGAAGCAGAGTAATGCCTTGGAGATGGGTTAGATTAGGGTCATACTCCAATACTTCAACGGCGACCAACCAAAGAAAGAGATCTGCCAAAAAAAGAAATACGTTCAAGTGAAGCATTGCAGTCGCAGTTCAGAACAGTTCATCTTCGTCAGCTGTTTGCAATATGGTTTAAAGACCGCAACACCATTCGAATTATGACGTCCTCAGGTTCAAGCTGGTGCTGATTTGTCCCAATCCAACAATATACAGCTTTAGCACAAAATGGCCGCTATTTTGACTGAGCACAGTGATGCATTTTTAATTAGTCATTATCTGCCAAAATGTTCTCAAGTAAGCAGGAGCTCGGATTTGGGACAGTCCCAGTCAAATTAAGACATTTGGTCAGCTTTAATTTCCGTCCACTGAAACATTAGATATTGATATTTCACATATTTATTTAGGATAAATGTTCCTAATGCATTATTGAAAGGTTCTCCACACCACAGAGCTATTTGCCTAATTTTATTTTAATTAACTGCGGACCTCTGTTAAGATAATGATAGTCCATTTGTTTTTCAAAGAACAGGACAGACCTGAATTTAGACCAAACCGAATTGAAAAGAACAATGGCTGTTCAGTGTTCTTGGTGTGACAGTTTCCTCATCATGTTCCTTCAATGATAGGACCATTTGGCAATTAAACAGTGGAGTTATTGTACTTTATTATTGTCTGGGGATGTCATTATTTTAATTATGTAAGCATTATAGCACTAGCACTGTAAAGGAATGGACCTCTCCTATAAAAGCAATGTTTTCTAACAAGTTAGTTTTGTGATATATTGTCCTGACAAAGAGAAATGCTAAAGTAATGAGTGTTAATCAAATTGTACTCCTGTCTTTCTAAAAATACTTCTGACTGGTTTAAATCTTAAAACAGGTGCTACCGGAGTCTAAAAAGAAAAGTTGTATATGACTGTTTTTCATTTGCTCGAATGTTTAAATTCATCCAATTGGACTGAGTGGAGAATAAATAAAATTTGTCTCAATGTTCCCATAATACTTTTTTTTATTAATAATTTTGATTGCTGCTTATATTTTCCTTGTTGAGGAAACTCATAAGATTTAATTAATTTGAACTTTTTTTCTGCCTATGAGTAAACATAACTTAAAAGATCCCCAATTTCAAAATAGATTTTGTCCAAATATATCAAGTGTATCATTAGTGTTTGTTTAAACTGTCAAAGATAAAAATGGAATCACATTTTTATTAGGCACTTTTGTGATTGCTGTAAAGATTTCATATGAAATTTAAATTTACTTACTGCAAATAATTTAATGGAGCACCGCGTAACTTTTAGCCCAAAAATATATATTCTCAGAATCCTTTTGATGGTTCCTAGACATGTCACTGACACAGTACTGTCAGCTGCCGGGAAACTGCCACTGTAACTTCTGTAGAGGAATTATTGCCCTCTACTAGATAAAAACTATGCAGTGCCTCTTTTACAATAATTAGAAAATAAATTTACTATAAACTCAAACAAGCCAAAAAGACTTTTATTTTATTTTTTTTAACACAGCTTTATTATTCAAGTTTACAGTGCAGCAAACTTGAAGTACGATAGAAAGAAACGTCATTAAAGGTGCAGTATGTCATTTTAGTGACATCTGGTGGTGATTGCATTTTGCATTTCCCTGAGCTTTTATACAAGAATAGTCCTCTAAGAAGATACATTAGCTTCATGAGTTGCTCTGGGCTCAGTTTATCTCCTCTCTTTTGTCCCCAATGGGCAATTACTGATCTATGTGTGGCATTTGGTTTCAACAATATTTTCTACAAGGATAAAATACTGGCAAGTTACTGTGATTATAATTGTCTAACATACTGTCATTACAGATGTCTTCACATAGTCCAGGTACTTGGGATCCTCTGGACTAATCATCTCGTAGGTCTTTCCCTTTTAGCTGTAGCTCAGAGTGATTTGATTTATTATTTTTACTCCAGCGCCGCACTATTATGGTTTCCCAAGGATAACAGTAAGACAGAAAGACTGAAATCACAAGTGCAAGAAAACAGCTGTCATTAAGTAAAACCTCAACAACAGCATGATTAATGGATGGTGTGTATGTAATTAGGTCCTCATTAAGAAGTAGTCCAAACTAAGCCCCGACTTTCCATAAGCTGGTCTGGTTACCAGGTTTAAGAACACACACATATTCATTCAACTACATTTACCTTAAAACAACATGGCCGCTCATACAGTCATACTCTGTGCATGGATATGGTTTATTTGGCCGTTAAAAACCATACCATCTTCACATCATTAGGAGCGTGTGTGTGCGACTGTGTGTGTGTGTGTCGTAATAGGTCATCAGCGCGCTTCCTGGTCGACACATGGCAGCGTTTATAAACCCCAACTGTTGGAATATCTGACACCTTCACCTCACAATAGCAGGTTGTGTGTGTAGACTGCGTATTTATCATATTACAGGGACAAAATCAGTAAACAAAGTTACACAAGTGGGACTTTTTGGAGCTCACTTATGTGGGTGAAAGGAAGGACCTGGTGATGCTAATTAACAAACATGTGACATTTAAGTTGGGAAACCTAAACAAAATGTTCTAAAGCTATTGTATAGACTACAGAGACCATTTGTTCTCTTCAACTGTCCCCACAAATATTTGTAAATTGTCTTGCTTTTGAGCAGTCCCTGTTCCCAGTGTTCAGATTTAACTAATACATCCAACACAATGGTGCTGACATAGAGCAAACGGACCCAAGCTGGTATTTAAATCTGGCCTGCTCTATGGTCTGTGCTGAACCAGGTGAGTCAGAATAGTGACAAAATAACTCTATCTACTTTATACTAGAAATCTACACTACAGTGCAGTTTCGCCAGTACTTCTTGGCTCTTAAACAAAATCCACACATACTGTCTATACTGATAATGTTCCTAATACTACAGCTGTACTAGGAGAAACATCTTTTTCCCTTGTTCCCTCTTTGAACACAATACCTATTAGTGGATGCTATTGCTTTCTGCGTGCTTTAATCCCAGTTACAGCTGCACCTTTAATGTTCGTGCACACACCTGTCCGTCCTTTATTGAGAACTCCCAGTCACCACTCGAGCTGCGATAATGAGTTTTCTCTTACGTTGACCCGATAAGGATCACGGTCGTGTTGTTAAGATTCTCTGAAATCAGATTAAAACAGGAAATAATGTTATTAGTGAACTGCACGCTTACAGCAAAAGACAAAGCTGTCATTGGAGCGAGTTATCAGAAAGAGGATCATGATGTAGGACAAACATTTTGTATGTTTCAGCCGTTGACAGGTTCCTCTCTTATTGTGTTTGTCGGTAGCTAATGTCATTATGTTTACACTCAGCTCTACACTCGCTCTTTGCAGTAAAAGCCAGTCTACAGTGTGTGTAACAAAGTGGAATAGATGAGCAGGCTTTAGTGGGTATTTGGCAGCAGGTCAGGAACATTACACAAAGAATTTGATGTAGCTCTCTGTCCGAACATCACGTCTGCGCTGATGCTCACACATTGTTTCCACTCCAACATTAAACTACTGCGTGGTTTTGAATCATCCACCTGCCAATGTTGATTATTAAATTAGAGTTTCATACTTTTCCACTGTTTACAGACAAGAAATATGAGGAGAAAGAGGAGAATGACATGGGGCAAGTTGAATTTGAACCCAGGCCCCATTGGTACATACTATGTTTACAGTTTCATGATTTGTATAATGATCTTGAATGTCTTTAAAAATGTATTGTTACTTTTTTCTCAAAGTTGAAGTCATTTAAATTATGGCTTTTAATATTTTTCATTCCATTAGGACAAGTGCTCATTTCTAACATCTAATACACCATCCTCTGACAGTTGCCACGGTAACTAAGTAATATTATGAGCCTGTCAAAGTGATGATCATACAAGATGTATAAAAATATCATCAATGGCCACTAGAGGTATTGCAGTGATAACGTCTCAACGGGATTTTCTATATAGACATGTAAAAGCATGGTGGCGTTCTGGTTTTGTAGTGGTTATTGACAATTTTTATTTCATGGACGATTTTCTCTTTTTCTCTCTATTTGTTTTGTGTCACTGCACTATCCCACTTTCAAGCCCAATGATCAGAACAGAAGGCTGAAAATAAACCAAGAAGCCAAAAACGTTTGAGCCAGAGAGCTACGTCCTTTGTAAATCAACAGCAGCCATTAATTATTCTGTTTTAGTATTAATACATCATTGATTATAGCTTACACACATTACAGTATTATTGTGCACTTTAGGTTATTGCCAAGAAATTGCTCAAAATCAGGCTTATAAACAACTATATACAACTTTAGACTAATAATACATTAGAAAAAAAACATAGAAATAAACAGAACACTTATTAAAGTCAGTATTTAATATCAACCCACCAATCTACAAAATGTATATACACCCCTGGGACTAATAGGAAAAGGACGACGAAAGGTGATTGTTATTCCCACTGCTGCACTTATCACTCGTTTGTTTTTGTAAATTGTCTATATTTCAACAGAGATTTAAATAAACTCTGCTTATGCGATGTTGCTCATTTTCCCTGTGAATGTGCTAAAGCTCTTACTAAAACACTTCAGCATGTTTATGTCTCACTGCAGCTTTTCCAAAGAGAGAGCCAGCCCCACTCCGCTGACACTTTGTGAGACACACACCGGATGAGACGCCAAGCCAAATTATCAGTGTGTATGCAAAAGATCTGATGTGGGCCAGCATAAATTCAACCTAATTTTGTTATTAGGTACATTACTAACTATTTTTAGAAAGTGTAGTTCCTGATTTAACAAGATAATGAAACACAAATTGAGCAAATTGTGTGTAAATCAGAAAGTAATAAGAGTGCTCTGTAGCCGCTGTAGCAGCTTTTGGGCAAGCAGCCAATGAACTGTGTGGAGTTTGACTTGCAGTGAAATAAAAAGAAACGGTTGAGCACTGGATTGGGAAGAAACCACTAAAATACAGTACAGTATTGAACACTATAAAGCCTACTATTATTTGAATATTTTTAAAACTAAAGAGTTAACCACATCCTTCCTTAAATACCCCAAATCACCAAAATGTATCTACTTTGGAAGTCAGATGTGAGCAGAGCGATGCACATAAATTCAAGAGGCAGCTTATACTTTATCTGTTTCCTTCACCAAACACTGACCTCCGTGAGTCTGGACCTGGTCTAAGACTGGACTAACTCTGTGTCCTTCACCAAACACTGACCTCTGTGAGTCTGGACCTGGTCTAACACTGGACTAACTCTGTCTCCTTCACCAAACACTGACCTCTGTGAGTCTGGACCCGGTCTAAGACTGGACTAACTCTGTCTCCTTCACCAAACACTGACCTCCATGAGTCTGGACCTGGTCTAAGACTGGACTAACTCTGTCTCCTTCACCAAACACTGACCTCCATGAGTCTGGACCTGGTCTAAGACTGGACTAACTCTGTCTCCTTCATCAAACACTGACCTCCATGAGTCTGGACCTGGTCTAAGACTGGACTAACTCTGTCTCCTTCACCAAACACTGACCTCCGTGAGTCTGGACCTGGTCTAACACTGGACTAACTCTGTCTCCTTCACCAAACACTGACCTCCGTGAGTCTGGACCTGGTCTAAGACTGGACTAACTCTGTCTCCTTCACCAAACACTGACCTCCGTGAGACTTGGTAACTGGACTGTATAGATTTTTAAACTGTTCTTTTTATCTTTTACAGTGTATTATACCCTGGTTTTGACCTGTTCTCGTTCTGACATAGTCTTGGTTTTGGATAATGCGGACTTACAAAAAGTGAAACATCTCTGCAGCTTCCTTAATGACAAGCTGTAAAATGATGTATGTTTGAGTGTGAACTGTTCCTCCCTCGTCCCTCTGTTTACATTCCCCTCAAACTGCAGGAAGCCATCTTTAAATCCGTGCCACAGACAGAAGAGTGTGTCTGTGTATTTGTCAGTAACTGGGTGACGAACAGAGAGAGGCTCTGGCAGCGGCTGCTTCTCCATAAACAAAGATTAGAAAAATGAGAATATCATGTGTTTGTTCAGAAGAGCAGTGAGAAATTGTATTGGTGTGTTTACAAAGGTATTTTATAACAAAACCACAAGAAATTACCTCTAAACAGTTCCCAGTGTTTTAGTCAGTTCTCACAAGTATCATTGGCTTTGTTTCACTCAAACGAAATATCAACGACTGAGCAGCTGCTGTAAGTAAAGTAAAGTAATGTAAGTATATGATTGCAAACTAAAAAATAATTACAATTACATGACACTAAATGAAACAGCTATTTACAGAACGATGATTCAAGCAGTGAGTTAAAATTAGGCTCACTTTTTAACCAATGATGAATGATCATTAAAACCAAGACAACATGAACCTCCTGAGTGGAGCAGACTCAATAGTTTTAAGTGCCCCATGTAAACTCAGACAAAGACTAAAGCCCGGTTGAACAGAGTGCAAGCTAGAAGAGTCGCTCAGTTAAGCTGTGCATTTAAATGTAGTGACTGTGTAATTGTTTTGGAGCCATCCATAAAATTATGATTTTTTTAAAATAATGTTGTACTGCACCCTTTTTTATAGGACACACAACAGGATGGATGTTATACTGAACAACAAGGACCATACCCTGCACTGGGCTTTTGAACAACAGAGAGCAGCCAGTGGACATCTAAGATCAGTGCAGGACAGAACAACACAAGAACTCCTTTTTCTCAACTGCCACGAGACTATAATCAGTCTGTGGGAGATGAATTTGAATTTGAATTGAGTGTTCCTGGGAGTTTCAGTCAATGGCTTTTTCAGGGTTTTCTACAGTTCAGTGAAAGGACAATAAGAAAGCATCAGTGTCCCAGTTCGAGGGACCAAAGTGACAGTCCTGTTCTTATGCCTGGGTCTTTTCTTTGGGTCTTGAGCCTTTTCCTGTCCCGTGTTTGTGTATTGTAAGAAACCACGGTGCTTATATCACTTGCCTGTGGAGAGGAACCGAGGAGAATAGATAGATTTCCTCGCGGTTAACACGCAGCACAGAGACAGTGTTTATAATTCTCGTTCCAGCAGCAGGCTTTTCAATAAACAGGCTGACAGTCTGATTTATGGACGCAATCCTCCACAGTTAGTTAGCACGGCTCTTCTCTCTTTGTCTATCTTTGGATAGCACTTCTTTTACAGTTTATACAGCGCTCTCGTTCACTGAGGGACAGTCTGAGATGCATGAAACATTTAAGTCACAGAACCTTAAGGGTTCAGAAAGCAGAGGACTGTACAGGCATCTATCTAAAGTCTTATAAAAAAGATCACAAAAACAAAGTGAAAAGCACCAGTAATGCCTTTTATAAATGTTAAGCACTATTATTATAACATAAAAATTCAAAAGCAGCTTCATTTTTTCATTTATGTCGCTCTTATCTGGGAACTTTTACTTCTTGTCCCAAACCAAGGCAATGCAGTGTTTTAGTGATACAACACAATTCTTTACAAATATTATTTTCTAAAGCAAAGGGTGAAAAAAACGACATGGTCATTCAACTTTACAGAGAAAGAATGGTTAAACACGACATATTTGTAACATGACGATCAGGGTTATCTGGAGGCTGTTTTCCAGACATGCTTTTCTGCAGCATCATAATCTAATCGTTTGGTTTACTGCCTTTGCCAAGTGCATCACCAAGAGAACAGGGAGTGAAAATACAAGACTTCCAAACAGGTTGCTAAGGCTATTCCAGGTTTTGCTGCATGAAACAGAAATGCCTATTTATCTCAAATATTGATCCCAAATCTGTCCAAATCTGTGTTAGTGAACATTTTAAATTTGCCAAGATAGTCCATCCACCTCACAGGTGTGACATATCAAGAGGCTGAGTAGAGAGCATGATTATTGCACAGGTGTGTCATGGGCTGGCCACAATAAAAGGCCACTCTAAGCAGCACAGCTTTTTTTTATCTGTATTTTTTATGTTGAGAGTTGCTGACAGGTTGAGTGGTTTAGCGCTGAAGCTGTCAATCAAACTGCACACTACACTTTATTACTGCTGCTTTTTAATTGGTCCGATAAACAAATTTAATCCAATAGGAAGTTCCAATATTATATTATATTATTAGAGTGCTGATGGCATTGAAAACAACAAAATGCAAATCTATTTATTTGTAGACATGACGTCATTTTTACTTTGCTGCTGTCCCAGCTCAGTCCTGCCTCAAAGCTGTTTATGAAGCTGTATATTAAGACTATGAAGCTGCAGTGGCTAGTGTTTAAGCTAAAGTTTGCTAGAGACAGAAAAATATTAAATAAAAAATAAATAGAAAATAAGTTTATATGACCAGGTGTTTTCTGTGGTGGAGGACTTTACCATGCCCTTTGTGGCAGTGTCTTTCCTTGTGTTTTGAAATACATAATATTCTCATCAGGAAAACACACAATAATGGGCCAAAGTTACATTTTCAAAGGATTTCAAATTGAATTTCTGTGATTTTTCTTTGGCCCTGTGTCTCGTCCTTGGTGGTCCCCTTTATTGAGTCATCGTTCATGTTTGATGTACAGTCATTATCACAATCTCATTATCCATTGGTCCCTGCTGTATGGGCCTACTGTAGGGGCCTGTGTGTGCGGGGTACTGTCTCATCTTGAGGCCAATGTAATTAGAGGTCTGACCCCGTGACACTGGACAGCGCCAGCCCTGCTAATGACCCCTAATGACCCTGCAGACCATTGCTGGTGGGTGTTTGTGTGGTGAGGCTGGTAAAGAGCCTCAGTGCTTTGACCAGGACAGAATTTATATGTAGAAAGCCCAAAATATAACTTTCTTTGTTAATTTTTACCTATAAATTATTTTACAATAGATACGAGAAGACACATTGGTTTTAGTGAACAAAAATCACATGAAATGTCTGGATGTCTGTTTATATGATACGTCAATGTGGTAAAGAAATAGCTTAGTCTTGTATAAAAGTGCTTCTGTTACTTTTGGAGCTAATTTATTACTTGCAGCAGATGTTACATGCCTAGTTTGGAAGAGCAGACAGGAGACGATACTATCCATAGATGTGAATGGAGTCAGAGATAAATGTATTCAAAACAGTGATATTTTCACTGTATGTTGAGGAATGGCACATATTTTGGTTCAGACACAGGCCACAATGAAGTGCTTGGACAAATAAAGTTTTGGGGTTGTAAAAATCAGAATGAAAAAGTCAGTGTAGCACACACCTGCATCAATAGTGGTTAAAGCAACACTATGTATTTACTCTACTGAGCATCACTTACCTTGTTTAGGGAATACACAAATATTACATTGAACCCTTTTTTGTGCATAGTGTGCCTTGAAGGATTTTTAACCAAACTGTGATCCTATTAACCAACATTGAAACACTGTTCAAATTGCATAATCTTCAAATATCCAGATCAACCAATGGCTGCCTTTGGACAAAAATATCAAACACAATATTCTAACTTTTGTAGATTTCACATCTGTAAATTGCATCAACTGAACCGCCTTAAGAAATGGTCCTTGAGTGAGAAGCCGTGGCTGCTCTCCAAAAATATACAGTCTAATTCAACGAGTCACACATTTCTAATTACTTCAAAAATGGAAATATTTGCTCATTGATAGACCATTCAGCATGAGGCCAAATGAATCAGTATTTCCACCTAATCAGTAGGAAGGCATTTGACATGACTGAGTTACATGCTGTCGTAAACATACTGGACCGGATTTTTTTCTTTTTAGTAAAAAAACAAAACAAAACAGGATTTATGATGCAACTTATTTATTATAGGGGACATTATTATATTTTTATTATTATTATATTTACTTGAAATGGCCAATCACATGCGAGCAAACCACATGCTCAAAAAAGCAGTGCTCCCATTGGTCTACACCAGGTTGTGATCAGGAGTGTAGTAGTAGCTGCCGATTAATTGTATTTTGAGCACCAAAAATGTATTTTAACAAAGACACACCTTATAAAAGAAAATTATCAACAGAGTCAACTAATTCAAGCACGTAATGTTTAATGAGACAGAATTAAGTGCCGTCCTGACGCTAAAGTTGCAGCTAAGCTAATGCTAAGCGCTTCAGTTTGGTATAATGTATTACTATTTTGTGGAGGAAAAAAATGTTCCAGTTTAACTTTTTCAATAAAAGAGAAGCAGGAGAGGTCCCTAGGCTGCTTTTGGTGTGTAATCTGAGACAGGAACGTCAACAGAAACAAAGACAAACCTTTAGGGGACAACCTTGCACCTGTAACTCTTTAATTCAACACAGTGTGAAGTGTCATTCACAAAATATGGTATACTTAAGGTTTGTTCTTAATACTAAATGTGAATTAAGATGTCACAATTTGTGGTCTAAACCAACGATTTCTGACACATGTAGCTGTGGTCAGCAGCTGAGGCATCTTTCCTGTTTAATGGTTAACATATAGAAAATAAAGGCAATCACTGGTAAACTCTGACCACACTGAGGTTAACTCTAAGTGACCCTATGTTTCACTCTGCTAAGGTTTGACAACTCAAATAGCCTCTATCTTTAGCCCCACGTCTGGGACTCGGCGTGTGTGTGCCCTGTCTCCAACGTGGCCTGAGGCGTGTTGTTGCTTACCTCATTAAGCCATGAAAGAATGGCCAGACCACCATGGCACATGCACACACTCTGCCTCTTGTGCACAGCGGCTTCATGGACACAGTGATTAGCGTCCGAGTCTCTAATGTCTGGTACAAAGAAGGAGTGGAAATGTCACTGAAGAGCCATTCACAAACTGACAAGCTCCCTGTCAACTTGTGAGAGTGTCTTTGTGCGGCCCGGACAGAGTGCTTGAAGCTAAAAGGATCATTTCTCTTCGTTAGTGTTCCTTATTAACGTGTAGCCTGCAGACAGAGAGGGACACACAGAAGTACTGCCTGTGCATGGCGTTGTCTCTCGAGAGCATATATCAGTGCATTAGGGCAAGTTAGCGTCGCCTGGCATCCAGACGGACAAGGTTTTCTACAAGAGCAATGTCCTGGGCTGGACTCAGAGGCAGTATTTGTCCAGTAATATAAAATATGACTTGAACAGTTTTAGTCATTTATCAATAGCTCTGACCATTTCTGTGAGTAAGGAAAAAAGGCTAAAGGCAATTGTTTTCTGAATGATTTCCCGAAAATGCACATATTGTATATGGACAATTCATCTTTGAGTCTCAAAAATGTGTTGGACTTTGGAAATTGAAAATATATCTGAATTATTTTTGAATCTGAATTTATTTTTCATATTTTTGTGAAATACTAGAGCTACCAGAGGGTGAATTCTTTTAACTTACTTTTCATTTCTCAATTCATGCTCTTTTCAATCCTAGCATCTGTAAATGTTTTTTTTATTATCCAGTAACTTCTGAGTTTTCTGGAAGACTGGTAAAACATAGTTTTTTTTTAGCTTTCTGCAGGCCTAGGTACATTTACACAGATCTTTTTAATATTTTTTTTTAGTAAATAGTTACCTCAATGTATTTATAACAACAAGAGTGTTTGGCAGAACTTCTCCTTCCACAGGGCACTGCTTCAAATGAGTTCATAAGATCACAAGATGGCAATAAACACAGAAACAACAGATTATATTTTCTACACACCTGAAATTTCAACAAGTGCAAATAAGAAAAATGCTTATCTTGATCAAATTAAATGATAAAAAAAAAGAAATCCCAACTGCACACTGTCTCACTTTTTACATTTATTAAACGTTAAACAAAGAAATGTTTCGGTCCATTTCTCTGTCAACAGGTATGAGGACAGCCCAGGCACTCTTTTCTCCTTTTCTTTTTAAATCAAACATGGTTTGAGTTGAGATCACAGAAAGAAACAAAATGCAAGAAAACAATATGTCATGTGACAAGTAACCATTTCTTTGAAACTTCAGATTTATATGTATAATTATATATTGTTAGTGAATAAAACATTTATAACAATGTTTATAACGCAATAGTGATTATTAATGTTGTATTAATGCTTTGAAAAGGATGAATTAAGGATTAAGTTATTCTAAATTATTACCAGTCCTTTTGATAACTTTAGTAGCTTTAGAATATTTTATTAAATTTAGGAAAGATTTTTGTGGTTGTCTTTACTAAAGCACTTGTTACATCCCTTAATGTATAATGTTGGCTTATCAGTTGCAGTATTGTTATTTAATTATTAAACAAAAAAAGAAAAGAAAAAAAAAAGGTTTTGCAATACACTGCTGAAAAAGAATGGACGAGCTCAAATGTGGGCCCCGAGGCTGAACCGTTGGGAGCCAGTGTTTGAGATAATCTAGATAAACTGTTGACCAGCTGTCTGCTCATGATAACGCCCCACTGCCTGACTCTGACCCATGTTTCCACGCTGGTTCGATAAATCCCCGTTTATAAATTATGGGATGCCACACTCTTGTTATCAATGGGACACTGTCCAGACCTCAGCAGTAGTTCGATACATGGCCTTTGAATGTCACAAACAGGAAAAAGGTGATAAAAAGCCATCCTTTTTACAGTGCAGGGCCAATATCAACCCTTTTTTTTTCAGTAACAAAACACCACTCATCCGGGTCATACCCTTAAACACTGCATTAATACACTCTCAGTAACTTCTTACCTCCGTCTTTCTCCTTTGTCTTTCTCAATTTACTGTCACCACTGCCTCAAACCCATGGTTCCTTACCAAACTCTATGGACCTCCAGGGAAGAGTCTGAGGAAGTGCACTCACAATGGCAATACATATCTTGCCCAAGCACAGTTGAGAGCTAAGGCATCATAGATCAGTGTGAGTGCTCCCAGTCATGCTAAAGAGTGGCACACTTCCTGGGGTTTGGTTTAATTGCAGGGCTAGGCAACCTTACTGTAAAAGTATGGCTTCTAATCAATCCAGAGCTGCATAGGCTCAACACGGGTCTCCAAATTACACTAAAAGAAAACAACCAGAAAGTCTTCATTTAACACTGACAATTTTGTCCTGCTGTTATTAACCTGGATTGACTGTATTAGGTATTAGGGAGTCTTGTTTCTTCTTTTGTATTGATAATTTAAGTTACCCTGTTTTTAACCTATCTGCACTGCTATTCTTTTTCTTGATAACATTTTTGTTATTCATATTGTACATTTTATTATCTACTGAAAGCATTTGGCAAAACTTTAAAATACCTCACACTATTAAGCATTAGTATTTGTAACAACTTAATTTATCCATAGCACCTCATTTACAAAGCATTAGACCGACATTAATAATCACCATTACACTATAAACATTGTTATAAATGTTTTATCTTTAAAAATAAACCCATGTATGATTATGCATTTAAATTATATTTAAGTGTCTATGAATAGTTTATAAATGAAGCAATTGTTAATTAATGTTTAATTACTGTTTTATTATATGAGTTATTATAAAGTGTTACCAAATATTTAGATTGTATGTATTTTTATTGCATGCTCACTTTTGCATTTTCCCTGTCTGTGTACTCAGGGAACTGAAAGTCAAATTTAATCTAATACTTTTATTTAGCTTTAAGGGCCAAACTTTAAGCATAACATTTAGCGCAGGACGTGGATGCAGGTGAATTTTGCTCTGTGTTTCTTGTTTATACGTACATCTGACTGACATTAAAGTCTGTCTATGTCTTTGGCGACTGACCTCATTGCCTCTGCATTTGTGGGAGTTTCCATGTCACAGAGCAAAAACTATGGAGAGAAGTATTTAAATGAGACACGCAGCTTCATTTACTAAGGTTTGCGACTCCCAAATTTTGTGCCTGAAAGAAAGCTTGTCTTGATGTTTGTGATGTGCTTTAACCTTGTCAGAATGAAGAAGAAACAGCACTGTGCAATAAAAAAAACATATCTGCAGACATTTCTGAGAACACAACATAAGTGTACTATATTGTTAAAATAGAATAAACAACAAATAATGCACTGCTTAAGTTTAAAGAATTGGCTCAAATTGGTCTCCCTGAAAACTGGTCACCAACAAAACAGCTGAGAATAAAACATGGCGCTGAAATCTCTCATTTTCAGTTTTATGCTCATTCTGGAAAAAATGGTACAGAAACTTACCTAATTTAAAGGAATGCATTTATAGTTTTCCGTTGAAGTGTCTCAACATACTACAGTTTTGTGACAGTGCACCTCCTGGTCTTTCTGAACCAATAATGGAGTAATTGACGGAAAATAAAACCTTCCTCTTACAAGGTTATACCTCCACCGTGAATGTAATTTCAAAGACACCTCCAGCAGGTGACCCTCGCCTGACCTTCTCCCTAATACCAGCTGACACTAACACGGCCTATTTCTGTGCCCTAATTGCCTGTTGAAATACTCCGTTGTCCGGTCAGATTTAGTGGCGGGAAGAGGGTGACACACAGACAAACTGGCAGCACAATTACAATAATAACACCCCTACTACCGCTCCTTATGTCTCCGTGTGCGTCTGTACATGTGTGTCAGAGCGGGCACAGCTTTAAACTATTACAGAGGATCTATTTTCTTTGCGGGACCTTCACCTGAGTGGGGAATTTACAAAGACAGAAAGAGTAAAAGGGTTTTTGATGGACAGAATATGAAAATGGTCCATTTATCTGCAGCCACTGGGTTCATTGGTGGAGACAAAGCCCTAACACCATAATGACCTGTTAAGACCACTGCTTACTACCCATCATCCCTCTGTCTGTGGTTTGGTAACAGCAGAAATGTCTGGGAATGAAGCCTATTTAGCTTCTCAGTGTCTCTGAATACAGCAGTATATCCAGACCCATGTTGTTTATACGGCAGGAATCGTAGTTTGTAGGTTTGAACTTGTAAATGGACAGAATGTTACAGCAGTTGTGTGAAATAAATGGAGGTGGCTTGCATCATTAATCTTTTAATTGGTTGGTTGTATTGCCTTAATAATAACCTTTACTCAAAAGCATTTAGGAAGTGTGGAAAAAACAGACTTTGTAATAAAAAATAAATATTTGTAGTTCAAAGTTCAAAAAGTACAAAAAAGGTGTTGATCATGCCAGCTGATAGACTTAGATTTGACTTAGTAGCTCCACAGGGTAATTACTTACCACTTGATCAAATCACAATTGTCCCCACTCAATTAACTCATTAAGTTAAACCTGGCGTTACGTCATTAAAAAGTCCTATTGTCAGTGTCTATCTGACTGTATGTATTGTAGAAGCTGTATGTGGAACTCCACAATTTCCCTGCTGCCAATCCCACCAGTGGCCACTCAAAATATTGCAGCAGAAAAATCCCGCCTGGCCCCGAAAGGATTTTTGTGTAACACTCCTCAGTGTAGCTAGTGGGCTGTGGTAATGTCACGTGCTTTCAACACTATAACCCTTTTTTACACAGCATAGTTTGATAAAAAGTGCTAAAAATGTTAAATTAACACTAAAAAGAATTAACTCATATAGAATCTATAGAAACCCATGGTATGTTAAAGCATGAAATAATAAAATCAAATTAATAAAATAATTATAAATATATAGTGGTAAATGTAAAGTGGTCAGCACTGTTGCCTCACAGCATAAAGGTCCTGAGTTGGACTTCCTGGGCCGGGCTGGGCCTTACTGTGTGGAGTTTGCATGTTCTTGGGTCGGTTTCCTCCAGGTGCTTGGGTTTTTCCCACCAACATCATAAAGACAAGATATTTGTTTTTGTATACAGCCCAATATCACAACAACAGCCGCCTCAAAGGGCTTAACAGACTGCACCGGACAACATCCCTTGTCCTTAGACCCTCCATCAGGGTCATAAAAAAACTCCCCAAAAAACCCAGCCAGGAAAAAAGAGAAACCACAGGGAGAACCACAGAAGGACAGAGCCACTCCCAGGACGGACAGGCCGTGCAGTAGATGTGTCCAGGAAAAACATGAACTATAGTCTCCGGTTAGTAACGTGACTAATTACTGACAAAAGATCTGGAGAGAGTTCCCAGGTTCCCCATGAGCTGCCCACTGCTCCACTGAAAAGTTGAATGCACAAAAGAGATTCTCCAAAGGATTAATAAAGGGTAACCTAACTTATAATTTAATTATATATATATGTTATAATCAAGTCTTAAGAGTTTGGGGTTGTAGGTTGAAAATTACATCTCGGCTAGAAAAAAGTAAAGCCAGTTTTCTCATGCTGACGCAAACGGCTGGAAGGAGGAAGAGGACAGAAGCATGTCGAATTAATCAAGTCCGCCCTCGTGCGCACAGAGGCCAAAAACAAGACAAATGGCTGTCTTGTAGATAAAAGTGAGTTTCAGTGATGTAATGTGAAATTCAGAGGAATTCCAGTAAAACATGAAGTTATTTGGGGGAAAATATGAAACATGTATATGCCATGTCTGTTTTAGTTGAAGTAGAAAAGTATTATTGGCAAAAGGTTTGTTTAATCATTATTATACATCTGATCCATACCAGTACCTGCACAAATAAATAAATGCTCCTGCTTTGAACCGAGAAAAAAAAAAAACATTCAATCTCCTCAAGCATAATGTAATCGGGGATAAATATTGGCAATTCAATCATGCAATATTCAACGAGGCAGCAATAATGGCCTTTCTGACGCTGAGGTCAGAGCTAAGTGTTTACGGTGAGCTCAAAAACTTCAGTTTGGTGTTAAGTATTTGTATTTTGCAGAGAAAACGATGATCCAGTTTTACTTTTTTAATAAAAGAAGCGCAGGAGGGGTCCATGCCGCTGGGGCTGAGTGGCGTGTGAGACAGGGAAGAAAATTGGGTAGTGCCACTTTAAATTGTCTGCTTTCACGTAAATTAACACTTGGATTTTTCAGTGTTTTATATTTCCAAAACCTTTTCTACACATCAGACATCAAAACAACAGATAACATTTTATATAAATGCCATGGCGTTTTAGCATCATATACCCCAAGCCTAACCCTGGAATATTGATGTGATAACATACATCTCTCAGATACATTGATATTTTTTATTTTATTTAACCTTAATTTAACCAGGAAGGTCCCATTGAGATTGCAAATCTTTTTCAAGGTACTCCTGGCCAAGACAGCAATTCACATTCTTCATATTCCCCCTGGCTGTTTAAGAATAGAACTCTAAATGTGCACATATCCCATGGTCGAATATTTGTAAAATGGTTTTGTAAGTGGTTAAAGGGAAAGTCTAATCCCCAATGCACGCACACACATTTTTCATCTGACCTCTTGTGTCTGTGCAGGAGTTAGTCATCCCCACAGCGACCTACACTGACCTGTCTGTGCTCAGAGATGTTGAAAAGATAGTGGTAGGGATGATGGATGTGAGAAACGCTGCAGTTTCTACAGGACCTTCTTAGATTGTAAAGAGTCATTTGGCTCCGTGTGTTGTTCCTTAAAGATGTTAATATGTTGGGAAGACTCACAGATGTTTTTTGTAGTGTTTGTATAAGTTCATTGTGAGCTGATGTTGTGGTTTGAGTGTAGGTGTATCTCCAGGTGCAATTATGGATGTGTTTTCATTAAAGAGATTGATTCATTAAACAGAGCGTAGGCGTAATCGTGTCAAGTGCAAGTTCAAAAGCTGTGATGTCAAGTAGTTAGACAAGATTTCAATTGTATTTGAAGCAAACTTTTAAATCTTGGATGCAATGTCAATAATAAATATAAAGAAAAGAGTAAATTCTGGTGTGCAGTGGAAGTTTGAAGGTATAGCCTAATGCAGCTGCAGTAAACACTAAATAAATACCACAGACCACTTTTTCAACGGGCATTTGGTCTTCCTTGCTCAAAAATAGGACAGATTCTCCTGGTTAGTTCAAAAATGGGTTATGGATCCATTCATTCTGAGTTTGAGGGTCTTTTGTGGATGAAAAGCCTGCCAGTAGAAAATGAGGCCCTGGGTTTGGGGACCCGTTTTAGTTGAATCACAATTTAATAAGAGCTGTACACTATGGTCTCTATTTAAAACTGGAAAGAGCTGTACGTCATTTAGCAGTTTTTCTTTTAAAATATAAATTCAGTTTATTACAAGAACAAGCGTGCTCTATTAGAAATTGTTTTAACGTTTTTTCTTTTGTTTCTCATTTTTGCCAAAGTGAAGATAACCCATCGTCCAATAAACAGTTAAGTACCTTTTAGAAAGTAGACCAATCTAAAGGGTTTATTTCAGCTGTAGCTGGGATAGTACTAAAAAATAAAGTCTTCCATATGATGCCAAGTTGTTGACTGTTGTTTACATCTGCTTTGTATTTTTCAACTCCTTTGACTTAGTTCAATCTCATGGAACCAAACCAGAGCTGGCACAGAGCCTGCTCAGCGTGAAGGGGATATGGAATTGTAGATAAAAGAAATCCCAATCTGGGCTAAGGTGAATCTTTCAAGTCTCCTCCACCATTAAGAGACAACGCATGTCCCACAAATAACACAAATAACAAAAATTGTCAGCAATAATGATAATACTCTAGGCTATAATAACTTTTAAATAATCTTCCATCAAAATGTACTAGTAATTTCCTCAAGCACCCAGCCGCACACACACACTCCTCTGTGTCCTGGGAGAGACTAATAAACCTGTTTTTATGTGCATTTGGTGACCAAGGCCCCTGATCTTGAGTGGAGGAGACACCAAAACAATAGTAGACCACCCACTTTCTATACCCTGTCTGGATAATCTACCTAGCAGCTACCCTTTACCCCACATCCACACCAAAATAGGCACACACACCTTTAAGAATACACCACATAATATTCATTTCCTGGAGACTCACCGCAACATGTCCAAACCCAACCATAGCCCAACCATTCAGTGTCACTGCAGCTTTGAATGGGACTCTGTTGGTCACATTGTTCGTCCAGAAAAAAAGTATATTCTGCTGGTTTATATTTGGGGATGTTTTTGTGCTGTCCTTAGAGCTGAGCCTAGTCACTCTAAAAGATAGACTGGAGACTTTCTGAATGACTTTGGCTGGACACTCATTCAGTGTGACAGTATTTACTATCCAAAGTCTGGATATGCTTCTGTTGTGGTCTAAAGATAATGAAAAGTAGGCCATTAGTCTACTAAAAGCTAAGTGTCATATAAGGTAAGGTTCTGGCCGAGACAGATATATGTTGTACAACGCTCCTGTGGTCGAGGTTTAGGGTCGTGTCTGTATTTGGCCCAATTCTTTACCAACACAACACCCTGTAAATCCAACACTGTAGCTCCTGACCTCTGACCTCACAGGAAGTCATGTACACTACAAAGTTTAGGGGAAGGGTGCATGTTTGGGCCACACACAGAACGCTAATTACAGACATTCCTGGAAAGTAAGGGTTTCTGTGTGCTTTTAATCTGGAGTACAACACTGAATTGTGCTGTATGATTTGATTTGTGTATTTTTATGTAAGATGTATCTGAGCACTGACAGAACATCGATACACAGAAAGATTTACAGACTGACACAAGAGAGCTACCAGCTGTAAAAACAAATCTAAAACAGCTTTCATGTGTGTATCTAAACTGTAAGAATGAAGGTAGGTAAGCTGAAAGGAAAGGACTGACCGGAGGACAGACAGACAGATGGGTTGGTGTCTTTAAAGTGACACACAGCTGATGCAGAGATAAGTTTGAGCAGACGTCACCTGCAGTAGCCCGAGGTGCTCACTCACAGATGTCTATCTCAAACAGCACTTTCTCTCAGACTGCTTCCTTTGCTTCCTGTATTTCTGCCCAGTAAAAATTTAGATTACCTTTAATCAGATTTTGTGTAATGTATGTAATGTATTTTTATATGTCTGTTATTCCTATGCAAATGGAGGGGTGAGAATATAGACTAGAGTCAAAAGATTTTGCTTACTACTAGAGACTCTCTGCAGAAGAAGATATTACTTTTTTATTTCACTGAGTCATCTGCAGGCGTGGGAAGTAGTTACATTTACAGACAATTATCTTCTTCAGAAAATGCACCGTAGACAAAGTGGAACTCCTGCCTCAGAGCGAGAAGGTCATGGGTTTGATTCCTGGGCTGATGCTTACAACTTGCTACTCAAGAAACACTGTAAAATACATAATTGAGTAAGATGAGTCAGAAGAGAAAAAGGGACCAATGATATATGTATATATTTTATATTATGAATATATAGGACCTACATTGTTATTAATAGGAAGTTATGACATAACTGGTCACCTGAAGAAGGTCCTGAGTTCAATTCCTGGTCAACATTAACATAGTAGTAGTAATTGTAGTATATATAGTATTACTTGACTTGAGTACAAATTTTGACAACTCTGTCCACCTCAGGACGTCTGATATAATCATATTAAACAGTTAGATTAGACTTAGATTATCAATTTGACAGAGATGGCTTTTATTTTTGTTTTTTTTTGCCTAAAAGCTCCTCTTTATTCTGTATAAGTCTCTACCCACGCTACTCCTTGAATGTGTGCGCTCCAGTGTGTTATCAACACTGAACACTGCTGGTGCCACAGATAAAGGTGGTTAGGTCACTTGCACTGGACAGACTGCTTTCATGTCTCTAAATGGAGACTTGGATAAAAAAATAAAAAAATAATCTGAGGCTCCTCTTTCGAAACAGATAACAAGTCAAAACACTGATAACTGACCCAAAGCCTACACTGTAAGCCTCTGCATTCAGACTGACAATCCCCTCTTGTTTGTTAATAAAGAATGAACCAACCACAGCTATATTATTTTTGAAAAACAGTCTATATGATGTAAAACATGATTTGAGGGGACTTTTTTTGAGTGAAGCCTACAAAGACTGGATTAAAGACCCTTCTCAGTGACTTTTTTGTTGATGCTGCTATTTATTCTAACATTAAGCACATCGCAAAACATTCAAGTAATTCTGAACTTTCAAGTAATAACGCACCAACCGAATGAAATCACTTAGATGTTGAAACAAATATGTGGCAAATTATTTGGTAGTTTAGTCTATCAAATGTGAATATATTGCAGTTTAGTTGTTAGAACGGTTTAAAATCACTTTAACTACGACAAACACTTAAACGGAAAATAGCCAAAAGGAACTGTGTAATCATGTAAAAGCATATTGTGATAGGAATTGTCAGTGAAAAAAACAAGATCAAAATACATCATCAAGGTTTTAAAATGGAAATATTAAAATCCTCTCTGGTTTGCACAAGATTTTTCTTACTGCAGTAGACGACACTGGTCCAGATTTGTTCATTTTCCAAAACTGTAATATGTTGAAATATAAATATGATTATAATTGTGTAAGTCATGCTATTGTTTCACTGTAGATGTTTCCTGGACCACATACACTTTTGTTTGGGTGAAACATGTAAGTAGCTGTTTGTGGAGTTACAACCTGGAAAGATTGAAATGTTGAGTGTAACTTCAATAACAACCGATGTCCAACCACAGCACAGGACTGGGGCCACCGAAACGTCTTTATTCCTGGTGCTGTGTGGGAACAGCTGGGGTTCTGATGTTTCAGCAACCAATAAACCTGCTCCACTCCCGACGAAATACGCCCCGCTCTGTGTGCATATGTGTGTGTGTGATAAATCACCACCTGGGTTCAGTATCCACAGTTGTCAGACTCCCTTATGACAAAGACTTCCTGCTACTAAACCAACTGAGACCCTCCCTATCTGTCATACACCCACATGCACAGTCCCACACGCTCATTCCCATTCACACTCCCAATGTTTAGAGACATTACAACATACTTACCAGAACTACAAATGTGCAACAATTTGCACAAGAAATAAGGTGTTTTCCTGAATATAAATCTAGACATTTATCTAATCTAAGCTTGTCTTAATGGAATAGTTAAGTAAATATATAATAGAACATTCATAGAAACATGGAAAATTGTCAGATTTATAAGCTAGGGTGTGGAGGTTTTTGAAACATTTTGGCAACATCTTTCTAGAGCATGTGAACAGCTATGGCAGCCCTGATAACCCCAGTGGGAACAGGTCAGATGGTGACTTTACTTTAAAAAGTAGTTCATAATTGTATGTGCAAAAGACTGTGCTTAAAGGGAAACATGGGTGTGCTTCTCCTTCAGCAGTGCTCAGTTTGTCCTCTCTGGGAAAAAGGAAAACAGCAAGTAATAAACAAAAATGGCTCCTTTCTCTAGTTTCTGTAGAGCTTTGGATGTATTTTTTTCCCCAAGTGAGACAAATGCTAAGAGTTTTTTTTTTATGTGATTATATGCTACTACAACCTACTTTTTACACAATGCACTTTTAAAGCTGTAATAAAGATGCAATGTTTTCCACACAAATAAACCTGTAAGTGAAGAAATGTGTTGGTGTATCTGTAGAGGAACAAGGGGAAAATGAACAGCGACAATCTTTACACGAGGCTTGATGAAGGAGTGAGTGCATTGTTGAATAGTCCTGGTAATAGTTTTTGTTTCTAAAAAAAACGATGTAAAATGCACATATTTGGTTTACATATATTTGATCAGTACTTTATTTGTTTGTAATCAAAATCCCACATGGACCAAAACAGATGGGGCACATTTTTACTTTTACAGTGCATCCTCACACAGAGTCCCAAGTTGTAAAGAAACACACATTTAGATGAAAGCCGCGTAAAGCACTGTTTTTATCTCCGTGTCTCGGCAGGAGGCATGGAAAGAGCTAGCACTGCGCACACACACACACACACACACACACACACACACACACACACACACACACACACACACAGTGCAGTTGACGAGTTGTGTGGCAGATATATGGGCTGGAATGTGGCCATAAAAAATTGTGTTGAATCACCCCGAGCTATTCCATGCACAGAGAGCGGCTCTGGAAGGTGTGCAGGACGGGTGTAAAAAAAAGGGCTACAGGAGGGAAATGTGGGCTGCGTGAGGTGAACAGTGATGACTGAGGAGCTGTGAGACTGCTGTTTATACCTGCTGAAAATCACCAATTGTTTCCAAATTCATTTCCCGGCGTGTGCGTGACATGTTGAGGACTCCTGTTGTTATAATTCATTGTTACTGATATAAAGCGATATAAATGAGTGATGCTTTGCTGGAGTAAGTGTAATCAAACATGCTGCTATGTATTTCATGTTATTCAGCCACATAAACATGTAATACTTTTAAAACTAATGCTATTTTAAACCATATTTTCCCAAAAGCTGCTTTATTGGAAAACTCCTTTCCTTTTTCTCCCAAACCCCACTTTATTCAAAACAACATAGGAACCGGCCTGCTTTTATTTTATTAAAAAGTTAAACTAGACCAATCCGGCATCGCTTTCATTACACCAAACCAAGGTTCAGAGCTTACTGTCTGGCTGTGTGATTATGGGAGGCATTAGACCAATGCCAGTATTCACACAGGTTTCACCTTTCTCCTTCCTTTTTCTGTATTTACATTTCATTTTGCTCTGATGTAGCCAAACACTTTCACAGTAGAGTTTTCTGCCGCCATTGATTCAATGCTGACAAACTGTATAGACCAACAACCAATGGGAGTGACTCTTATAAAGGTGCCATTGCTTGTGAGCACATGATTGGCCAAAGCTTACTTATACAAGTTGCACATTTTCACTTATGTAATGTTTAGCAAGCAAACAAACAAAGTACAAACTTTACAGAGCATCTATTGTTGTCCAGATATTCACAGTAGAATTTGGTAATAGGCGTATGTGACCTCCTCCTCCTGATTCAAGTGGAAGAAATTGCAGAGGCAAAAAAACTCTCATTAAAAACAAGTCACAGATGAAAAAAGAAAGTCTGAAATATCAACATGGCGCTGAAATCAGCGTATGTAATTACCAACTTTTACTCACTCTGGAAAAAGTGACAGCTGGACATTTCTGGATGGGTTCTGTATTATAAATCATTCCAGGAGTCTCATTAAAAAGAGCATTCTTTCTAAATTGCATACAAAACTAAAGGCCTTGTTTTAAAAATGTGTTTTTAAATCAGTCTCTTGAAGCTCACTCTGCTCTGATTGGTCAGTTCCTCCTGATCTGATTCAACACATATTGAGCAGCACTAGTTTAAGACTTTTGATTTAAACCTTTTATTGAAGTCCATTATGTTCCTTTCTTACATCATTATGCGTAGTTCTAATCTGAAAAGGTGTTTTACACAACTTTGCTTTGGGCTTTGTCATTTTAAATTTTATTATTAAAGAAGTCTCATAAGATCAGTTTTGTGTGAGTTTTTCCGTTAATATGTCTGTGTTCCATTCTTCCCCAGAAAATAAAAGTGTGTGTGTGTGTGTGTGTGTGTGTGTGTGTGTGTGTGTGTGTGTGTGCGTGCGTGCGTGCGTGCGTGCGTGCATGCGTGTGTGTGTGTGTGTGTGAATAGTCCTTTTGATTCTACCCGTCACGGGACAAAGGTGAATCTATTTTTACCCGAGACACAGTCCAGGAATAGACCACACGACATCACCATTACTCTCAGAGCGTGTGTGTGTGGGGCAGGACGGATCTACACTTGGTGACCTAGGCGCAAGCCAGGGTCAGAGGTCACAAACTTTCTGTCTGCCTGTTTAAACACTCTGACCTTTAGTGACCTCTCTGACCTCTTAAACACACGCACAAACACACCAGCATCGACAAGCCCACACCCAGACTCTTAAGAGTGGAGTGATCTTTAATAAGAAAAGGTTTTATTTTATTATCACAGTTTATTAAGTGAAGATGATGTGGAACTTAGAACGAAGGCATACTATGGTATTTCCATTTAAACACTATTTAAACAATCCAGAAATAGTGTAGATGTAACTTCAAATGTATGAGAGAAATGCTGTGTTATATGTTTTTTTAAACTTCATTACAGCTGTTGTTATTAAAGTAGGTTAATGGGTCATAGAGGACAAAATAACGCACAGTACTGTAGTTTATTAAAAATAATAAAAAATGCAAAAAGCCAGTTTGGAACAATGTCCACTGTTTCTCACAAGTGATATTCACAGACACGCACCCACAACTGTCTGCTTTTATTTTATTTAAAAAAAAGTAAAGGAAAAACATTTTGCCTAAAATAACCAAATACAAATAAATAACATCAAACTGAAGTTTAGAGCTTATCTAAGATTAATTTTCCAAGAAGGATTTTCCAGCGCCATTGAGTTAGTGTTGACAAACCAAGTAGCCCAACAGCCAATGGGAGCCCACCTTATTCAAGAGCCCATTGAATGAGAGCTAAACATAATCATACATTTAAATCCTTAATAATAAACCAAACAAAACATATTGCAATATTTGATTAGATGATTTAGATGAAAAACAGATATTGTACAAATGTATGATAATAAAGATATGTATAGTAGTACAATATGGAGTCATACACAGTGTAGTGGTATCCAAACATGGACTTTATGTAGATGGACCTCCCCTCTGTGAGTCTATGATTGATGCCCATTCACTTTTCAGATGAGAAGATAGACATCCAAACATGAGTTAATATAGCTGTCATTTACCATTTTAATTAAACCTACTGCACATCGAGATGCCTTTTTTTAGAATTTATGATCTTATAATTAACTGAGGAGGCGTAGCTAAAGACATGTACTGCATACCACACATACCTGACTTCTATTATTTCTGTAATGACCCGATGCAGATAATGCTAAAGTGTTAACTGATGCAGATTAATGGCACTGTAGTCAGCAAATATTCACCAGCAAATATTAGATTAACATGTAATGCAATCAGGCTTTTATAGAAAACTAACTCCTTCTCAACATGACTCATTTAGGAGCTCTCCATTCAGCACCACACAACAAACCAACCATTTTTAAAACATTTTTACAGTAATTATATACAAGTGCGTCATTTGCCTGATCAGGTTCATTATTGTTTGTTGATCAGTGACTAGTTGAGTTTATTTTTTCCTGCTACAGATGAACAGATAGTGCCAGGGTGCTGGCTCCCGACGGGTTGGGGGTCCCAGCTATTTAAAGTGAAGAGGATTTAGCTGCAGACAGATTACTACTGAGAGGCCTATCGCACCTAAACACTGCTCTACTTATGTGTGTGTGATGCTTGACCTTGTGTGTGTGTGTGTGTGTGTGTGTGTGTGTGTAACATGTGGTTTCTGATGACAACCATTTAAAGGTGTCAGACTGGAGCCACAGCAAATTATCAAAGACACACACACACACACACACACACACACACACACACACACACACACACACACACACACACACACACCATTCCTCCATCTGCCCTGTGCCTCTGTAGTCTAAACACGCCTGTTATCTTGGACGTTATTAGATAATGGATGACAACAGGTCACATGACCCGGGCTAACGAGCCGGTTGCTATGGGAGACATCTTAATGGCACCTTAAAACACAGATCCACAAAGTTATTGAGTACTTTTTGGATAAAACACAACCTCATTCAGGTGGCAACAATTTGGGATTTCACATTCTTTGCATATGTTTTGTATTTTATTATTGTGATTTTGTGTTTGTGTCAGTGTATAACAGGTTGTGTGAGATATTCTGTACTGACTGTAAGTAAGGTTGTAGCTTGCCACATTATAATAATAAATAGATACTAGGCTGAAGATACCTGCTCCAATAGACACTGGACTTGGAGCAACATGTTATCTATTAGCCATCCTGTTTGCTAATTTATGCACATCAACAACCAACAACTCTAAATCACTGTTTAAACATAAATAACTGTGTCCATTTAAAATCAAACCATCTGAAAATATATGTAATCATCTGTCTTTGGGGCCCGCTTCCTGCTTGGGGGCCCTGTGCAAGAACTAGACCTGTTGCATTGCTCCTGAATTCACTCAACACCACTTTTGTCCATAAAAACCTGTTGAATGCTTTGTTGATGTTTGTTGATTTTGAAATATAAATGGACATTAGGGTGACAGAATGAGATGGTATTATATTTTTTTGTTTTTCTCACATTGAGCACAGCATATCAACCTTTTACAGTCACAGAGCCTTATGTTGTAGAAGCTTTTTCAGTCTGTGTTGCAGTTGGTAGCTGCCACTCACTGTGTATGTTATGGCAGGTTGTATAAATAATGCCTTTTATAAAACATGTTGTATGAAGTATATTTATTCCTTTGTGTGTGCGTCCTTGTGTTGGTGCTTGTTTGTTAACCTGAGGTCCCACAGACTCAGGGACACACTCAGCCCGCGGTGCCACACGGCTGGCGCCAGTGATTACGCTGTTAAGCCAAATCAGCTTCCTGTGTTTGGTTTGATGGATGCCATCATCTTCATGGATCTAAAACAGGTAAATGTGCCCCCTCCTCCCCCCCTCCATCCACCATCTCCAACCTTCACCCCCTTCATCACCCCTCTGCCCCGTCCCACACACATGCACACACTTAACTAAGTGCGGCCCTTAAAGCCACTGAAATAGTCAAGACAAGGTTAGACTATCATGGGTCACTAATCCACATCAAATCTATTATTATTTAACCATTTTGTAGATTGTGACAAATTAATGCTACTCTAATACAGCCTGCTATAGTTACAGGTTATTTGGTTGTGACGTGTTATTTTAAAACTTTAACACATTAAGAAATAAATTTTGAGTTGATCTTTAACCTCTAAAATAGTGTTGTTTGTTTACTGCAAATTTAACTCCAAGACAATAAATGTTTTTTAAATCTCAACCCAATTTTAACTAAATATATTTCAGTTTGCCTTTTGTAGGGCACCATGAGAGGTTATACAAGGTCAGAAATCTATTGTTGTTTAACTGTTTTATAGATTTTGACAAATAAACCCAACTCTTATATTGCATGTTGTAAATACTATACTACACTATATGTTACAATGCAACTTGATGCAATCCATGCTATTACACAAAATGCAGGTAGTGATCACTGTGAGCACGAAAACCATGTGTTTTACAGGTTACTGTAGTTGAGACCTTTTTCCTTGTTTTGGGATCAGGAACTATTGTTACCTGGTAGTCAGTCATTTAGCAAATCCAGACTAAAAAGTATGATTCAAATCTGTAGAAATTAGATCATTCAACATACTACTGTATATTATTAGTGACATACAATTTCTAAGAAAAATTACAAAATTGGCCATAGCCTTTCACTTTTTTGTGTTTAAACATCTAGTTAGTAAACTAAAGAATAATTGGGAGAAAAAATACTTAAAAAGACGTTTATCCGACAAAGAACACAGTTTAAAAAGAATGCTAAACATTGCCGGACCATACAGTTTACAGCTGTGCAAATATTATTCACAAAGTAATGAGCATAACATCACATATCATATAACTTCATATAAATAACCAGAGGTCTATGTTTGTAATGTATACTCTTTTGTTGATTAAAATGAGTATAATGGACACAAAAACAAACTACTACATACAGAACACACACCTTAAAATACCATTATTAATATCATTTCATTGTGATTGTTTTGAATCTGGTGGGTCTATAGTTTCCACTGACTGCTGTGATACAGGTAAACAGGGTTTGTAACAGGTATCCATCAAATACTGCTTTTCCTACAGATTTTCACTGTGATAGGAATGTTGTACTTACTGTGCTATGAAATGTGCAATGTCTTGTTTTTGTTTTATTCCAGTTAAATAGTCTTTATTCACTAAAAAAAATATTTCTTAAAAGGGGACAATCTACCTAATAACCTTTTTGATCAAGTAAAGATTTTCTATAATAAAATCAGCAGCTTATTTTGGTTACTTTCTACCACTTTTGACAATAGAAACCCCTATAAAAATGTGCCTTACTGATCCAACACATACCACAGAATGAAAATTACAACTGTGTATTTTGCTCCTGCCTCCCACTCTGGCTCTCGGCATGTGGCTGGAGTCTAAATGCAGTTTATAAACATGGGTGTGAAACTGGTAGAAGAGTGTAAGTGATCATGCAACATTTAACACTCCATGCTCTCAAAGGCATATGCAAACTGAAATGCACTTCCACTTTAGCTCTGAGTGCTTGTGTGTGTGCTGGGGGAGCGGCAGTGGTGCAGCAGAGGCAGCTGGACTATGTCTGACCTGACGAGAGACATTCCTGCAGCGTAACCTTCCTACCGCTCTCCTGATAACACTGGCACCTCTCTGTCAGAGACACACACACACACACTCACACACACACGCTCGTATCTGCTGCGGCGCTGCTACTAACGCCATGGGAACCAGACCGAGCTCCGACTAAGGCTGCAATTATTCCATCACACACTCGGGTTTACGTGTTACACTGACCTCACCGTGGAAAGTTTTTTCAGATAGCATTTCTTATCCATTGTTCACACACATGTGTTCAGTATGTGCTTATGTACGCACACACAGAGACTTGGGAACCAGTGACAACTGCCATTTTCCAAACCACTCTCCAAATCAATCCAATGTATCCACTCCATGTGACAACCATGTTTCAACAACTAATACAAATAAAAATAGCATATCAGAGGGAAAAATTACATTTACATTTATTCATTTAGCAGACGCTAATGCAAAGAAACTTGAAAAGAAAAGTGTTACAGCTGGAACACCACTGGAGGCAAAGTGTCTTGCCCAAGGACACAACGACAGTATGAACTGTGGGGAGAGCAGGAATCGAACAGCCTACCTTCCGGTTAAAGGACGACCACTACCACTGAGCCACTGCGCCCCTATTACACAGCATTTATTCTAGATGCACATTTACTGGTATTGTAAACAAATAATAATGAGTTTCAATGGCCTCTTTAGGTTAAGATCACCCAGGTTAAGGAAAATATATCACAACTGAATGAAAAAAAATTCTTCTCATTAGCAATTAACTCAGACATAACCAATCTTAACAAGTCCTGTTCCTCCAGACACTCTTGTCTAAACGTCAGCACTTTGTCTTTTCAGTCTGTTCATAAAGTTCCCTGGTTTTAGGATCTGTCTCATGTCTACAAAATTTAGGCTCAGGGAGAAAATTAGGATGATAAGCATACTTTTCAGTGAATATTACTTATTTATTCTTTAATAAACTGTGGACATCCTGAATCCATCTTTTCCCAGAATGAGGACATAAAATGAAGCATTGAACAATACCAAATACAGATTCACATTTTCTAATGTTTTATGGTGACTTGTTTTTATTGAGCCTGTTTAACAGCATCTTAACACTTTTTAACAGAGCATTTCTTGCAGTTTGCAATACTTTTATTGTCTTTATGAACAGTAATCTTTTACAAACAGCACTATAATAAGAAAAGAGGAAACTGACCCTGCAGCAAATAAAGTACTCATATGTCAGTATCCTGCCTCAAGTGGAGGAGTTCAAGTATCTCGGGGTCTTGTTCACGAGTGAGGGAAGGAGGGAGCGTGAGATCGACAGACAGATCGGTGCAGCTTCTGCAGTGATGTGGTCGATGTACCGGTCTGTCGTGTTGAGGAATGGGCTTAGCTGTAAGGCAGGGCTCTCGATTTACCGGTCAATCTACGTTCCTACTCTCACCTATGGTCATGAGCTTTGGGTCATGACCGAAAGAACGAGATCCCGGATACAAGCGGCCGAAATGAGCTTTCTCCGCAGGGTGGCGGGGCGCTCCCTTAGAGATAAGGTGAGGAGCTCCGTCACTTGGGAGGAGCTCAAAGTAGAGCCGCTGCTCCTTCACATCGAGAGGAGCCAGCTGAGGTGGCTCGGGCATCTGTTTCAGAAGCCTCCTGGACGCCTCCCTAGGGAGGTGTTTCGGGCATGTCCCACCGGGAGGAGACCCGGGAAGACCTAGGACAGGCTGGAGGGACTATGTCTCTCGGCTGGCCTGGGAACGCCTCGGTATCCCCCCGGAAGAGCTGGAGGAAGTGTCTGGGGAGGGGGAGTCTGGGCGTCTCTGCTTAGAATGCTGCCCCCGCGACCCGGCCCGGATAAGCGGTAGAAGATGGATGGATTGATATGTCAGTATCTGAGAAGGTTAGAAGCTCTGATACCAGCAAGTACCAAGTATTGATCTGGATAACGTTACAATACAGAATTTAGAATAAAGTGACATAATTAATGTTGAGTTTCTGGCCTAAGAATTAATTGCATTAAAAATATTTGCTAACACATTTTAATGGGAATAGTCTATGGTTCCTGAGTTAAAGCTGAATTAACAGGGAACGCTTTAACTTTATCTCAAATTTCACACCCTTTATTAATAAAGTATACAGTGTAAAGAGGCAGCAATGCTTTACAGGGTTGTGTGAGAAAACCTGAATGTGTCTGGTGTATATAAGGTCTGCCACAACTGCTGATCGGCCTGTAAACACTTCTCAGAAATCAGTGTTGTAAAATGGGTCCAACATAAACCCCCTGAGTGGCCTTGGAGTAATGTCTGGATTTAATGCTTTCTAAAGGTCTCTTTTAAGGTCATGGAGTTAATGCAAGTCCAGGTAGAACCACAACTTATTTACTGAGCATTGTTCTGTTGTTGAATGAAAAATGTTTTCCTTCAAACACATAAGATTACTTCCCTTTATGCAAATAATGGATTTCTGCTCTACACAAACATATAGGCTGTTGTGTTGTTGGCCATTAGCAAGCCATACATATTTTTGAAGAGTTCCCAAGCTGTATGTGTGTTTTTGTTTACCTAATATGCTTTTGTATAATGTTTACCAGTTTAACAGACTTTGATGAGGAAGCACAGGCCCTAAAACAATCTGTGTATAACTCTTGGTCCTCTATAGATAACAGATCATGTGTTATTTGGAGTTCTGGGCAAAACCGAGTCCTTAGTATAGACTGACATTTAGCTTGGAGTGTTCTAAATGCACCTGCAAATAGAGCAGCTAAATATTGAGCACATTGTAGTCAGTCAATTGCCATCTTCCAATATCTTCGTATTTACACATAGTTTGTGATTTTTGTTTGCTATATACCCATTGTAAATTTATTGCGGTAAACTTAATGTCTGTTGTCAAAATGCAAAAAATGCTCTAGTTATTCAAGTTCAAGTTATTTAAAAGTTGCAGCAAAATTAAAAAGAAGAATTAGAGCTTAGATAAATGACAGTTTATTTATTCATTTGCAAGGAAAATCTCCAAATATGGGGCCTAAAACCAACGCTAGCTCATATGGGAAGTGATAAAAGGAAGTGTTCCAAACAAGTGGTGCATTTTGACAACGGATATTGAGTTGTCAAAATGCACAACTCAACTCCATTGGGTTGCTTTGTTCCCAATGGACAAAGCAACCACAATAGTGTGTGAATTAGAGGATGTAGGTACCGACTACAATGTGCAGTCAGTGTTGTTATCATATCTGTTAATCACTCTGTATTGCCATGTTGCTTGTGTCTGTATTTATAGAAAAACTCCTACTGAAAATAAGTCTTAGATTATGCAACTAATAAATGATTTCTTCAGAAAATACAGAACGTTCAGAACAAACCAAAGATCCAAAATGGATGCTACTGCAACACTGTGACCCAATTTAAACTCAATATCTATGAAAGCAGGCAGTGTATGATATATTTCTCAATTTTAAGAAAGTGAAAACATGCTTTAAAAAGTTGACGAGACAAAAGAAAAGAGAAGAGAAAGATGAAATTGCTTCTGAGTTGGCCGTTAAACTGAAGCTGTTGAAGCCAGAGAAACTTGTTGAAAGTTATTTTCTACCATTCTTTCTGAAAGTCATTTAAATTAACATAAAAATAAATAGCATTTGTGGATTCGGCCCTATACTCATTCGATTGTACTGAAGTAATTTATTCACACCATGCAGAAACCCACTGTAGTGGTCACAGACATGCACCTGTGGAGTGACTGGACACAGGATTAGTCCAGATCAGGAGCAGCCCGTGCGGTGTTATCCATCATGGCCAATCTCACAGGAGCCGCCTTTCCTCCCCTTTAGAGCTACTGTTCCACTGAGATGGGTCCAACAAGTTTTATTTTTATGAGACAAAAGTAAAATGGTGAATGGTTTCCTTTGACATCTAATTATTAATTATTATTAAATACTTGACTTGTACTTTGTATTTCTTATTCTAAATCTTGTCTATGAATTTAAAATTTTATTTTTGTAAAGCACTTTGAATGACTCAAATTGTGCTACATAAATAAAATTGCTTTGCCTCTCCTAAATTAATTTTGCTTGAATCTTTGACATATTTCCATGGGTTTGTTCGTAGACAACAGCACGTTCCTGCAGGGCTACAAAAGATGGTCACATGCTCTAAAAAACAGTGTGGCATTGTAGTTCTGCTTTTTGTCATCAGATGTTATATGAAACACATAAAAAAGTGTTGATTTGCTTTAGTCAGTTGAAACTCCTCAGTCTTGTCTTTTATTCTTTGTTTTTTTTTAACTCGACAACAAGTTGTGTGGTCCTCAGTTGTGTTTTATTGTTTTTATGTATTGTTTTAATCTATTGCTCTGGTTTTATAGTTAGTAGTAATGAAAACTAGTGGGAATATTATTCATGTGTTGTTTTTTTTAATTTGATTGATCTGTACAACACTTTTTTGACATCTTGTTTTAAAACAATTGCTACATAAAGTGGATTGATCTATAACATGATGATCATAAAGAGTAGACAGTTAAACTCAAAGTCTAGGAGCAACACATATTAAGATGCAACACATTACCTTTAGCCTCTCTCTGTCACAAACCAGGATTTACGCTCTTTCATTTTCTTTCGCTTGGTCCCGTTAGGGATCGTGGGTGACTGGAGCCTATCCCAGTAGCTTTGGACCTGAGCAGGGATACACCCAGGACAACGGTCAGTTAGTCGCAGGGTTAACACTTAAGAGACAGACAACCATTTACACTCACATTCATAAAGGGATAAATATATTTCATTCAATAGGGACACTTTAGATTTGCCAATTGACCTAAACATGCATGTTTTTGGGCGGTTTCCACAAGTCAATTCAAAAGAGTTCTGTGACCTCATTGTTAACCAGCAGACATTGCTTTTTTGGACTGAGCAGAATGGACGCGTGCCTCTTCAGGTGTTATCTGTCCCGACCCATACCGTACCGTACCACCAATGGAAACAAGGCTATAGTATATGTGTCTTTCTTCTGTGAGCTGTGATTTTGACACTCATAACAAAGAAGGAAGGTGGTAAAATGGAGAAGGCAGCTGTTTTCAAGGGCCATAGGTGTGTAATAAAAAGGTTTTCCACTGTGTAAGCATTAGCATTAATTTCTATAAAAAATGCAGACTTTCAATCATTTAATTCAACTATCAACATTATTTGCCCTTTTAATGTGTCTGCAGTTAAAATAAGAGCAACAGTGCTGCTGCAAAGCATTATGGGATACACAAGATCATTCATAGACTGGTAATTTGTCACATTCAACTTATTACTCTTGAGTCTTATTCCAGTAGCAGACAGTATGTCATTTGAACGTTGAACAACAGCCTATTTTTAACAATCCCTCAATAGGATATTGCTACTTTAAAATATAGGGCCCACTCCATTTTACATTTTAATAATGGTTGATCTATGAACCCCTGAGGGTGGTTTTAGTGGCTTTTTTACAACTTTATTTCATATTTCCAGCAGAGGCTCATGTAGGTTTAACACGGTCTAGGTTATAGGGGCTCTGGACTGGAGTTTTTTGCCCTGCGGTGGTTCAAACCGGGTTATAGCTCATTGTCTCAGTCTCACAGGACTCTGTCTGAGGGTTTATCATGCATCGTGCAGCAGGTTATAAGAGGGTTTAGATGCCAGCTGTGTTGTCTCTCTAATGGAAGGAAACTGGCACAGGGACAAATATACACTTAAACTCTTTTAGTGGCCACTGGGTACGCAGTGTGTGTGAAAAAAGTGTGTCTTAATAAGAGTAAGGGTTGCCCTGTACCTAACTTTTTTTTAAACTTAGTTACAAGACCTGGCCGCAGCTCAAACCATAGCCTCATGATGTTTCTCCGTGTTAAGCCTTTGCAGTTACTGTGTAAATATTACACTTGGCTGCAGGGTCCAAGCTATAACCTGTCCATATTTTGTGCTATGATCTTCATAACTCATACATTGCTCTCAGTACAATTATTTTCAGTGTGAATATTTCAGACGTTTTAACAGTGTACTATGCTCCTATCAAAAAAAATGTACATATTAATCCAATTACCACTTTCCTCTGGATGAGTATTTAAGTATTTGCCGATACCAAATTCAGATACAAGTACTTATTATTGATGAATACAGATTTCAGAGACGTGTTGATTTTACAGATGTTTTTATCCTTATTTAACATATTATTCTGATGATAATAGGAATCCAATGTACACACTCACCTTAGCTCTTGATGATAATTTCCAGACTTGAAATAATAAAGCATCACTCAGAGATGCACAGGTTGGTGGTTCGATTCCTGCTCTCCCCAGTTCATACTGTCATTGTGTGCTTTACTCACCTTGCCTCCTGTGGTGTTCCAGCTGTGTGGACTCAGGTAAAGCTCTTTAAGACCCTTCGTAGAAAAAAATGCTATGTAAAAAAAATAAATAAAAATGAAATAAAAAGAGACATTTAGATTATCTGTCTCCACTGCAGAAGGTTTGGACTTTACAGTTGTGTTAAATCTGTTTTTGAGACACTAAGGCCTACAATTCATTTATTTTTTTTAATCCACTGAAGCAGAGTTGGTGTCAGAGACAGATGTGGAGCATTGTTCTAGTTTAATCACAATTTTATGACTTTTTTTTATAACCATTAAACATAAACAGGTATTGTGATGGATGATATGATAAGGGATTGCCCTTGTTACAAATTTGTTGAACTTCTACAATGTGCACTCATTTCTCGGCAAGACAATTCAGTGTCAGTATTAAAAGGTATACACTCTATTTTATATACTTTATGTTTGACCTTAATCAACAGAAACATATACAGAGAACGTATGGACCAAACCATTTTGTGCTCGTCTCTTTACGTGATTTAAAGAAGCTGTGTTCATTAGCATGAGATAAAGACTTTATCTAGAGAATGTGGGCCTGGGTAAACAACAGACAAATAAGAAAGAGTCATAGAGGGACATGAGCCGAGCGAAGCCGTGCTCACCAGATGCCTCTTTGATGATGTCCAGGCCTGGTTCTGGCTCATCGTTAATTCACTTAAAATGTACCACAGGCCTATATGTGCGAGTGTGCGTGCACTGTGTGTGTTTGTTTGTTGTATCCCGGTTGGCCTCCAGCTCTACAGCTCTATGTCTCTGGCCCAAGAAACAAAAGGTTAACTGAATTTGGTCGAACATAATTTATGCATCCCGTCGTTCTGTATGTGTTTGTGTACGTTACTGTGTGCTGAGAAAACCAGGCCAAAGATTTACTGTGCTACACGTTTAAGCCCTGAATGGCTCTAAAGTTAGTCTGTCATGGTTCAGGATGCTAAATATAGACTTAATAATATGTTCATAGCACCTCAGTGAATAAAACAGAATAAGACATAAGAAGTATGATCAAACACAAGATCAAGATCAACCAGAAGCACAGATAAGTTATTATATAAAGGGATAGGAAAGAGAAAGGGTAAATATAAAATGGAAACATTTGTTTTCTCTTTTTAATATTTTACTTTGGCTTTTTAGAGTTTATTCAGTAGTGAAAGTGGAGAGAGGTACTGTGAATTATTTGTAGATGTATTTACTTTTATTTACTTTTTTTTATGAAGAAATATCTTTAACTTTAGAATAATGTTATTGGTGGAAAGCTGGACAACATTGTTGGCTCCCAGCAAAAAGGTTCCAAGGTAAAAATCCACACTGACCTTTTCTAACAGAGCTGCATTAGATTTTTGCTTACTTTCAAAAGTATTGATTGTGAGTACTTTACCTAGCTTTGAGAAGGAGTAAGAGAGGGGGAAATAAAAGCCAAAACCTGAGCCAAGATACACCTTCTACCAAGTGAGCCACATACGTAGCTGACTCGTGGTTTAATGATGATAAATCATCATCATCAAACATTTTCTTGCCAAAATGTAATTTATTACTTTGGACAGTTTCTCTAGGAACTGATAAAAGATCCACTAAATGTTAATATCTGAAAATACGACGTGTGTCAGTGGGCTATAAAAATAGTTCTGACAGCAGACAGAAACGATTTTTGGGAGGGATGTCTCTAAAACCAACCAATGACAGCTTCTGCAAACTTAAGAAGCAAACAGCACATCAGCATTTTATTTTTTTGACATTTTGATTTTAGATTTTCTTCACTCTCAGCAGTGTTTGGCCTGTACCATCCTTCCTGCTCTGTTATTGGCACACATCATCAGAGTTTATTGTCACTAGATACACTCAGAGCTACAGTTTCTATTTTATAAGTTGCAAAAAGCTTAATCTGCTTATTGATATATATTATATTACTTTTTTTCTAAAGCCTTGTGTTGTTTGTTACACTTCATTGTAATCCAAAACCTGACAAACACCTTGCAGCAATTGTTACCCCGGGCCAAAGTATTTTATTGAATCCACATCTTCCCTTAGGGTTTATTGTCATTGTAAACTGTTTTGTTATGCTTTTCCTACATGGCAATGAAGTGACGCTGTGCCACTGAAAATGAAATACCTTTGTAGCACAGGATTTATTGCATGACCAGTTCAGGTAAGTACCCCATTAAACTACCACGCAGCTACTAACCTGCCTGCTATTCACTCCCCATGTGTGTGTATGTGTGTGTCCCACGTTTTAAAAGCACAGTGGTGGCCTCAGTTATGTGTTTTTGCTTGTATGTAAAGTCTGTGCATGTCTCAGGCAACTTCAAACAGAAACATAATCCTGTGACTCTCAAATCTCCTTCTGTTTCTTTAGGATGCATTTAAAGTTTAGTAAAGCGAACCATTAACACAGACCTTTCCCCAGCGTTTCATGTCAAAGGCCACATGGTTGATCCAATATGCCCCACAACCACAATAAAAGATTCTGCTGAGGTCTACACAGAGTGGACTACCTTCATCTTTGTTGTTTTTCTCTGTTGAACTGAAGCGGTGCTCAAAGTGGGGTGAAGTACGAGACTGAGCGAGGACTCGGCAGAGGTTTACAGGAACTGCCATATCATTTCATGGAGCCTCCGTTGGAGCCGGAAATTGCCATGTGACTCTGTTGCAGAAAGAGGGAAAGTCAAGTTCAAGTCATCTGCACTTCTTCTGTGGATAAGCAGTCTGTCTTATAAAGAGCAATTTTGACGTGAAAAATAAAAGCTGAAGACAATAATATATATCATTATAACATATAAAGACTGTTATTGATCTTTTCAGTATTTTGTGGTGTTGCTAGTTTTCTTGGAATTATAGTGCTATTAAAACAACTTTTTCAGATTTGAATCCCCTAGAGGATTGTCTGTAACTGCACAAGAGCAAACTAAAGTAAGACTGCTCTCTCACAATATATATCTACTTTTCAAGATATTTGAAGATGTTGAGATGGTGTGATTTATGTCCAGTATTGGTGCAGTGTAAATTGAACTTGTCTGTAAAAGTGGGAGCACTGAGTGTCAGTAAGGGTTCATATTTGAAAGGAGACAGTGTATGTAATGGAAAAAGTTACACCCAGTGTGTGACTTTCTGAGTATGTTTTTACTATTTCTTAATTATATAACACAAAAGCACACCAGCAATAAATGATAAAATCAATAAAACTATCATCCAAATTAAAAAAAAAAATTCTATTGATAAAAATCAGGTTTATCTTACGTGTGTTACTCCTCCACAATATACTCGTTTGCATGTCTTGTTTTTGTCTTTTTGCAGAATAGCATTGCTTATTTCATCTTTTCAAAGTGTGATGATAGTAAAAGCTTTCAATTTAATTCTTAATTTAGTCAATATTGGGTATGTTATTTAAGTTATTTGTTTTTCTATTGCTATGTATTCACAAATATAAGTAAGTGAAGTTACAGTGTCCCTGCAGTGGTACCCCCTTCTGCAATTGTTATGAATCCATTCTGTGTCCGGCCTATGAAGGGTTTTATTCTGCCCCCTGCTGCTGTGATTGAACATAACACACCGGTAACCCACAACCTAATGGTTTCTCCATCTCTGCACCAATAACAGATCTCATCAGGCCCTCACATAAAGCATCAGTCTCCATTCGTCTCATTAGCTTTTTGAACTCTGCAGGAGCTTCTACCCACTGTCCTTTAATGTTCCACCAGCACATGTAATCACATTACGCTTTACAGATTTGGCATTTGGGACACTGTGAATAAATAACACAGATGGGCTATGAAAAAGCAGTTAGGTAATGTGCTTGGAAATAGTTTTAATGATGGAGCTAATGCCATTACAGATGATAAAGTCTTGGCAGGACTAAAACCTCATTGGATTTTTTCTCATTAAAACATATTTTGATAGATTTACCTTATAGCTGTGGTGAGTTTTTAAACCTTGATTGCGCATGTCTGGATTTCATTCATGAGATTACAGTAGACCATAATACAGACACTATTACATTCCTGCAGCACATCCTCAAAGCTGTTGCTTAAATGCAAATGACAAAGTTTTTGGAAACTGTTTTTAACTATTTGACTAACGATACGGTGGTTTTGGTCATCTATTTGCTGAGTCAAATGCATGAAACCCAGTTAAAGTGAAGCAGTGTTGTTTTATTTTTTTTTTTACTGAGCTAGCCACTGCTACAGTAAGTGTTACTCATAACTCTGGCTGCTGTATGTTTGTGTACACTCACTCCACCATTTATCTGCAGAGGAAAGTGTCCTGGGTGCTGTCCTGTGTCTGCAGCTTGAAAACCAGAGTATGTGTCGGCGGTTTGTCAGTCCTCATGTTTGTCAGTGCTCAGACTGCTCTGCACAGCCCTCAGCAGCTCTGCACCAGCTCTAGATGACACCTCCCAAACTGGACCCAAGGTACGTACTGCAGCCTGTCTTTAGCACACAGACAACTAAGAAACTGTTAAAGCAAAGATCAGAATATGCAGCAGCTTGAAAATACATACAGGCATTAATGTATGGAACAATAGGGCTAATCTTAAATGCTAATTAAATTGTTTTACAGAATAATAAAGCGAGAAAGAACAACTATGTAATTTTAACTGCTCTAATGTTTACTTTATGGCCTGTACTATTAATGTTTGCACTGTAAGTGCATATTTTTGTGTGTAATTAGCCTTGTGAATGTTTTGTATGTAATTATGTTACAAAAAGCCTAATCCAGGCATAGGATTGGAAATTAAAAATGTCTATAATTACTGTGTTCTAATAAATACAGTTAATTATACTAAATTAAACAATAAATAACTATATATTATAATTATTGTAATTATTATAATATTGCGAAGAGTGTTATTATTTTATTCTGAAATTTACAGGCTCTGCCGAGAGAACTTGGAGATCAAAAAATTCATATTTAATTTTAAGAACTTTTTTAAGAACTTGACTATATATGGGCTATTAATTTTTTTTATCCATTTTCTTGATTATTTCCTGAAAATATATATTTTGTACAAGTTTTGCCCAATTAAAACTATCACAAATTAATAAATGTGCCACTTACTAACCCCAGTTACCCATTAAAATAGTTGGCTATGATTAGTATAGCCTACGTTAGGCTAATAAAATTTGCACTGCTAACCAACTAAAGAACTATATTTAACAAACAGTGGGCCGCGGAGAAATAAAATCATAACAAACAAAAGTGTTACTCGTAACTTAATTAAAGGGGTTTAACTGTTCCTAACCTCATCTTTATTATTATTTTCACTAATTTACCTACTACTGCTTTTGCTAACGTTAACCTTCTAATACTGGTTTAGTCCATAAATCGTAAATAGCATTTATTGTTTTAATCCAATAAATGCTATGGAATGGTCTGTGCCCTGGCCTTTTTAGCCCGGGTCCGTTGTGTAAACTGAACATTGCCTAAAACTGTATAAGCTTTCAATTTAATAATAATAATTAAAAAATAAATAATATATTTAAATTAATTTGTATTAAACTAAGGCTTTTGCACGTCTTAGCATTTTTTTTCAGAACATGTTTATAGGGGCATTTTCGCCAATAATTCTTTGAAGACAATTAACAAGTAATAATACCATTGACCAGCTCAAATTGATTGAGTCGTGTATTAAACTTTACTAAAACTCATCTGTTAATTTATTCTAAGTATAAACAAGAACGAAAAATACATCCATTTTATAATATTGAAATTGTGGAATGTGCGGCTCACGGCACGCAAGTGACATAAACTCAGATAACTAAACGCAGAAATATTTAGTTGCTTTTCAGCCATTTGAAGTCTTTAATGGCTTTAGTGTGGGTGTATAATCAGCGGGTAGGTCTTATAATTAGAGTATTTTGGTTGAAATATGAAAGTGACTGCGAGTTTACGTCTCGGTGTTGATTTGCACATAATGCGGTGATGATGTTAATGGCGCCTGTGATTAAAGCGGGTTAAGTGGCTGACCTCCAGCGGTTGTATGTGTGTGTCTCAGGAAAGTTTACCTGCTGCTGATCATGATTGCATGGCCAGCCAAGAATCAGGATGATAAATGGTGAAGTCGAAATTCGGAAATAACCAAGAGACACACGCAGTGAGTAAAAGGTAAGATGATGAAATGCACAGGACAGACGCACAACAGGTCCCCAACGACATATAACAACAGTATAAACGATAGTTGATGCAGATGATGCCGTTCATTCACATTTTTTCTTGTAGGCTTAATAAAAATAAAAACATTTGGCTAAAATAATTAAGGAAAAGCTATAGTCTACGTAACAAGTGAGTGTTGAGCGTTAAATAAATGTTAGCTTTGCTTGATTCATACCGTGGATATGTTGTTACAGCATTTACACATAATTTAAATTTATATAGCCTAACGTTTTTGCATAATAATAATAATAATAATAATAATAATAATAATAATAATTCATATCTGTCTACATCAGGAACCTAAAATTAGTAGAAATATTATTCAAACAGTGGCCATTCTTAAACAGGTTACCTGCAATGTGTTATATTATCATCATCAAACCTTGATTCTGAGAAAAAAATAGTTGTTAATTGCACACTATTTGTGGTCAATGATCTATATAAAAAATATTTATTTATTTTAGAAATATTAGCTTAAAAAAAAATCATATTTTTTAACAGCTGTAATTGTCCATAGTCAGTGTAAGACAAAGAAGGATGAAGGTAATGACTCTGGCCTGAGCTGCACCGTATTGCATCCTGCTGCGCCGGCTCCACAAACAATTCCAATAAAGGAGCATGTTAATTATTCACCCACTGTTTGACAGAACCTTTCTGTTGTTTAATCTACAGCTGGGGATTTTGATGCATTGCCACAAGCGCACATAACTTCATTTATGAACTCAATAACAGCCAAAAGGTTAGAGAATTATTCAAACAATATTGTAGATTTACTATGATTATATTTTTGGATTTCATCAGTTTATGATCTAGCTGTTTAACGTTGTTTGATATTTTGTGGATGAAGGAGAATAGACAATTGCTTATGCTTTGCTTTATTTGGACCTATTTTTTTGTTCACCCCATAAAGGTTTGCTGCAGCTCGCTTGCTCACAGTGATTTTAATTCCTTGAGAGACAGTTGTTTAGTTTGAAACTATTCTATCATTTGTTTTTTGCTCTATAAACATCTTCAGTTTCTATTCCCGGACACACAAACCTTAGTATTTCGAAAATCTTGAAAAATGTGCATCTATCCAAAGGTAAGAACATTTATTCGGCAAAGAATAGTAACCGTAAATTGCTCACCTGGTGCACATTGTTGCATTACTGATGCTACACTTATTATAAATCCCAGACAGAATCAAATCATTACGTATTTTTGATTATAAATGAAAGCATGGGGGTCCGCTCTGTAGTGGCAAAACCTCAGAAATATAAATGCAAAGTAGAAGGTTTAAACATTACTTGAAAAGGTCAAAGGGCTCGACTTGTATACGCTCACACAAAGACTCTCATTGAGCTCAAACGCCGGGACTCTGAGGAAATGATGCTAAAGAGCCGAGAGGTGAGCTCAGTTGACGCCAGGGTCAGGTCCTAAGGCCGCGTCACGAGAATCACTCTGTCATAATTTAAGTGACAATATTCGTTCACTGTTTGACTATGGCTAACCGTGTACAATATTTATAAAGTCATTCATTTGTTACAATTTGAATTTATCATTTAAATCCTCAACTAATGGAAAAGTTGATATGCTGCTATGACATGAAAAGAGCACTTGAAGCATGCTCACTGAAGAAAACAGGCTCCTGACAATGCTATATGTGATCTGGTTGTATTCAATCACAATAATAACTCACTAACAGTTGAAAAAATGTCTTCATTATCACTTTATTGTCTTATCTTCTGTATTGCTGATACTGTGGCATGCATACTTTAAAAAACTGCAAGTGTGCTTATGAAAGTGTATTTCTATTGTAAACTTACACAGTCTGTGATCTAAACCCCTCAGAGATTTTTCTTTAACCCATAAAGCATCTCTGCACCACTTAGCTGAGCTCAGGTCAGTACCGGGGGGAGGGCTCCGAGAGATGGAGAGACCAGAGGGACAGAGCGAGCGCTTCGATGTAAGGCATCATCCACAGCTGTTTAACAGATGGTTGGGTCTGACACTTCACATATGACCTCTTCTCATCCATAGATCCAGTAAACAGGCTACGGTTACAGCAGCATAAAGCTACAAACACATATCAAACCTCTGACTGCGTACAACCTGTTTTCTGTTGGATGTGGATAAAGCAAACATGTAGGTGTTAATGTGCTTACATAAACCGTATCTTAGAGCAGGTTTGTCAAAACAAGACATATTTTCAGATCACCTTTCTGAACCTGGTTCCGATCACTTTACGTTTTCAGAAACTCAGCTGGAAGGCAGCATCACAGTTGTACAGTTTGCTCGAAGCATATTTTAGACTTTCTTCTTTGCTGTAGGTGTATTATATTCAGTGTTTTTGGTATATTGTTGTGTCTTTGTAATGTGATGGTTAAGACCACACAGATTTTAATGTGTGCATTTTTTCCCCTGTAATTATCACCATTTATCTCTGTGTGTCCCAGGTGTGCCTTGGCATTGCTGCTACTTTTTGTCATTTCAATAAAGCAGGTCTTTCTGAAGAAAATTAAAACAAGAAGAAATAGGAGAGGACAGGCTTCACTTGACAGAACTGGCAGTCAGTTCAGTCTTTTGGCTAATCACTGGTTTAACTGGTCTATATTTGGTGGCAAAAGTCACGTTTAGGGCTTTTCTTGAAATAGACAAGAAGCCTTGTTTTTGTGAAGGTGGAGCTTTTCTTTTGTGTCTCTTCCAACTTTGTGTACAATCTGTAATTCCTTATTAACCAGACTACCCCCTCAGTGATAAACACCTGCTTTTTTAGGGCTTAAAATATCCAGGGCTCGGGGATCTGAGATTATGGCACCACTCTCTGGAGCACTGCGTGGAAACAGAGCCATGTTACAGATTAGGTGGCTTGGCCTGAGCAGTCAGCTGTGCGTGCGTGTGTGTGTGTGTGTGTGCCCTATTGTTACCACTCGGACTATCATGTGATGGAAAAGAAAAGTCTGGAGTAAATCTGCCAGAAAAGCTTCTTTTGAGTTGAATCCAGGGCTTATTTGGCTTATCCCACTTAGTGCTCACTTGGCCTGAGGCTTTTACACTGCATTAACTACAGGTGACCTCAGCCAAGTAACATTTTCTAATCTCATATTTGACTTACTTTCTTATCTTATATTTGACTTAGCCATGCAAATAAAAACATGACAAATAAGAAAGGCAAATCATAGAATAATGTCTGTCAAAGTAATACACATTCACATACCTCTTAGACTCTATTTAATTGTATTATTGGTCTTAATGTGTTCAGACTGTGATTACATTACGCTGTCTAAAGGATGATGTTATAATCATCAAACAGAATACGCCTCATGCTTGTGCCGTCGCCCCTTTCTTATGTCTTGCTGTCTCTTTGCAGATAAAACTAACTTTTTTTATTCCCATAATGCTCACTGCTCACCTCGTCCAATTTCCTCCTTCCTTCCTGTCTCTGATGAAAACATAAGCTCGCAGCTCTGTGCTGTCCCGGAGCCGCACTCGCAGCAGTAAATCTACGGGCCGGCAGACACAGAGAGAGAACGTGATGGAACAGTGACTATGTCCTAGTGTTTCTCCCGGAGTCATAAATCACGGAGGAGAGCCTCTGCCGGGCTGCGGCTGCGTGGCTCGGACATCTGCTGCAGAGTGTTGCACAACATCTGACATGAGCAGAGACATGGGCAGCGCCGTCTTCAGTAGTGAGTAGACCGTGTCTGACCACAATGTGGGTAACAGCTGTGTGTGAGGGTCGCAAGCTAAACATGAAAACCTATGAATGCTGACATTCTTGGTTTAGTTCTGCTCCGTGCGCTCAGCTGAAGCATCATTTTGAATTACCTTGTGCATCTTTAATCATCAGGATCAGTTGGCTGCATGTGTCATCTGTCAAACCATGTGCTCTGCTTTGAAGACTGTATTTGTTTTGTTTCACCTTTTAAAAGATGCTTTGTAATTCAGTGGCATCTAGTGGTGAGTTGGCAGATTGTGTTTACAAGCCTCAGCTTTCTCATTTTAATTATACTTTAATAATCCCCTAGCATAAAATATATTTTTATTCCCTCTTCAAGTAAATAAATGCAAATAAATTGATTCCGACTTCACCTGCAGCTTACTGATCTCAGACCTGCTGCTCTCTGTTGTTCAAAAGCCAAGTTCAGGGGATGGTCCATATTGTTCAGTGTTGCAGCTTGGACCAACCCTCTCTTTTAGTTTTTCATCTTTTGAGACTAACCCCAATTTTGTCTCAAACATAACCCTATACAATTAATTAGTAATAAACAAGTTATGGCATATTCTTTGCAAAGACTTCTAAATTATCTACAAAAAAAATCATAATACATTTTGAATTATTAAATTTGCTGCAACTAGATGCAACATTTTACATTATTGTCTAGGAACTTTATATATTTACACATTTGCATTGATATATGATGTCAATATACAGTATTAGAACATGATACTAATATACAGTATTTATTTCTCAAAGATTCAGTTGTAAGCCAGTTCTTTAAAAAAGAGATTGTGTGTGTATATACTGAAAGATCTAATTTAAATGTTCAGCTTTGTGAGATTTATTGTGAAAGAAATGCAACAGCAGTTATTGAAAAGCAGTGAAGTGTTGATTTACTCACAAACAATATACAAATTGGTTTAAATATATGTGCCTTTAAGATTATGATTAAACAAGTTTTTAATTTTGAAAAATAACTTTTTTCGGTGAGAAGTGGGCTGCAATAAAATAATCAGGTCCCAAAAACCGATGACCTCAGTATGTACGTAAATCTGCATCAATGAAAATATTTTATTGTTATTTAGCTGCAATGAAAATATTCATCTTTTACACAATATAACTAAAAATAAATTCTTTCGAGGTTGTAGTTTTGCCTCACTTGCACTACATTTGCTTCTTATTACTTTTTATTTTATCTATCTAATGCCTCGTTCACAAATATAACCCTTAATATTGATACTTCTTCTGACACGTTACTCATCCCAGAGTAAAATGCAGACATAATGAAGGTAAGCGGTGCAGCGGTCTGACAGCAGAGCCGCTCTCTCGCTGAGGCAGACACAAAGCAGGAGCGGTGTAAATCCTCCCGTGTTTGGAAGACGTGGTTACTGTGGTTTTGATGGCTCCGCTTCCAGAGCATTAGCTTTGATTTAGCTCTTAGTGACAGAAACAGAAGTGAGCAGACCAGAGGTGTGTGAATGCTTCATAACCCCACCTGGAAGTGTATATGGACATTACAGTATTATTTTACCAACCAGTGTGGGAGACAGGACAATGTCTAACAATACAGTCCGCTGTTTATGGTGACGTCCAGCTGTAAAATCCACTCTGCTGTCATTGGTTGGAGTGTGACAAGAATTAAGATTGTGTCATTTGTTTGTTATTAGTCTTTCAAGGCTGTGGTTCCCAAATATTGGGTCAGGTCCCAAAAGTGAGTGACAGGAAATTTTGGGGGGGTCAGTACATTTTTAAATCCACAAAACGTATTTGTTAAAATGGTTTTATTTTAAGTCAAAAGCATTTAACAGTAAAGGAGATGAAACTATGCTAATTAAAATAATAAAACCATTGTTATCTGTGAAATGCAGCCATCTTCATCCTTGTTTATTAGTTTAGAGTTAACTTTTTTACCATTTATATGAATTTTAAAATGTACACAAATTTATCCCTTTTTTTACATTAATGTATTGTGCTATTTCCAATATAAAATAGTATAAAAACTATATGTGCTTTCACTCTTTTAAAGCATTAACTCATTTCTATGTTCAAAGAAAGCCTTCGTTGAAATTAATGCAAAATAATCCACTTTTAGATAAATGTATTCACATATTAACAAATTTTCAAAAGCATTAAAACGGTATAAAGAATAACACTATGTTAAACATTATAAAAAGAACAACAGAATTGAACAAAATTTATAAAAAATTAAAAATAAATTTGCATCAGAAAAGAGAGAAATGGAACAAATTATGTAGAAAAACTTAAAGTCTAAATCTAAAAAAACAATTAAAAAAACAGCAAAAGTATGCTTAAACAGACCAGGACATGGGATTTTTTTAGTCTTTAGAAATATAGGTCACCTTGAAGACTGTTTGGGAAGCGCTGCACTAAAGGACCCTCTCTACAAACTCACATAGGACTTATTATGTCTCAGTATGAATCGGACAATAATATTTGTGTTGATCTGTTTAGGTATTTAATCTCAGAAGATGGTAGCGTGCCCACTTACTGTACATTGTGGAATATTTGGAGAACACAGAAGGAATAGTTACTTTGTAATGTAAACAATCAAAATGACCTTAAAGCTAAGTATTTTATTGGTTTTGAGGTTTTGGAATTTAAAAAAATTGCCATAGTGTTGCTTTAAAAACCAAGGAAATGCATGCAGTGGTAGCAGGAGGACAGCAGCAGTGTGAGAATAAGTGCTCATGCCTTCAGTGTGAAGTAGTGTGTGAACCACTCTGCCTGTGTGTGTATTTATGTATTTGTGTATGTGTGTGTGTGTGTCGCAGTGTCAGCTCCAGCGGCGGCTCGTGCTGATGAAGTGCAGAGGCTGTGGGGCTCAGGAGGCCATCCATCATCTCCATCAGGCTTAAGTGAGGCTCTCTGGACCCGGACGCCAGCAGACGACGACCCGGGCCGGCGCTCTCTTCGGTGGGACTAAACAAACACCAGCCCCTGCATCATCATCATCATCATCATCATCATGGTCCCGGTGAGAGCCACATGAGTCAACACCAGCAGCACCAGGGACAGCTGGTTGGCTCTTTATGTTCAGAAAATGCAATAATAATAAATTCATTACATCCATTTACAACATCACGCATTTTTTTTTTTAACTGGTCCGTCACCATGGAAACAAACGAAGCACATGTCAACACTTTTACCTCATCCAAACAGAGGTGCTAAAAGAAATACATCGACATCATGGAATATTATTTAGATTAACAAATAATGTGCACAATTTAAGTCGGGGGTTTCCCAAACAGTGGGTTGGGACTTGGGACCCAAAAGTTTTTTTATAATTATTTTGCTTTGTATCTTGACACAAAAGAAAATAAACAAAAGTACCTGCTATAAAATATTACATTAAGAATGCAGTGCAAAATAAAATAAATCTATAACAGTGTGTAAAAGATGCTGACATTTAGGGTCATAGGGGTCAAAGAAGCGCTTTATTGTTTTTGAGGCTATGTATTTTATTAATAATAAATAATAATAATAGTGTTGCTTCTTAGCACCCAAACTTAGCACCCAATATCAAGCACATTTTAGGGTCATGTTGATTTTTCAGATGTTTTATTTTAGCATGTTTTATGATTTTCTTTTCAGACTTTTTTTGAAAGCGACAGATTTTGAGCCTCTTGAAACTTTGAACAAAGCAGTTTGTTTTAACCTAAATCATTAAATAAAATGTGTCCAGACAGCACTATATGAGAAAATATGAGCCTAATCTCACACTGCAGTGTCTTTTGGCAGTAAGTGGTGCAAATAATGGCAGTATCTGAGGTATCTGGTATGCATTTTAAACACAAGCATTTATAATACAATAACAATATCCAAATTGCAGAAAAGAGAATGCCTTTGAGTTAAGTTGATTTTGTGCCAAATACATTTTCACCTACATTATAATGTATGATAGATATTCACTATTAAGACATAATTCCTGCTGCTCTGACAATATTTCTGCCCCATCTTCACTGAAATAAAGTAAATTGATAAAAAGTCATGTTCTTTTGGAAAGTGGGTGTGTTTGGAAAAGGTCATGTGTCTCTGCCCTCTGCTCTCTTTTCATTTGCAGTACATAAAGCAAACGCCACCCAGGTCTCACGCACACACACACAGTTTTGTATAGGTCAAAGGTTAGAGGTCATATTGTGTCTGGAGAGGATTTAGTCTGTTTGGGCTGTTTGATCTAAAACATGCACATTTGTACAGACACAAATCTGAGGGAGCCCCAGTCTCACGGTGGCCTGTTCCAGAGAGAGAGTGTCATTTAAGATGTAGGCAGACTGCTACCAAACATATTTACAGAGTTAAACATCTCCACGCAACAAAACTAATGCTAATATAGTCAAGAAAATGACTATAAATGTTTATTTAGATAAAAATTTCAAGGAAGGGCAAACACTTAACAGTATATATTAAATATAGATACGTTTAACGTGAGTTAAAGGTGCAGTGTGTTGTTTTTGGTGGCATCGTTAAAAACTCCCTTCTAAAGCCCGTGGGTTTAAATTGTGGGTGAAATTAGTAGTATAACAAGTTATTGAAAAAGATCATTAACACACCCCCGGTCAAACTGAATAGCTTACAAAGAATTTTAGCGCTAAACATGTTTTACTCCTACCTCTTACTTGTGCGGTTTTATTTCTTATAGCTTTGAAAGAAGAAAAAAAGAATGATCATCAAATGACAACAATATGGAATAACTTTTGGGTTTATATTCTTAAATTCACTAACACTGTTCAAAGTAACCAAAATGGGTTAAGTACCGAAAATTCATCCATCCTTTTCATCTTATCCAGGGCTGTGTAGCAGGAGCAGCAGTCCAAGCAGACACTTCCTCTAGCGCTTCCACAAAGATACCAAGCGTTCCCAGGCCAGCCTAGAGACATAGTCCCTCCAGCGTGTCCTAGGTCTTTCCCAAAACAGATTCTCGAACCACTCCAGCTAGTTCCTTGACTGAGCTCCACTTTCTGTCTCTAAGAGAGCGCCCAGCCACCCTGCGAAGGAAACTCATATCAGCCGCTTGTATCTGAGTTTTTGTCCGTTCGATCATGACCCACAGCTCATGGCCATAGGTGAGAGTAGGAATGTATATCGAGACCTTCACCTTGCAGATCAGCTCCCTCTTTGGAGGATTATGCAGACTCCACACAAAAAGGCTCTGTCTGGCCTGGGAGTTAAACCCTGGACCTTCTTGCTGTGAGGCAACAGTGTTACCCACTGCGCTGCCTTAAACTCAACTTCAGCTGCTTTTTACGTTTTATGTAAATCATATTACAATATTTGTGACTTGTTTTCTTTATAGTTTCTAAAGTCTTCTTGGATTTACAGTATTCACCAAAAAAAACCCAGAAATTCATCAAACATTTTCAATGACAGAGTTGAAACCTGCTTTAAAGTGGGTAAAGGCAAGCCCAAATTTAATCGGTCAAATATTGATCAATACATTTAGTCATTTTTCTAGTAAACGCACAAGGGGGGGAAAAAAATAAGAAAAACAAAACTTACAGGATAATGTCCATTAATCATTATGTAAAAAACTTAGTGTGCAGTATTGGTGATACAAATGCATTTATGTCGCCTCAGGGACAATCTCTTTAAATCATCAGACGAACTAACAAGCACACGCATACACATTTATATTTTAAAAAAGCTTGAATACAGACGTTGTTGTGACTGTTACCATGGTTACATTCAGCTCTCACTGTTAGCGGCGGCTACATGCTAGCTGCTGGGACTGCTGTTCCGAGAAACGCTGTCCAATTTATAAACACAGTGGGAGGAATAGATTATAACCACAAAAGCATTGTATTGTTTCTTCCTTTATGGTCTCTGAATAACATTATTAGTTATATCTTAGCAATTGAATCTTATGCACTCCAATTGTTAGCCTGTGATGCGTTACATTTTAAATAAGAAATAAGCCATGCTTTGTGAGATAAAATATAAAAAAAACTCACAGGTGTGATAACTTAAAGACTATGCACTGTGTATACTTCTGTACTTTAATTTAAATAGGACTGCACTGGCTCTGAATATCAAGAACCTGTTTTAAAACAACAGTTTATTCTGTCTAGACAGCAACAACCCAGTACAGCCCTTTGGCTTCTTACACTGCACTGTCACTGAAACCTGATCATGCAAGGCCTTTCTTTAACAGCGATATCAAAACAACTTCATGAATGTTCTTCATCTTTTACATGACATTATCTTTCTTGTACTTAACTAAAAGGGTTTTTCCTTTCAACATACACACTCCAATGTCCAATTTTTGTCCTAAAAATGTGTAAAAAAAAAAATGTAAATTGTGCTTAAAAACCAAAGCATAATATGGGCAGTGATTACAACAAATCTTGAACAATCTCCTTGAAGTGAGAAAAAAAAAAAAGGGTATCAGTGATGTCAAACGATTGTTGATCATTTTACTCATAACATATTTAAACAACTTAAAACTATTTCCTCTTTTTTTTTACTTAACATTCATTGTTGGCATTGGAAAAAAAACACAGTAGCTTTGACAGGTAAAAACTGGGACTAGACAGATACTACCACCTGTATTTTCACAGAAAATCATAAATCCTTAGAACAAAAAGCCAAGAAACTAAACTGAAATCAACAATTAAAAAGACATTCAGGATGGTCAACGGTTTTAGGGGACAAGTTAAAATATCACTAGTGACTTCAGCGTACACAATCCACCACAAAAGAATGTGTTTGAAATGACATGCTGGTTGGACAACAATCTTGCAGTAACCTACATTTTGAGTGCATTGAGTTCACAGTACAGCCATCCCACAATGCATTGCAGTCCTTGTAACATGTGAACTATTGCATTATCCCATACACTGCCCTACAAAGGCAGCATGGACTCTATAGCAACAGTGAAGCTTTAAAACTGGTGTTTAAGTGTCCAATATATCTGATCTCCATTAAAAGAAATACATAGCTTTTTGAAAATGCTGCTAATTAAAAAGGTAGTAACTAGGCAGTAACAAATTAATCAGTGATAATGTTATAAGACTGCCCTTTGTTTTAGTCTAAACTTTTCTATTTACTGATAATTTGGCATCTCAATTACCCATTAAACAGATTATTTGCCTTTAAAGGGCAGTATAGAGTCTAGGAGTATTGTATAATGAGCTAATAATTCATATACACATGCTATTGCACTAAAAGAACAAACATGCAGAGTAGGTTGAGTTGGGTATGCTGTCCCAGGAAGCCATTTCAAAGACATTTAAAGAGGAAATGCAGCAATATTAGTCAGGTAAAATGTTCCCATGGCAGCCCTATTGCAATAAAAAAAAAAAATAAATCTGTAAAAAACAAAAAAATCCCCATCCTTCAGTGCAGTAGCAGAGCTTGTCTTCAGATAAACCTCCTTCTTTGCAGTTTTAACACAAACCAACAAACATAATATTTTGGTGGCACAGTCTCTTTCACAGTGAAGTGGTGATTTCATCTTGTAACTTTTTTATTCATTCGAATTTTCCTACGCAAACATAAACATTATTAAATTACTTCCACGATGTCCCATAATGTTAGGAAATTAATCGCCCATTCCCATTCTTCAGTGCAGTTCAGAGAGGATTTCTAAAAAGGTAGCGTTGGATCTACGCAGCCACGTGTCCGATCAGATAAATATTGTCATAGAGGTGTCCCACAAAGTCATCAGAGACGTTATGAGCTGCTCGCCGAGTGTTTCTGATGAACTCCCTCTTGGACATTTTGTTTTTGACGTGAGGGCTGGTCAGGTCGATGGACAGCAGGATGAGACTGTAGCACAGCACGTACACAGCGTCTGCAGGAGAGAGCGAGCACAGCAGTCAACAAACAGGAAGCCGTTTTTCCAGAGCCTACACACTGCTCTCTAGTTTTGCCATTTAAAATATTAGATCATATAAAATTAATTTTGTTGTTGTCAAACTCTATTAGAATGTCATTCATCTAAGTAAGAAGAAAACCTCAAAAAACTATTTACATAAAGACATTAGAAACACATAATTAAATAGTATTTCAAATAAAGAAAGGCTAGACTTTGGTTTAATACATGACATATTGGGTTTATTATTAAAAACAGATTACATTTTACTATAATAATTTAAATTTAACCAAGTGTATCTGCACCAATATTTATCCAACGTTGGCCAAGAAAGCTATTTCCGTTCAATTACTCAGTCTGACAGATACTGTTTTTAAAGTTGAGACCAACATTTTTCCAGAATCCAATCATTAAATAGTTTCCAGTTTAGTTTTTTTAAGTCCTGTTTATTTTTCAGATATCAAACATATCAAGCATGAAAATATTTCCCTACACACACAGTGTTAGAGAAAACACTCCGATGAATACCACCTATAGACTTTTTTTTACAAGTGGAAAAAAAAAGAACCCACACAGTCCCTTTTCATTTAAACAACAAATATTATATAAAATCTAAAACACAAAATTAGGCAGAAAACTGAAAAGAAAAGGCAAAAATCTTTTATTCTATGTGTGTTTAATGTTCTCTATGTTTATTGACTGTGGTCTTGTTTGCCATAAGCAGAAAAGTACGAATTTAAAAACTAAACCCAAAGTTGTCTTTTAATAGTCTTTAATGAAGAAGCACATGTCCATAATTGTTGGTCCGCAATGTGTTGGTCCTCAATTCTTAGCATCCAGTGACATTTTACTTGCTGACTAGTATTTTTTTTTGCAATAATATTTGATAATTAGTTCATAAAATAATGTATTGCTGCATATTCTGCTGTGTGTTCATTTTATATTCATGTTTCTTTCTGTTTTTATCTAATCTAGGTATTAGTGTACAGAGCTGCTAAATATTGAGCAACCTGTTCCTTCAGTCACCGACAGCACGCACACATGTAGTCAGTTGGTTTGCATTTGCTAAAATTATCTTGTTTATGCAGAATTCAAATTTTTTAGTGTCTATCTTGGCTACCGTTTGTCTATTAAAACGCATGTGATGAAGGTCCAAAAAAAAAATTATAATTTGGTTAATTTTAGTTCACACACGTTCAGCACATATTACCAGCTAAAGCTGAAACTGGGAGTAAAAAACAGGACACTGGTGTGCATTACACCACACCAGAAGGGATAAAGGGAGAAAGTGACATCAAGAGTATGATCTCAGCACTCAGACAGGTACTTGTCCCGTCTGTGGCCCTGGGCTCAGAACTATTACTCTAATCCGGTTAATCATGCAAGTTAAGTCTGAGGAGTAAAATGTGTGGTTGTGCTCACTCTACAGTCTGCTGATAATAACAAAGTCCTCAGATTGTTACGTCAGGGCTCGCTGACAGGACTAAAGCCAGGGATTACTCAAATAAAACCTTGGCTTTAGCCCTCTTTATTGGTTTGATCCAGAGTGTAATGAAGCCAGAACGACAGCTATCACTCCCCAAAATTGGACAAAGCTTAAGAGTTTAAGAGGAAAATCAATGGTGGAGAACAAAACAAATAATATAATATGACATAAAGCGCTCCAAGATTTAAGTGGCAGATTTTGAGTCCAAATCTTCAACCGAGTCATGATTGAGGCCAGAGTGTATCAAGAGCAAGAGAAGATCAAGTTTTTTAGAGATTGAGACCAAAAACAACACCAAGAAATTGAAAGAAATACCAGGGAACGCTTACAAAATCCAAACAGTTCAAACTCATAGAGGGAAAATAGAAGAAGTCAAATTCAAGTCCAAGACAAGACATAATGACCTAAAATGTTTAAGTGTTTTCACTCTTAAGTGTTCCTGTTTCATTTAGTTTGCACCAAAACACAAAATAGTTCATTTAATTTGGTCTGCTGCAAAAAGCCCTGGTCAACCTCGTGTTCACAACTGAGATTTTAAACTGCAGACCAAACAACAACAAAAAAAGCAATTCTCAGGAAACACACTAGATGGTACTGTCAGCCCAAATGCTAATAAAGCATTGTGACTCCTCAGTGGTTCTGCTCTGCTCATTTTATTTTGTTTGTGGAAAATATTTTTTTATTAGTTTTTTTTTTTACTCTCAAGGAAAGCTAAAAGTTACATCACGTTACGTCAACTTATGACACTCTTCCTGTTGGGACATGTTTAGACGCCTTGGGTCCGCTTGGGGTTCACACTTTAATCGGAACATATTTGAGTTTAGTAGGAAACCCACGTTTGGTGGCACTGAGGCTCGTCTGGACTGGAGCATTTACACATATCCAAGAGAACCACCGCACTCAGAGCAAAAACAATAGAGTTTGTTTTAACAGCATCAAACACTCCAAGTGTAAACAAACCTTTAAAAATCTAATCTATCTAATCTAAGTCCAGTTTTAAACCAAGTATAAACTAAGGGTGGAGAAAAAATAATAGACGTTTTCAAGCAGCAAGAAGAATGAAGTGCATGAGCAGTGATTGAATTCTTGGCCAGTCTTGATTTAAATCCCAAGTCCGCTATGTCAGAGAACAGTAAGTTATAAAACTGTTCTAAAGACAAAGAGGTCTACAGTAACACTTGAATAAACTGGATCTTTTCTCCTCGAACAATCACGTTACCTTTTCCATTCTGTCTGATGTTACACTTGTACACATGAAAAGCTATTCCTAGTCAACTTTTTTGTTTGCCGTGTGCTTATTCATACTTCAATTAAAGTCCAGTGAGTCATGGTTGTGTAAGTATTCACCAGGACTGAGGCCGAGGTCCCGGACCAGCCCAGGGTTGCAGGTACAAAACCTGTGGCTGAACTTGGTGATGAGCGTCTCCAAATATTCCCCTCTCTCCTCTGGGGCGTGAATGTGTCTGAAAAAGTCCCGCAGAGCGTTGGGAAGGAACTGGTTACTGAAATTATGGAGCGCCACCAACTCGTCCAGGACGTCCCGCCTGCACAGACAAACCTGAGTGAGACATTCTTAATCCACAGTGATGTGAGGATAACTAATGCTAAGTGTGTGGATTTTTACAGCTGCCATTCAAATACTGTTCTTCAGTGACAGGATTAAAATGATAGTCAATGCAAATAAACAACTCATTTTGAGTTACGGTAGTTTTTTGACTCTGTTCAAGTGTTTGGCTTTAAAGTTACTATTTAAAGGCCTTGGCTTAGGATAATGTTTCTCTATGGGACTGTACAATTCATTATAATTTTTCCAATATCCATACTGCTGCCAACTGCTTGAATTGCAATAAGGTTATTCTTTTCCATGTGAGCGATGTCAAAATAATAAAGATTTAAATAAATGGTGACGTTGAAATATTACAGGTCATTAGGTTTATGCAATATTTATAATTGTTATATTTTTTTTATATTGTTATAAATAGCATGTCTTTCTTATGCAGCAATTAGTAATTCTTCAATCATTACTGTGTGTTTTGCCAAAGGAGACATATAAATATAAACTACTCTGGATAAATTACATCCTTCTAGTGCTAATTCTTCCTTACACCTTTACGTTATAAGACAGATTGTTGGAATCTAGAGGTCAATAGTCTTATTAACGTTTGTCAGTACCAACATTTCCAATTGTTGTACATTTTAAATCCACCATAAAACAATCACATATTAAGCCAATAAAATCAATTTGAGTGAAAACCCCATAGTAATGTACTAATATGATTTGATCAAATATTAAACCCTTTTGCTGAATTTAAAGCAGTGTAACACCATGGTAGCAGTAGGATAAGAGACACCGGTATCTTAAAAGTGTGTGTTTTTTCTTGACCTCTCATCCAGGTAGATCCGCAGCATCTTCCAGTGGAGCCTTCTGGTGTAGAAGATAAACTTAGCCAGCTCTGTGGCGTGATCCACCAATATACCTTTAGATAAGAAGTAACCAATACCCTACACAGACAGAAAAGAGCGAGAGACAGGATCTCAGTTTGTGTCTACAGCAGAAGAGACTTAAAACAGTTAGAACTTCAATAATACAAAGCAGTGTAAATGACATGAGTTGTATATTTCACCTGCCATGAGCTGAGACTTGATTATTATTTTAGACAAAAAAACTAAGAACTTAAAGCAGAGTGATGGACATTTGGGCTAAAAGAAAGCTTTAGTTGACTGGTAGTACAGTATTCTCAAGTTTGGATACTTGTTTGACTGGAAGTGAATTCCAGTCTTACATACCGGCAATGCAGCACTGCGGCTTTCAGGTACGCACACTTATCTCTGTAAGTATGCACAATATGTGAGTGAACATGTGTTACCTCCTGGGGGTTGGCGTTAAATGTCAGACAGCCTTCATCTAGTTGCAGGTAAAGTCTTTTATATGAGAAACCTTCAGGTAGTGTTCTGTTGTAGATGGAGCAGTGACCCCATGTAGATTTGCACAATCTGAAGAGACAAATACAAGTTTATTTTGCAATTTGTGTCAGCTATGTCTTGTCTCACTGGAGTATGCACAGAAACTAATATTTTTCAAATTACATGCAAATCTGAGTTCACTTGTACGTAGTAATAAAAATAACATGCATATACTGTATTACAGGCCTTCATTTTAAAACTATAGAGCTCGCTTTACAACTTCATAAGCTATTCTCTGTTACATATGATAACATTACAAAATACTGTTGTTTTATTTTGAAAATATTTTTTTTATTAGCATTACATAACCTAAACACAACAAACAACAAAAGGTATCTTCATGGTTCAGACTTTTTTGAATAAACCATTCTCCAGATCATTACTAAGACCTTTTTGACATTTCAAATATGGTTTTATTACTCCTTTTAATTTTTTATGCTCAGGGCTCATGCTTTGCTATCTTCACCAATTATTATTCTGACTGTTCCTCTCTGCTTTAGTCTGAACTCCATTTACAAACTACAGCAGCCTCAGAGGGTCTAAATTCAAACAAAAAAACAAAAAACAAATGAAAAACCGAAGAACAACAATATCTGTTTTTTTTTCCAGTGAATTTGGAGATTTAAAAAAAACTGGAAAACTGCTCTAAATTTTAAGTATTTCAGTAAGTGTGGAATACATGTTATTGACTATTTTTGCTTCAGCATTTAGAGCAGCATGTACTTATTAATGGTTTCAAGTGTTTAGTAAATGATCATCTCCTGTTTCTATGTGAAAGTCATTTAACTTTATACCACTGCTGGGAACAGCATTTATGAACTTGAATCTGACATTTTACGAGCTCATAAAGACTACTAAAATCTCTTACCCCTGCCAGAGATATTCATCATTCCCCAGGTCCTGCCACACACAACTGGCCAGGCACAGATCAGTAGCATTCAGGTACGAGAGGATGGTGATGCCCAACTCTGGAGGAAGCATCTCCAGATCGATGAAGCCATGCTGCTCTTTACCTGCAGGCCACATACGGACGCAAAATAACCCATTTAGAAAGACCTCAAGACTTTTGTTAAATGTAAACAGGCAGGCATAGACTTTTGTAACAACAACTACAAGATTGTACAGTTTTAACTGCAGTAGCAGCTGTGTTCATACCTCCTCTGCGTGACCTTAGCAGATGGTAAATGTCAGGACCATAGCAGTGTTGAGGAGCTCTCCTCTGGCCTCCATCTCTCCCTGCCCCCCAAAAAAGCATTAAGTTTTATTTCTCTGCAGTAACATTAGAGGTATATACTTTAATTATTGTAAATATTTTTCAATTGATAATATTGCTGTAAATTTGAAATATATTGTGCTGCCTTAGTCACAATACTCTAACCCAAAACTACCCCAACATCTCCTTTTTGAAAACCAAAACTCTAGCAAGTAATGCAATTGCAAAATGCTCAGTAATGCTTGGTCAAGTGCTTAGTCATGCAACAGTCACAGCTGGATGAAGATGTGTAACCAGTTTGACTAAGATGTTTACATGAATTTAATAAACAGACTAAGGCACTAATGACTTTTAAAATGTATGTAAACATCTTAGTCAAACTGGTTACACATCTTCATCCAGCTGTGACTGCTGCATTTAAGTGTCATTCAGGGACACTTCAGTATTTCAGTCACAGTTTATTTGTTAATATGATCATCCCAAATACTATTTGCAATTTAGTTTCCGGACTGGTTTATTGAAGAGGAAGCAGGCACTGAGTTGGTAGAAAAGTGTTGCCTGTTTTAGTTTGAGTCTAAAAATACATCTCCGGATAGGTCAGATAAAAATGGAAAAAGGTCAAAGTGGTTGGACCAGAATTTTGTTTGGTACTGCTACTTAAGATAACTACAAAGCATAACGTTTAAATATAAGGCCATGACCACTGTATTTCCATTTATGAACAGCTTCAGACAAAGCTTTGGCTTTTTGTGTAACCTTGGTAACTTCTTCCTCCTTGATCAGCCAGGCGGTCGACAAGCTCTTCCTGAAGCTGGTGTTGTTGTCTGGGAGGCAGCCTCCAAAGTGCCTGACCCATCTAGACAATAACAATATGATGTCAGTCATATTAAAAGGATTAAAGATAATAACAATCTAACTAAGTGTTGCCCAGAAAGACTGAGTAAGCTGCACTGACCTATACATTATGTTCATGAAAAATATAATTACTAGTAACTGCTATTAAAAAGATATTAGCGATACTAGTAGTTAGTAATTCTGTAATAAGAGATAGGTGGGACTAATAAAACATGCTGTAAGAATAGTATTCAAGTTTAAGTAAATGGTGCAGAGGAGCATAAAATGACACTTTTTTCTGGTGCTAAAAGCTACAAGCTGGATTTGGATTAGTAAGGCTACAAGATGCTAACACCTGTCTAAATGTTTGTTTCCTACTTAACCCACTGTCCGAAACTATTCTCGAAACTGAGCTCAAAGAACAGTGTGCTGGAGAAAACATGAAAGCTTTTTATGTCTAAAGCCTTTTGTAAAACTGCCAGACACAAAGGCGCAGTAAGTGAATGACCAGTCTTTATTTAGTCACTGTCCTTTCCCTTTTACAGTCGACCATTGGAGCCGACTCACGTCAGCTGTGTTGCATAAACAAATCCATTACCCTGTTGTTAACATCAACGCTGGAAGTTACAGCAGCAAGCTAGATTGACCCGTAAGCCCCGCCTTTTAATAACTACAATTGGTTCAGTCGCCACTAAAGGAATTAAAAGTAAACCCTATTGGTTAAAAATGCTATCACTCATAGATTTTTGTTACAAATCCCAGAGTTAGCATACCGAGCTAGTTTTAGATTAACTAGAGAATGTCGACTAAAACTACTTACATTATCTGTAAATATCTGTTTCTGTAAAAATAATATTGCACATTTCACTAATATGTGGCTTTAAACACAGTGACAGCAAGCCAACCCACCTGAGTTAAGTGAATCCTAGGAAAACCGAGCTGCACACAAGGACAACTGGAAATCCGACGTATTTTTTACGAAGCGTACAGGACTGTCATTGGATCCATTGCAGATTAAACATAACAAACTGTCCTCTCGGTCATAGTTCAAGTGGAGACTTTCATTCTGTTGCCTTTACAGAAGAGACTGCTCATCTGCTTTCTTCTGCTCCTCCTGTCACTCCTGACCCCGCCCCTTTTCCTTCCTTCATATCTCACGCTGGTCTCCCGCTCACGTCACAGTAAAACATTATTAAAAAAAGAGGAAAAAAGGAATTAATAATAACAAAAATGGAATTAAAATAGATTATCACAGTGGAATAAATAACAAATGTTTTTAAAAGATTTACCAATAGTGTCGCTACACGGACGTTATTGCAGCAGCCAATCATATGCTGCTATTCGAACGTCACCACTATGTTGCCAGATTGGAGGCCGAAGACTCTAATTAAATTTTTAAATATGAAGCGTCTCTAACTGGCAACCCTAAAACCCCGGCACAAACAAAAAAACACATCGCCGAAGACGGTTGTGAGAAACGTAAAAGATAAATTTTAACAATTGGGACGCTTTTACGACTATATAGTGAGTGACCTATTGATTTATATTTTAACACAGCGTCAACATATTTATGCATTTTCAATGATGGTTCTATTTCTTAGCTAGTTCTTGTGTACCGTGTTTTGTGCTGTAACCAAAGGCTGCACCTCTACCTCAGTTACTTCAGCTGTAGCTGTTAGCATGTAAAACAGTGTCGCAGTAAATGTTTAATTCCTGTTTATTTCAAATACAGATAAAGATGCTTCCCACAGGAGACATTGAAGGTGGCCTTCGTAAACTGGAAACTTTGCTTCGTGTTATAAAATATACAGGAAATGTTGACTACAATAGGTAAGTGGTTCTATTGTCAAGATAACACAGTCCAAAGTCTTATAGATATTGCTGTAGGCCAGCTTTTTATCAGAGTGAGCATTTAAAAAGAAATGTATAATCCCATGTGCCATTTTAAAACGAAACAAAATACATTTTAAAAGTAGATAATTCTCCTTAGTATTGGTTGTTTTTCCCCTTTGTTTTAGTCTTTCAAATGGAGATCCCACTGCTTTTCTGCCAATATTGGGCTACACCCTTACATCCTTCTCTCCAGTTGTCGCTGAGATGCTCCTGGCAGCTGGACTGGAACTGACTGGAAAAACAGACCTCCGATTCACAGAGACTGTCTATAAGGTAAGTTGCCATGCACCCCTGCTCTTTTGAATGGTAAAATATCAATCCAGTATTCATTTTCTATGTGTTTCTTTTGCATTCACAGGTGTTACGAGACATTTTCCAGTACAAGCCTATATTAACCAAGGAGCAGTTCCTCCAATGGGGCTTCTCTCAGAGAAAAATGTCTGTTGTCTGTGACATTATCAATATGGTGCTAAAAAAACACAATCAACACAAAAAAGTTAAAGTAAGGATACATTTTTTTATGTAAAATTTATATATATTTGAGAAAAGACCATGAATATGTCTAAATGTCTGATGCTTACACAGTTTATAACTGTTTGTTGACTGATCTGTAAAATGAAAAATAAACACTGTCTAACAATGTGTCTTTATGTTTGTGAAAAGCCCAAAGCAAGATTTCCTGCTTCACACAAGAATGTCAAAATAGAAACCATACACTTGTCGGATACAGACAATGCCGTAAGTATAATGTAATTACTTAGCAACCATATAAAATAGATTTTATTGATACACTTGAACTACTTTCTTTTGTGTGTGTGTGTTACAGTTGTCTGCCAAACCTTATATTGTGAATCACTTGGAAAACCCACCAAAAATTCCTATGACTTTGTCCCATAAAGAGGCGGTTCCCTCTCAGCGTGTGACGTATACAACCCAAGTTGAAACATATTCCTCTGATTCTCTTGAACATGGCATCGTGGAGCTGAGGGGAACAGAAGATGAGACAGCTGACAACCAATGTGTGAGTATTAATGTTTTAAAGACGGTAATAATAATCTGGATATGTGACTAAAGATTTAAAATTTTAATTAAGAAAAAGCTTACGGAGAAAAGTGCCTTCCTGGTTTGTATATTATTTGTGATCTTTCACATTTGTGCAATGTGTAGCTCTAGCCTTGTCAAAACCACTCTGAATGAGACCAGACTGTATCAAAGCAAAGACAAAACCTTTAAGGATTAAGTCAATGTCAAGACCAAGGTGATGGCAGGGGAAGACCAAGACCAGATTATGATGAAGGTAGAGAAAGTGGAAATATTATTTTAACCAAGAAATTGTAAAAAAAAAAAATACAATTACAGAAACTATGGGGACAAATAAACCAGTTGTAGTCAGTGTTAATTTAAAATACTTAGTACTGTACATAGCATCTACTCAACCATCTTATAGAACATGTGTATAACAATGTATTACTTTATTGAAGGTTACTACACAGATACAGTATACACACATTCTGATGCATGTTTTTTACACTATTCCATCAAAAATGTCCTCTCATTTCCAGTTGTGCTATTTTATTTGTCATTTTTTAGTGTGCAGACGTGGAAGAAAGGCTGTCTGCTCTAGAAACACGATTAGAGAGTCTTCTTTCTGTGCTGGACAGAATTGGCACCCTGGAGAAACGCCTGGAGGAACTGGAGAGTTCGAAACACAAAGACAAGGTTTAGTTTATTTATTTGTTTTATGTCAGCTCCTGTTTTTATTTATTTTGAAAGAGCTTGACTTAAATGTTTTCTTGCAGAGTGAAGGACAGGTTATCACCGTATCAAAAGAGACTTGGGAGAATCTGCTCAGTAGAGTCCTACTGTTGGAAACTAAACTAGAGTTGAGCAATGCAAAAGTAATATTTTCTTGCATTTCAGCCTAATAAAAAAATAGACATTTAATTTTTTACTTTACCCATATGTTTTATTTATGGGATCCTTTTCTCAGGAAAATGTCCCACTCCCATGTCCTGCTTCACCGCCACCTTTTGCCCCGAATGCTTTGATTGATGCGTCACAGGTAAGACAGAGTAAATCATATCCCAATACAATTCTGTGTAAACTTTTAAAGATTTATAACATTTTACTGAGTCTCAGTCAAACTGCACAAATCTGAAGCATGTTTCTTGTTGTTTGTGTGAAACAGGTCAGTGTCAGATGCCTCACCTCAAAAGAGAACGGCAGAAAAAAAGCTCCAACTCTGACAGATCCAGAGGATTCAGTAAGTGTTATCTGTGAAAACATCTACTGTATATGGTAGTTCTAATCTTTATACCTGTATTGTCCAGGATGATCTAAAGGAAAGACTTGAAAGGATTACTAACATGTAAGTCCTTTTTTATTATAGTTTAAAATGTATAGTAGTGTATTTATATTTTTAAACTATATCTTTATTTTCTCTTTCAGGCTGAAGAGCACATCCAGTCTGCTGAAGAATACTGACAACACTACAACAACTTACACTTAGATTTAAAATATATATATATATGTTTTACCACAACAAAATCAGTGGAAACCAATCAGATTTGACTGTATACTGTAAAAAAAATAAAATAAAAACACAAAGATGGCTTTAAATAATCTGCGATAATCAGTAAAATTCTTCTAAATCAGACCATATTCCAAAAAATTATAAGAATTTTCTGAGTGTATTAAATTTGTTTTTGTTAATAAGTTTTAATTAATTTGGTTGGACTCTAACTTGTGTTTCTCAACTTTGTAGGATGTATATTATGTTCAAATGAGCCTGAAACACATTTTCTTGTTTGTTTAGTCACATTTATCAAAATAATGTTGAATGAATAGGAAGATGGTTTATAATCCAAGAAGATTTACTTGTTTATAATAATTTAATGATTACAGATCTTAAAATGTGTCATGTAAAATTACCTTTAATAAATTTATTTTCAATGCACATCAATATTTTTCAGACTTCAAGAGTTTTATGGTACATCTAACGTGATAAATGAGAGTAATGCAGCAGACACCTTTTATATGATCTTGTAAATCAAATGTTTATTATTTACTTTGTCTATTGTATTACATTATCTAATCAGTTTAATTTAGGAGCTATCTCAGCTAATGTAATGGTCCTTTTGGCTTGACGACATGCACAAAGGTTGACACAAACGGGTTTGAATGGCTACTAAAGGTAACCATTCTCACCTGTGAGCTGTTGCTTGTAATCAGTGTGTGTGTATAAAAGGTCAGTGAGTTTCTGGGATCCTGACAAACCCTTGAATCTCATCTAATGTCGCACGGATGTTTCTGTATTCTGAGTAATGGGAAAAGCAAAGGAATAGTCAAAGAATCTGGGAAAGGGTAATGGAACTGTATAAAACAGGAAAGGGACATAAATAAAATATTGTCAAGTTTTATGTGTTTGTGGTGCTTGCTAGGGTAGGATTTGTTTTGTTGCTCACAGTGGCCAAACCCTGAAAGGCTTGGGTTTGGGGTGTATAAAAGAACTGATGCCTCAACGACCTAATCTCTGGAGAAAGAAGCTGACATGCCACAGAAAGTGTCTGTAAAGGGCAGGTACTTCGAATGGAGTTTTTCTTCTAATCAAGAGAAATGCCATGTTGTAAAATAGATTTTAATGTAAAGTAAGTAAAGTAAATTTTATTTATATAGCACCTTTCACAGATATAAATCACAAAGTGCAATAAAAGAACGGTAAAACTTTGAGAATAAAATTTAAAACCACAAAATATTAAAACATAAAAAGCCCAATCAACTAAAACCTTGTTTAAATAAAAGTGTCTTCAGCTGCTTTTTAAAAGAATCAACAGAAACGTCCACTCGCAGTGACAGGGGCACTGTTTGGAAAGACCGGTCTCCCCGGGTTTTAAAACGTTAGAAGGTTTTGACCAGAAGACCGAAGAGCTCGTGAGGAGGAGTAAGGGGTCAGCAGGTCAGTGATGTACTGGGGGGCCTGTCCATGTAGAGCTCTAAAAGTCAAGACTAAAATTTAAAAATCAATTCTGAATTTGACTGGAAGCCAATGAAGTGAAGATAAAACCGGGAAATGTGAGCCCTTCTGTTGGTTCCAGTTAAAAGCCTGGCTGCAGCATTTTGCACCATTTGTAGCCGACTCAGAGACAATTTGTTCAAACAAGTAAAAAGAGAATTACAATAATCAATACGAGAAGAAATAAAAGCATGAATAATCATCTCCAAGTCAGCTTTAGACAATAACACTCTCAATTTATAAATGTTTCTTAAATTATAAAAACAGTTTTTGACCAACTGTCTAGAATGACTGTCCAGAGACATAGATGTTTCAAACAGAACAGCACACACAACAGTTCCTGAGGCTCGACTGGATGGAAGAACCCAGGGAACAAAGGTGTTGTTTGATTTGAGGTATTTTTTGGTCAGGTGCAAAGATTAAAGTTTCAGTCTTTTTTGTATTCAGCTGTAGGTAGTTATTGTATAACCAGTTCTTTATGCAAGACAAGCAGTTCATCAATTCAGTAAGTTTATAAAACTCAGAGTCTTTAAAAAAACAGTACAACTGAATGTCATCAGCATAAAAGGGATAAGACACATTTTTAAAACCATGAATTATTTTACTAAGAGGGTGTATGTAAAATTAAAACAAAAGAGGACCTAGAACTGAGCCCTGAGGAATTACTGAGTTTGTGAGCTAACATTTAGAAAGATTAGCAACCAACACAACCAAAACTGTTAAAGTTGCAGTAGCTAACTCTCCCAACCGTTAAAATACTAATCCATTAAACCGGACTTTAGAGTTTAGAACGGACAATTGTTTTTATCTTGTTAATCAAACTGTGAATGCACTGCCAGTGTAGAGCTAAAATAGTTTTGTATGGTATTCATTTTTGGTGTATAATTTTGTTTTCTTTGAGTTGTCTCCATTTAGTAGTCTGCATCATTAAAAGCCCCGCCCTCAATTTTGCCACTGTTTTTTTTCTTTAAAATACTTTCTCTTACAGGAAGTTATATATCAATAAATGTTTGACTACTATGTTGAGTGTCAATGGTAAGAAAATAAACAAATAAAATGAAAACAGTAAAAAAAAAAAAAAAAAAAAAAAAAAATGCAGATAATCTATGAGTCTGATATTGATCCATGGCTCATGGTTGGACTGGTTGGGCAAACTTCCATGAACCCCTGCAGCACCCTTGAGTGAGTATAGAACTGGTCCAGTATTCTGCGACTGGGATGAAAACCACAGTGTTCTCCTCCTTCATCTGTATCTAAAAAAAAATGCCCAAAACATACAGAAAATGGAAAACAGGATCACAGGTCTGGAATATTGACCCCCTGAAAATAAGATTTGGGAAACACGGATTTGACAAAACATGTGAACAACTAGTTTTGTCAATAATCAACCAACAAGTTAATAATCTAAGCATTTATTTATGTCCAAGCTTATTTTTTTCTACCTAATAAACGTTTAAGCCTGATGCCTGTAAGTCAAAGCGCAGGGTTGAAGAAACCTGTGAAAGCGCGGGAACTCACTTCCTGGTTAAGTCACGCTGGGCTCGTTGTGTCTGTGCTCCTCAGCCCCTGCTGCAGCCTCTGAGTTTTTCTGCTGAACTTTGGAATTAAACATTTAATAACACATTTTTTTTTTAAGAATGGAGGCGGACATTCAACAGCCGAAGCCTTGTCTTCAGAACGGGTAACAATATTATTAGTTATCTTAAAGCATAAACTCATTAATGCATTTTTTCCAGTGTTTTTAAGGCTTGCAAACAGATAATTTCTTTAAAGTAAATAAATGTATTAATCAAATGTATTTTGTTTAGTTTTGTCTTATTTATTAAAATGTGCATCTTTTTATGTGATGGCATTTGTAAAACTAGTCTAAACGGGACTGAGAGGTATTCAAAGCCTTGTCTACTAATTTAAAACTGACTGCTGATACATAATTATATACCATATAATATAACCCAAAGCATTGTTAGTTGTTGTGGTGCATTATAAGATTATTTTCGTTTTAGATTCATACATTTCTATGTTTTACTGTATGGGTTGCTTATTCTCCTTTTATAAACCAGTTCATCTTCAGGAGGCTTTTACTTTTTGTTTCATGTTTATTTGTTATATTTAGCGACGCAAACTCGGTCTACATTTTATGTGCTCAGGAAAATCCGACGACATCCTAAGTTATGGGGACATCTAGTGCATATTTAGTGCACGTGCACTTTCTTACAGAAAGTCTTAGGAATGCTTTCATTAAAGTAGTGTTGTTTACTGTCACTGTTGTTAGTGGCCTTTCTTTTTATTTGACTGTGATTAAAAGAAAAATCCATCCTGCACAACAAACTTTCCAATGCAGGTCCTAAACATAAACATGCAGCTTTACTCACTGGAGCATTTTGGAGTTATTCTTCCAGTGTTGATTTTTGGGGTATGAAATGAAGCTGTAAAACATACATACAGAGATCATTCCACACACAGCCTGACAAAGGGACAGGTTTCAGATTAATGATGAAACCTTATACCTGTAAGGGCCTGGGTGAACAATCAGAGTTTTATCTCAGGTGGGACTATCTGAACATGATATTGGCGAATACTCTGGGGAAAAATGTAGAGTAAATGAAAAATGCCCTTTTTATTGTTCCAGTCAAACAACTTTTTGGCCATTTGTCTCCATGTTTTTTTCCCTGTCCAACAACTTTAATCTCTGCTCATTCTACTCGGGGCTTAGTGGCTCGGTTGCATTGGCTCTTCATAAACAGAGTAATGGCGTATCCCTCAGGTCCTTGAGATGACTCAGTGCTGTTGCAGCCAGGAGCAGCTCGCTCAATTTCAGATCAAGTCCAAGAGACACTGGGCCCGCTGCCAAAAGCGAGTCGAGCCGAAATGAAGCCAAAACATGTTTTCCCAACAACCCTTTTGCACACAACCGAAGAACAGAGGAGATGTCAGTGAATTAAACCTGTGCTTGTTCTCTGGGCACTGGTAACATAGACAGTTATCTATTATGTTCAAGCTTTTACTGAAGGTTATACACAGCTTCAGCTTCTTTGTAAAATGTGCTATTCCTCAGTGGTGTTTTTGAAGTGGCTGTGCTTAAGGTAATCTTGTTGCACATCATTTAAGTTCCCATGAATCTGAAGATGACATTGTACTCAAACACAGGAGGTGTGTAAGTGGTGGAAATTATTTCAGAAATGAGCCACTGGGATGTGATTTCAGAAAATGACTTTGATTCTTTTCTAAGCTTTATATTTTTGTCTCTTCTTCTTTGTCTGTGGCTTTACAGAAGCGGCGGCAAGAAGAGAGACGACTACCTGGAATGGCCCGAGTACTTTATGGCCGTAGCCTTCCTGTCGGCTCAGAGGAGCAAGGACCCCAGCTCACAGGTTCGAGAGCTGTAGTAAATCACAGTTTAACCAGACGCTCTGAAGTGCATCTGAAGTCACAGAGATGTCAAATAATACACTGTATAACCTCAGAGTTACAGCACAGTATTTAAACAATATTGCAATCAGGATTTAAATGACTATTATATAATAAAAGAATTAGGGGTGCATGGTGGCAGAGTGGTTAGTGCTGCTGCCAAACAGCAAGAAGGTTGTGAAGTTAAACGTTCTGGATGAACTCCGGTCTTTCTGTGAGGAGTCTGCATGTCCTTATCGTGTTACTGTGGGTTCTCTCCGGGTACTCCGGCTTCCTCCCACCGTCTAGAGACATACATAGGTTAATAGGCAAATCTAAAGTAGTAGCAATATTATTGATCACAATATATCTTGTTGTACAGAATGACTGTTATGGTTTTCTATCTGTTGGACCAAGACCTTTTCTACGTACACAAAAGGCCCGGGGGGTGTGTGAAGAGAACACCTCTCCAAAGTGCCAGACGCCATTGAATCTGAGCGTTTACCCACTCAATTAGGTTAAGGTAACAAAGTGCAGTCAGGTCGAGAGCACGACAAGCTTCCCTGAGACAGTTTCTGACAGTTTGTGCAGAAAATCTTTGGTTATGTTAAAGGATTGTTGCAGCAGCTGTCTGGGCGACTGGTCTCAGGATCTTGGAGGTGAAGATGCTGGATGTGGAGGTCTATATCAAAGTGCATATCTACTGCCAATCGCAAAACAAAATGAGGTTTAGAGTTTTCAGTTCAGTGTAGATAATGACATTAGTTTTAGGAAAACTTTTTAATTCCAAATATTTTTAGTGATGGCAAATTTACACAACAACTAGCATATTTATAAAACGTTAACAGTCCCGTGTCTTCACAATTTTAGTTTAGTTCTTTAGTAAGTTTACAACCTGAAAAGTTACATTGTGTGGCTTTAATGTCAGCTTGTACAAAAAACACATCTTTGATAATTAAATAAAGATTTAATGGCATCAGCGTAAATCTTTTTATTACTAAAACCAAATAAATATATTTGACACCAGTAAGACCACTTTTATACAAAATCTTTCAAAGGGTTTTACAAATTATAATGTACTATTGGTCCTGATGATAAATCTGAAAATTCAAAGAGTAGTGGACTGTGCCATATATCGCCTTCAGAAATACCTGAATTAATCTTTTGTCATTTTACAATATGAACAATGTACTTTATCACTGCTTTGAAGCACAATAAAGACAAAGATGGCTGTTTTGTTTTAGTGTTAAATGCACTAAAGGTTGCTAAAGCTGAAAACCTATAATACTTGATACTTTGAAAAAAAAATCTGCTTAAATCTCAGGGTTTAGGTTTGGAAAGCAGAGACTGAAGATGAGAGTTCTGTTTTAAAAGCTTTGCCAGAGTCCGTTTGTCTGTCAGCGGGGAGTTTATTTCAGAGAAAAGGTGCTGGGCAGGACTTTGAAACCCGCTGGCTGCTTTCTGATTCAAGGCACGGCCGGTAAAGCCCTTGGAGTGTGTGAAGACACTGACGTCTTGAATTAAAGACGGCCCGGAGTATGCTGTGTTTTAGAGCTTGTATAACCTGTAATGGTGATCCCTGTCTGCAGGTGGGGGCCTGCATCGTGAACCAGGAGAATAAGATTGTCGGGATTGGTTACAACGGGATGCCCAATGGTTGTAATGACGATCTACTGCCCTGGTCTCGGACTGCAGACGACCAGCTGGACACCAAGTATCCTTACGGTGAGACCAGCCACAATATGTGTATTCACTCTGCTTTCAGGTTTCTCTTGAGCTACACAAACACTCAAAGGCTGTGGCTTTATAGTATGTTCCGGTGCAACAGGGTTTTGATTCAGAGATGTAAAAATGGAGTATAACAGTCACTTGTGGTAGTTCATTACAGTTAGTCTAATGATCATAATTTGACCTGCATCACGGGATGAGCTGGTCACTTGTTGGGTGTTAAGAGTCCAGTTTGTCCCAGTACAGAGAGAAATGAATGCTCACACACCTTCTAAAATAGGTTACACTTGAAGAGTACAATGTTTGAGATGGCTTATTGAAATGCTGTTCAAGTTTTTACATGAGCAGATGCAGTCTCTCTATAGTCCTCTAGAGGGAGACAGAAGCTCAATAATTATCTCTTTTTATGCCTGTTTTTCAAAACTTTACCTTCATCTCATTCATTATGAAACCTGCTTTTCATTTGTTTCTAAAATTGGATAAAATGCTGTAAAAAGATGGCAAAGAAAGGGTTTTAAACAAATGGTAAAAAATTAAAAATCCCTCAAGTGGAAAATAAATGTCCATGGCCAATATTTAAGATGTTCTCTCAAAACTAAATTACAAAACCTTTATAGATGCTTATTGGTTAATATGGTTTCAGTAAGGGCTTTGTTGGTAGTACTAATTTTACTTCATATTATCTACAGTTGTGCTCATAGGTACTCATACATACCTAGGCAAAATGGGATTTTTTTTTATTTTTGGCCAATTTTCAGAGAATATGAATGACTAAAAACCTTTCTCACTCTTAGTTATTGGTTGGGTGAAGCAATAAATTGTCAAACAACTATCTTTTAATACCATGCAACCTTTTAACATCAATGAAAGCTTGAAGTATTTTGTGGTAGTTGATGAAGCTCTTTATTTTCTCAGATGGTAAAGCTGCACATTCTTTTTGGCAAAAAGCCTCCAGATCCTGTAAATTCTTGGGAGGTCTTGCATGAACTGCACATTTGAGACCTCCCCAGAGTGGCTCAATGATACTGAGGTCAGGAGACTGAGCCTTCCTTATTGTGCATCTTGAAACGGCCACACCACTTTTTTTAGAGAGTCCTGTATTTCAGCTGAAGGTATTTGTGGGTTTTTGGCTGAAATTTGTGTTGGTCTACCTTCATTTTCATTTTCCACTTTTTAATCTAGTGTATTTAGAGTTTGAACACTGCTGATTCTGCAGTGAATCAGATTCTGAACTGCATTCTCAATTCCTTGGATATCTTTTTGTATCCCTGTTATCAGGCCAAAATCATCAAGATAATTAAGGTCATTTGGGTAGTTTCTGTTACGATTTTAAAAAGAGTAAACACAATTGTTTGACAATTAAAAAGCTTCACCCCACCATAATGTTAAAAAAATAAATTCTCTGAAAAATGGCCAAAACATTACAAACCCTGCCAGCACAAGTGTATATTTTCATAGTTCACATTTCAGACTTGACCGTCTACTCTACATTAACAAAAACAAAAGTGCACAGAGAAGAAGCGAACACCTGAATAATTCCCCAAAAAACGCATCCAGGAGATTCTTTGTAAATCATAGACAAAGGCTACATACAATTGACATGATTACAGTGGTGTCCTGTAATGGAGACCTGTTCTTTCTGTCTCGCAGTGTGCCACGCAGAGCTCAATGCCATTATGAACAAGAACAGCGCCGACGTGAAGGGCTGCACCATGTATGTGGCTCTGTTTCCCTGCAACGAGTGCGCCAAGCTAGTCATCCAGGCAGGTGGGTGCTGCTTGGTTTGGTCGTTGGACTAACACAGATCTAACCCAAAGAGGTGAAGTACAGAGAAAAAAGTGATCAAACAAATAATAGAATCAAAAGCTTGGAACGTCAAACTAGTTTTGTGAAAGTAGTGTATATGTAACTCTATGATTTGGTTTTATATTAGCAAAACACTACCCTTTGTTTCATTAACACGTTCTATGTTGTAGCTACTAGCTGCTTTTATTAAAATAATGCTTATGTTTATGCTTTAAAAGTGCTCTGTAAATAATAAGCACTGTACAGATTTTGACTCGCGTTTGGGTGTGACTGTTGGCTCTAGACAGATGTAGCAATCTTTTTTCTTGTCTGCTGTTATAACATCCCATTCCTTCATTTTCTGTTTTACTCTTAATTGTTCTCTTTCGTTTCCAGTAATGTATTGTATTAACACTCTCTGCACTATTCTGCCAGAGCGATATACTGTATATGTGCATTAGCATTTAGTGCTAATGAGAGCGCACAATGGACATCAGTAGCACTGTGACTCAAACTTTAGGAAGTCTAAGAGTAAGCACTTTTTTCAGTTTCTGCAGCAGCTGTCGTCTGACTGGACACAGATGAAAATGGTTGTAATAAACATTTCCTGCAAATGTGGAAAAAAAAACAGAATCTGCATAGGTTTTCTGAGTTGATTAACATGTATACAAATAAATGTTCTGGTCTACCTATGGACTGTTCAGTAACCACAGTCAGGCCCTTAAACAGGCAAACAGACTCTTCAGTAATTGAACTGATGGAACAGAAGACTGCATAAGGCTGTGATTCACTGTCAGACTGTTTGAGGTCAGATGTCAGAGTTGTATAATCAGGCAACAGGCCCGAGCAGATGAACAAATGTGTCCCAAGTTTTTGTTTCAGAATCATGCCAACCAGTTTTTCTTCATTCCAAATAAATGAGCTTTTACTATAAATGAAACTTAAGTAAAATAATCTGGCAGGTCCTTGTTTTTGTTAAATTACACAAACAATCCAAAATTGATTTATCTGCCATAAACAGTGTAATTAGTTAGTTACTGGTTTATTCCCCACTTTCTAAACTCTAAATTTAAAGCTGCACCAGTTCTCCATTTTATAGATATTAATAATTCACTAATAAAAAAAAAACCTACATCTGATGATGTTTTACAATGATTAAAAAGCTTTGTTTTACGATTCATCTCCCTCGTCTTTTCCAGGCATCAAGGAAGTCGTGTATCTGTCCGACAAGTACCATGACACCCCGGGGATGACGGCATCGAGGAGGCTGCTCAACCTGGCAGGTGTCCAGTACAGGTAGGTTGTGCTAAAGGTGGAGAAGGTAACTCTGCTGCTGTATTCTAGTAAATCCAAGTGGGTAAACTTGTATAGCAGCTGTTGACAATGATATGAATTAATTGAAACTATGATTTCTTTGGGTCTGTGTGAAGTTTAAGCAGCTGCAGAAGAAGTACTATAATGACAGACGCGGTTTAAATAAACCAAAATGTTATGTGGAACTTTGACAATGGCCACAAAATGCAAATACATGTAAATATTGACTTTTGAGAGGCCTTAACAACATCCAACCTGTCCCTTTCACATGGCACAGAGGATCAAATAAAGCCTGTTCCAAGAAGAGCAAGACATGGAAATGTCATGGAAAATGATTTGACTAGGAAACCTGGTACCAACACGCATATTTTTGAGTCGCTGCATCCCTTTGATCCCTGCAGTCCCAGCTCTTCTTTACATCTTGCGCAGACCTTGTGAGACCATTGTTTGTATGTTCCTGTGTTGGTCAATGCTTTCATTGTTATCCCTGTATTTCCTGCTGCTTTGCATGTGTCCTTTTATACCTGTGGTCCCTGAATGATATGGTGTTTTTTCTGTGTGTTTTGGCAGGCAGTTCAAGCCCAAGAGGACTGAGATTGTCATTGATTTTAATTCCATTAACCACCCTGGAATACAGAGCAGCACCAGCGATGAAAAAATATCCAAACATGAAACGGGAAGTAGATGAAGAATGAGGGGTTTGAAAGAGACTTTGATGCCTCTTTACACTGAATGTCTTCTTGCCCCCTGCTTTGTCCAAAAGAAAAACTCAAGGATACCTCGACTTTGGCATCTTTGATATTTTGATTAACCAGATTTTCTGGAAAGTGTAATTTGGTTTGTCCCTTTGTGACTTGTTACTGCTGAGGGATATTGTACACTGCTGTACCTTTTTATTTAAAACCAAAATCCCCTTTTTAGGTTTAGGACCCGTCCAGGACTGTAAAGCGGGATCTGTTGTGATAAAACCTTTTCATACTACGGCCATACTATGGCGGTTTGCTCAGGGGGAGAACCTTGAACTTACTTTTTTACCTTTCCTAAAAGAAACTTCCAGACGTCAGTAGAGCCAGCAATGGAAATTTGGGTTTTATTTGTTACACTTTTTTTATTAATCTACATTTACTTAAGGAAACTATTTTAGTTCTTCTGTATTTTTTATTTTGAAGCATCTGTCTTATTTAGTATTATCTGTGTTTATGATACTTCACTACAGTGAGCCTCATTGTGTTTTCTACAGGCCTTTTTTTTATTTCCTTAAATCATTGTATACTATCAAATATTTATACACCAACTTTAAAAGCAAGAAAAACAACTATATTGTGCTGGTCAGATCAAAGCGCCACAAACAGGAATAATGCATGTACTGCCCTCAATGTGGTTTATTACAACCAGTCCAAAAGGTACTTTTCATCAAGACAAATAACATTCTTCAAATTAAGAGAACAGGGTCACATACAGGAACAAATGTTTTATACAAGACTTTATACATACCTTATATTAGTGCTGCTAGTATATTAGGAGGATATAAAGTCTGTAACGATGATGTAGATTTAGCACAATTTGAGTGGTACGTGTATAAATCCTTAGTTCCTGTATGTGACCCTGCTCTGTGTGCTCTGAACCGCAGTGAAGGCATTAAAACAGAACAGTGCTGTCTCTTTGCTTTTATTGTGTGTGGATCTACAAAAAAAAAAAAAAAGGTAAATGTGAACTGAAGTTTCTGGTTAACTGAGTAATATTAAGCTCACATTGTAGCAGAAAAACCTAAAGGAGTTGTACCAGATAATCCAGTCTTTCACTGGCTTCAGCAGTGTTACTTTCATTGCTAAGATGTACAAATACTTTACTCCAACAACATTTGAAGCTGCTATTTACATCTTCAGTATGTTTTAATTTGAAGAATGAAAAGTACCTTTGGACTGGTCGTAATAAACCACATTGAGGGCAGTACATGCATTATTCCTGTTTTACAATATTAAAAGTTAAAGCAAAACGCATCTGGACTAGGAAAACCTTTTTCTTTTTTTCAAGATGACCTGGATGATTGTGAACCTTCACAGACATGGTTTTAAATGTTTTATTGATTGTGTTCTGTGTTGTTAGTGAGCCTACTTTTTTTTTTCATTATAACTTTCATATTATCAGTAACTTACAGTGTAAACCATCTTTGAACGTAGGCTCCAAAACACTACTTCAGCTCATCTTTTGTTTGCGCTGAAAGTTGGTTTAAAGAAAAAAGTCCCACTTCTAATCACTGCGGCTAATTGTATAAGACAACAAAAAACAAATACCTATACTATTAGATTTAGCACATGTTGAGTTCTTGTGTAAAACCTTCCTATATGTGACCTTGCTTCACGTGTTCGTGACCGCACTACGACTGCTTTTAATGTGTGCTGATCTAAACAAAATAAATGTAAATTATCTAGATAAACAGTCCTGATAAACACACTTCCTTCTCAGCACTAACACCTCAACCTTTCATAGTTGTACTAACCAAATATTCTAGTGTAGTGTTTTTCCTTCCTGTTTCACTCTTCCTCTGTCTTCACTCGCACGCCGTGTCCAGCCCTGAATTCTCAGTAAAGTCCTACAAACTACAGCTTTTTATCTACCTCCACTATTTTCTGCATGTTAAGTACCTAGGTGTGTGAGTGGTAGTTGTACCTGGTTTATTGTTCTGATGTACAAACCCAGTTCTGTAAAAAGTTGAGGCATTGCATAAAATAAAATAAAAAAACAATGCAAATCTCAAACTATACTTTATTCCTAAAATAATAAAATATAATAATTATTATAATAATAAATATAACAAATATTTGATGGCAGCAACACGTCCAAAAATAAAGCGGGGGGGGGGGCTTTTTGTACGTAGAAAAACAAGCTTTTTAGAAAGGCACTGTCAAAGAAGTAAAGATGGACAGAGTTTCAACAATCTCAAAATAACTTTGGTTTGTTGTACTGTTTATTTTCTTTCTCTTTATTTTTTTCCTTTTGGATATTATTAAAGGGACTATATATCTCCTCTTTCACCTTGAAACAATATAACATCTGTATTTAACCCTTGTACCCTGAAAAAAAATGTTACACTCTTACCATTTGGGGACAAAAATGTCCTCTTCCAAAACATAATAAAAATAGTATATGTTAAAATTTTTTTTCAACTTTTTTTTGCATAAATCTCTTAATCCACTTCAGTCCTGATCATAAATGTCAAATATTTGAATATTTTCACATTTTTAACCCTTTATATGCCAGTGTATATGATGGTATCACAAAATAATCAACAAAAAATTGCAATATTTTAAATAATCTGAATGCAAAGTGAAATTTTCTTGGGGGGATTATTAGACTCTTGGATGTGCCATTGATTGAACATTTTTCACCTCATATGGACTTAGGGAAGAGCTGCTAAAACGCAAGTTGCCAGAGCTTCCCCCAATCCTGCTCCAGACCAGAAAAAGAAGCCTTCAATCCACCCTTTTTGGCTTTGCCAAGTCTCGCACACCTGTCTCCTACATAGCAAAGCAAGAACGTCCTGCTGCTCAGTACTGTTCACCGGGAGCCGGCTATCAGGCCACTGACGTTGTTTTACAACATCTTAGATGTCTCAGCTTTGAACTTCTTTGTGTTATGGATGACTGTGAATCCAACCATGAACAAGAGCGCCAGATTTTCTTAGAGGAGCATTGGTCACTCCACTAATCCAACAACGCAGGCAGCTACCCCACACACAAAGCGTGGCTGCAACAGAAGCACAGGAGCCACTGCAAGGGCAGGACAGTGTCAGTGGGTACCCAGGGACTTCCAAATACCCAAAAAGACGACTGTGCATGCAATGCACTGGCCCATGGGAGAAGGCCACCATTACCTGCTGCAAGTGTGAAAAAATATATTAGCAAATTTCACAGATCTTTCTGCTGCAATTAATGTGCACGGATATGAACTGAACTCACACAGGTGAGCGTGTGCATGCACACATCCACAGGCAGGAAGAGCTCAATGCAGCTGGTTTCAGGTTGTAAAAGCAGTATAAATGTCTGTTCCAAATTTAGTAAATCTTTGTTTGTTGAAAATAAACTTTTCTTATGTTTTATTTGTAATTTATTTATAGAGCATCCAAGCTCTTGCTTTGGAGGGGAATCTGACACTGTTCTGATGATTGGCTGATGTAATGGCATCATATACACTGGCATATGGGTTAAAATTCTGAATTTTTTAAATATTTGACATTTATGATTGGGACTGAAGTGGATTAAGAGATTTATGCAAAAAAAGTACAAAAAATATTCACATATACTATTTTTATGACGTTTTGGAAGAGGACATTTTTGTCCCCAAATGGTAAGAGTGTAGCAATTTAGGTTACACAGTGCAAAAAAGAGTAATATTGGATTTGTGTTTACAATTTCAAAATTTGCTATAAAATACACACCTTTACCAAATATCATAGAAAAATACAAAACAACCTCCAAGTTATCAAAAAAATAAAAGTTGAAAAGGACACTTTTGTCCTCATCAGGGCACAAGGGTTAAAAGGGCAGTCCAAGTGTTCTTTTATGTCTCTTTTGATGCAGTACTTAATCCTGGGAGGTGCCATGCAAACTTGTTTACTGAACAGTATTTAAGAAGGTCCTGGTGTTAGTCTGGCACACTCCTGTTCTCCACTGAACCTGAAGACACTGATCTATCCAGAGCTATGGCAGAGCAACCCAACGCCATCAACAAGTGAGTATATATCGTTATATGGTTGTTATAGTAATAGTATTAAAACAAAAAAATATTTTGTTTTAATTCCCATCATATAAGCTATTATATTTCCTAATAATTGTTGTGTTTTGTACATATTTATATTTCTCTGCAGCGCCACAGGGAGAGATGACTTCCTGAACGAGGGGGATTATTTTATGGCCTTAGCCAGCCTGACTGCGATGAAAAGCAGGGACCCAAACACACAGGTGTAGTATATATATTGTAACCAGATATATATGTTCTCATAAAATGCACAATGAAGTCTACAAACAGACATTGGAAAGATGTTGGTAAAGGTTCTCAATCATCCAAGTCATAGCCATGTTTTATAATTGTTTTTTCACTGCTTGTTAAAGAAATATTTGTATTTTCTTCATGTCTGTGCCAGGTTGGGAGGAAATCAATAGTTTACATTTTGTTCAATAAAATATTGATAATAAATTCTGTAAACTGTTAGGACAAATCATTGGATCTCTGAATAAAATCTAAAATCAAAGAGACAAAACTGTACTGGTCTTCCCTGTCGACAGGTGGGCGCCTGCATCGTCAACCCGGAGAAAAAAGTCATTGGACTGGGTTACAACAAGATGTCGAAGGGCTGTGAAGATTACTGGGCCGGTAGGGATAAGAACGAGCCAGATTTAAAGTATGACTATGGTGAGATAATCTCTATAATACATGTTCTGGGTTGTAAGTGCACAGGTCTAACATTAACTAGAGCAATGATTACTCTTTAAATAAATATTTTCAATCTTTAGGGCCTTTTTTTGCCTTCTCTGCAAAGAGGCAACAGGGCACAACTTTGCATTTAAAAATTACATGTTTTTTTTTACTTTTTTTGTGTTTATACCTCATAAATGTAGCCCTCCTAATTTCAGACATTCTAGGCTAAAATAAGTAATTTAAATAAATAAAACAATAAAAAATAAAATAAAATTGTGAATCCAGAGCTATAAGCCAAGTAATGTTTTTGTAAACATTCATTGAATTGAGAGCATCCTTTTTTTTTTATTATGATGTAAGAGTCCAGATGTCAAATGCCCAAAACCCCCAAAAATTTCATAGAGCCATAAATTATTGTATTTCAGAAATGATTATCATACAAGCCTAAAATATACAACGTATAAAACAAAATAAAAATCAATATTAGACTCCATAAAAAATAAAAAAATCCCATGTACTTCATCTGGCACTAATCTTGATTCTGATAAGTGTTTTATTAAATACATTATATGCATGTAAACAGACTTTTCTGGTTTGACAGTCTTTGTTTCTCTTTGACAGTGATCTTTGCGGTCCCTGTTGCCATTTCGAACACGAAAGGTGCAGACATGAAAGGCAGCACCATATATGTGACTCTGTTTCCCTCCAGCAACTGCGCCAAGCTCATCATCGAGGCTGGTCGGTTTCTTTTGTTAGTTTTACCAAATAAACCAAAGCAGCTGGTGTCCTTAAAGTGGAACTAAAACTAGTTGAGATATTTTATTTTAGAGTGAAATCTTCTGTATTTCCAGGCATCGAGTCTGTTGTCTTTCTGTCTGATGTGGCCAAACCAAGGTATGACTTCAGTCAATCCAGGGAGTTGCTTGGCAACGCAAATGTCTCCTGCAGGTAAGTCATTAGTAAAACGTGCAGAAACATTGTCATTAATAAGACACAGATAATAGGTTTGATGTTTATTCCCCTTGAATGATATTGTTTACTCTGTTTTCACAGGAGGTTTGTGCCGAACGGGTGTAAGACATCAAACATGCTGGAGAGAATGAAGGAAAATGATTTTGCGAGACAAGTTTAGGACTATGCCATGGTTGAAACCATCTGTGCAAAAAATGTTCACAATAAAATAATTGTCTAGATTAGGCTGCATGCCTTGATTTTACCTTGAAGCAAAGCAAAATTCAATAAATCTTCAAAAACTTCTTGTGAAAGTTTCCTTGTAACTCCATTATCTTCCTCTGTCCCAGTGACTCCTTTGCAATTTGTTTTGCATCACTGTCTCGTAATGAAAGGTTCTGCAATTTTTCTGTGTCTTTATCAACAATGTCACTGCCTTTTGATGAACTAAAGAACAAACTTTAGAGAATTATTTCCAGGTTAGAGGCAGCTGGAGGGAAACACTTTTGGGGTAATGGTAGCTAATAACAATAAAGATTGTTTTACAATATATATATCATACAATATTCTATGAGGCATCATTGTGAACAGTTCAATAACAGTAAAGAATTAAGGCCAACCAAACAAAAGCAAATATAAACATTACAGTTGCATGTATTCTCTCTTATCCTGGAATTAAGTTAAGTTTCTAGGGTCATTTGTAATTTGTCCTTGAGTGGACATATGTTAGACCTGGGACAGTAAAAATTATATAACTAACTAAAGATCCTCTGCAGTTTAACTAACTTCATTAGCAGAAGGCCACAGTCTAATGTTAGTCATGTTTAATTACACTCCTGAAGCAACACAAAAGACGTGGTCTTTTTGTCGACCAGCGTGATTACTTGTTCTCAAGTTTTACCATTGACATTGAGGTCTATGTTTTATTTGTAATCAGGTTTATTTTGGGCATCATCACTTCGTTGGTTAAAATCTTTTTATCTTTAATTCATTGCTCTTTGACACTTAATAGTGGCTGCATTGTTTTTTTAAAGTCCAGCCGAGAGAAGCATATATTTGGTTTTATTAAACAAAAGTAATATTTAGGTTACTAAGCAGTATTTAAATATGTAGGTTGCCACAGAGGGGATTTATAAAAGTGTACATAGCCCTGTGTCAGCGCTGACCACTTTCTGGAGACATTTTGAGGGGCAGCTGCTCGACTAAATACAGTACAAAGGGCACTTTTGCATATTGAAACTAGAGTTGTATACCAGGTGCACGTGGCAGAGTAGTTCGCAAGAAGGTCGTGAGTTCAAACCCAAGCTGAACATCCTATTCCTCGACCAACTCTGGTCTTTCTGTGAGGAGTCTACATGTCCTCCTCGTGTTGCCATGGTTTCTCTCCAGGTACTCCAGCTTCCTCCCACTGTCCAAACACATGCATGCAGGTAAATTGGTAACACTTAAGTATTTTGAGTGAATGAATGTGAGTCTATGTCTAAATGTCAGCCCTGCGACTAACTGGCTCGTCACCCACGGCCCCAAGGGGGAGAATGTTTTGGACCTCCAAACGTATTATCTTAACAAGACTCCAGGTGACTCCAACCTGACTCCAATTTTAAACATTGCATTTTAAATGTTTTAACATCATCTAAAATGCTCCAAAATACAGAAAAGTTTTGTTCAAAACTTTCTGGAAGGGGGTTTCCCAGACCTGCCTTTGCTGCTTGCCTCATGAGTTGCTACCAGCGTATTCTAATAAAAATGATAAGTGAAAAACAAGACCTAAAAGCACCATCTAGACTTCATAAGGGATTTTAGTTAGGAATGTTCAGCCTGTGACGTCAAGCTTCGGCCAATCACACGCTCACACACAATGAAACATGCAGAAACACTGGCACTGTGTTCTCCTGATGATTCATAAAACACAGATAAATACGTTAGTCCTGAGATACAGGTTTAAGGCAAGCTCTAAACTGGGGTTTGATTTAGTCCAGATGCTGATCCCATGTGTGCTCACACCTAAATATGTTTTGCTCTGTGTATTTCAACAGGAAGTTCCAGCCCACGAGCAACAATAAGAAAATTGTCATTGATTTCAAACATGATGAAAACAATGGCACCGCAAAGAAACCAAAAACTGGATGAAACATAAGAGAACATACTGGTGCCTCTTGCCCCTTTTTTCTGTATTTAATAAACAGAATTTTGAAAGATGACTTTGAAATGGAGAATAATTGCCATGGTTAAAAAACATTTACAACATTACATCTATAATGGAGAATGCAAAGATTATATTCATAAAACGAGTCTACATGATTAGCTTGCATGTTTTTCTGGAGTGTTGCCACAAAGCAAAGCAGATTATTTTCTTCTAGTGTCCTTGTGGTAACTCCATCATGTTCCTCTGCAACTGCCCAGGTGTCTCCTTTTCCATATATTTTACATCATCATCTTAATTATTATTATTTTTTTTTTACGTTTTTGTAGTTTATTAGTCTTTTTTTGCATTTAACTATATTTGGTATTAAACAAAAGTTTGTCACAATGTTGGACCTTTTTTATTGGTCATGTATTAGGCCACAAAACTAGATTCCATCATTCTTCATATTATACTTTTAGAAATATTTCATGCTTTTTTCAATTTTATCCATTAAATATTCTATTTGTGAGCGACTGTGTTATTCCGAGCAACATTATGGGCCCACATATGTCATCCTCTCGTCTATGGCCTGCATTCACAGAAAGCACTGAACACTGTCTTACACACAAACACAGGCACAGCCATTCATCAGACTGACCAATCACGACTATTGTATTCCATTCGCAGTTTGACATTTTTGCCAACATGCCTCTCTCCACTGCACGGCTATGAATACATCCAGCAGCCTATTCCTCTGTCACATTGATTTGCTGCTCATTTCTGGAGCCGCTCGATGCTGATATATTGGAATCATTCCTCTGTTTTCTGTTTCGTGCAGACCTCACTCCTTCACCGGTCCCTGTGGATGTACCCAGGCTTACCCTTTGTATACACTTTGTGAGTTTGCTCTGTTTTCTGTCCCTTTAAGAGCACTTTGTCAAAGCAATGTTGACGTTGATGAAAAAAAAAAAACGTGTAGTAAAGTCAGAATGCTTTCAAAGATATAAAAACCAGCGAGTGTCATCTTCAGTGAACAATCCTCGAGTGACCACCGAGCTCTGATTCTCATGTGTTTTGAAATAGTTCAGCATTTTTCTAAACTGAAAGTGCCACAACAAACTTTTCCTCCTTTTTGCAAAACATAGTCCATCCAAAGCATTTAGTTTAATTGTCAAAAGTTTTGTTGTAGGTGAAAACATGTTTTGTCACCATTTGAGCCTCAGCGGGAGAAACATACTCTCAAATTATTATTAAAATGTTACAAAAATGACATCCATGTGAAAATACAAGATAAACACTAAATAAGTTTCTCAAAAAAATTCTCTGTAACTCTTTACATCAGGCCACATTCAAAAGATTGAGCTCACAAACACAAATATGTCCAATCTGATCCCGGTCTGATGTTTCTAAACTGTCCACCTCCAGGGGCTGCAAGTGTATATAAAATCTAAGTTTTTCAAACGTTTTGAAAAAAACGTAACATCATGAGTTTCCACTGGAGCAGCAGCACATAAGTATAAATAAAGTATAAAAATAATTTGTATTTTAAGAAAAAAACATGATAAATGTTGCACTGTATGTATGCTGTGATTTAAAACACTGCATTAAACACAAGCAGAGCCAGGCTTGGTTCAGCTCTGTGAATTTAAAGTTCTGGAAATAAACCGGAAAAGTCTCACGTTTACTGCAGAAGTATATCTTTACACAAGGATCTCATTTGGAAACACCACTTTTGCTGCACTTGTGGGACGTCACTCTTCTGGACTCGAAGGGTCGACCAAAATGAAGTCCATCATGGAATCTGTCTGGGCGCAACACAAAGAGACTGAAGGACTTGAGGAGCTTACTTCCAGAGAGAATACATAGATGGTTTTTCAAACCTGCATAAAACACACAATAGACTACGTTTCATCTATATTTAATCAGCACAACTTGAAATGGGGCTCCTAAAGTAACAGTCCATCCTGAGACAACATAAACTCACGTCACTGACCACAGAAGATTTCCCAGAATTTACCACTCAGGTTGATTTTTTTAATTTTATACCAAGTTTGTCAAATCTCAGAATGATAATAAAAAACTCTTATTGTCTCAATAAGTTCACAAACTCAAAAACAACAAAAAAAAAACAGTACCCCAGTCAAAACTGTGCAAACACGGAGGTTCTGCGTGTTCGGACCAATTGTGCAGCAGTTCAATGAGGGGCGTGTTTTAGTTTTTAAAACAAATCTTCTGTTTCCATCACTTTGTAAAAAACATAGCCTTTATGAAAAGGCTTCACACAACCACCCACTACTGCCCCACGTACTGTCCTTTTGAATTGCATTAGCCTGTTTGATGAAGCATTTATAAACTCATACATTTAGTAAAGTCCAGAGCGTCATATTTGTCGTCCATCTTGTCTTTCGGCCTGGCTCTGCTCCTTCCCCCGGAGTGCACTGTTGCTGCTGCTCCCTTTTGGCGCAGCCTTGTGGCTAATACACCATGTGATTCGATTGTCCCTGTTCTCTGTGTGTCAGCCTCTCGCTCTTTGTTTTTTTCGTGGCCACAATCAAAGTGCAGCTTGCAGAAACCGCTTAATGTCTCTCCGTGGACTGGCCTTTTTTTTCCAACAGGAGGTTCAGATCCAAAGCTGGTGGCAGTTCAGTTCATTAGTAATATTTTACCGCTTCGTTGCACAAAGTGAACATATTATATCAGTGGGAGTTTTGTTCTGTCGCCAAAATCCAGGCTTTCCGCACAATTCACTTTGTAAAGGCCCCACTGCCCACATTTAAAGTCTCAAACAGTGAGTGAACTTTTGCTCAAGCATGAATACAAGCCAGGCCCAGGGAACCAACCGTTAGCTTTTATTTATTTTTGGACAGTTTTACCAATAACAATGAATCTACTTCCCACTAAAGAGATTACACTGAGAATGATTTTATTATCGGACACCTGCAGGCTTTTCTAAATCAGTGCACAGTCTCTCGTCAGGTGCCCCCTGTCCACTCAGCTCCTTTTGTCCGTCACAGGTGTCTATTCTCGCACATCAAACGTCACAAAGACTTTGACTCCCATTTCCCTCGTCGTCGTCTAAAAAAACGGCAGCCCACCGTTCTTCCCTGCGGGCTAACTCTGTCCTCGCCGCTCTGGCAGAAAAAGAGCCAGAGAAAGTGTTGCATAAATGATCTGAGCCGAAAAAGAAAATCCTTCTTGACATAACCTAAATGACCAGTCAGTGGGAGGCAGGCCAGATAAGAACGCTCAGCGGAGAACTCCTGACTCCGAACCAAGTTGAAACTCCAGTGAGAGGAGCGAGACAGTTTAGTAAACATTAGAAAGAACAGGTTATAGCAGAGTTCAACTGAGGTCTTGATGTTATGCTTTTAGGCTTTTTTGCTAAGAATACAGAGTAAAACTTTAGATGTTTATTAGATGTTTGTAAGCCCTAAAGAGGCTCTTGTTGTCCGCTGTGTCCAGAGAGAGACATGCTTAATAAACAGTCACACAGGGCCAACTAAAGTTTATTTATGAGATATCGGTTGTATATAAATCCGATTTTCAAAACAAAACTTGATTGTGTTTTATATTAAAATATAAATATAAAAGTAAATCCTGTAAACTGCTGCAGTAAACAGACTTCAGTTTATTTCCAGTTTTCAGAACATTAAATTTACAGTTCCCTGCACTTTATCAACTCAGTGTTTAATGTAATAAGTCTGTTTAATAGCCTATAAATGTAATGTCTGCATTTACAAAGCGAGAACACAAGATGCCAGGTTTATATAAAAACAGAGCCAGCTGTTGCTAATAACACTTTTCAATTTTCAACAAAAGCTTGAAATATTATTGTAATTTGAACTGTACATGCTTCATTGTATTTTTCTTTTGCTTCTCAGTTTGTTAATACTCGACAGCCTGCTGTGTGAACATGGACCACTCTGAGGGTCACTGAGGGTCACTGGAAACGTACCTCTCCTGACTCCACCCACACAGTGCTGCTCCAGTGGAAACCTGGCTTTTGGTATCTTTGCATTTACTTCATAAATCCTACGTCTGTGGCATGTGACTTAGTTTTTTTAGGAATAATAACAGAATGATAAATAAAGATATAAAGCCTGTACTGCCACACTGTGGATGAAAAGAGAACATTACAGTGTTTCCCAGAGATCAGCTGTAAGTCTACGACGTGGTGTTGATGGTGTCAGCAGGTGTGTGTCTGTGTGTGTGTTGTGAGAGAGATTAAAACACAAGAACATGTGGCCCAGTGTTTGTATTAATTACCATAGACTTATGCAAATTACTCGTGAGTAATTTAAGATTTAAAACAAACGTATAGCGCTGCTTAAGTTCAGTGAAACAGGACAACTGTAGAAATAGACGCTCATAAACAAGGCGGTTGTTATTTAACAGAGGGTTCATCTGGAGCTGGATCAGAGAAAAGTTGCTGCTGGGATGAAAGTTTGCGAGGTTGGTAAGGTTTTGCTAATGTTTTCAGGTCTGTACTCTTCCTTTCTTTCGTTTACAATTAATGTGACACCGTTTTAAAGCCATACTCATGTCACTGCAGAGAAACTAAAGACAAGACAGAGGGTTTTTGGCAACATAGCTCCACTAAAGTTTCACTTGCATGGCGTCAAGAGAAACCGTCTTCTCTCGCTCATACCTGTCCCGCAGCAGCAGCGCTCAGTGACGTGAGCTGATCGACACCAGGGGCGAAGTCTGAGTCCTTCACAGAGCAGCCAGGACAGACACGGAGCACTGTATGAGTAGTGTATAAATTGAAGCCAACTTCTCCTGGATAACAAAAGATAAAGGATGAATGAATGACACTCAGTAATTTCAAGGATTTTATTCTTTACCGTAGAAACACTGTACATAAATTACTTTCTCTGAGACTAATATTGATGTACGGATAAGTGGAATTTCTCAACCTTCAAAATAAAAACGAGAAACCCAAAAGACATTGTCGACTTTGTCTCAATCGAAAATAAAAAGAAGAAATCTGTAGCATATGGTGTTAATTCTCTTTCCGTGAAGATCCCGTTCTTTCCTTTGAAATGATTAAAGATTTGATATTCCCACCCTTCGTAAACACACATACACACAAATAAAACTCCTCTTGAAGAGTACAGAGACCCACAATCAATGAGAAAACATCCACATCAAAGTTTTGATCCATTACTGTTACTCATTAAAGTCACTGATGGCGATGCGCTGTCCCTTTAAGAAGAAACGAGCAAAAAACAAAGAGAAGCAACAGTTGGTTACTACTCACAGCGACCCCCGCCCAATCCCAAAGCCATGACAACATGTTTCTATTGCAAGCAATACTACTACCTTTGACCAATAAAAGCACAAGGTCTATGCGTCGTATGAGGCTGAGTCACGTTTTGCAGAAGTGAGCGGCTCCCGGGCCGACAGCGGACCAGTGTTTCAGGAAACCAGTGAGTCCACGCCGTTCACCAACAGTACATCCATTAAATCTGAAAGGGCTGTTTTTGTTGTTGTGTGGTCCCGAACTGTAGGACTGTGTAGACCTTGTAAAAGCGCAGGGGTTTGATAAGGAGGAGTAGCTTTGAAACAGACCGAACAGATCATAGATATCAGTAAGAAACAAACAAAACACAACTCAAAGCGCCTGGTTTAGTTCAGATGATGGTCCGTTCCTGTAGTGGTGATGGTGGTGTGGTAATAGTAATAATAGTGGTATAGGTAATAGTATGTAAACACTTTTTTGTTCATTTTAATATCTCCTTTTTGTCTGAAGCAAATGCAAGTTTATATATAAAACAAACCAAAAAATCCAAACAGAAAATCAGTCTTTTATTTTTTTTCCCTCCGTACAAATGTTAGTCCTTTTTTGTGCCTGTCTCTCTTAGAGAGAGTCCACAACAGTTCCCTTCGAAGGCTTCAGCCATTGAAACCTCTAGACTCTGTGGGTCTCCTCTGGACCCACGGCGATTAGATAAAACCTGCAACATCTGTTTGGGATCTGCAGACGTCACAGATGTAACGGCAGCGTGGACAGTTTACAACTGTCTAAATGCTATCGGCTCGTCTCGTTGTGACAGCTGCTCAGTTATCTTTTTAATAAGTCTTAACATCCCACTGTTTTACAGCTAGACATCAACACGATATCGCACTCCAGTAGCCCCGCCTGCCAGAGAAAGGGGAGGGGCATGCGTGCAGGCTGTTTAAAGGCAGAAGAAAGAAACATAGAAAGAAAAGACTAAGAAAGGCATTGTTTAGACTAAACCATTTTGGGGTCAGTTGCATTGACGTGATTGTTAGACCATCGCTCCGTGGAGGCCATCTTGGACAAAAAAATGAAAACGTTGCAAACATTGGGTTTTTCTTCAGTTTTGTGACATCCATGTTTAAACTGAACAGTTAGTCTTTGACAGTTCTACAGGCAGCTTCTGGTCGTCGCCGTTACCTCCGGCCGATCTCGCTCTGCCGCAGAAACTGGATGTTGTTGGCGCTGTCGGCGAGCTCCGGGTACTGCTCTATGGACAGGACGTAATAGCCGTCGTAGCCCAGGACCTTCCCGCTGCTCAGCAGCTGCCGTTTCTCTCCCTCTGTCCACAGCCGGACCCCCTCTTCTCCATCCCGGACCCGCTGCTGTTCACGTGCCCAGGCATTGGACAGTGCCCTCTGCCGGGCGTGCTCCAGGATGCGTGCTTTCTCTTCGTCCAGCGTGGTCCCATATCGAACATGGACCGCGAGTGCCCCGTACTGCAGCTCGACATCAGCGAAGCGCCTCGTCCGGCCGTTCATCACCGTCGTGGACTGAGACACCGTGACATTTACACCGTTTTCCAGAGACTTCCGTCCTGAAGTGAGTCGCAGAGCACTCAGGTCGTTCTCGGGGAGGCTGGTCTTGATGAAGTAGTGTGTGTCCCGCCCCTCCACAGTGAAGTGCAGGTCCTCCAGGTAAAAGGCGTTGTTTAGGACGGCAGCCACTTTGATACAGTCTTCGTTGGCGATGTTCAAGGCGTTGGTGACCACTCGGCCCTGGATCACAGCCATCATCACGCCCTTCCCGATCAGAGACTTGACTGTGGCAAACCACAGCCACGGCTTGTTGTGGTCCGAATGGCGCCGGCTCAGCTGGATTTCTGGCATTCGCTCAAACGACAGGAAGGATTTGGACTGACGGGTCACCTCCTGCTGGACCCCTGAGATGGTCTGTAGAGGGCAGGAGAGAGAGAGCTCAGTTACATTATGACTAAAGATTTTGTGTTAAGGTTACTTTCATTAAATAGAGATGTATAAATAGACTCTGCACAGCTGTCAACAGTTGTCAACAGGCTCCACAGTATAATTACAGCCTGGTAACCTGTCATGCCTTAAACAAAAACAAGATTTTTCTTATCTGGATGAATATTTTTGCGAGACTTGATGTGTCTTTAGATGAAATCGCATCTGTTTTAAAAACCGACAAGGTGTGGACATGGCCATAGCCAGCTATTAGTATCTTTGTGCCAACATGTGTGGCCGTCCAACACCCCTGTCGCCCATTTCTTTGCTAGAGAGGCCATTAGCACACAAATAAATAAATTCACTTCAAATAACACACAATGTCACACTTTGTGCCTCTTTTATTTCCTTCCTGTTTATTCTCCCACTCTTCTTTCTCTCTTGGTCCTTTCTGGTGATCATTAAACGGTCTGATCATTAAAACGGACTGTACATCTTTATCTAAAGTGATTTCTGTCGCCGTACACAAGTGTGACTTCATGATTTCTTGTCACCATAACAAGAGTATAAATAGCCTTTAGAGGAGAATGAAGACTGAAGCTGAGAAAAGGCCTGAGCGATCGGTTTAGTGGTAAAGCTCTTTTTGTACCTCTCCTAATTTCTGCTCATTATTCTCACTTCTTTTGCGCCTACACTTTTTCCACTTTCCTCTCCATTTTGCTAATTTGCTTTTCTCCACCAGTGTCAGGTCGGCTGGTGGTTCCTCTGCTTTCACACGTTCTTTTCCATTTCCTCAGATTCCTGTTATTTCTTATTTCGATTTCCACAAGATGCCTTTTGCTTCATCAATATCCACTCCAGTTTCTCTTTTTTTATTTTTCACTCCAACATTTTTAAAAGATACAATAAACCTATCTCCACAATGCTACTCAATATTTTCCTTTCTCTTTGTGTTGTGCCCTATTTGATGACAACTGAGGCAACAATAATCAATATTCAAGCTGTTTTTCTCCTCATTATGTCATTCTCAAAGCACAGCAGAAGTAAAAGTCGGTGTCTGTGTTACTTACAGGAAGGTCGTCCCACAGCTGGCTCTTCTTCATCTCCAGCGATGCCTGCGTCAGGTCGAATTTAGGGATGGGGAATCCTGGGATGGCGTTGTGGAGATGGAAGCCAAATGTGACCAACCAGATGTTTACGTCTAAAGAGAAGCAGACATGACAAAGGAGAGGAGTTAGAAATTGAGACAATAGTCAGAGGAGATTGTCACATTGAGATGGAATTATATATTATATTTGAATCAAAACCTGAAAAAATGTATTGGTCTCAACACGGGCTATTAATGTTTAATTGACAGGCTGTTGTTGAAAAAGAGACCTGCCCTAATGTGGACTGAGGACTTTATTATCAACACTAAACACTATCAACACTGATGTCAGTAAGGAAGTGTATATATTCAGCACTGGATACGTCTTTTTTACAGAGAAATAGACAAAAAAAAACAAACAGAGAAAAGTGTAAATATTGACTTAAATCCTGTAATGTTTAACGAGGAGGAGATAACTATTGTCCTGACACTGAAGTCAGAACTAAAAGTTTCTGATCAGCTCTAAACTTTAATTTGTTGTAATGTATTTGTGTTTTGTGGAGGAAAAACTTGTCTGGTTTTAGTTTTTTAATGAAAGAAACGCAGGAGAGGTCCCTAGGCTGCTGCTGGAGGTGAGTGGTGTCTGAGACCGAGACAAAAATCTAAAACACTGTTCAGTGAAGCATTACGGGTCAGCAGCAGCCTTTACAAAACTATACATGACATCTTTAGAACGAAAACCTGTGCATGACTATTTAAGAGATGTTTTCAGTCCCAACGAGACTGCCGCTTTTTAAATGAATGACCCTTTAATGTCTGCACATAATGTCAGTACATTTTAACGAGGCTATATCACAGCAGGGGGGCCCCCAGGACAGGACGGAAGTCTGAAACAGTGAAAGCGGTCTCATTTCATATAGTTCTTACAAAATCAAGGAATCATTAAATCTAAAGATAGACTTATCTCGTCAGAACGACAACACTTTGTCCATTTCCAGACAGATAAGAGTGTCTCTGTAAGGAAGGACGGAGACTGACAATGTTGCCGCTTCAGGAGAATTAGTAAGAGAACCTGCTAATTAGAGTTGGTGACAGGAGAGCGTGATAATTAGTGCAAAACTATCACTTGAGGGTCTAGAGTAAGTGTATTGGCATGAGATTTATAGCAGTACTGGATAACTTGGTGCAAGACAAAACTGTCTCTTTTAAACAATTAAACATTGTGCATTTATCTGTGATTAATTTCCACTCAATGCTGTGATGGATTGTTGGGGATTACGTGTTTACAGCAAAAGAACTGTATCGACTCTTTAAAAGCACTTCTAAATCTATAATTGCCCTGTGGATGTTTTTTTTGCAGACATTGGAGACTTTTTATAAATTAGAAAAATAACATCTATGACCTCATCAAAGTGTGTATCTCTGTGTGACCTTAAAAGGCCAAAAAGATCTTAGTTGATCCTACTTCTCATTGCTGCCACCTGGGCATAGACAGATACAATACTGTTGTTTTTTTAATGAATAAACTTGCGTGATGGCATTATTGTTGCTTTATCTTATGTTTTATTCAATGTATGTTGTGTTTTTATGTTTAATGTTTACTGCTGGCTGTAAAGCATATACTAAATACTAAAACTAAGATGTATGCACAAAAACTAGAATAGTTTGTGTTGTGGATGTGCTCTTGTGTTTGTTTAAACAAATTACTTTTTGCTCCATTTGATATAGACATTGTGTTGTGTGTAAATAATAATTTAGAAAGGAGACAGTAGCTCATCTTTTTACTGTGTTGAAGGTTAAGCATAAATTGGACTCAGTATATCATGAAAGAGACTTCATATTCAGCTCTCTGTGTGTGTGAGCTGAGCTTTACCTGTGACGTATTCTTTGACCTGGTGGATCTTGCTGATGGGGTTGTTGCCTCTGAACATGTACAGGTTGAACGGCTGGGGGTCTTTTCCCACACGGGTCCATGTGCTAATATCAGGAGTGGTCCACCTGAACACAAAATGTTTTTCGGTGAGACCTGACACCAACTGTGGCTGTAAAGTATCACTCAGTGTGTAATGCACCGCTCTCTATCCAAGTCGTGCGGTGGATAAATGAGGAGAGAACTAGCTCGGCGATGCACTCGGTGAATAAACGAGAGCAGAGGTGACAGACGGCCTACCTCCCAGCAGGGATGTCATAGTCTCTGTCTCCGAAATGCAGCAGGCGAGTCAGAGGATCATACAGGCCGCCGTGGAAACCAATTACCAGCACGAAGTCCGGGTTGGAGTCAAAATAAACCTCGCCGTAGGCTGTGTACTGCACCTGCGCATTTTAGGCACAAAAACAGACTTTCAATTAATAATCCCTTTTACGATTTGTAACCAATGACTTATGTCTGCATTTTGGCAAAGGACAGGAATACATTTTCATTGGTGTGAAATAAATAAGATGGTACCTGACTGGGTTACGTGTGAGCTGTCAGTGAGTGGCTTGACATTAAGCTTCTCTATTTATATAAATATTTAGGCTGCACCAGCTAAAGGTTACATGCTGGAAGTCACTGGAGAGCAAAAAAGTGTAGGCCTTAGCTTATTATAGCACAGACTTGTGTGTTTATATATTTTTAATGCTCACATGAAAATGAGTGGGAAATAAATTGGATGTAGATAAGGCTGCTCTATTTGCTCTGCCATTAATTCCACTAGTGGCCACTTGCTGTACTGCAGTGAAAAAAAATGCATTGTATGGCTGACAACTTCCAAATGGTGTAGTGTTCATTGCTCTTCCTGTGTACTGGACTTTGTCTCTGTTAAAGAATTACTCTAAGCAACTTAAAAATAACAAAAACAATGTTGGCTCTTGACTCAGTCTCAATTCCTCAAAAAACTGGACTAGATTCATGTAAAAATGTCAACACAAACCTGTTTGAGAAGGAGTCCGTTGTTGCTGAAGACGGCCAGTGGGGTCCCAGTGTTATCACAAGCAATATAAAACTCCTCTCCGCTGCTGATTTCCATCGCAAACACATGTCCCTGTGAGACAATTAACACCTCCATTACATTCTTTATGAATACAATCACTCTAATGAAGGTTTTTATTATTGTTGTTGCATTTTTATAACAACTCCCCACAAGAGATAACAGCCATAAATAGCCATCGCAAACATTATTTTTTAATTATCATGGCTCTTGTAGCTTGACTAATTCATCTAACTGCGTTCATTTTAATAAAAGAAGTTCAACCTAGATTTCCAATGTGTGTATTTTTCAATATATTTTTTGTGATAAATGAAGAGCTTCTATTGGAGACGCTGTGTTTCCTTGAGTTGTGTTGGGGCAGTCACTGAAGGGAAACGAGCTCTGTGTACATCGTAAATCAAAACATTGAAGGCAAATACAGATGCAAGGTGGGGACTTTATTAACGGTTGCTGGATTAGATAATAAACAAGATACTTGTCCAAAGTCCTTCAAAACAAAACTCTTTAATGTTGTAGTTAAAGGCACTTCTGTCATGCGCATTTTGGTAAAACTGGGTTGTATACATATTGAATGAAAACCACTTTCTTTGCCGCTACTTTTACCATAACATTTATTAATTGAGTTATTGATAAAAAGAAGGAACTGTCTTTTACAGTAACAGCATTCAGTGTTTCCAAAAAGACTAAGAGCATTAACATTAACAATGCAGCTAAAAAGCCATTTATGACTTATTGCCAAAGATTATTTTTAGTTCAACTGAAGCAGGTTTGCATGTGTTACATAAAAAGTGCATAGCTGATCATTTTTGTAGGATACATTTGAACCAACACAATTACATTTCTGTATATTATGTAAAATATCAGTGTAAATATAATCCAAAGCACATCACTGTGATGGCCTATCTTTGGGAAAAGACAAATCTAAAAGTGGAAGAAGTTCTGTGACTTCCTGTTTCTCTTGCAACAGCTCAAAGACAAACTGAGCACTGCTGTTGGAAACACACATTTAAGTTGATTTAACAAACAATCCTGTAGCACGATGAAAAATATACATGAAATAAAGTGATCTTTAAGTACTATGATCTGACTTTTTCCTCTCCCTTTGTTTATTAGCAGCAGTATGTCCTAAAATCATAAAATTCTTCAAACCTGAGTCTGTGTTGTAGACATTTTATATGACCACAAACGTACCAGCTCAGTAAAAAACAAATTTAAAAGCAAAATATAGACTTTTTTTTTTTTTAATTGGCAATGTTTGTTACTTTCAAACCCATGTATACATTATTAAAAACATAATTACATAATTGTACTTTAATTTGACCTTTTACCTAACTGGCTACAGCTGCGGCACTATTTGTGTTTTTGGATCGTTGTCTGTCCAACGTTAATCCCGTACCTGTAAGTCGTAGTAGAAGGACGTGATCTCGGAGCTGGAGTGGTTGTACACGTGTGTGATCCTGGTTGGGTAGTTCAGGTCGGCGTAGAAAAACTGCAGATGCTGTCCCAGACTGTTTCTAGACGCTACACGTCGACTCAAACCGTCGTAACGATACTGAATGGTCCAACCGGCTGCTTTACTGTAAACTCGTACAAGAAGCCCTAAAAGCAACAAAGAGAACGTATCTCAATAAAACTTTCATGCTTTCAGTAGCATCTTAACACATTGTGTACAAGTGAGGTTTTGCTTCGTACCTTTAGAGTTGTACTCAAATATCTCAGCCCCTCTCTGTCTCAGGAAACCCGTCCTCGTCCAGCCTGTACTGGACGTCCCCCAGGCGAGTGATTCGGTCTCTTAGGTCGTAGCGGAGCGGCGTTAAACGGCCGCTATTTCCAGGATTCAGCAGATGTAGATTCCCATTCAGGTCATAGTTATACCTGGAAAACAGTTTTTTTGGCAAACTGTTAAAAACTGGGACAACCCTGAACTGAAATAATTTTTCCTCAGCTTAAAGAATTGTGGTAATCATGTTCCTACCTCCACATCATCTTCTCATTGAGGAACACCGTCTGCAGCTGTCCGTCCACGTCGTACTCGTACCCGTACTTGGTGGTGTTGGCGAACGGCCCGATCTTGATCTCCCTCTTGGTGACCCGGCCCATGTTGTCGTACTGAATGGTGATCCAGTACATGAGGGACCTGAAGATCTCGTACTGAATCTCTTTGATGCGGCCGTGCTGGTCGAAGTGCTTGGTGTACGTCATGACGGCCGTGGAGATGATCTGAGAGGAGACGGGACGTGAGATTAGCGCTGCGCTGATAATAATATTTAATCTTTATTTTTATATAGCGCTTTTCCACCTACTGTAGAAGGCACTCAAAGCGTTTACATACATTAAACTATTACCAGTGTTACAGAACTTCACTGGAGGCAATGTAGGTTAAGTGTCTTGCCCAAGGACACAACGACAGTATGCGGGGGAGAGGGGGGTGTTATGATGTTTTGGGATGTTTCGAGCAGGATTCGATCCGCCCACCCACCGGTCGAAGGACGGCCGCTCTAGCCACTGTGCTATACTTCCTTGATGAGAGGCCACTGTTACTTAGATTAAAAAATGTCAATCCTGCCACTTAAGGAGATGATTAGGAAGATAACAGATTGTAATAGTTATCATTATCCAATAAGAAGTTCTACAAGCTACTATTTAGTTATTGATATGCTGCTAACATTCACCTCAACTAGTTTTACATTTTCTATTGAAATTCCTTTGCTTGTCTAAAAACATTATAAACCTTTACATTCCAGCTTCAGTAATAGCTCAGTAATAGCTCAGTAATAGCTCAGTAATAGCACAGTAATAGCTCAGTAATAGCATGGCATAGTATAATAATATATAGTTATACTATTATGGTGTTTAATGGTGAATTTAACTTATGCAGGTTGTTTACATGGTTATAAAACGCTGTACATGTTGACAAATGAATTTAAATGACCTTATAGCTTACCATAATTACTATATAATTTCTTTATTACTTTATTACTGCACTATTATCATGATTTTTCCGAGCTGGAATATAAAGTGCGATCAATTAATGAAGTGGTTCAAATACTACTTCTTCTACTTAATATGAATCAAACATTGGGAACTTGCAGTTTACTGAACCTGTTACAAAAATATCTCTAATTAATTTAGTTTTATACGTTTTACAATCTTACTTGACTGGACTTCTCAAATTTTACTTTTCATTTTCAGCTCTCATAAAGTACATACAAGTTACGGAAATATACATGAGAAATTTATGGACTATGTAGCTAGAAGAAAGCAAACAAAATATCACAAATAGCTTCATTCAATCTTGAAAAAAGAAGAATGGTGAAAACACACAAGAAAATATTAATAAGCTCTAATGAAACAATGGTAAACTCAACCATTAAGCTTCATGTTAGAAAGACAATTGTAATTATGGTTTTATTAGGAATTGCATGTTGCTTCGATTGAGCTTTTGCTCCAAAATGTAGTCCAGACAAATGTCTAGAGAAAACACATTTTTACCCCCTCAAAAAATATAAACCAGTGACCCATCACCCGATGAGAAAAAACACATGTCTTAAAGAACATATGAAAACTAAAGAAGTTCACAGGGTCAATGATTTAATTAACTTTTACATAACTTTGGACGAGCTACCTGATTAATGTCATAGTAGATGACTCCAAACTTCCCAAACTGCTCCACTTTCCCAGAAATGTCGTCGAACTGATACAGATCGATGGGCAGCGGCGTCTCATTGATGACCGCCTGCATACTGGTGACTCGGAAGCTGTTGTCGTAGGTGTAGTCGAAGCGAGCGTTGACCATGCCGTCTTCGCTGAAGCGGAATATCTGCCGGTCGACCAGCGGGCCGATCTGCCGGTATCTGATGGAGCAGATGAAGCCCTCGCTCTGCAGGTTGACTGTTTTGAGCACGCCGGCCGTCTCGTCGTAGGTGAAGCTCACGCGCGTGGAGTCGTACAGGATCTCTGCCAGTTTATTCTGACAGGACAAACAATACAGCACAGCGTGAGACCGTAGCACAATAAACAGTGAGCTGTCTCGTCCTGACTCAGCGTGCATCCAGCGTGACTCATCGCCGACGGTGGTCTTTGAAAGCTGTCAAAGTAACTGCTCATTCTCCACTACAGCTGCGATTTATGCACGTCATGCCTCAGCACCACCCTGATCTGCACCTGTCTCTGTTTTCTCCGTGCGTCCCATGTGGGCAACTGCAGAGCTCTACCTGCGTCAGCTTTCAATTACACTTACAGGGAGCCAAACAAACAGCGCCGGATGCACAGATAAATCTCCTAACAAGCCATTGTCTGTATCCAATACTGCTGCTCAGGAACATATATCGATAGGAACACATGTGCCAGTTTGACGACACAGAGGCAGACAGCTCTTACCTGTGATATATCTGTCTGTAGGGCCATATTTCTGTCATTGGGAGTCGTTATCTTACTTCATGAATACAAAATGGCCTATTATTATTCCAGCTTTCTAGCAAAGAGGTCTCGTAAGAAATGTACAAATGCTTGCAGAGGAACTATCATTCAACATAAATACCTATGAGAGCAGTGACAAACAAAGCTAATATAGATACCAATCAGCCGTTACATTATGACCACTGACAACATGGATAACTTTGATTATCTCATTACTATGGCATCTGTCAGAGGGTGTGATACATAAGCAGACAGTGATCATTTTGTCCTTGAAGTCAATGGTGGAAGCAGTAAAAAAGAAAAATGTTGTGAGACTAGGTCAAAGCCAAAACTGTAGCTCTTGTGTTCATTTAACAGTGTGTTTCTGATGACATTAAAACTTGATTAAGTCTGATTCATTGGTGCTGATTGACAGCTTTCAGGTTGATCTGCACACCTTTTAAATTGGGCACAAATGGGGGACCTTAAATAATAACTAGATTTATAAAAATAAGTTTAATTGGATTTATATAACCTTCACAGACAATGTTACTGGGGTTTGGTTGAGTGGAAATATGTCTGTTTATTTTCTGGTTGTCGTAATGTTTTGGCTGATCAGCAAAGTATTACGTTCTGTGTACAATTGAATAACTGTGTTACCTGTCTTCGGTACTTGTAGAGTATTCGGCGTCCAGTGCCCAGATGAGCCACTCTCAGAAGCTGAAGGGACAGAAACCGAACCTGTTAATGTCCAATACAAACCACTTGGATCTACTTTTTTGTTTTAAGTAATGGCAATGCATTGAAGTTGAAAATTTACTTCAAAAGCAATTTATTTCTGAAATAGCAGGACAGCATGTCACCGGTTACGTAGCAGACGTCCTTCTCCTAAACATTGCATAGTGGAAACGCAAGCCACAGTTACTCATACTAAAGCATACTCACCCGATCTCTACCTCAACTATCAGCCGATACGAGGGCTGATAGGGAACTTTGTGTGTGGATACAAAGCTGAAACACACAAATATGTCTCCTAATAACCCTCATACCAACACTACACACAGTCTGACCAGAGGCTCTAGATTTAAAATAAACAACAAACTGTATGATTTTAACACATCAAGTCTTTTGGCCCCCGACTCCTTTGAGCCCAAAACAAAAAACTAAAATCTAAATAGAATTGAAAATAAAACGGCAAGAAGTGGTATTTGGAGTGAAAAGTTTCATCTGAGAAAAAGCAGGTGTTTTTGTGTTTGTGCAGCTCGAACAGCGCCGGTTGCTATGGCGACTGAAGCCCCCAGTTACAGGTGGTTCAGATGAGATACACACAGCTTGGGCCTCAGCAGCGAGCCCCCCCTTCATAGCAACACTCAAATATACACTTTTCAGGCAAACGCACAGCCTCCAATTTCTACATTCTTTTTTTAAATTTTCACTGTGAGAGACGTTGCTGAAGGGGCTGTTTTAAAATGTATGTCGGAAAATAGCGAGTGAAAATCTTTAGCTTAAGCCACAGCTACAAAATTAAATATGACACATGGGAAATAGAAAGAAGGAGGAAAAATTGCAGCGATGTCTTGACGTTTCTGTCTGTGGGACCAAGTTATTCATAAATAACCATACCTGGATAAGCCAAACTAGTTTATCACAGTAGTAAATGCATTAAATTACCCTCAATCCAAAAACATCTCGCTATTTTAAGACAATATGGAGAAGAAGACAAGAGCACTGTCCCCACTGACCTGTCCGTCCTCAGAGTAGTCCACAGTGACCGAGGCGTTGCTCTCCGGTGGGTTGTAGATGTTCCTGTAGTAGCCTATGGACCTGATGGTCTGCATGGTGTGCCGGGCCACGCTGGGCATAGTGACGGCAGACAGACGGTCCCCGGAGTCATAGTCAAAGATGTACTGGTGCTGGCTGTGCAGGAGCAGCACCATAGACTGGAGGAAAAGAAGAAACATAAAGGGGAAATGTGGGTTTTACTGTATGTAAAATTTAATTTAGAATAATGTCAGGAAAGTTGAGGACATTTTAACAGTGGGGTATTGGTCGATCATCAGAATCCACCAGCATACAAGTTCCCCACAGTAAAAAGCACATAAAAGCACCATCGAACATGCATCTAAAATCACGGGCACCACTTTAACCAAAACTCTTTTAGTGTGATGCAGCAGAAAAAACCTTCACCACTCAATGCAGAGTCTCCCACCAGGCAGCAGCATTAGGGCACTTTTGGACACAAGCAGAACTTTAAAACGCTTTCATTTCCTCTTTCCATATGCCTTTCAAACAGGTCGAAATACCTGGCACTTGGGACGGATGTTAATGGTGTATGTTTTCATGTTGTTGTTTTCGGTGGTAACATACATCAGTCAAACTAGTGCATAAGTGGACTGCAGCTTTATGCATGTCACACCACATACAGCCCCTTTAACAGACATCTAAAGTTAAAAATGCCCTACTTTTCTCACAGAAAAAGCTTTGATACAGACTGTGGACTACATTGCCAAATTAGGCAGATTTAACCAGGGATTATTACGTAACATGGCAGATAGCAGCATCTGAACCCCCTCTGACGCAGTGACACTGGTGGCCGTGATGACTTTACATCAGTCCACATGACAAATGAATCAGTAAATCAAGCGCAGATGGCAGTGCATCTTTTTAATCAGCCTTTATTGGATGGATATCTTGATATTTCTCGCACCATCTGCTGAGGTTGTGGCCCACTGGCCCTTGTGCAGAATGTGGCCTGCATGAGAGAACAAGACAGCCCTGCTTGCATTTTAAATAGTGGTTTACTCTTGGCCCTTGGGGGGGATTAACAGGCAGCTAGCGTTCGGTCTTGAGCTGATGTAAATCCATGTTCTTGTGCTGTGGTCGTCTATAAACTCACGGGACGTACACCTACTTCACAACAACACTCGGACGGACATGTGCTGACTCTACTCTGTCAAACAACAGTATTTACAGCTTGTTTTAAGCCACTTAACGGACTGCTCTTTACAAGCTTTTAAACCTTCAAGTTAACTGCAAACCTACCAGAGTTACGGAAATGATGGCTACTGGCTTTTCATCCATCAATTCCTTTTAGCCTTTAAAGGAAATACCAACAACACCAGTATATTTCCTCTTCTTCTAAATTTTTTTTTAAATCTAGACATCGTATGGATCTCAAATTTATTTCTTAGTCAGCACACTCCCATTATGGGGAAGCAGACCACAATAAACATGTACTGCCAGTGAAAATGGATTTTAAATACTCAACATTCAAAACCAGGAACCACGTCTATGTTTTTCAAACTTGCACTGGTTGCAGTTTTTAAAGTTTCAGAAGCCTTGTTATAAAGTTACCTGTACTGGACTATCCTGTGAGACTGTTTAATACTGTGATTTACTGTGTTTGCCATCAACATACCTGTCCTCTCTTGCTGAATAAATATTCTCGCACAAATACACCTTGCATGACTAAACAGAGATTAAATGCGAAATCTGTTTTTTATATTAAAACAAACCTCTATAAATAAACACATGCTCCATCGATTGAGCTTTCTACACGGCGCACTGCTATATAAGCTCTAATCTGTATTTGATTTGCACCCATCTGTTACTGTGTCGGCCGCTGTCTGGCCTGGAAATTGTACTTTAGTGCACAGTGTGGAACTGGACCACAGGTGGGGACGTTATTGAGCAGTCATGCAGAAAAGCACAAGGAAACCAAGGACAGTTACAAAACTGCGTGTGACAAATAGCAGCCGTGAACACACTGCTGCTCACACTTTTCCCCAACAACCTTCAGGAGAAAAAAACCTGTTTCCTTTAATAAGCAGCACCACAGCCAAGGGTCACAGAAATCTCTTTTATACCAAAACACAGCGCAAGGTTCAGTAAATATACAGCACGTACACAGCGTTTTGCCTCAGCTCGACCCTGGAGCGATGCACACACAAAAGAACAATGGACAGCAATGTAGAATAATGCAGCACCATTTCCCTTCAGTTGTCCAGGCCTGAAGACAGAGCCATCCCTTTTGCAACACCTCTGGGAGGCTCCTCTTCGGTGATTAGTGGTGAAAACTATCTCAAATGTGAGCAGAAAGCAAATCCAATCTGTAAGAAAGGACAGCAGCAACTCCTCTTTGTCCCGGAGATAAACTCTTTTAATGTGAGCAATGCAAACATGGCGCTCTCCTGGGGACGTGCACCTTCCCTCAGGCAAGCGCTAAAGATCACCTCGACCTCTAACGGAAAGTCCTTAATGACGGATTCTCTTAACTCGCTGAACTAGATCATAAGGCGAAACTGCATTCACACTGACTATGACTTACAGCACTGTCTTTCTTTCGTTCAAGCTTGTGTTCTTCTAACTTTTAGAACTGGACTTGTTTGTCATCCTGGGGTTATTTGCACTTGTGCCATCTGTAAATTTTGACCACATTCCTCGCCAAGTTTAAAGGTCACATCCTGCCACGCCGCCTTTCCTGCTGCCCGAAGACGCTCATTAAAAAGCTAGAGACAAGAAGGGCTTCGGAAAGACTTGCCATCTTTAATATTTAAACTTGACTTTTTGAAGCGCAATCAAAAAAGACTTGGAGAATTGATTTGCTGTGTCTTACTTACAGGACAGACTAAAAGAAGGTTTGTTAATGCATTTGTTTTAAACCAGTATCTGTAAGGACTACCTCCCCACTTCCCTTTAAAAACAAAAAAAAACAATAGCAAAAGGGAAAAAGGGCATCTCAGTTAGTCGGACTTGTCTGTGTTTAAAAGATGTTTTAACACAACTTGAAGTAAGAGTTCAAAGAAAACTGCTTAGCCATTTGCTTATTTACTTTACTAAAGAAGGAGAATAAAATGTATTTGTACTGTTCTAATGAAATCACTTTAAATTTTCTTAAGAGAAACAAAAACAAAAGAAAAACTTAAACAGAGACGAAGCAAAGTGACGTAAAATGCAAATACATTTTGAGAATGCATTCAGTCACTGCTAACGTTAATGTATTCAAATGAGAAAAGTACAAAGCAACCTGCAGAGAATAAAGGGTTTCCAGACGGCCACACAGCAAACCCATCACCCGCTCGCCTCATTTTCAACACGCCCACTCCGGACATCCTGACGCTGTTCACACGTCCCAGCCTGATAACTGAGTTTGGGATAAATAGTATCTGGCAAATTTCAAGACAAATTATGAACCACTTTTACAGAAACCAGTTTTAAGCGCTGCTCTGTTCAGGACTTCTTTGTATAATTGCCATGTATTTGCTCCACCTGTCAGAGACTCTCCCCTGCAGACATTTTCGTTCTACAGTAATAGACTTATTATCCGTATCCTTTTCTTTCCCCTGTGATCTGATCTCTGTTCATCGGCACACACATTCCCCCATTAACTGCCCCAATTATCTATCAGTAACTCTGTTTTTTTTCCTTATATGAACTTCCAATATCAAAGAGGGTGACATTATTCAGGGCATGCTCAAATCAACATTATAACAATAATCAGATTAATCCCGACATGCTGTGAAGCAGAGTTAAATGATTCATTTTCAAACATACAGGATTAATTTTGGTTTGCTTAACCATTAAATGTAGCAGCTGTTGTTTGATTATTCTCAGCAGTATTGGGTTACACTGCTTCATGGAAATGCGCTGCTCTGTGATGTAACCGTAAATTGCAGTGAGCGGTGATGTACAGATGCCGCTCTATAGTTGTTGTACTGGTGCCATTGTGCCTGATGAATTCTGCTTCCTGACGCGCCGCTCTCCGCAGAGGCTTTCACTAAGTGTTTCCAGCGAGCAGAGGAGTGACAGATGGAGGAATGAAGTGCATGAAAAACAAGTCCAAGGGAAGGTGAGAATGAGCACGGAGTGACACATGCAGTAATAGACTATGGCTCATTTAGTCACCGGGGAAATGATCTCGACGTCTTTCTGTTTGGCTCTTGTTGTGTTATGTCGGGTTGGTATTTTTTTTCTCTTCTCTTTGTTTCTTCTTAGCTGTGACTTTTACTTGTACCTGTCTTTATTACTACTGTCAACTCTCCCTGCTTTATTTATTATTAACTAAGGTCTTAACTCCAACTGTCAATCAGAAAAATAATAAACTCAAAAGAACCCAAAGTTTTGACAGCCTTTTAAATCAAAACTATTTTAACTGTGTTGTTGATAGTACATAAAGCTATTGCTATGAGACTAATTAGAAAATTGCATTTTAGATTGGAAGACATTCATCTGACAAGCTTTTAATTATATCTTTATGGCAAGACTTATACCATTTCATGCATTTTCTGTTTTTTTTTGCGTCTTTTGAGATTTTAAGGCATACAGATCATCATATAATATATAAAAAAGGGTTAAGAAGAAGGCCTCTGAAGGTAGAATGTGTTTTCATTCTCATTCAGGAGACTCTGTGAAGCCTAAAGCAAAATTGGTGAGTCAGAAGGAAACCGAAACCAAGTACCTACACATTCAGAGCCTACCTTAAACCTCTAGCCTTGAGCTCATAGACACTTTCTATGTACTAGGAGCAGCAAATAATTCAATATCAGCCAATGGTAGAGTCTCTTATTCAAGAACCCACTCTACGTGAGCCTGTGACTGGACAAAGCTTCTGAACATGCTCATCTATTAAAAACTTTCCTGTTACAATATGCTCTTAAATATAAGCAACACTAAACCTTATATTGAACATTCAAGCTCAAACTCACTTTGTAACAGCAGACCAGGCCGAGCATTAACTACGTGAAATACTATTTTAGGAGAGCTCTAACTTTGGGTTACCGGAAAGGATGGATGGCACTAAAGTACATAAAATGTTCCCTACATCCAAACACACATTTACATTCACACATAAAGACTAGATCCTTGCTGTGTGGGAGGCTTTTTTACCTCTACATTTGTTTTAAGTGAGAGTGAAGCTGAATTTGCAAATCACAGCATCGGTGTTAATGCATATACATTTTTCTGCATGTTCAGTTTTACCTGGACGTGGTATTTACAGTAAATAGAGCAATTATAAACTACTTCATGTCCAACTAGACTTCTTAATCTGTAGAATATCCAATTCAGTTTGTTTGCCCAGAATCCCTAGTTTAGTCTTGTCTATCTTCATCTACAGCTGCAGTGCATAGCTCGTCCCTCTCTCGGGCGTTACATGCTCAAACTAAGCTCCCACAATCCCCTGGGCCTTGTTTCCACAGCAGTTGTAGCTGCCTTTAATATCTGTCCATGTCTCTCTCTATTCCCGTCTTTGGACCTTGCACAAACAAGTCCTATTGCTGTCTTTTCCTCTCAGTCTTCTCAATCTAACAAACCCAAAAATGTTGGCATTATCCCTGATGTTTCCTCCTCCTCGTCTTCATCCGTTTGTTACTTTAACGCCCTGGTTCTTGCACTACAGGGAATCCCCTCTCTTGTCTTCCTTAAGAGACAGTGTGGGTTGTTAAAGTTTACAAAGTCTTCCACCACCTTTCTCCGTCACCTCTCCTCTCTCCAGACTGTCTCAGTGTTTTCCCTTCAGCTATTTGAGCTTGTATATTCCACTCTACAACTTGCCTTGTACACATTCTCCAACAAATAAATCAGCAATCCATTGCATATATCTTTTTAATGACATCCACTAAGTCAGGGTCCCTTTTATGCTTACTTATTGTTGCCAGATATTTGAGGGTCTTTCTTACACTTTGCCTCATCCTTAAAGGGACTGTGTCAGAAAAGGGTGGAAATATACCCCATGTGTTTTCAATAACTGGAGCGAGCAACAGAGATGATAGAAAGAAAAGACCGACTGAGACAGCTCCTGCATAAACATAATAACACCACACAGAATTGCTGATCTTTGAAGTGTATGGGCATATTGCATTCATCTCATTGTGTAACAAGCCCATGTGTAATTTCTAATGCATGTCACACTCACTACTCTTTCTTCTGTCTGTTTACAAAATGCAAGGACACACTTTTCAGATAAATAACCTACTCTTTCAGAAAAGCTTTTGGCTGGGTTCTGCCTTAGGGCTTGTATACACAGCACTGAAACAGAAATACTAGTTGGTAGCAGAATCACGACGTTCAGGTGTTGAGAACACTGTAGTATGACTGCCAGGCCAGTAGAGGCGCTGTGGATTAAGACATAAAAACACTGTATTTTGCCCTTGTTCTTCTACGTGTTGTGTGTCACCAGCAGCCAATGGCTTTCTAGGATCTGTGTAGGACAGCGTTGTTTTCACTGAAGACGCCAGATTCATATTTTACACAACACGGCTGGAAACAAAAACACCTCTTCTCTTTCTTGGTGCAACTGTGACTGCTCATTTTGGGTTCAGAGGTGTTACTTTATGACATCAGAACGTAACCAGAAGACAGACTCAACATCCAACAAGTCATTTTGAAGCAATGCAATGTTGTTTCTGACACACAACCAACTGGTATATTATCAAATCAACCACTTTCCCACTGATTTATTAATGTCCCAATACTTCTACGACTAAAACAATTACTAAAATAATTCTCCAACCCTCTTGTGTCCTTCCTGTGGAAAAATGCAGCGTCTATTTAACAACTTAAAAAATTAAATGTGTATGTGTGAATATGCTGGTATTTAATGGTTCTTTTGTGAACATAATATTATTCACTTTCTGTCATCTCTTTTGTTAAATATTCTGAATAAATTATGTAAAAATAAAGACACATCTGCTGCCACAGACTCAAAAACAGATTTACTTAAGCGTTTTGCGTGTGTGTGTTTTGTCTCACCTTATCGAGGTAAGTGTAGCTCCAAGTCTTCCCATCGGCAAAGACCCTGGAGATGATTCTGCCCTGGTTGTCGTACTCCCACCTCTCTGTAGTGGGACCCCTCTGGAGGCCCGTCACCTGTCCCGTGCTAAAGACACACAAACGGGGCAAATACTCAAGTCTCTACAGAGGACTGTCATGTTGTCCTGACTTTATGTGACCATATGCTTTAGTATTCTTTCAGTAAACATTGAGCTTCTGTTGAAAGCTTTTTAATATTCATGCAGTGATGTCTGTTTGAAATGAATCAAAGTGTCAGTAAAATGAGATTGTGTCCAACCCCAACTGCTTTAAAATGCAAAGGCTGAGTCATTAAAGGTGCTTCTGGTAACAAGGCTTAAAAAGTGAGGTTTTTAGTTTCCATAAAAGTCACAGACGTTCAATAAACTTAATAGAGAAGCAAAGTTTTAGCAGAGTTTCTCAACCATTTTCCTTTCACTGTTCATTAATATGACACAGGACAGACCTTTTTTACCCTGTGTTTACTTTCATTACAGCCATTGATGATAATTTAGAAAGCCACCCGAGTGTCACGTCTAACCACGGCAGAGCTTTAATCTCTACATGGCGGCCTCTTGTAAGAAAAGCCGTTGTGGTGTCTAATGAGAAAAGTGTGCGGCGATGAGAAGCTCACCTGGAGTATGTCAAGTTAACCGACAGTAGCTTGCTGCTGGGGACCCACAGCGTCGGATGGCCCTGCGTGTCGTAGATGATCTTCAGCTGGAACTTCCTGTGGTCGTCGTAAATCTTCTCGGTTCTCAGCGAACGGTCGTAATCCACAGACAGCAGGTTTCTCCCGTTCACCTACAAAAGACAGAAATACCGATATGTTTGTTAATTGGTACATTTTCTATATTTTTGAAATGAAAGGTCCTGTTTAAATATTTTTAACAGACCACAGACAGTCATGGAGCAATTATACAGCTACATGTGCATTTGGCTCGTCCTATTATTTTCCTAAAGCCTAAGAATAAACTGTTCAAATGGGCCACACTGTAAAGGTTTTGTAGCTTTGAAGTTTCTTTTCATATTCTATGTCTGACAGAACATGCTCGGTGCAGCCTTTGAGCATGCTGGGTTGTGTTTCTGACAAAGACGGAACTATATCTGACTTTTTGAAAGTTATAGGTGTCCAGGCAGTATATTTGTGTCTACACCTCATGGGTTTTTGGGACATTTTACTCAGTTTTTAGTCAATAACTGTCATAACTAACTCCATTTAATCTCTCTTTTTTTGTGTATCTGGTTTCCTGTGTAGCCTTATCTATAATTATTCTGACTGTCTGCTCCATTTTCTAAACTCAGTTTCACCACAAATTACAGAAGCCTCAGAGGGTCAAACACAAACTTAAATTTGCAAAAAACCTTGCACATTATATTGTATTGTTCATCTACCACCATGGTGAGTTTCAAAATAAAGGCACACCAAAGTTTATTGACACAATCTTTGAAAACAGAATAGAGAGAGGATAAAAATTTGGTTATTTAAAGAAAAGACATGGTAGGAAAAATTTTGTCAAAATTTCTAGGAATTTCTGTCGTTCTCCTGGTTCTCTGATTTTTTCTTATTGTTGCATAAGGTAGACTAACTAATAAAGTAGAAAAAGGGTGCTGTACTGAAGGACACCGCCACTAAATAAGTTATTTATGGCATTTAATTTGTTCCAGTAGAAACAAACACAGAACCATAAATAGTTGAGATGAATTACTTAAACAAACAGCATGTTTTATCCCTGGTCCATTTTTAACATCTGCACTTCCAGTGTTGAATTAAAACGGCCTTTCTGCACCAGCCAGACACTCTTTATTACTTTCTGAACGACACTTTGTTTGTTCAAAGCCCAATTTATGAAGACGGATCGCCAAAAGGTCCAAGCACTAAAACCACCTCACGGATTGTAGCAAGGAGAAAAACTACAAATTATCCAATCAATTGTTTTTTTCCCAGCCGTTTTCATTAAAGGTAGAGTCTTGCTGGAAATCATTCAAGAGTCATTTTCTCGTCTTTCTACTCAGCCACTCATTCATTCGTAAATTAGCAGCAGTTGAAGGGAGCGAGGCGGCCGAAGGTTGCAGAGATGGAAGATATTGAGACAATGGCGTGAGGCCAGCTGGATGAAAAACAAGCGCGCTGGCAGCCAGGAGCCACGCAGAGTGTGAGCCACCTCCTATCAGCCTTTCACTGCGCAGATTGCCTGGGTCTGTCGTATTCATATGGCTCCAAGCAATCTGCGACTTGGGCTGATCCTCTTTTCAAATCGGCCAGAGATGGGATATTTGTCGAGCTAAATGCTGAGAGCTGAAGAAGATATATCAGAAAAAAACAATAGGCAAAGTCAACAAGCTTAGATTTCCCAAAGCACTTGGAGTTACTCTGAAGACACATGTAATTTTAATGAATTCTGTGCCATACAGACGTTTGGCTGAGAATTCATTCAACAATTTTCAGAATTTGCATATGTAAATGTGGATTTTCTTTTGAAATCTTTAAATTGAAGCATCTGACCAATATCCACTGGGTTACCAAAGCGTGTCCCTGCAGGGCTACCATAGATGAGACAGTCTATAAAGACTGTTGTGACTATAACTTAGTTCTGTACAGGTTAGACCGAGGTAGTATATGGTATAAAAATTAGAACTTAAATGTTTGATAACTAAATCTTGCCAACTTTAACGTAAGAAGTTTTACAATGACTTTGCTATTTCTGTTGTGTTTGTGTCCTTCATAAAAAGGTCTGTATCAATGGGACTATTTCTGTTCCAGTTGAACAAAGGTTTGTACATTACTATAGTCCTACATTTGCTGCTTTTTGTTGGTGTTCTGCCTTTAAGATACAGTATTATGCTGAATTTGGTTCATCTTAAGCTCTTACATTTGCCTCTACCACAGCATCTTTAGTAATTGACCTCTTATTTCAAAGCAAGGCCTGTCGTCAGGGTCAAATCTACGGGACACGGTTCACGGTTTGTCTGTCATTGTGAGTTTTTAGGAATGTAGTGAGCAATTTATATATACTATTATGCTATCCACTTACATACAAATACCTTAGCATAACCTTTTCTTTATCTTCTCACGCTTGTACTATAGGCTCCACACACAACAGTACCAGTCTGTCCAATAAAGCAGTGACAAATGGACAGCCAGCACAATTTAACCTAAACGTACTCTATTGTCCATATAACACTAAGAAAAATGCACACAGTATTGGCCTAGCATATTAAGTGTATAAAAAGCCTGTCAACATTGGCTCTTTGTGTGACTGACAGTAGAGGATTTTGTTGCTCTATCTAACAGACTGCGTTTCCATACAGCAGCAGATATATCTAGCTCTCCAGTTGCACTATCCCGCCATAAAAAAAACAGCATGCACATTAGCATTTAGTGTAAAGACAGGATTAAAGTTCACTGTGCTGTTTAGCCTGCCCTACAATCACCCCATCATCATTAACAGCTTAAAGTGGCATCTCGTTGCCGCAGAGAGACAGCTGGACCGTCTGTTATCGAGGACAAATTGTCATACATGGAGCTAACACATACAGGATATGCATCATATTTACACTTTTTTTTTTTTTTTTTTTTTTTACAAAAACACACCTATCTCATTACGGCTGCCTCACAATGCAGCAGCGGTGGACGCCACACGCTGCTGTGTTCATTAGGGTTTATTGTAGCATGCTGAGAGAAGCGATGCTGTGCGGATCAAACCCCCCCAGAGGTCACACAACGGCAGTTTTCCTGCCATTAGGCCTGGCTGCTTAGTGCGCTTCATGTAATATTCAAACGCTGCAGGCAAATCAGTGTCCCTTCCTTCGCTGCTATTAGCTTGTAGAAACAGCTCATACAACAGTCTAACAGGGAAGAGGGGCCACTGTGTGACCCGCGACAGGACGGTTCGCGTGTGGGCTGTCACATGATGAACCCCACAACAGATACTGGCCCCATCTTCTGCCAGATGTAGTTTATAAAGTTAGACGAGTCATGTTGCCAGATATAGTTTATAAAGTTAGACGAGTCATGTGAGTATGTTCATCCACAGCTCAGGGTTTCAACTCTTTATGAGAGAGAATTGATGGTAGAATTTTCCCTATTGATGGTCATTAAACCCCCCCCCCCAATGAACAATATTTCAAGACCCAATTTTCTAGTCATTTGTTCCATTTTTTTATTACAGTGTTAATCTTTTTTACTGTGAAATAATCTTAAGTATCAACATTTTTTTCATTTAATCACTATCAATGTTTATGAATATTTTCTGTTTTGTTTACAATTATATACATTTCACCAAAAAGTGGGAATATTTATAGAAATTTGAATGTAATGTTTTTTTTTATAATAGATGCACTTAAAATACTCAATGCCCTCAAAAGATATAAAACCATTGTATTACCTTGTCTTGGGGCAACATTGTACCACAGAGGAACCTTTAAAATCAACTGTTTAAAGGGTCTCAGGAGAAAAAATGAAAAGCTTTAAAACTGTTTTTAGTTTTTCAGGATCTTTGGATCAGGGCTAAAACTGATATTACTTTTACTTTTGAGTTTAACCATCACCTGGATTTTATTTTATATTTCAAAACCAAAGTACAACAGCCTCAAAGGGTCACAACTCAATCTTCAAAATCCCAAAGTGTTTACAGCCAAGGTTGCCAAGACCTATGTGTACAGGCCAAAACCTAACAAATGTAAAATACAAATGAATCTTTTCTCAAAATGATTCATTGTTTCCATTATATTGGGGCTGGAAGACCACTCTTCAGGTCTTCCAGGACGTGTGTAGAGAATACGTTGCATTCTGGTACATCAACCCAACGACCCTTATCAGTTTGGGAATTATGGATGGAAACACTTGTGCTGTCCCACTATTATAATTGTTTCCTCAGTTCGGCTGTTTGCCTGAATTTATGATCAGAGAAAATGCAGTGAAGTGGTTCAGAGTTCCTGGCCACAAATCAAGTCTGGTCTCTACTGAAAACGCTAATGCTCTTTAGAAACGATTTTCCACAATTCTACACAACCATGCAACTCAGTAGTGTTATAAAATAAAACATTAAAGGAAACTCAGGCTAAACTCAACGATGACAAAAGCTGAGAGGTTTGTAAGAAATTGAATGGTAGGAATTGGCCAATGCTTAAGGCACTTAACTTCAATGCAGTAGCTTTATCGTTAAACTGTTTGTCCACTTGATATGATATAACTGGGGGTTTTATGTTAAAGGCAATAGAGAGTCTACAACTGTAGCCAAACCTAGAATAAATATACATATAGAGTACACAAAACATAAAAAAGATATCACAAAGTATTAGATCTTTAAAAGTGTTTTCATGTCAAGTGATTTAAGTTTGGTATAATAAGATTTAAGTTTGGTATAATAAGACCTTCCTGAATCAAATTAAATAAAAGAAGCCAAAGACAACAGACAACTGTGGCCAGTTTGACTTGTTTTAACTTTTCTTACATGCGTCCTCCTGGCTCTACATATGAAAAACACAAACATCTTTAAACTGGTTAAAACAGCCCTTTTATAAATGTTTTGAGTTCATTTTGTTGTGTTTTAGCCACTGTTAAAACTCCACACAAAAACTTTCTAACAGCCAGGTTTCAGCTCCTTTAATCGGGTCAGAGACTCGCTGTTCCAAAATGTACGACTTAAAACGTATAAGAACAGATTTGTTACTGCAGCCATCAGTTTTATGAATTAAATGACAAATAAAACAATTCTTTTCTTGTATTTATATTTAGTATGTATGTTCAGAGGGGCGCATCCAGGACTGTTTTAGTACATTCACACCTTTCATTACGCATGGCCACATGAGATTGAATTTCAGATCCAACCCACAGACGACAGAGCCAGATGTCATTCCTGGACGTGAACTCACCCTGAGCTTTCGTCCAAATACCACCACTTTCCCTCGCGTCTGCTCCTTCCTGAACCTCCACTCCACCAGGTTCTGGCCGTTCTCTCCCGGAAGCGTCATGTTGCGCCGCGCCACAGTCGGATTTGCTGCACCTGCGAACGAACAGAGAAAACATATGAATCTTTTATGGCCCAACTAAGTCAATGAGGCGTTTAAGGACTCTGTCAGTGTGAGGTTCTTGTGTTTGAGTCAAATCAGGTCAAACGGCTTCATGTGACGCTGTAACGGGGCAGACTTTTAAAGGTCAGGTGATGGCAGGTCATTGTTAACATTATTCCCACTGTGTCATCCTGAAAAGATAACATCCTACGGTGACAAAGAAACGATGAGCGTCACGTTTGGACGAGGAGCGACTTGTACTGAACAAAACATGTCATTGATGATCCTTTTGCACAAATAGAGCCCTCGTCCTGTGTTTACCTTCACAGATTAGAGCTGTTATTTGCTGCCACTCTTGTCTTATACAATTTAGATCAAAATAATGTATGTGAGGCACTGAGCAGTTTCACAGCACACAATGGAAAGTAAAGAGACTAATGCTAAAGCTGTTTATTCCAGTGGGTAACAGTTTTTTCTCAAACTAATTTTTTCCAAATCAAAATCAAATCCCCTTTTGTAAAACAATTCATACTCGAACAGTGGCTCTCTGTGACTAAACAGGAAGTTTTTATGCTCACCCATGAATAAAACACAGCTGCAAAAGCAAGTCGAGAATGTTTTTTAAAATGATTTTATGTGTGGCTATTTCACAAACGCCAATAAAAGACACCTCTCTTAATAACCTCCAGTTCATATGAGTATATTCAGGACCTGAGCAGTCCTAAGACTGTGTATTTTCATTGGTTTTATATTTTATATATTTGAACTGTGTTTTCTGTCATGTCTGTAATTCACTTTAATGTCAAATAGACAATATCAAACTATATTTGCAATTTTTGATAAACCCAATAATATAAATTCATGCTTTGAGTGCTTACTAGGTAGAAAAGCGCTATATAAATACAAAAAAAAGAAAAAAATCCTAGTGTAACCATAACCATTTTCTACTTTTTATTTCCTGATTTGATATTTCCATCACAAAAGCTTTTCTTTTACACATGTGACTACATTTTTCCCCCCAAAAAACAAAATGTATTTGTAGAAAAACTGTGTGAAAGCATTTTAAACATATTAAACCATTTGATAAAAGTTGCCATAAATGATTGCTGATAATAATCTACCGGATCCAAGTTCTATTAAAAGGGTCAAACAGACTGAGAAAAACTGTAAGTGCAAACATAAAGTCAGCCAATCATATACAGTTTATTCACACAATTTCTAAACTGCGGTGAGCTTTTGAAAATATAATCTATGTCAGCGTAGTTTAACAATCACTTAAGCTTTTTTTTACACTGTCAGATATAACTATTGTCACACTTCAGGGCCGTCGTGCTGAAGGAAAAAACTATTTAGTCCATAGCGTCACCAAAACTGCAATGCTTTAAAAAAATTTTCATAACAAAAAAAAAAAAAAAAACACCTAACCTTGATAACACAGAGAACTAATGGACCTCAGCAGGAGTATTGTGTTTGTATAATATAGTGCGTTTGAACTTGTTGTGTCTGTGTTGTGTTTAAACGCACAAACCTGCCAGGATGTGAGGCTCTGTTTGATAATGCGTGTCCATCCCGTTGGCGTAGATAACCCTCAGCGAGTGGTCGTTGCCCACTTGGTAGCTGTTTCGAAGCTGGTCTGTGCGAACAAAGAGAGAAGGTAAATGAATATTAGGCGCCCGAAACACAATGATACTTTTAACCTTTGTCGTGTGATAATGGAATTTAATTGTATTCGTGAAGAGATAAAGTGAGAGGTGAAAGGAGAGAAAACATTAAAATAAATTTTTAGTGGGCAGCGCTGAACCTGTTAATGGAGCACGGAGCAAGTATTAAAGTCCTTCAGCCTCTTTTAATTAGCTTCCCCTTGACCTCGTACGGGACTAATGGCCCTGAGGCTGTCTGTGTGTGTCTTTGTGAGAAAAAAAGATCAGAGTTACCAAAGACGAAAGTATTTTGGATAAATATTTGCAGCATCAGACCATGAAATATTTATATAACATTTATACATTTAAAGGGCCCAAAACTAATTTCAACATTAAGCTGCAAATTCACAAAATTCACAAGTTTACTTTTAAGGAGTCTCAGCTGTTTTTACATATTACATAGACTCGCCAAAACAAACTGAAGTGCACGGATGGGTTTATATTTTCCACTTAGGGATTAATGCACATTCTGGTTCTGCAGGGAGAATTAAATCTGGATTGTGTGGCTCTGAGTGTTGTTGAAAAATATGCCCACATTGCTCCACGTTGGATGGAAGCGTAAAAAACAAAAGGGCACAACATATTCACACTTAATGTTTGACTGGTGGTATTGACAGAATATAATTTGTTTGCGCGAAATAAAATTAAGGTCTGTTTTGAATTCTAAAATAAAATATTTCAAGAGAAAGGCTGCGTCCGAAATGGCTGCATAATCACAATATAGTGCACAATTTACCGATTACAGCCTTTTGTAGCGGTGTTTGAATGCAGTGTAAAATCCCACAATGCATTAGGAAAAGAAGCACACAGCAAAGGTCACTTAAGGTGCAAAAAAAAAACAAAAAACAAAAAAACATAATCCAATCACAACGCTCTACGTGATTCCGTTGAGAACAGCAAACATGTCTGTCGCCACAAAACAGTAACATATTGGTATTTAATAAGTTGCTATGGCTTAAAACTTACCCAAAGCCAATAAAAGCACCACATAAGCTGAGACAAGACAAGTCCCGTTGGTTTAAGAGTGGCTTATCTCGTTGGATCTTGGCTGTTGTGACTGATCAGGTTAAAATTTAAAGGCTAGGAGTATTTTGCAGTCAAGTGAAACAGTTGAATAGAGTTGGAAACCAATATTTAATACAGCCTTATGAAGTAAATAAAAGTGTAAGAGATGGACAGTATTCAAAAAAGGATGATGTTCAGGCTGGAGTTTATATTTAATAAATGACACAGACTTGCTAAAAGTTAATAATGTGAAGTGTATTTACCAAAATAACAAAAAATGTAACCAGAGAGTGCTTCCTAAGTTAAAAAGAAATTCCTATTGTTCAGTCATTGTACAGAGCCAAAGTATATTTTTATCCATTACAACAGCTTTTAATGGAAATCCATCCATTTGTGTCTTTAAAGTAGGTTATCCAATGATCTCAAGGCCTTTGTAAAACTGTTTTAAATGAAGACAAAGACAAAACCCTCATAAACAAACACCACAGCACTTACCAAAACCCTCAGCTTGTTTTCTGGCTCAAGAATAAACTCGGAGCTAAGATGATTTCATAGTGCCTCGGCGGCTCGTGCACTGTGCAGTTTAGAAAGGCCGATTATAAATAATGTACGGGGATTGATGAAGAGGAATGGTGCACTTGTCGATGGCTTTGAATAACTTATTACCCTGCGATCGATGCTACTGTGCCGTGCGGCAGAATCCACTCGGTTTGAGCCGTTACCGTTTCTTCCCCGGCGCTCCGAAACAGATCACTGGCAGCCACTCGAGGCCTTGCATCAAGCGGCTCATTAGTTCACATTTAACAAGGGCATCGGGGCTAAATGATTGTTTTCCCTGGCCGTTTAGACTCTGAGGCTGACGTGAGGGATGATGAGGGCTGTGGAGCTTTTGTTTTATATTTTTAAGTTCCCTTTAAGTGTTACCAAAGCGCAGTAATACGAGAAGTTCAGTTTAGTAAAGCTTTTGTACATATTTCTCTTTGTCGTCCAGTCGCCGAAAGAGCAGAAGGGATTTGACTAAAAACTTTTACCGACAGATAAAACAATACATTTACTCAAAAGTTCTGGTGTTGCTGGACTCTTCGAGTTCAGTTTGACAGTGTACTGTTTCAGAAAAAGCTGCAGGCATAATAGCCATTTATGTGGGAATCAAAGCTCCGACACAGAATCAATGTAAACAACATCTTTTCCCATGTTGTTGCTTGAAAAAGTATTCGAAGGAGCACATAAAGGCCCGGTAGCCTTTCCTCGAACACAGAGTCAAAGGTGGAAGAGCACAAACACAAATATATATATATAGCACAAAGTTTTGCATTACACTTTCTGACAGAGGCAAACATTGTACTTTTCTCGTGCTTAAGCCGTTAAATATGTCGTCTGTCTAAACGTTTATGTATATAATTTTAAACTTTAAAATAATTTAATAATTTAAAATTTAAAATAAGGAAAACCCGTACTTAGACGGTTAAGTGTTTGGATTTACTGAACAGAACGTGGTCTTTAGGTCAGAGACTAGAATGACCAGGCTCCCTCTCAGTTTTATCTTTTTTTAGTCACATCATCATCGTTTATATAAGTTTAAGTTTAAATTTGTAGTTTGAAAAAAGGTATATATTGTAAATTTGGTGTGTACAGATTGTTACAGTAGACATTTAAATCATATTTAAATTTTGGGAGAATCCCAACTAATCCATTCAATTAAATGTTTACCACAGGCTTAATGTGTATTTATTACAAAAATATTTTCTATATAATTTTCTAACATCAATATTTTGTTTAAGTTTATGGGGAAGACCAAGGCACATCCTACAATTTCCTTCATTTCAACTGTGCTGCATGTTTTTTCATGTCTACATTATCTCTTGCATTTCTGCAGTGATGTCTTTCCTTCCAAATCGCAGCAAGCACTAAACGCTTTAAATGGAAACTAAACAGTGTTTTCCATTTTCGAAAAAATGATGAAAATGCTGAACGGAGCTGAGCGAGTCTTCATTTCCACAGGGACAGTGAGTTTCAGTTACTAACGCTCCGAGGGAATGAGAGAGAATGTGGAGGTGCCGTACCCTGCACCAGCGTGTAGAAGGAGTCTATCGATGACAGGTTGGTCGTTATGGAAACATCCTCATCCCTCCCTGATGTTTCGATGTCGACCGCGACAGCCCCTGACGACATGTCGCCGTGCAGATTGGTCACCACGCCGGTGGGGAAGGTCACATTAGTCAGCCGGCCCTCGCTGTCGTAGCTGCAAGAACACAGGCGGGATGCATTAGCGGCCATTACTGTAATGTGCTTTATGCCTCAGCAGACCTTCAGATGCCCATTTTCAACCAGACCTCAGACTTCTGTCAGGTTTTCCAGTGTTGAAAACAGATGTCCTAATGCTATTTTGTTCGGAAGTGCTAGAAATGATTTGAAGTGGAAGAAAGCCACTTTATTTTGATATGTCGGCGTAGCACAGTAAATACAGTACACATTGTTCAGGCTGGGATTTTAAAGTGTTTGGTTAAAGCCACAGTTTAAAAAGATATGTTTTTACCTTCATTACATTAAGGAACACAGTGAAGGTGCAGTGTAAACAGTCACAGCTGCTTGTGAGGGGGATCTATGTAAATGTCTTAAAGCTTTGAAAATACATCAAAGCACTGCCATTTTTACTACGTTTATATTTTAGACTTTTGTTTTGATTCCAGAAACTGCTGCCAAACCTTCACCCAGATGTCTATGTTTGTCTTCCCTTAACATTTAATCACAAAGAACGACTAGATTAACAATTACAAGTTTGACAATATTAATGTTGTTTTTCGACCAGTATCTAGAGGAATATTTATTGTGATAATAATTGTAGTTGGTGTTTACTGAGCCCCGTGAGGCATGCATTTATTTAAACAGTGTGTAAATGAAGTAATGCTGCTCACTCGTAGAAAGTAGTCCAGCCTATTTGGATGCTCTTAGTCGCCAGCAAGCCACTGTTTCCGTGGTAACTGAACAAAACCAACTCCTGACCCTGAGCCGTGAGAGACTTCAGACCTCCATTTGTCCCGATTGTCAGCCAGATGACCTACGCACACACACAGATGGCCAGCACTCAAGAGTTAAGCCAAAAACCCAGACGGAGAAAGGTCCAAACATCTCAATCAAACGGTTACAGAACAAAGTGAAAAGGCAGTTTCTGGTTTGAAAGTGTTGCGGGGTTGTACCTGATTGTCCGGGGCGACCACACGGACGGGCAGTCGGTTGGTGTCTCTGCGGATACGGAGGGTGTTCCCGCTGCTGTCCGTCACCGCTGTCACGTCCTCCTCGTTACTGAAAAGAGCGAAAAAGTTGGTCAATGTGTTTCCTGACTTTTTCAATTAAAAGACAAGCAAGTTTTTGAGAATTGTATATGGTCTTCATTTGGAATTAATTACATTTACATACATTTGCTTCAACAATTTTAATAAAACTTAAACTGTACTTTCACTTGACGACAGATTTGTCCCGTCAAAGGCTTGTGTGCTATGCTCCAGGTGCTACACAACAAAAAGACAAGTCACTGTCCCTGTTCCTGCTGTGTTTAGGCGCACTGTTAAAATGTCAGTCTGCTTCTAGAGTGATGTGTTATGTACGTACAAGCCAAGAAAGCTCATTTCACAATGAAGTAAAAATAATAAATTATGCTTAAAAAAGAAAAGAGTTGGGACTTTTGTGGGATAAAGACAGAAAAACTTCACACCCTTTAGGTCGGGAATAGACAAATATGTGATAAAGAAGATTAAGTGACAAAAATTGAAGCTCAAAAATTGGAAACATTTCAAAACTTGTTTTTCTTTCTCTAATGCTAAATGTCCAGCCTCAGGACAGACCCTAAAAGTCCTCCACTTTAAATTGTAAAAATCTCAGTTCTTCATTTTTTTCCCCTCTTGTTTATCAAATCGCACACAAACCTGTAGCTGAAGTTGTATTTATAGTCTCCCGTGACCAGCGACATGGTGAACTGGTGTGTCCCGTTCAGGTCGAACACATACAGCTCCTGAGAGGCTGGAGAGGCCACTTCATACGAGCTGGGGCCGGACGCTAAAGAACCTGAGGAGGCCACATTATGAGTCTTTATTCATCACATGATCTTCACTCAGCTTCATGTATCCTCCTACGTTACAGTCTCATACCTGTCGGCGGCTGGTTGCGCCTGATAGCTCGGATCCGGATGTTTCCCAGGTCGGCCACGTACAGCGTCCCGTCCGGAGACACCACCAGCGAGGACGGGCAGTTGAGCCTGGCGTCTTTAGCGTAGCCGTCTCCGGTTTGATAGCAGTCGCAGTTGGCATCGTTCTGCAGGAAGACAAGAGGCACAGAGGATATAACGTTACATCAATAATTAAATTTAACGATTAATAGAGGACAAGTGGGCACGGAAATACAAGAGGACAGGAACTTCTCATGGATTTAATGGTTCTACGCTGATGTATTATTAATATATTGTCTTCACCGGAGGTACCACTAAATTCACTGTGATGCTTTCTTGCTTTATGTGCTCTTCTAATCTGCATACACCAGACTTTTTATGCATTCAAGAAATTTAGATCAAATATCCACAGTGTCAATATCCAGGTGTCTTTTATGCATCATATGTTTAAATCTCAACCTTTTAATACCACTTTTTTATCTAATATGATATAATTACAGAGGAGGAATTGTCAAAAGTTATCTCTCTGTCACTTTTGCTTCATCTCTGCAACTCTTGTGTTTCTAAAAAATAAATAATAATTCACCGAGGCCACTCTGGCACAAGTGTTTTAAACCTCAAACCTTCCACATACCTTGCAGTCACATTCCGAAAGAGCTCCGGCGAGATGCGTAATTTCTCCATCGGTCGACACCTAAAGCAGACAGAACGAGATGCTGTAAACACAAATCCACCAATACAATCTCAAAAACACAGAACGGATTGGAAAGGCTTCGAGCGGATATAACTCCTAATCCATATTAGCCCCAAGTTAAGTGTTATCATCGCTTAAAGCCAATTTGAGGGAAAGATTTGAAATGTTGAAAACTGCAGAAAAGTAAAAAATGTCGGAGGCTGGCAGTAAGTCTATATTATACATATACACTTCTCTATGCAACGGCTGTTTCCCAAATGCCTTTAAAAACTTGAGAGAGCTTCTTGTGTAACTTTACTAAAGTAGGTCATGTTTTTAAGACATTTATCTTTATTTACTGTGTTTCAAAACCTTAAAACACAGATCAAACAGAATGTTTTCGAACTTGAATGAAAAATAAAAAAGCATTGTTAATTCTGCTCATTCAAAATAAAAGCCCTCTTTGAATGACTAAATACTAGTTGTATTCTTTACGATAAGAGCCAGCAGTTTGTGTTCATTGCCACAAACATAAATTTGTCATTTATTTTTTGTCAAAAAGCCTGCAATGGATCATTCTCAGATTTAGCACAGTCAATCAGGCACATAGTTCATCTAGAGAGGTTTTAGCCCTAAACTGGCAAAGTAAATACTGTAGATGAGGTTCTACGTGGATACCCCCTCGGCTCACTTCACTGACCTGTCGAATGCGGTGGATTTTCTTCTCGTCCGTCTCTGCGATGTACAGGACTCCGCTGTAGGACAGAGCAATGGCCGTCGCCCCCTCCAACATGGTCTGCACCGCTCTCTTACCCATAGTGTACTCTATCCCCGGCACCTGACAATGCATGGGACGTCCCGCCACGATTCGAACCTGACAGGAAGAAAAAGTCTTGTTATAACTCAAATTAAAATCAGACACACTCTTCTGTCTGTGTTGCCACTGTTTGTTACCTGTCTGTTTTCAGTGATCTGCAGCACCACGTTGTTGTCCAGGACGTAGATGGAGTTGTCCATAGGGTTGATGGCCAGGTCTGTGGGCCACTCCAATCGAACCTGGGCCAAGAAAAGACACCCAGTCTGTTAACGTTTGTGCAAGGCAACAATAAGTACGCTCTTGTACCATGTTGGACTGATAGTAAAGATAGATGGACCTTTCCTAAATGAAACAACAAGGCAACTTAAGTTTATAATCACTAGATATAGCCATCAACCACTAAAGTTTACCACTTTATCTACATGAACCTTTTATAAAAAAGAGCCAATCCTGTCAAATCTACTGTCTGGAACTAAGGTTCATTGCCTACAGACAATATACAGAAGGTTTAAAAATATCAAAAAGGTAATTCACTGTAATTTACATCGGCCTTTAAGACGGAGAAGCTGTGAGACAAAGGTCAACTGTCTGAAAGAAGAAGATGTTGAGAAAGGAGTCACTTGAGAACATGCAGCGACGATTGAGGCCATTTAAATTTTTTTATGTCTGAACTCTTTCATTGCTCTTACATTATTCTTATACCATCCAAAGTATTCAGTGGCAACGACATTAAAGAGATACAACAATAGCATTTATTTAAATTCTTTTTAAAAGGCATGATGTGCAGGATTTCAATAAAAATTAAATATTTAATATATTTTATTTCACATCCACTAGAATAATTTCGAGATGAATGTTAGTAAAGCCAAGTTCTCTGTGTTGGTGAGGTTTTCAGCCAATCAGAGCTCACACAATAAATAAATACATAAACATAAATACATAAATAAATACATAAACTACATGAAAAGTGATTAGAGTCTATTCAAAGAGTTCATTTGGACTTGACTTTTTCTCAGTGAAGAGCAGTAAAAGAGAGATTTGGGCAGGGGCCAGGTTTAATTGATTGTATTGTTGTAATTGTGAAAAAATGATTTAATGGAACAAACTACACAGAAAATGTCTGCTTGATTGGAGTTTTATCTTAACGTCGATTTTGCAGCTTTAGCAATTTGTAGGGTAATCTCGTCAGACATATCTCAGTTTAACAGTCTTTGATGAGGAGGCACAGGTCCTAAAACCATCTCTGTATGACTCTGCTTCCTCCTTGTAGTTATTTATCATTCTTTGCATGTTCACGAAAATAGACCCGAACATCCATTGAGTTACAGCCTTTAGCTGGTGTAGCTCATTTATGTGGACCAACTGAATATTGAACCACTTGCTAATGTTCTTTACCCACTCAGTTTATGTAGAATTGTTTATGTAGAAAAGTTTTGATGTGTCATGCCTTTCCTTCTATTAAAAATACATTTTGGTCAGACTGTTAAAACTATAAAAACTTCTAGTGTGTCTTAAAACTAGTGTAAATCCCTAATGTAAAAGCTCTCTAACTGGTCTAAACATGATTCGGATTGAACTATATGGACAAAAGCATTCTAACTTTGAAGCCGGGGACGAAGCAGTGAGACTTGGCACTGCGTGGGCTGCCAGCACTGTTTTCTGAAAAGCACAAGAGGTCGAAGCGATAAGTTGCTTGAAGTCAAACTGAGCTAAATTCTGTGGAGAAGCGCAGGCAGTCAGAGTGCACACAACTTCGACTGAGGGAGAAATTATCGTCTACCAGTCCTGCCCTTTCAGCAACAGGACGGCGCAGAACTTCAGTCTCACACAGAGCAAGAGTCAAGTGTTAAACCTCCAGGACAGCACATGAAACGCTAAATGATGTGAGAGCTGGTAGGTGGTTCTTTCTCTCTCTGATAGATATCTGTAGAATAAAATGAAAAGAAAGTCTCTCTGCTCTGCTTTTCTCTCGACAATCTTGGAAAATAAAGTTTTTTAAAAGTGCACGAGGTCACTTTAAATTACATCACAGTCTATTTCTCACCAGTGCCTCTGTGTTACCTGTCTTATGTGCATGCTGGTGTCACAGGTCAGAGGTCGCGCAGAGGTCAGATCATTACTCCCCAGGACAGTCGAGATGATCCCGTTCCGGTCCACTTTCCTGATCATTGTCCCGTCCACGAAGTAGATCAGTCCATTCTTATCGACTGCGATTCCTAAGAGCAAGAGACAACATTCAGAAAACCTAAAGACGGTGTTATGTAGATGCTTAAGTGAAGTTTAGGGACAAGATGCAGTGCGAGTTTTTGATTGTGTGGCAGGGAGAGACTTTAGCTGGCAGCCTGCTATTTTCAAAGTCACATAATGCCATCAATGAGGAGTCTCTTGTTGTAAATCAACTCAGTCAAGATATTGAAAGGCAAACTTTACAGCGGAGGAGATAACGCTTCATAGAATATTTGTCAATGTGTCAATAACGCTCATCTTTGGCGTTTTTATAAATGACAGTGAACTATACTCAGCTGTAAAACCTTGTATATCAGGCACTTAATAAAATATTTTAAAAAATGACTACACGCTATTGTCAGAAAGGTTCTTGATACATGCTTTTTCTGCGATAAACATTGTTGTATAGATTTCTTTCTTCTTTCTCAAAAGTCCACTCAAGCCCTAACCCGGCACCCCTTTGCCTTTGTGGACAGCAGACATAGAGCAGACAAAAAGAGTGGACCACATCACATTTATCACAGGCAACAACTGTAAATGCATTCTTATGTGTTATTGTATTGTCTTGCCTCCGACGGTCCTGATGGTGAGGAGATTGTGTCAGAAACTAAAAGGGTGACTGAAAAAGCCATCAAAGAGTACAGTGACAGTGAGAGAAGCTTTTTAGAACAGAAACAATGAAATGAAAAGAAGTTGTTTGTAACTGGAATGTTTCATAGCATCAAATAAACACTGATGTACCTATTTATGGCTGCAGGTGTAAATGAGGATGAATTATTTAAAAAGACTGTGGAGTTTTGCAGGTTGCTCTTGTACTGGCAGTAAATACACCTCCTGGAAGTGGAGGACACATTGTTTTTTTTTTACAAACACTTTTTAGCCAAGGCAAGAGTAGTAAAAGTGTGTTGCGTGATACTACAATAAAGCCACAATATAAAGGATTTTCAATGGTTATTCAAATGCTTTAGGAAATAAAATTTACTGGCTTTAAACATTTAATATAAAGTTAATTCAATGTCAAGGTTTAGTTATAAAGCACATTTTAACACTCACTGCTTCCCAAAGTGCTGTTCAGGCTCAAAAATACACTATAGTAATACTAAATGAAATAATAAATATAAATAAAAACAAGAGACTAGTTTTAGCTAAAGATTTAAAATCAGGCACTAAATAAAAGCAACAAAAAACAATAATTAAATGTCCAACTCCGCTTGTAAGACAATCATTTGAAACTCTAGATGGTTGTAGCAGCTCTAAAGTTCAGAGGGGCTCCAGAGTTTGGGGCCTGCTACAGTATCGTTTTCAAAACACTATTCAACCAGTGTTTGAAGATGTGACGTGTTTTATATGAACTTTGAGACAAATCATTACAAAGCTGTACTCTGCACATCCCCCGTGTTTCCAGTTAAACGGACACCGTGGAGTTGATGTAGTTTGGTGAAAAGAGCATCAGTCTTATGTCGATAAATACAAGCCCATGTTTGAACCGAGAGTCTCACAGAATATTCAATGGCAGTATTTTCCTCTGAATGATTTTCAATAAGTCTGCTCTAACCTCTTGTCTCTGTGCTGTTTATGTGTTTACGAACCTTTAGGTCCCAGCAGCTGTGCCTCCGTGGCCTTTCTTCCATCGCCGCATCGAGCTTCATCAAACGGAGGGCACTGCTCGCCTGTTCCAGCTACTACCTCTCCATTACCTGCGCAGCGCACATTCAACATTTAATACAGTCAAACTTTTCAGAATAATCAACCAGAAGTAACTAAAAGCCTTACTGATGAGGTCACGAGCGCCGCTGAGCATCTTGGGACGGTAGATGCGCCGAGAGTTGGTGTCGGAGACGTAGAGCTGACCGGTCACTGGGTCCGTTGCCAGATAGTAACGGTGTGCAGGGTTGCTGCTGTTGGAGACAGAAGGAAAGGTTTGTGATTATCATAAGGCACTTTTCTGCATGTGCTTTTAAATATGTCAAAAGAAAAGGGTAAATAAATGGCACAAAGTTAACATAAGCGTTGTTTGGATTGGTACGGGATGGGTCGGTATGTTTAGAAGGGGCACAATGCACACTACATTTGTAAAAGTGGATTTTGTTTTCATTAAAGAGGTCCACTTTCTAATAAGTGGAGATAAACACTGCAGTCTGAGAGAATGAAAAGTATATATTTATTTTTTATGTTGCAAGGCCCATAATAAGGCGAAAGTGGAATGGAAAATGGTTCAGCTTTTTTAATTTAAAGTTCAAAAATCTTGATATATATCAGAGGCAATCCATTTCTACTGTTGTAGTGTATGGTCATACCTCCAGCCTACAGAAGGAACATCATAAACATGCTGGACACCTGCCTCTGGTGGTGGCTGTCGACAATTAATTTCCCCACAGGGATAATAAAGGGATGATAATAATAAAAATGCAAGTTTTACATGCCTCTGTTAAATGTATCTCAATATTTTCCACTTTTGTATTATTGTACTGGATTTATGCGTAAGTGTAAATAAATAAGTCTTAAAAGGTAGATATGTTTGCAAAATCAAAACCCAAGATTCATTTTCACTTTTATTAAGTAGCATTGTGTCATACAGTTCAAGTTCATGTGTCAAAGTATTAGTCGATTTGCATTATGAGGTCAAATGAAGCAGCAAATAAAAAAAACTTTTACTCATTATCATTTTTGCCAAAAGAAAATACTTTCAAAATTTCACCATTCCCCAAGGTCCTGCATGCTTTCAGCTTAAATTTTTTGCCCTTCACCATCACCAGTAAATGGATCTTTTTATCTGAATCCAACTGAACAAGGCCGCTAAATGCTCTAAACTATTTGGAATAACTTGGGTAGATGTAGTATTTGGATTCAATATAATACAAATAAATGAGGGGAAGTACAACCGGAGACACCATTAACACACGGGGTCAGACTTCACGCATTAGTATATTTTTCACAAGGTTTTGGTGGAAAGTGGAGAAATCTAACATGTCTTTTCACGGGGAGTATAGGTTTGTCTTTTCTGTCTCGGAGGATGTTAGGGGCTGTCACAGACTACGACACCCTCACAATGACGCCTGTCACGTTGTCATGTAAAATCCATCAGACGAGTGCTGGCTGAGCACCTATGTACTCGCCCGTGGCCAGAAGTCTCTGCGTTCGGTGGTAATCAGCAGATGATCACAGGCTTTTAATTAAGATGGATGAAAATAGACAAGCTGCGTGTGAGTCACAGCCAGCGCAGGAGTTTTTTTTTCCTCTCCATTTGCAAGGTCCAGAAGTCACAACTAAGTGCGTTCTGTTTTTTTTTAAACTAAAGGTAAGCTCATAGATGCCCTGGATCTTAATTATAGCTTGATTTAACCTGACATGAATGTGTGAATATAGTGTGGAGGAAGTAAAGCCATTTCCTTAAGCAAGTTTTTACTTTATTTTGACACTTTTAACGAGGATTTATAGGCTCTGTGCCAAGAAAACAACTTCAGTGGGAATTATTTTTTTTCATTCTGACAAAGCCTATTTAAAATATGCCTGAGTTTATGTGAATGTGTGGCGTCACATTAATGCAGAAACACACATCCCGAGGAGGCAGTCGACATGTGAACACCACTTGATCATCTAAAAATGTCAGGACACATTAGAGACTAGGCTGTACGGGAAAAAAAGAAGAGACGAGGACGGCAGGAGGGAGGACAAAAGACAAAGGAGCTACAAAGGAGTGGGAGTAGGAAGGAGAAAGAAAGACGTGACAAGAGGGAAAAGAATAATGGTGAATACTGTCGGACTATGAAACAAAAATCAACCTGAAAAATCCAAATCTAGGATATAACTATTAAAAATACAATATGGAGAAAATACGATTAAACACAAACATGGAAGATTAAATAAAGAGCCCTTTGTGCACAGTGGGAGATTGAGAGACAGAGCTCTGCCGACATAATGTAAAAATGAAAAAGCTCCCACTCACTCTTGGACTTGTAGTGGTGAGTTTTATTCACAGATCAAAGAAAGCGACATTTAAGCATTAGGTCTGCGTCCGGCAAAGGGTTGTGTAGCTCTGAGAAACCATCTTTAATACGCTAGAAGAGTCCACCAACACAAAACACCAAAATGCGACGTGATAAAACATTTACTTCAGCCAAAACATATGGTTAAGAGACATTGGCTCTGAGGAAAAGACAGGAGGAAGCACTGGAAGGAGGATGTAGGGGGTCTCTTTGGGAGGGACGGGGATAGACAGGATCAAAAATGAATCCATCAGAGGGACAGAACAGGTCGTAGGTTATGGAGAAAAGTACGGGAGGCCAGACTAAGATGGTCTGGACGTGTTCAGAGGAGGGGAGAGAGGGTTGAACAGTGGAACAAGGCTGAAGGAAGAGGAGATTTATGATGTAGTGAAGGAGGACATGGAGGTAGAAGAGGATTTAGAGGATAGAGGACAGATGGAGGCAGGTGATTGGCTTTGGTGACCTTTAAAGGGAACAGCCGACAGAAGAAGACACACATGAAACGGGCATAAACTACAGGCTAATAAATCAATAACTAATCATGTATATACATTCCTACTTGTATAGATAAAGTCTGCAGTGACAGGCCCCGCCCACCTGGATGACAAATGACTTAAACAGCGAGAGGCCTGGTGGATTAACACTCTCCAAACGGTGTCTAATGATAAACAACTAGCTTTAATTACTTTTTAGGGCTTGTGGGTGGACTTTCTAAACATATCTTTTTTTTTTATCTGTCACACCCAGTGCTGAAATGCTGCTTTGATTGATTTGTGAGTAAATCTTTAGTCTTCGGTTTTATTAAAATGTATTTTAATACATCTACCAATATCACAGACAGTATGTGTTGCGCAAGAAACAATGTTTGCATAAGTATAAAGCCGAGTGTGAATATCTCACATGGGAGACGACAGAAAAATAATGATATAAGCAAATGATAATGATGAGTCGTGCGGGATTGAAATAAGTAAACACGAAGGTAGGAGGGAACTCGATGACACAATGAGTTCCTCTGAAAGAAAATTGTGGATTAAAAACTGCATATTAAAAAACTGCATACTGATTTAGCAAAAGCCAGTGGCAGTGGAGCTCCAGGTAGAGAGCCGCTTTGTGTGAGAGAGAACAGACGGCAAAAGGAAAGGAGTGGGATGGAGTTAATGTTTAGACAGCGGTGAAGGAGAATAGACAGAGCAGAGCCTTTGACTGTGAGCTAACAGTCAGTGCTGGGTGTAATGAAGCAAAAACATTGGCTTCAAGTCCCTGGCCCTGGCAGTTCAAACGTATTCAGACTGAAATCCACAAAATATGCAAAGCTTATAAAAGACGCTTACTTTGCTGTAAAATCTCAATTAACCTTTCTGAACTATCCATTTACACACAGAATCACTCAAATCGATCTGAACAGCATTTTCTCAATGTTCATTCATCGTGAAATAAATAAAAAAAGGGAGGTTTTCTATTAACATGCACCCGAAAAAGTGAGGTTTACAAACATCACATTACATGACCTTAAGTTTTCTGATTTCGGATGATTTTAGTAAAGCATCTACGACTTTCTTCAGATTTGGTTATGTCAGTGTAAACAGAGAAAACTTAAAGTAAAATATGAACAGACCAAACAAAATCCATTCAACGTCTCCCTTACTAACATTAACCTAAAATTTACAAAGATCTAAAAATGAATCAGCAATATTGTGATGCATTTATCCTCACGGTTATCTCATATAAGTCAAAATGAATGTGTCAGAAGAACGAGGAGACAGATGAGACATTTCTGAACTAAACAACAGCCATGTGTATCTGCAGTGTGAACACAGCTTAATAAAACCTATTGGTTATTGGTTGTACCATCTAAATGTACCGCAGACCCTTAAAAAAAGCCATTTTTAGACCTGGCACAGCTTAACTTGGGGAATTAGGTCGATGCCAAGACTTTAACAGTTCACATTCATTTTATAATCCAACAATGCATTTACTCTTTTTTAATTTGTCCTATTTTGGCCCAGACTCAAATGGGGTGACATTCCTGATTAATGCAGTAACTAGCCACTAGGGGGTGGTCAAGATATTTTGACCTTACATTTGCACAGATGTTGTGTCATCCATTAAAAATACAGTCCAGTGTAAACTCATACACAAAGATTTTCCAGTGTTGCGCTCATAAGCAAACACATTGTGTCACTGTCTGAAATGTTTTTACAGGAGACCCCACAGTGATTTAGCATGTTAATGTATTATTCCTGGCAGCTCTCTCTATAGTAAGGCTCACCTTGAGTTAATTACAAAGGACAGTGAGAGTGGAGCTGTAAGGATGACAAAAACCAGACTGAAATGTTAAACAGACACAGGATAAAAGGCGAGTAACCACGCCCCGCTCCAGCTCATATACCCCCCACTACGCCCTTCTCCTCTCCTCTTCTTGGGTCTCCTTGCTGTGTTCTCCTTGCTTAAGGCTGTGCTAAAATAATGACTGTGCTGTTCATCTAAGCTGACAACAGAAGAATAGGTTTGAGTCTGTGTGGACACTTGTCAAGATTAGAGCCAGAAGAGAATGAGACGAACGGGGAGCCGAGCCAAAGAGTGACAGTGGGACTGTGCATTGGGATCTACAGGGGCTACTTTAAAAAAAAATGTTTCCCAGTTTTGGAAAAAACACTGAATACAGACTTCCAAGTAAATCAAGTTATAGCACAACTCTCTTTAATTCCACCCATACAAAGTTAAGTGCAGTATGCCAATGCCCAATTATTGTGACAAGACAATGACAAATTCTTGGAAATGGAGCTTGGAGGAGTCACAAAACTATTTCACTTTGACGAGCTTACATTTAAGACCGATTACTCAATCTGGGGTGGATTTATGTCCATAGGCTTCACCATATAGCTACATAATAATAATAATAATAATAATAATAGGAGTTTTGAATGATAGTAGGCGTATATTAAAGAATACATAACTTCAAATACTTTTCTTAGCCTAAATGTTCCATTGTGTAACTGCGGCTTGGTCACTGGAAACTGAAAGGAACCCCTTAATTCCAGTTACTAAAAGCAACTCATTAAGTAAAAAGGTGCATTGTGCAAGTATCTGTAGCAACGGCTTTTTTTTGTAAAATAGCTTTACCTTCAATATGAACGCTAAAGCAATAATGCACTTATGGTATACTGTATCTAGTCCTACTTCCTTCAACACAAGGCTCTTAGTCTACGCTAAATTAGATAACTAACAGCTTGACACAGCTCACTGTCTCCTTGATGTACTGCGACCTTGCAATAGAAAACTCTCTAAAGCCTGAATGCTGCAGAGAGTGAGCAACAGTAATTGTCGTTAGTGAAAAGACTGAGAGGAAATGAGCCGAGTGTGGATTGCGACGCAGAAGAGGAATATGCTGATAGAGGAATGATAAGTGGGTTAAAGATCGAAACAGGATTAGTCATACTTACCTATGTCTGAAATCTTTGTTTCTTTAAAGCAAGCGAGGAAGACAAGAGAGAAGGGGAAAGTTAGTAGACAGTAAGAGACACAGGAGTAAAATTTACTGGAAAAGCAAAAGGGGACAGTGAAAAGGTAAACTCAGCACTTGGCCCATGCCGTACAGAAGTCACTCAGTATGAAAACAGATTTGGGATGGTTGTTAGACGAGTTGTTGAGCAGTTAAGAGCCAGCCTAAAGCCAGTTTTTTAAAAAGTGAGAGCACTAAAAACCAGATGCTTTTTCCTCCCCTCACAGGACTTTTATCTTTTAGCACTTTGGCTAAGGAGTAAGCACTCAAATGTTTATTAGTGTAGGCCTGGTGTCCAATCTGGCCAGGCATCTCTCCCTTTCTCCCTTCCCTTTAAACTGTTTCAAATGTTTCCAAGCGCTCCAAACAACAAACATGCCCAAAGATAAGATGTACAGGAAGCCGAGAAGGAAGCGTTATCAATTTAGATACTAAACTTAAAAATATGAAACCGGTCAAAACGCCAAGTTCTTATACTTATCTCAGTGACACAAAGAAAGTATCTGCTGGATTAGTTTCAAATCTCTGGCTCGGCTTTGTAAAAACAATCGCCGGTTCTGTGTCGTCTTACCTAAGCTCCATGACACTGGTCACATTGCCAGAGGGGAAGATCCTCCTGATGTAGTTGAAGTCTCCCACAAAAATGCTGCCATCTGCTCCACATGCCAGAGCCAGCGGCGCCAGCAGCTTGTTACCCTCTGCTTGCCCGTTACAGCTGGGGCAGGAGATGCTGCGCCGACGTCCATTTCCTGGAACAACGAAACATTGATGCTGTTTTTAATCACGAGCTAAGTGAAGTATATTTATGATAGGAGTTAAACAGTTCTAGACACAAACAGGGATGTTTGTTTTTGCTCTCAATTCAGCCGAATCAAAAAAATCACAGAATAGAACCTTGTGTACAGGTTAGACAGACTGTAGTACCTTTGCATCTTATTTGGACAAAATGAGAGCCACCAAAAAGCACAAATACTGCATTAACAAGATTATTTTGGCAGATGGCAAATGACTGCATGTGTGCGCTGTTAGTGAGTGGATATAGACAAGGATTAAAGACTAAAGCTACAGGTGGGTAGATGTTTCCGACTATGTTATGTGTCGACATCAGACCCTAAATGAGTATTGTCTTGGGACCTGTGCTTCCTCATCAAAGACTGTTAGACTGAGATCTTCCTGATGAGATTAGCAAACACATCTAAACAACAAAACCAACACACACATATGGATTAACGGTTTAGGCAAAGGTTTAAGTAAATATTGACTGATTGAATATTGAGATTTTGTTAATTCCCTTTACAGTGTAATGTGTTTAATGCTTCTGTGTTGTTTCTTTTTTATAGTGTTGTAAGTAAAAGATCTCATACATTTCCTTTTATCCGTCCCGAATTGATCTAATCCAAGTGCATTTACAGGATTGAAACACTGCCAGACATATAATCTTTGTTTTCTTTATTTTATTTTATTGGATGTAGGAAATTTGGATTTTCTGACAAATTAAATTTTCTATATTTTGGGGTCTTGTCTCCGCTGCTGCTCTTTATGGCATAACAACCTCCAAAAAAATTATGTATGAATAAGACTTCATTTGGAAATCATCTTTTCCCATGTGTGGTGTTAAAGGACAAGTTAACACCCAGAGAGGAGTACTGCGACAGAAGTAACTGCAGACTTATATTAATCTGCCAACACTGCCTCTCAAAACTCACATTCATATAATTATTTAGTGAGGAAGAAGTCTCTGACTCAAGTTAAATATAGGGTGGCCTCCCACAACCAACTCTATATTGAAACCTGTCTCACTTTCTGCAGAAGCGGGGTTTGAAATGGCATATTTGGGAACTTTATGCAATGTTTAGTGCAAAGCCTCATCATTTATTTTGTCAAAATGTACAATATTAATCATACCACAGAATACTCTAATATACAGGGAATAAGAACTGTTTATTTTATTCTTATTGTTCTATGGCCCCACAGACTTTGTACGAGCCATAATGAAATAGCAACCTACACAGTGGCCTTACCCATAATGCTGCTGATGACAGGTGGCTGCTGGGAAATGAAGACATTCTCACCATTGCCCTTGTACATGATACCTGGGGAAGAGAAGGCCTGAGAGTTAAAAATCAACCAGTATTTCACAATAAATAAATAAATATATTAAAGGTGCCTTGTGTAAACTCTTGTAGTATACAATTAAACAAGACAGAAACATATCAGTCAAAAATGTGTTTAATTAAAACAAAATAATACCTTTTGATTGTTTGCTTATCTTAGGATGAAATAGACATCCTACGTGGACAAACCGAGCAATGCAAGACGGGAAACACACTGTTGTTTCTTTTTGAGCACACAATTTTTTCAGGTGATTATTATTATTTTTTATTTTTTTGTTTTGTTTTGTTTTTGGAAGTGAAGCCATCATCACCATCATCCATGTCCCCACAGGCCACCATAGCTGTTCACATGCTCTAAAACAGAGTGGCACCACCAGATGTCGCCCGAAAGCCCCAAAAACTACAAACCCCACCTTTAAAATGACAAATATACATCAAACATTGCTCGTTTAATAAAACACACTAACAGACCAAATAACTGTGCAACATAAACTAAATTGTAAGAATAATACATTGGCCTAAAACATTAATAATATATATTTATTATCCAAAATATGAAAAAAACTCTTGAAATCTGGGAGATATGTGCATTCAGACATGAGTGAGGTTTTGTAGGCTAACTTTAAAAGTGGTTCAAACTTAACTTTCAACATCACTTGCATTACTTTTGCAAAATGCTGGATGTTGTCGTGCTAGACGCTCCTTAGATCTAATATAAAAGCTAATGTCAATGAAGAGAGATGTTTGTCCACTTGTGTGAAGTCAGAGGGTGAATATTCCTAAAGCGAACAGTGATTGCTGAGTAAATTGAAGCGGTGGAGATCATGTGTGCTGAGCCGATTGTGAGGGGTTAATGTGAACGAAAGGAAAAAAGAGGGCTGTACTTGTTCTTCAAAGTGAGACATCAAAGAACTACCTCCTGCGGTGTGTTGAATTATTAAAACTTTGCCGCCATCTTGGAAAGCAGCTTATAGTATCTATCTATTCATCATTCGGCCGACTTCCTCTATCATACATCTGCCCCGACGGCCTGTGTGTCACTTTGTCACTTTCTTTTCTTTTGGACAAAGTGACAGTGATTTAACCAACTGGCTGTAAGCTAACTTTACTCGGCACTATGTTCATGTTGTACTTATGCTCTGTGTTGACTTTTGGTGCCAAATCCAGACTAGAAGTAAAGGTTAAAGCCACCTCCTCTTTTCAGAGAAGGCCTTTCCATTTTTACAAAGAGGGCTTTGTCCTGGAAGCCATCAGGAGTCACACTGCCCTTTCAAAGTTAACGACTATGAGACCAGAACATTACATTTAGTCATTTAGCTGAAAATGTATCATTTATCCAAAGCGACTTTCAAGTAAGAAAAATAATGAAAGCACAACAAAAGATAGCAAAAAGTTAAAACCCAGCACAGTATACAAAGCTAATGATAGGCGAAATTTATTTATTTATTTATATTTTTGAAGAAAAGGAATCGGTAGAAAGGAAGAAGAACAGAACAGCCTGGTCCAGTCAGGTTTAGTTTCAGGTCAAACCCCTCCCTCTAGAGATAAAGCTCAGCTCTCTTACCAGTTGAACTCAGAATTGAAAAAGTCTCTTGGAATTAAAGACAAAACATCTTCATCTTGAAAACCTAGTCCAAATACCTTTGCTTTAACGTTTTCTTCAAGATGACCTGGATGATGGAGAAAGGCTAGTGCTGTTATGTGTGCTGTGTATGAATGGGTTTAATCATCACAAAGAGACAGAGAAGATTATAAACTCTTATTTTGCTTCTTGCCTCATTAATTTGTGACTTAAAAGTCTCTCTAGAGTTGGACGGCTGGACGTGATTTTCACTGTCTTCAACAGGCCCTCCTGTAACGTATGCTAATGTATTCCCTCTGATCCAAACCCGTATCCCACTGTGTTATCAGTGCGCCAGGCAAAATCTAAAGCATGCTGCCGCACCCATAATGCACCAGGCCTTAAAGTAAAGTGTGTCTTGCACAACTGTATCATAATATGGTGCAACCCAAAGAGATGCAGCACTGACAGCTTCGGTTCATTTAAAGAAAACATTTAGATCCAACCACACTGTCCGGCCCGCTGTGGACTTTAGCTCGGCCCATATGTGCTCCTGTCCCAAGCCATGGACCCCCTGAACTCAGTTCCTCTCAATCAGATGAATGTTTCCTGTTAATATTATCATGCACTACTTTACATTCATTTCAATTCATTTACAGTATACACACGTAGGACAATTTGTCAATGGACTGTATAAACCTGTCCTGGACACATTTGTGTCTCTGTAAAGCCCTTGGAGGTTGTGATATTGAACTATATAAATAAAATTAGATTAAATATTTACAATAAAGACACACTTAAAACCTCTCTTTCACAGCTCCAAGAATGTGCCAGGCCAACTTTTAGCTTTTTTTTCCCTCTGTTGTTTGTATTTTGTGCACAGATTATTGTGTAGTAAAATGCTTTGTGTTGACTAAATTGATTGGTTGATGTAATGTGGTTAATGTATATAATCTATATTAGACCTTTGTGTTTAGTCATTGGAATCACAGTATTTAGCTGCTCGTGGTTTGTGAATTATAATTTCAGCATTATTCATGTACAACACTAAAGACAACCCAGGTTTTGATAGCGCTTCACAGTCTCCGTGTTCTGCATATCTCCCATTTAAGAGAAACTGGAACTTTTTGCTGTGAAGATGCTCTATTTAATAGTTCTTTAATCGCAGCATGAAATTTTGCTATTGGCCTTCTGGCTCCCATATCAGTAGGTCCCCTTCCAGTGGAGCTATCTCTGCATCCCGCTCACCCTTTCATCTCTCCCTCTATTAGAAGGTGCTGATTGATCAACAGAGGCCAAGCCAGCGGGGGTCGTCCCATGCTGTGCTGCGCTCTCTGCAACCAATGACATGTGTATGCATGTGTGTGCAGCGTGAAGAAGTTGAGAGAGGAAGACTGCTATGGAAAGCAGAGCAGTATAGAAAGAGGCAGTGCTGTAGCTCCTCCTGCTGTGTTGAAAGAGAGGCCAATTTCTCCCACTGTTTGTGTCTTTGTGTGAGTACATCTGTGAACGCGGCGTCAGTGTGTTCACACAGCCAGTCGAGGGGACTCTATGCAAAAATAGGGTTTAAATAGAAGATTAGAGGAGGACAGGGTTGGGCTGTGGTAGTGGAAAGGATAAGGGTAATGCTGCGGCTAATGATTCTTAATCAATGTACCAATGACCTTGCTTCCTGAAAATATCTTAGTCTCATTTAAAATGATAGTGGCGGTCTGCCTTCAAATGGTCATACAGATGTCCAGAGCGGACAAACTGAGTACTGCTGGAGTAGAAGCACAGGTTTCTGGACAGGGGGAGAGGGTTTTATTTATGTGGTGCAACACTGAACAAGGTGAACCACCATGAAGCACCTTTGTACTATAACAGAGCAATTGCTAGGCCCCACCCTTAAACACCACCTGCTAATCACATTTCATGCATCCACTCAATACACTGACATTTCCAGCTAGGACCTGCATCAGAAATATACAATTTTCCTGTTTTAAGCTTTAGTTTTTACAAAATTGTTGCTCCCACAGCAACAAGCAAGTACAAGATAAACATAATTTTCTGTAACAGTGAAGAAAGGTCCTCCTAAGGTTGTCTTTTAAATATAATAAAATAAAAAGAAGAAAGCATTTGAAAGCAGTTGAATAGATGACTGTCATGTAGCTGATTCATGTTGCTGATAAAGTTTCACTCAAGCCAATGATGTAACCTTGGAAACTACAGCAAATGAAAGAAAGACCTCATAGTTAATAGAAATCAGACTTCACAAAAGATGATAAACAATGTCGGCTTGTCCTTCATAATATATTTACTATATCTATACAGCAAATATATAACTCTTATAAAACCTAAAGAGAATCTACTTTGTGTAGATGTGGCTGATGTGATGCAAGCCAGTGTGGCATTCAACATTCACAGGCAGACAATAGAAAATGAAGCAGTTATGGACATGCCGAATCCATCAGACACTCTCATCTCACACTTGAACTGTCTGAACAGGCTCGTTCTGCAGAAGAGGGCAGGCTCTGATTAGATGACCTTTAATAACAAATGCCACAGTCTCTGAATACCTGTCAGTTATCTGAGCTGGGTAACAAAACCGCACAAACATTTTTGTCAAATGGAGCGCCTCAGATACAGACATTTCTTTGGTTCAGCACAGACTCTGCTGGTGTGCTACGATTCAAATTCAGACTGTAAATACACTTGAGACATTAGTATGAAATGAAGCAGAAAGTCAGGGTTGTGTGCTGATGGTTTATATGGAAAATATGTTGTTTTTACTGCTGAGGTAAGCGTCGCCAAGCCACGTTTAGCCAACCCAAATCCTATACTAAGATTTCTTCTGGTCTTTGTAGATTTGGGTCAAATTTAAAGAAGCAGCCCGAACAAACGCAGAATAACCTGCCTCTGAACGCAGGTGGATAGACCAACAATCATTCAGGTAAATGCATCACATAAAAAGTTGCAATTGGTCTGACAGGATTTACACAGACTAGACTTTGGGAAGAGAATAGTTATGGCTCAAACAAGACAAAAAGAGAAGGAAATGCTATTTGAAATGATTTTGCAATTCATGACAAAAAAAATTAAATAAACATATAAATAAATATTGCTATTGTCCCAATAAATACATTATAAAAATGTAAATTGAAGCAATAAATGTGTTTTTTTTAATGGTTAACATAAATAACATACACTGAAGATGTTAAAAATGCCATTATTTATGGTCAAATTAAAAGTGTATTGGCTACATTTGTAATAAATAAAAAAAATATATTAGTAAACGTTGGTGGGCATTTCATGAAATAATACCTGCTTTTGGTTAAATGGAAATTGATAAAACAGTAAAAAAAAAAAAAAAAAATTAAATATAGATAAAATAAATCTTGAAAACTGGGGAAAAAAATATATTTTAAAAAAGACACTAAAACAAACCAGGAAGGTCCTTAAAATATGAGTGCCCTTAAAAAAAAAAAAGGTTTAGAAACACTGGTTTAAGCTTTCTGACAAAATAAAAACAAAGTTAACACTACACATTATGTACGTGTTTTCCTATATAGCAACCACAAACACATTTAACATCCCATTATCATTGCTTATTGTGTATTTGATTAAATGCTGCAGCTAAAACGCTGGCTTACTGACTACTGATTAAAGTGTGTTTTACTTTGCTGAAAATAATCAGATGTAAAGTTTTGTAGCATTGGACTTGATTTTACTTTAGGAGAAAAAAAAACACCACTTCCTCTTGTGCTGTGGAGCAGAGCACTGGCCCCACTGAGGCTGAGCTGCTTAGTGTGTGAATAATAGAGTGAAGGGCTTTACTGGGCAGCTTACACACACTTGTACTCCAGCGCTCTGCCTCTCTGCACACACACACACACACTTACACACACGCACACACACGCGCACACACGCACACAACACACACGAAAACATTACACACGCACACGAACACACACACACACAAAACACACAACACAACACACGCAACACACACACAACACACACACGCACAAGCACACACACACACAACACACACACACACCACGGGCTTAAGAAAAACTCTACTGTGACACTACATAAGGAAATCCCACACATGCATTAAAGACATCCCCACAATGAATGCACAAGGAAGCAGATCGCCGCTGTCATACCTTAGCTACACAATTAGACCATACTTACTTTGTGTTCAGAGGACATTGTACTAAGACCATCCCAAACCAAACAAGTCACCCTTAAAGATAACTATCATACTTAATAATTGAGATTTTTATAAGCATGTCTCCTTACAAAGCAGGGTCCTCATAAGTAACATTGCAGACTGATGTCCCCACAATGTAACAAATACATGTCTCCTCTGTCTCTTTCATCCAGTCTTATCGGAGTTATTCAGCAGTGCCCAGGGCTGACTGCTCACAGCTCACACAGCACCACGCTTATGTGACAGAGGGACAAGTATTTCCTATTTCATTCTCAAAAATGTACTATTCGTTTTTAAATCAATCATTATCTGCAGCTAACAAAAAAACAAGTATATTTTATTCTGCTAAATAGGATTTCTTATTGATTTTGCCACACATTTAAATAGATGATTAATTAAGGAAATTTCGTTTTATGGGGAAAAAAAAGATTAAATCCTTAAGACACAACATAGCCAACCAAATAAATGCTCCTTTGAACAAGCCCTTGGCAACTTATGAAAGTGACATCTTCCTGAAACTGCAGTGATGTGGTGGTCTTGTTATGTTGCCATCTAATACAGTCTAATCTACTGTAAACGAATCAAATCTCATCTAAGGTTATAAAGCAAGGGTCATTAGAAAGAGGGTCACACTATAACTGTAAACTTTTATAGAAACACAACGTGAACAGAACAGATAACGCGTTGTGATGGTAATGATGCTTGGCCCAATTTCCAATAAGCAGGTCAACATTACATTGAAAAAAAAATAACTTTCCAGCTTATTAGTAGTGGATCATCACTTTTTTGAGACTTGGTGAAAAATGGGCTCTACAGTTTTCAAGATATAATTTATGTTTTACTCTTTTTAGTATAATCCAGCAGTGACTAAAGTCTGTGTAGTTTTGTTTACTCGGGCCATTTAGTTTAATGGGTTATTATCCACTACTTCACTACTTTTTTTTTTTCCAAAAAGAGGAGCGCAAGACTGAAAGCATCACTTTCTGTCAAAACTTATTAATAGTAGACTCAGTTTGTATAAAGAGTTGAAGCATTGATTATGAGCAGAGCTATCACTGTTTTCACAAGTGCACTTTTAGGAAACTATTATATATTTCTTGTATTGCTCTCCTTAGTGGCTCTGGGACATTGAACAAAATGCACAGTACGCACACCTACAGGATAAATGTTTGGTCATATAGCGTATTCTTAGCTTTCCTCACGCGTCTTATTTTGTTATCATCTTTGTCAGGACAGGGTCATTATATCACCATTTTTCACCATTAGCTTGATAAAACAATAAAGCTTAACTTAGCAGGGTAAATAATAATAAAACTGAAATTTAACATAAATATAAAAAAATCTTGCTAATATCGCCAAATCTATCATAGAACCCATCTTACCAAATGACCTTTAGATTAATGTCTACACAAAGCGTCTCTTCCTCTAATGAAGGTTGCTGTTGTGAATATCCTAATGTATGTGTGTACCTCACCACATAATATAAATAATGTATTGCTGTCTTGTCGTTTGATAGCACAGTCTCTGCTCAAGGACCTGCTGACAAACTAAGCACTGGACTTGTCGCTTTCATCTATAAATAAATATGAGAACAACATTCTCTGGTTCCTGTCAAATCCATAAAAAGCAATGTCTTAAGATGTATCCTGTAACAAAATGGACAAGTTCTTTTCAAATCATTAAGGCAGTGACAAGAATGACCACAAACTGAGAGAGTTACATAATGTGGAACTGCATTTTGTGCCCCTAAGAAAACAATCCCCACCACAAGTGACTGTCTTTGATTTATGTTTCTAAAATGAATAAATACACGGTCACACAATCAAAGAAGACCGGTGCTAACAAAGACATGTGCGTCCCTCCAACACGCTGGAGCTTTACTGTCCCTTCCAGTCGTGAAGTCGCACCTACAGAGATGCATAATATAGACAGAAAATCCCAAATTACACCTGTGAATGTGTGACAAGGTGTTGAAAGCCCAAGAGGACTGCAGGGAGAAAGGGATGAATAGCAATGTGATGGATGGGGTGACAGATAGAGGACAGCGCTGGGGGGAGGGTGGGAGGATGCATAAAGTCAAAGCACCTTTAAGGCATCAAAATGCATTTTTAAATATGTATGGTGCCTTTACATAAATCTGAACAGGGTTCCCACTCTTTCATAAACATCAGATTTAAGCACTTTTAAAGCACCGTTAATTTATTATTAAGGCACCCCAGCTTATGCAGACCTCTGACAATACTGCACCTTTCACTTAAAAGTTTCAGAGCAATAATAATGTTAGACCGTTTTGAGCAGTTGTCTTCAAAGATATTAAATTAAATCCAATGAAGTCAACGGAATAAATTTTCTTAAATATTGATAAAAAACACTTTTTTTTGCTCTATTTAAACTGGAAAAAAAATTAATTTGAAATTGATAAAAAGTGGTTAAATGTAGTAATATTACAGTAAAATATGTGAACATTAAAAATATGCACATTTACTCAATAGAGACGTTACTTAAAAATAACCAAGTTTAACTTACATTTATTAATTTAGTGGACGCTTTTATCCAAAGTGACTTACCTTTAACTTCCATTCACCAGTGTTACAGCTGGAACAAGGTGGGTTAAGTGTCTTGCACAAGGACACAACAACAGTATGAACTGTGGGGAGATCGGGAATCGAACCACCAACCTTCCGGGTGAGGGACAACCACTCTACGACTGAAAAACCCACTCTTTTTTTTGCTGTTTTAGGCTGCTCGTGTATAAACATTTCTAGCACCATTCTACTAAATTTTTTTTAAGTTTTTTTAAATTTATTTAAGATTTTATTTTTACTTTTATAAGTACACTTTTCAGTCTTTGAATGTGTGTGTCTGAAATTCAAGTACTTTCAAGAAGCGTGGGAACCGTGAATGAAACTGTAAGCGGTGCATACAGTTCATACAAAAAAGTGCTTTTAAATGACTGTAGTACTGTTGTTGTGTATGTTGTGATGAATCCTCAAACAGCATGTTGTAGTACAAAACAGGTTTTAATATCAAGGATTTTAATAACTCAATCTCATGCGAGGCTTTTTTGATGTGATGCTCCCATTGGCTATAAGTTTGTTAACGCTAAATCAATGGCATCAGAAAAAAACACTGGGAAAGTAATTTTTTTTAGTGCTTAATGCTTTATTGTGGTGTTGTGTTGTGCAAGCTTTCAGAAATGCAGATGCTTGACTTTAGTGGGGGCAACTCCTGAATGTCCTGAATCCTGAAAAGTCCCCCAACTTGGGGACATTTGTGTCGGGACAATGTCCAAAGAAAGAACATAGGTTAAGACATTTCTTGAAATAGTGGTTTTGTTGAAGGGCACTGGGCAGATTCAGTGGGGCATGAGGCTTAATTATTGTAATCAAAACCTTTTACGTTTACGACACAAAGTTGGCAGATGAAGAAGACAACTCTTTCCTTGTGTGTGTTCAAACAAATGTGCAACATATCCAACAAATCTGTGGACGTTAATTACACATGACCCCTAAATGTGGCTCAGCTCTGGTCATGAGTATGCATATTTCTGCACCAAAAGGATAATGTCGGTGATCGATTTACAAATGATCAAAATCCAAAGTGAAGTTAATTATTGTAGGTCAAAACCAACAAGCCCTGTGAAGTTCAGAAAAGCTCGTTCAAACATTACACACAGATACATTTACTGGGAAATGTTAGTAATGGAAGCTGGAAGCACATTGTATTTGTGCAGCATGTGCAAAATGATTTGGTCTTTAAAGCTTTGGCTGAGGAAAGTGAAGCTGCGGTCGTGCCAGAATGTGACCCAAGCTCTTTAATTACTTTGCAGACGGAGAGAGTGTCGGACACACGGGTGACACTTCCAATTTCTCCAGCATGGAAAGTCCTCAGCATAAATAATGGGTTGGTGTTTACAGTGTTGAAAGAAACGTTATGTCAGGAATTGAACAAAACTGTTTTCCATATGCATATGCAGATTTTATATCAATCACTTTAAGGTGTTTACAGCGATTCTTTTTTCTGCCATTTTGGAAAGAATGCAGTTTAGGGGTTTAGATATTAAATTATATAAATGCACAATGACACCCGTCAGTGGATGGAGAAAAAAAGAGGTACTGAGCATTAATCTGGAGAGAATACATTTTTTGAATAGCTTTGTGACTGGACAACTGAACTTTTCTGAACATTTCCTACAAAAGCCGTGTTTCCACTGGAGCAGTACGGCACAGCTCAGGCTGCTCCAACACACGTTTAAAGGTGTTGCCATTGTCAAACCATACATATCGGCTGTGTCTGGAGCTAAACACTGTCTTTTAATTAAATGACAGAGGTTTCTCACTTAATAGAAAAAAAGATCAAAAATAAAATAAATAAATAATAATAATAAAAAAAATTGAATTGTAAAAAAAAAAAGTATTTCAAATCAAACAAAAAAATGTTAATAAATGTTTTAGATTTTTGTTAAGGAGTTTAGAAACCTGGGAATACACCTGAAACTACATTTTTTAAGAGCAACATATAACTATACCACCACCTCTGCAGCTTTGCACACAATCATCTATTTACTTCTTTCGACTTACATTTGGAAAGCCCACGTTAAATCTGAGTTGGAACTGACTGGAAATGTTCTTTAACAAAGACTCACAAAGTGCACATTCACAAATCCACACATTAAAGATCATTAAATTCATGACAATATAATAAAAACAAGTGGGTTTGAAATGAAAAATAAAGCCTGATACTTTAGCCGAAACTATAAATGCAGCAAAAGTCACCCACTGTGAAATGTTCATTATTGTATTATTGTCTGCAGACCATTTCCAGATTTCATGTTGTTTATTATCTACACTGCCGACAGTAGGCCGCCTGCAACAGATGTATTAAAGAAAATGTAATAAAAAGAAGTGAAAAAAAAAAAAACTAATAAACCAGCAACAAAATAAAAAGAAATGGTAGCCACCAGATATGTGAGCAAAAAAAAGGTAGGTGCATCTGTGTAACTACAAAAATAAAAATAAAAATGAGAGAAAAAAGCATTGGTTATGACACTTTTAGGCAGCTGGAACAAACTCAACTCATGGAGCCGACAGAGATCCTCACACACACAGTGCTCTCCTCAAATTCTCTTCACTTCATCGACTAAAGCCAGCACGACAACTATTGTTTTGACAACTGCTGAGATGAGCATACTGCTGTTAGTCTTGGACATATAATTACCCAGCTAATGATGTGGAGATATATGGAGAGAGGAGAGAAAGAGGCAGTTTTTTTATAGAGCTAAATATAAACATGCCACTGTATGTTTCAATGATGGATCTTTCAATAACATAACGTGTTTGGCTTTGTGGACAGGTCTAAACAAATGAATAGATGCTTATTAGCTGCTGTTTACTGTATTACTGTATGTTGAAGTTCTTTATCATTAACAAAAAATGACAACTCTATGAGATTGTTTTAAGCCCTAAATGTATAAAGGTCTTTATTTACCTGGCTCTTCTACCTCTTGTCTTTTACAGGTTGGATAGTGAGTAGGGGTACACCTTAGATAACCACCAGATAAATGGTTTTGAGAGAATAATCTCAGGCCTTAACCAGTTGGGAATTGTTTTTACTTGCTTTAAACTGGATTGGGACAAGTTTTAAATGGATTCAAACAGGTCACAGAAAGATTTAGATAGGGTTGAAGTGCTTTAACTTCAACTGTAAGTAGTTGTATGTGTCTTGAAACAGGATTTAGATGGATGCAGACTTTAATCAGAAGACTACCCAGTTACACTCACATCTCGTTTCCCTTCGTGCATATCTTAGAAAGGTGGGAGAACCTGGGCACAGAAGAGAACCCCAGTGAGGGCATCCTGTCACGGGCCAATCCTGTCAAATCATATCAAATCTATGAGTCTGAAGCAACACTATGTAACTTCAGCGCATTTGCACTCACTGAAACCCTCACGCACGGGACAGTGGTATATAAACGTTGGCTTCATTTGTTTAGATATGTGCTCTGTCCCATAGTGGGGTATGTTGACCTAATTGCGCTGTATTTTTTCTTGTCACAGAACCATCAACATGACATTGAAGATATTTGTTTGAATGATTTCAAAGATTAAAGTGAAGAAAAAACAAAACTAAGAAATCACTGACTTTTTACTGAAACAGCCTTTTTGCATGAGCATGACCTCAGAAAGACAAGTGCAAACACTTGAGGAGCAATTTAATTGAGAGTGCTTCTTTCTTTTTGTTTGCCTCACTGTGTCTGAGCATGCGGTGCCTGTTGCTAGGTCGCTGTCAGCAGCTGTTTTGCCAGAGGATGTGGACCGCAGATAGATGCTATTATGTTTTGGAATATGAACAACACGAGCAGCGGGATTGGGTTAGTTTTGTGTCACATACAAGCCGTTTCATTTTGCTTTCAAGTGGAGCAGAGATAGAAAACATTACTTTTTTTTTCATATGTATGTAAAAATAAAACACAGCTGCCCACTGATAAGGCCCTTACCGTTTTGGACGTCCAATATGTGATGCTTATCCAGCGTCCATCCGCCCATGTTGGAGGCGTCCAGCTCGTAACCTTGTAAAATGGCAGTTCTCTTTTCCCACAGAATGAGGTCCAGGCAGGACTCGTATTCAAAGCCCACAGACACTGCAAGAAATACAGGTCAAGAAGAACAGTCATCATGGGAACTGTGCAGAGCCAGCCAAATGGGAAAGTAGAAAAAAATAAAATCTCCAGACCAAAGCAAACAACAGGTTTGAAAACACACTCAGTTACAGTTAACTACCATATGTCTGCTCTTTTCACAGCCAAACCCTGCACATAAACGCACTGTGAGTTTTCCTTTGTCTGTGTGTCTCTGTGAGGTATAACACTCTAATGTCAAGTGTGGGATGTGGGCCAAACCTCACACACACATATACGCCCACATATGCAGCAGTGTGCCCTGCCAAAAAGCACGTCCTGCCATTTTCGTTGTGTGGACGGGCATCTGGACCAGCTGTGTGAGAATTAAATGAGAGAATAAGATGAGAGATGGGGCTAAATGAGAGTAAAAATAGACAGACGTGGTGGATGTTTGTGGAAAGGAAGGGACGCAGAGAAACATAAGTGCCATATAATGTGGCTTTGGAAATAACACAGCTTCTGGCATTTACTGTTCGACGCTGCTTAAAGGCAATAACACTAAGGTTTATTACGTTTCAAGGGAAGAATTAGAATAACACAAACAATGATGCAGCAGTCTAAACAAGTCGGAGTCGCCGAGTTGTTAAAATTTTGAATTGAAGTCTGTGAGGAGCAGCAAATCTCTGAATGTCATGCCATTTTTTCCACGTTTTTTTATTTGTTGATTCAACGTTTAACAGAAAGTTATCATGAGAACTGTGCTAAGGGAGTCTTACGAGAAAGTAAAAACAGCTACACTGAAAAAACTGAACTTAGATGTTGGAAAATGTGAAAAATCAAATTTATGCATGTTCATACATTTTGACATTTTCAGAAGTCTCTACCTTCACAGATTTTTAAAAGCTTTTCAGCATAAAAAATATCTTTCCATGTGACAAGCAACATATGTCAAAATGGCTGCATGACAACAAATAAATGAATGCTACCTGCTCCATTTTGACGTAAATTCAAATCATTCCAAGTTGGGGACTGGAGCAGTGCAGCTTAGGGTCAAAACGGGAGAGTTATATTACCATAAAGAGTCTGTAGCGTTACCAAAAGCATTCTGTATTGTTTTACACTGGAAACCCTTTGGCCTTTGGTTTCATCGGAGAAGTCTGCTTTCTAAACGGTGAAGCACTGCAGTCTGTCGATGAGACCTTATTCATCCAAAAACATTTAATAATCATGTCATTCTAGACTGTTCCACGGATTTACATCTTTTTTTGTTTATTCTATTCTTAGTTTTTTGATAATGCTCTCCCTGAGTTCAAACATCTCCTGAATACTGTGAGGGAGCTAATGGTTTTATGTAAATATAAATAATTTGTAAGATACTAAAATTGACTTTCATTAGATTTATAAATGTTTATACGTTTTATACAGGCGGCCGAAATGAGCTTTCTCCGCAGAGTGGCGGGGCGCTCCCTTAGAGATAGGGTGAGGAGCTCGGTCACTCGGGAGGAGCTCAAAGTAGAGCCGCTGCTCCTTCACATCGAGAGGAGCCAGCTGAGGTGGCTCGGGCATCTGTTTCAGATGCCTCCCGGACGCCTCCCTAGGGAGGTGTTCCGGGCATGTCCCACCGGGAGGAGACCTCGGGGAAGACCTAGGACACGCTGGAGGGACTATGTCTCTCGGCTGGCCTGGGAACGCCTCGGTATCCCCCCGGAAGAGCTGGAGGAAGTGTCTGGGGAGAGGGAAGTCTGGGCTTCTCTGCTTAGACTGCTGCCCCCGCAACCCGGCCGGATAAGCAGTAGAAGATGGATGGATGGAGATGGATGGATGGATATACGTTTTATAAATAATGGTTTTGATGGATCTCTATTTTGAAAGTTACAAATAACTTAAAGAGCACTTTTTGTAAAATGATTATCAGCTGCAAGTATGTTTTATATGTTTCTACAAAGTTTGTTAAATATGGGACAATCGTGCATTATTTTTGAGTCCGTATCTATTTTCTCACTTTAATTTGTTCTTCAGGTTTTTAAATTTGAACCTATACGCCAAGGTGAAATTAATAGCACAATTATATTGCACTTTCCTGTACATTCAGTTAAATATGCACAAAAAAGTATGTAAAAAATGCAAAAAAACGTGCACTGAGAATATGTGTATTAAATTAAAGGGATCATAAATTTATTGATGTTTAACATGAAAGAATGACTAATGTGTGGGATCCGAATATTCAAGGCTAGTTTTACTTTGAGTGAGTCCATGTTTTGCTTTTCCATGTGTTCCCATACAGGACGTGTGCTAGCCTCGTCCTATTGACACTGATTATTTTTCAGTGTCACCTCGAACGCTCTAATTGTCGAGGTTTGTTTGAGTTAACCTGACGTAATGTGTGCCCTGTTCTCCTGACTGCTGCCAAGGACCGCAGACTGCAGATATGTTTCCATGCTTTTCCGCTGGCATACATCAAGCATCCAGCTGGATCTGGTATTAATCACTGTCCTGGCGCGGAGGACCGCTCACTCAGACTGCTGCTGACCGCCTCTGAGCGCTATCTTATAGAGCTGTGTGGCTTCGATTACATGCTCCCCGAGTTAAAGCCGGGACTCGGAGCCAAAAACAGCCAATGGAGAGTGTTCAAACAACCTGGGCCTCTGCCAAGCAAAAGAAAAGAACTATACCATTTTCACAAGAATATTTTGAAGACCAACAATCACAGTGTAAGTATACTATAATGACACCCCGAGTTGAAAATGTTCTTAATATGTGTTGAGTTTTAAAAGGGTACAAATAAATCTGATCTGCAGTTAACTCCACGAGTATGCCACTGTGGTTCTTAAACAAATTCTCCACAAGTGTGTTTCTATTTGAGAAATTAATTGCATTTAAAGCATCATTTTTAAAAGGTAGATACTTTACATTAATTAGAATAAAGCAGAGAGTAAATCCTTGTGTGTAGTTGAGCGAAAGGTTAAAGATATACCTATACTGTACTGCTGCAATAAATTGTAGAGTAAGATTATTTCCATTTTTTTAATTATAAGAATTTTCTACCTTTCAGAGACTTAATATTCAATGCCACATATTATGTTCTTGTTACAACACCAAGTGTATCTAAAACTTAAAGAAGACATTGCTAAAAACCTCTATCTTGATATTTTTTCTTGGAATATGACAAGGGTTATCCCAAAATCTAGACATGCTTCATGAGTTTGAGTTTTTTTTTTGTCATTTTCTCAAGTGAGGATCATCTAGTCCAATCAACAGAGTGCTTTGTTTTGCTCCAGCTTTTTCAAAGTGGACCTCACTGATGGATCCAAAGATGGCACAAAAACCTAAGTCTATCTAACAACATATACAGTATAATAGTCATAAATATATTTATTGAATGTATTGTTTTTGACATGTATCTATTCTGCTGGACTGTCAGGTTCCTCATCATCTTGCTTTCTGAAGTCTCATTTGAAGCCTCATATATTTTATCTTTGGCCACCTCAGCTTTATTTTAAATAAAGTTTGTTTTATAGAAGAGGGCTACCACTTCTTTACAATCAATGTGTCCAATCAATCAAAAAAAAAAAAAAAAAAAAAGTATTGCTTTGTTTAAAATTCTCTTTTATTATGTCTGAGAAAATCCACCTCCTGCCTCCACCATCTCACTTTTCTCACAAGGCCAGATGTGATCATTAGTAATACCTCAAATATAACGTACAAGACAAAATGATACAAGAGTCACCCACAACACTCCTCCATCTTTTTTTACCAATGCTGTCAGTGACTTAATATTCTGCTATTTCTCAGCGTCATGCAGCAGAATGAAAAAAAAAAAAGCCACCCACCTCCCACACATGCGTTTCAAATATTCCTGAGGCTATGCACTGCTTTATAATAATGTTTGAGCACCAATTTCAGTGGAGTTACAAAACATTGTGGTAAATCTTTTTTATGTAGGAGCCATTAGGCGAGGCTAGCATTAGTAATAACTCAGAAGGAAGCGTGTTCGCCGGACTTGTCCCTCATAAAGGTGTCAGAGGGGTTAGCATGCCCATTATGTCGCAGCCATTTCCCTGTCAAAGCATTTTTGCAAAAATCCATTTGAACTATGGCTGAAGCTGTTTGTATCTGTCTGCAGCTTTTGGGGCTGTGCGCAGGACGAGAGATATACACCGACGTCCTGATTCTTCGGTGAAAGTTTATAGGATGTTATTACAGAGTTGAATTAGTGGTGTTTGAATAGTGCTAAATTCCCAGTTTGACTTCAGTGACTCCACATATTTACATTAACAGCAGGAACAGGCTAGGTCAGTCTTTATATACTACTGTAAATGTCTGTCTGGGTTATCTTAAATGAAACGGCCTCTGCACTCACATAAAGCTTAACACTGGGAATCTCATATGTACTACCGTAGAATCAAGATATGTCCCACACTATATGCATCAAATGACATGCCACATAACAATTCACAAAAAAAGAATACCAGATATATATTTATCGGTATGTCGTGACACACAAACTTATCTGTGCCAGTGTGGGCATTTGCTTTGGTCTGGCGTCATTCAGCCAGCTCTTTCCCATCGAAGCTGTAAGGTTTAATTTCATCCCAAATGTAATCCGATAAAATGGTCAAGAAGGTTAAGTGAAAGTATGAAAGTTTCAAAACTATGCCTGTTTTCTTCTGAACAATTTGATTGGATTACAACAGAAGAAAATGCTGTGACATTTTGGGCTGTGTGCCAGAAATAAAGATGCAGCGTCAATAACTGCACATCCACATCAGTTCATGCATAAAGCCACTGTATTGTTTTTGTTCATGTGGATGGTCTGCAAAGGCGGTCCTTTTCAAAACTAGCCTCTCAGACTTACCCACTGCCTCTGATAACCCGTAGACTCTCTGTCCATAGGCGTCCGTCTTGTCCCAGATGAAGGTGTAGGACAGATTGGGTTGAGCAGGAAACCATTTCTGAAAGAGTCTCCCCACCACTGCAACCATGAGGTGAACCTATCGACAAAATCCACAGCAGAGGTCAGCTTTGCTCGGCTCAAAGTCAAGGACAAACTGCTGCACACTGTGGCTCACCTTCATCAGGTTGAAAGGTATAGAGGTCTGCGTCATGGTGACTTTGAGCACGGGTTTGTATCCAGCCGCTCTGGAGCTCAGGTAGACCAGGTTCAGATCACTGCCGGGGATCGAGGTCTCCTCTTGTAACACCTAGAGAACGAAAACACGGGTTTAGACACAGTAACTTTATGTGTTAACAAATGAGTAGGGAATTGAGTGCTAATTGTTTTGGAGCTCAAGTAATCAGAACAATTAAATCAGAGAAGAAAAAAAAAAAAGAAGAGAACTGTTCAGTCCTGTTTTCAAAATGTTTTTGTGACAATTTTTTTTTATCTATGTTTCAGCCAAGACGGTTAGCAATCTGGACAAAATAATCTGGGCTGTGTCTGACAATGCTCCCAAGCCACTTTGACGTTCAGTATATTGTGATTATTCCATATATAAAAAATTTGGAATTTTGTGGCCACAAAATAATTTTGTTTCTTAGCATTACGTCACAGCGGTGCAAAATTATAAACTTTAGCTTACCTTAGCTTGTATATATTAATATGTAATTGCTTTTAGAGAGAGTTGCAATTATTAACGCACATTGAGAAGAGGTCTTTATTTTCCTTTTACATAAACACCAGAGTCCCATGATTAACCGTGACGGAATAAATTATTTATTGTCCAAAACTTGGTAATTGAAGGGTTAGAGACAAGGAAGAGGTTTCAGACAGAGCGTTAAACTATTGCTTTCTGCTTTGTTTAAGCTCCACTCCATCAACTACAGAAGCCTCAATGGGTCAAATGCAAACTGAAAAATCCCCAAAAGGTAACAAAAAAAGCATACATGTGATTTTGATTAGTTTATCTGAATGTCAAGCTGAAATACAAACAAAATGCTCAATGTTTTCAGATACAATCTCGAATAAACATGAATTTTTAATTAGTAATTCATTTATAGGTTTTTAAAAGGTGTGTGGGAACCCTGACAGACTTTGCTCATTGCGTCCAATCCAGAGGATCGAGCACCATCTCACCTCTAAAAGTGGGACAAAACGATGGATTGTTTCATCCTTCTTTTATTACATTGAGTGATGTTCCCAGTTTCAAAAAACAATACAAACTCGGCCTCTCTGAACTGACCTTCAGGAGATCCCATCTGTGAACCATTTCTGGTGTAAGACTTAGGGATTTACACTTAACCTCAATTACACTTCTCCCCAAAAAGCTGACAAAACAAAACATGTTTTTTCGTGTGTTTTTTTTTGTGCTCACAGACATCTGCTACATTTGTGTGACTCACTGTTATTTTAAGATTCAAATAAACACTGGAACAAAAATTGGCAATAATATGGACTGTGGATTTTGGCATGTTTCAAATCCAGATTGAATGGATGTAATAGTTATGACAGCTCATTGTATTCAACATGAGCAGAATTTCACCTAGTAAAACCTTCACTGATGTTTATTCATTTTTCCTTTTCTGTTGCTTTTCCTATAAATTCTATTAGGGACTATTGATTTTGATTTAAAGAAATTTTAAGAAAATCGTGTGCAGCCTTCAAGACTTCATGATCCTGTGTCTGATGGTTGTATGTAGTTTTCTCAGTGGCTTTAGCTCAAATCTTGACTCATAACATCTTGGTCTAATCTGAGCAGTAAGTGCTGATTCATTAAGACGATGCAGTTTTTGTCCCGGTCGTGGGACACTGGACCAGCTCTGTACCCTCTCCGGGGTGCTGGAGGGTGCATAGGAGTTGGAGGATGGATTTGCTTTGTGGATCTGGAGAAGGCATTTGACTGTGTCCCTTGTGGCGCCCTGTGGGGGGTGCTCTGGGAGTATGTGCTCTTTGGTCCCTGTACGACCAGAGCAGGAGCTTGGTTTGAATTGCTGGCAGTAAGTCAGACCTGTTCCCGGTGCATGTTGGACTCCGGCAGGGCTGCCCTTTGTCACCGGTCCTGTTCATTATTATTATGGACACGATTTCTAGATGCAGTGAGGGGTCGGAGGTAGTCCGGTTTGGAGCTCCATCAGACCAGGACCTTCAGCTGCACTGGGACGATTTACAGGCGAGTGTGAAGCAGCTGGGATGATCAGCACCTCCAAGTCCGAGACCCAGGTGGCTTGTCCCCTTCAGGTTGGTGGAGAGCTCTTTCCTCAAGAGGAGGAGTTTAAGTATCTTTGAGTCTTGTTCATGAGTGAGGGAAGGACAAAGCAGCAGATTTACAGACGGATTGGTGCAGCTGCTTCAGTGATGCAGTTGATGTACCGGTCTGTCGTGGTGAAGAAGGAGCTGAGCTGCAAGGTAAAGATCTTGATTTACCGGTCGATCTATGTTCCTACTCTCACCTATGGTCATGAGTGAGTATCATGACTGAAAGGACAAGATTCCGGATACAGGCGGCTGAAATGAGTTTCCTCTGCAGGGTGGCGAGGCACTCCCTTAGAGATAGGCTGAGGAGCTTGACCACTCCGGAGGAGCTCAGAGTAGAGCTGCAGCTCCTCTACATCGAGAGAAGCCTACTGAGGTGGGTCGGGCATATGTCCAGGATCATCCATTTTGTTCAATGAACAATACACAATTGAGTTTTGTACAGATATGGGGGGATCTGAAGTTTTGCCCACAAATCACAAGAAATGCTTAAAAATATCAATAAGAATAGAATAAAATACTAATCTCTTGTGAACACATTAACTGAGAGATGACCTGGTTGAAACCGGCCAAGTGAACACCAAACTCCACATTTTCTTTGGTGTAAAATGCAGCCTTGCAGTGCTTTTAAACATGAGGGCATGGTGGTTCTCTTTAAAGCGATATCCCCAAACCTGAAGGTGCTTACATCTCTCTCCTGGGCCTCTTCTTTGAAGGTGCGTTAAAGTACATATTTTACCGTGTGTGCTTATGGGTGAAGGGCGAGTAGAAGGACGCTTTGATTTTTGAGTTCAGCGCTGCGAGACTTGCAGAGACACTCGGAGCGTGCTGACACCTCCTTGACCTTCTGCTACTTGTTCGAGACAAGGTGTTACTCTGCTCACTGGTCGGAGTCAAGTGACACATCTTCTCTTTGCGCTTTGAAGAGACATAAATCCACCTGTGTGAGGTCATAAAGGTGCATATGAATGTGTTTATGAGAGTGTCTGTATTATCATTGCAGTCTAGTTCATATGTGAGCCAGTGCTGTCCTTGTGTTGACCTGAGTGAAGCGAAGCAGAGTGAATCAAAGAGCTATCAGTGGGCAGCCGCGTGAGGCCAGGACACAAAACGCGCCTCAACATCAGCAGTGGTGTGAGAGTATCGAGTGCTGGGAGCAGCGTGGGGCCAGCAGCATGGCACACTGCTCACTTCTGCAAAAAGTGTCTCTCTCCATGGCCTCGAGTTCACCCACAGTCCAGTGACATTCACCAGAAACACACAGAAATATGAACTCTGTGACAAATACAATCACACTGACGTGCCTTGATTTATATATTATATAAAAAACATGATGCTTATATTTAACATGCCTTTATTGTTTCTTAAACCTAACTAATGAGAAACTTTACAGTTATTGCCATTACGTTTAAGTAAATAGTATAATCAAATTATTGCCTTAGTTTAACTATAATCAAACTGTTAAAATGCATGTAAATGTTTCAGCCCATGGCAGTATTTCTCTTAGTCCGACTAACACACATATAATACAAATTATAGTCGGCCCATTGCTGCTTAAACTAAAGGCTCTAAGCATAATTTATGTGGACAGCCACATGTACAACAGATAAGGAATAAAAGAAAACATTTACATAAGGAAATCAATAATCACGCAAAGTAACCTAGTTTATCATTATTTAATGCTATAAACACGCCAAGATCCTTCTCTTCTTTTTTTTACATTTTTGATAAATGCTGCATGCTCAATAGTTCTCTATTGTTCTGTAAACTCAGAAACAGAGGGCTGCTCAATGGAGCTATGAGCTAAGTGTTAAAAATTTAAATGTGTGCATGTAAACTGATTGTTATCTGACTTTATTGTGTCTTGTGTCCACACATACAGCACTTGTCTGCAAACTCAAATATGCATCTGATTAAAATAACGCTCTTCTATGAACCTTTTTTAAATTTTATATGGACAAGCTTTTATTTTAATCTTTAGAATTTTTAAAGTGGACAAGGAACCTCTTAATCTTGAAGCTTTGTGGTGGACTGTGTTTTATGTTTGCCTCTTGAATACACAAGAAAAAACAAACACGTAAGCACAGTAGGAGGTCTTTCAATGTGAGCCAAGGTGTGTTAAAATGGGTCAGAACGAGCATTGACAATAGCCTCTGGACGCAGTTTAAAGCCAGGTCTAAACAGAATCTCAGACTGAAAAAAGGACACTTTTTAAGGTTAAAGATAGTTTTCACCACCACATGTCACTTTATGTCCTCCAGTTAAACTGAACAATTTGTACTGTTCAAATAACTTTTACATAATGCATATTTATGATGGAAAAAAGATTTAACTTACGCAAAATGGAAAACAAAAGACATAAAAAAAATAAAAATCTCAAAATGAATGCTAATTAATGCAAACACATCCATTTCTGAACAAATGCTCTTTGTTAACAGGAGATAAATAATTAGTGCTGAATACATTGCAACATTCCTCATTAATATATACATTTATATACTTTATGTGCCTGCGTTTTTGACACTTTGTTGTGTTGAGGATTTCCACAGATTTGAATAAATACATTTTCAGATTGATGGTTCTGTCTGGTGGAGCCTACAGGGAATCAGCGAGCGACCAGGGTTATGCAGTTATTTTGGATCTACTCTGTGTCAGGCTCCTCTTTTCTGTCTACACTGTCCCTGTCTGATTAAGGCTAAAAGGCCAAACATAAAATCTATTAAAAAAATACATTTAAGGCAGATCCATGTTGTTCTTTACATTTAGGATGGATGCTTTTTACACATCCTTTAAAGCAACACTATGTAACAATTCACACAGACTACACAGCTCGATTAAGACGTTTAACTGGACTTCTGTCTTCGCCCGAGCTCACATCCGCAACAGAAAATCTAAATATTGAGTGCACAGTTCTCCGCTGCTGTGGTCTTTGTATTTACTAGCATTCAGTATTTGTTCAAAAAAGAACAGAAGCTAATGTTTTCGAAAGCTAATAAACTAAGCAATTTTACTCCATAATCATTGGTGCATTTATGAATATTAACAGTGACACTCACACTTTATGAGTCAAAAGAACAAGGTAAAAAAAAAAACACTTTTCTAATGCAAAAAAAAAAATAATGTGAGAAACAAAAAGTACCAAGTTTAGCAAGTGGCACAGCTATGTGTCTTCTTTTGGCCAAAAATGCTTACAGTGTCAGTCTAAAAACAGTGTATTTCTTTAAATGTGTTACTCTGTGCTGTCTGGCTCTGGAGCATGCTCAGAGTGCTTCAACCTGCCTTTTGTCGTATACAGTCGTGATGATACATGATTAAGACAAACTTGGACATTTACACTGGCATTTAAAAACTAACAAAAAAAGTTATAATAAGCCAAAAATTAACATTTACCAACTTGCATGTAATTTAGGCTCCATATTTTGAGCTAAAATGTTACATAGTGTTGCTTCTGTGGGGTTTGTCCTTCTGTGTTAGGTTTACAGTTACACTTTCCCCTTTCACACAGTCGTGTTGGCAGAGCTGCCAAAGCGAGGTCGTAGCCTGCCCACCAGGACTAAATCTGGCTTCAGAGCGCTGGCCAAAGTCCCTTCAACACGACAAGCCAAAGAGAAAAAAAGAGAAGAGATTTGAATTCTCTGAGGAGCAAAGGACCCTGAGAAGGGCAGGACACATGAAAAAATCTCCTCGGGGAATTATACATCCGTGCTGTTCCGGTGTTATATTTTTCAACTGCACTATTGCCTTTTCATTAGCCAGGCATTTAGTGTTCATTACAGATCCATTACATCCCCTTTAAGACTGCCCTTTCACTGGCCTCCTCTCTAATGGACTCAGCACCACCAAAAGCTAAGTAGCGGCTTTCCATCCGCACACACACACACACACACACACACACACACACACACACACACACACACACACACACACACAACACACACACATATAACTGGTGCTTGTCAAATAAAAAATAATTACGGTGCACTGGTTCAGGATTGTAAAAGTATAAAAACACACATGGAGCTCTGTCATCTGTTTCATTTCCTCTGTGGACTGTTTAACACAACGGGACGATAAAGAAAAACCGCCAACACACACACCTCTCTCCGTCTCACACTCATTAGACACTTGTGTTTTCTCCCCCCTTTTAAAACACAACACATACTGAACACGCACACACGCCGCACAAAGATAACACTCATTCCTGCACGATGAGCCGCCGCTGCCCGCCAACAGAAACATGCTATTAGGCTCATAGGCAATTAGGGGCAGGAGCAGGGTGGGGCTGTGTGTGGAAGTGTGTGTGTTAGTTTCCAATAAATCAAACCACTCAAAGCCACGGTTCTTCAGCTGTGGTAGCTTTGTGTGTGTGTGTGTTTTTATAAAGGCGAGAGTGAGCGTGGGTTTGTCTGCATCTCTGTCCATGACGGTCTGTGAAGCATTTAGCAGTTTCTCTGTCACAAAGCTCTATTTCATTCAAGTTCTGCTGAAAGTCCTGATTTTAGACATTGTTTTGTTATATTTCATTTTCCTAAAAGTTAAAAGAAGTAAATCAACTATTTTTATCTGCAACTTAATCTGTGTATTATTGATATTTCTTCTTTTGGGAGAACTGCGCCAATGCTGCACATTTTAGGGAGTTTTAGGGAGAATTAAGAATTATCTATTGTCCACCTAAGCATCAGACCCCTATTTCCAACTGATATTTCCCATACTGCTTCAATGGAAACGGCCCAAATCTGTCCTCTGTCTCCTCATTTTAATCCCCAGAGACCCAAATATAAAAAAGTGTGGGTTTTTGAAAGGAAAAAAGCATGTTAAAGGTAATTTTAAAACTGGTGTTGTAATATTACAACGCTGAGTCTCTGGGGGTTTAATCAAAACAACCAAAAGAAGAAAGCTCTTGGACCCGTCGTGTGGGGCATAGTCGTTGAAAGACAAGGTGGTTTATTTGTCCATATTACTCTTGTGTAAAAATGTCTATTAATTCATGTTTTCTTTGCCTCAATACAGTTGACCACAGCAGCATTTCACAAAAGGCAGTAGTACCTGTGTCTCAGGAACGATGGGACCGTCCTCAGGTGAGGTTCTGTAGAATGTGGACAGAGGGGAAGCCACTATGACAGGGTTAGGTCTGACGAAGCCGCTCAGATCACAGCTGGGGATATCATTCTCCTCCTGGAAGAAAACACACAAGTTCATTGGTGTATTTTTAGTGTATTAATCACGTTTATTACAATGATTATGATGAGGATACCACTCACCTTCTTCATGACCAGTGTGTCCATCACATAGAAAACGTTCCAGGGCACCCACACGGTCCGGTACTGAGTGAGGAACGGAGCGCGCTCAAAACTCAGTGTCAGAGAAGCACCACCATTGGCCAAGAGGTCGAACCTACAGAAATCCAACAACATAAAACCAGCTTGTCAGTTTCATAAAAAAATATTTATTCTTCCAAATCTTACTGAATGTGTACAGTGCTAATATATTCCTATTTATTACTACCATCTTAGGAGTCCTTTCGGGCTGCGTGTTGACATTGGAATTGTTTTGTTCAAAAGCGTCCAGTGTTTGCGCGGCTTCATATTTCCATGCTCAGGTGCATACGATTACCTAGCCATATGCTTTTTGCTGTGTTTATAAGCCTTTAACCCTGTGTGTCCCTGCGAGTGGGTGTGTGGCGTGATTGATTGTGTTTGTGTGAATCCAATGCATTTTAAAAGAGTCTCGCTGGTCGCCTCCCGCACACACATTCACACCTCTTCATCGCCTGATAGGAAACCGGAGTGGAAGGAGAGGCCACGAAGCAGACGTTATTTAACCGCTACTCACTTTGCTGAACTGGCTTTTTATTCAACGGGTGATGTGTTTTCATGTGCTAAGTTTTATTGTGTATGCATCTGTTGATATGGAAAGGCTTTGCTGCATGTAACCATAAGCATAAATTGTAGAAACCCTTATGTTCCGGTCAGTCACTGTTGTGAAGCCCAGTCAATAGCCACTGTTCAGATGTTGTATTAAAATATGTGTCTGGATCACAACCACCAGTAACCACCAGTGTTAACCAAAACTGAATCTGTCCTGAAAACGTCCTTAACGCCAATCAGTCTGCGGCGTTGTCTTGGGTCACGTCTAGCAGTGTATGTTTATGCCGGAGCTTTTATCCAATCAGATTGCAGCCATGTGTTGCCAGGGTGAATGAAATCTGCCTTGAGGCCTTCAGAATAAACAGGCGTACAATAATGTTGGCATTTTTACTTATTTTGATTGGATGGTCAGAGAGCGTAGCTTACTTGACAGAGCTAGCAACATACACAAGCTAAATTAATTTTATAGAGCGGACATTCTAGCACACACACTCTATGGCAGAAATACAAGACTGGACTTTCCACATTAGCCTCCAGGACAATAGAAAAGGATTTATTGTCGGAACTACAGAGGAACTGTGCAACAGAGTAATTTTCTAAGAGATTAGGATGGACTTTGTGTACAGTCATTCATTTACATAATAATGATAAGGGTTGGTGGTAAGTTGATTCATTTTTGTAAATTTCTTTTATTTATTGTCATTATTAGCTCAATATTGATGTGCCTGCTTTGTACGGCGTATGCTCAGTGGCGCAGCTGTGTCTGCAGTGAACAGAAACGTGTCTGAGGATCATTTGGGTCTGCTGTGGATGCCCTGCCCGGTGTCACCAGTGCGGACGTTTTTTCAGATCCTATAGCGTATGGACTATTGTTTAGTGTTTTGAGAGAAATTGTGATCAGATGCTTGCCACAACAGTAAACCCACATTAAACAGTCTGCGTAACTGTCAGGAAATGAGGCTGAACAGGTAAAGGTAACTCTGGGCTCACAATTAGGCAAGCATTTGGTCATTATTGCTCTTTCTGTAGAGCACGTAAAAATGATCAAATGACAAGCCATCATTAAACTCTCATTTGTTTGTATGTTTTACAGTGAGCTATGGAGCTTTAGTTAAGTTTATAAATACATACATGCCATCCTTGCGCGTGACGGTGTATCCGTGTTCGGGATAGTGGACGAACGTCACGTTAACTCCAATGAGAGGGGTCCCATCAGCTGTTAACACTTGACCTCGGATTATAGACACCAGGCTGCAGAGGGAAAAAAGAAAGAAAGCATTAGACATGTCAGGGTTATCTTAATGAAAGCTGACACAACATTTACACTAAAAATTATCTTCAGTGAATGTGAAGTGCAAGAGAAAGAACACCTTCAGGCCTGTTTGACCCCTGCCCTGTTCGAGCATCGTTTCTCAAGTTCCTCAGGCTCAGCTCATTTGCATATGTTAGAGGTTTTCTTATCAGGGTTTCTCTTTGTCAGGGGAATTGCAGAGTGCACTGAGCCATCACTTGAACTAAACAACGTTGGTGTGTGCTGAGCTGAGGGAGCGCAGTAATGGGACAATGATATTACTACAGAGCTCACAGCGGCACGGCACATCCCCTTCACCACTCTCATTTACATATTTGTGCACCGCAATGCTGTTATCCAAGGGGCACATATGAGTGAACTCAAGTAGATAATCACTGGTCGTGTCAGGATCAGGTGAACTGGAGTGCCTTGGAAACGCCTCCCGAAGGACAGTCCAGTCTGTTTTTAAGTCACAAACACGTTTACCACATCTTTATTTTAATTTCTAACAGTCTTAGAGGTATTCTCCAGATTTAAGGTTGTATGGCTTTACTTGTGGATAGATTATCCACTCCTTGGCCACACTGGGCACATAATATTTTTTTTGCTGTAAAATGTTAATTTGGGGAATATTTTGTTATTCTAAAGGCTTGTAGCAATGTTATTCATGCAGCTTGAAGAAGTTCTGGTCAGGTTTTTTTTCTGTTCCCTAAAAAGTGGCACAATTTACCAAAATCCAAAATAGGAAAGAGTCTATCTAGTCACAAGTAGCTTTTAAAAACATACTTCAATAAAACCGAATGAAAACAGTTTTATGTGGCATTGGATTTACTCGGTGACTTTGTTGTGTTTGTGGGTTTAAAAGTTAGCCAGAGTAACTTAATTGATTTTTTTAGCTAGTCAAAAGAACAGTTCCTAATAATATTACTCTAATGCTAAAGCACCTAGTCCTAAACATTTGGCTGTTATGTCATGGCCACTGATCACAAACAACATGCTTTTGTGAACAACACTGACAAAAGAGCATTTGGACTAACAGCACAGTTATTTGCCTGTGCCATAGCCTGGCTAATTTATTTTCTATTCTATACATAATGCACTTTCTCAGCATGTAATCATGGACATAACTCTGTTTCAAATCAAGGAACCACAATTCATTTGAGGCTATTTTGAGCTAAACGGTTAGATAATGTTGCTTTAAACAGTCACTTTATGCCCTTTGAGTGATCTGTAGAAATGCACTGGAGCTAATATGCGTTTTACAAATAAAGTATTCCTTGTACGTCGTGGAAACCTCAAGCAGAAAACTAATAAAACCTGCCACTAATTAGCGTCTATTATTAAGCCTGTATTCTGAAACAAATTCATTAAAATGGACCAAAACTTCATAGGATTATGTCTGTGGTCAAACATTCAATTTAAAAATCATAACAGTGAAAGTTATTTATTGACAGGCTTTAGTGGATTACACTAAATGTATTTTCCAACCAACATAAAACCACACAGGCCTCAAATGTTGGTCTTGGGACAATTTATTTAAAACTTTGGTGGATTTAGTTTTTTTTGTGCACTTTTGGTTCACTGAGGTAAAACGGGCGGTGCAGCGACAGTCATTTTAGGACGGAGCTAAAACAGAACAGGAGGTGGTCTGAGGATAAAAAAAACCCACTCCGACACTGACCACAGTTAGAAAGAAAGGCCCAGACCAATTTAACTGCATTAATTTTGTAGATGCAGCCTCGGGCACATCTCAAATCACAAACTCCTCTTGTCATTTCAGAGTTCTGCCTCTTCCCCCGGCTTCATTCTTCATTCGCTTTAATATGATGTAGATTAGTATTGACTTGAAATACAATGGTGCTTTTCTACACCTATTTCTGTCCAATATTATCAGACTCAACGTTTAAGTGATGCATTTTTTTAATATCAGTAAATCTAAAGGGAAAATTTCTTAGTCTTTTACATTCATTCAATTCACAGACACACATTTGAAAATACACACAGCCGCTCAAATTGTGTTCTGAGTCTCATAAAGCATTTTTATTATGGGGTTGTGGCCTCTGCTCTTATGAAACATTCAGGCTAACATAAAAATTTGACAAAAGCAGGCAAATAGCCGAATAGCAGAATTGCAATCATGTTTCTTTCCTGACAGTAGCTCTGCCTTTCACTCTCCATACTCTGTCCTCTCTGCGCTCTTATCATATTTATTGAATGTTATGTGCGAGGCAGAAATGGATTTTTTTTCTGCATGCCTTAAGCCCTTCTTTTGTGATCTCTGTCTCCGACGCCTGCATTTTCTGCTCAATTCCTCCAGACAGACGACTATGTGGGCCTACGACGGCGAACGCTGCAGTGAATAACAGTGAGGTTAACTTCAGCGTGACCCGCAGCCGGCGTGAATTATGAGACAAAAAACAAACAAATGACAAACAGGACGAAACACAGACATCACTGACGTTCTCTTATGTTGAAAAAAATAACACAGAGCACTGCACACTCCACAGTGTGTCTGTAAAACTAATGTATTCCACAAACTATAGCAGTTATCGACAGTTACCAAGACCTTATACAAAGGCCTAATTATCAACCCATTTGTAAACTTCAATTGTGCAACATTATTTCATATTTTTACTTGTCAAACGCAGTATTCATTACACTTTGCACATTTTCAACCTCATATAGATACTATCTACGGGATCACAAGCTCTTACTACATTTTTGAGAAACAATTGTTGCCAAAAAAAACAAATAAGTAAAGTTCTACTTGATGTGGACTCAATACATTAAATACATAAAATGGGGCGGCAGTGGCTCAGTGGTAGAGCAGTCGTCTTTCAACCAGAAGGTAGTGGGTTCACTCTACCTTTTTATGTCAACCCACTGAGTCTTTGGTTAATATTTTTTCTCCTTTTAGCTGTTGAGTCCTCTGCCTCCGTCTATGTACCCTCTTCTCTCAAACCAACTAACGTCATGGCTTTCTTTCACTACATCCATAAACCCCACTTTGGTCTTCATCTAGCTCTTCACAATCTCAGGCTTGTTCTGTCCTCTGATAGACTCATTCATTTCAAACCATGTGGCCAGAGTTGTTTTAAAAAAGAAAAATAAGACGATGCAGTGTTGGATAAAATCAGCAAAAACACAAATAATTCAACCCTTAACTTCGGTTTCCACTAAACTTTCTTGAACAAGTGAGAAAGAAAGTTTAATTGACCATCTGTGTCTTTTTTTTCCCTTTGGCTCTGAAAATGCTCATATTGCCATGCACATTGGGTGGATAAATAATAAACTACTTTAATCCTGCAGATTTTTTAAAGACATAAAAACAGCCATTTCCTTTTCATTCTAGTACTTTGTCTGATTTCTGTACCTTCTGTTGAAGGGGTTCTCTCCCGTGATCACATGAGTGGATTCAGGACCAACCAGGAAGTGGATCCGCTGATAGAAAGATCTGGCGGCCTGAGCATGACACAACAAACAATCAAATACATTCAGTGTGATGGGCTGGACTACATTTGAATGGGTCCCCACCTGCTGAGGGACCAGAGACAAAGGGGACTGGCTGAGCACCTCGGCCGGATCAGGAGAACCTTTACAGTACAACTGGTTCTGACAAGAAGGCTGCAAACAACAGTCTGGGTCCATGCAGTCGGCCAGGCCATCTGAAAGACACAGATTTAGAGGGCATTATTCTCAGAAACCTGATATCAGGAATGGGAACTGAAATGATGGTGGGATAAATGTCGCGGGGAAAGGATGAGGAGATGGAGAAGCAACAGAGGGCTTAAGGAGCAATGAGGGATAAACAGGGATTAGGAATAATTATAGATGCAGCCGGGACAAGGGAACACAGCCTCAGTGAGAAGACAGGATGATAAAGGGATAAATGTGGAGAGATATAACCTGATATCGGAGAAGAGGGGGATGATTTAGGGGATTGAATGGACATTAGACAGATGGATACGAAGATGGATACGAAGATGACGAAAATGATTTGACTAATAAAGATATCATATTCTGCTTAAGGGGAAAACCAGAACAAATGAGGGTCGTTGTGAAATTTGTATGCATTTCTGATTTAGTCTTTAACACTTTTGTTTAAAGAGCTCAGTTTGGTCTCTTTATGTTTAAGCCAAAAAAAAAAAACTGAAATTAAAATGACAGCCTTTGACAAGAAAAAGTCAATAATTACACCACATGTAAATATAAATATGAACAGCTGAGTCAATCACAAAGAATAAATGTTTTATACATTTATTCTTCACAAACACACCTATTTGGAGCTCGGTTTAAAAATCTTTTAAAGGAATTTAATTATATAAGCAGTAAGAAAAAAATTGTTTGACAATATATAATGTTATTGTCAATACATTGGAAAATAATAATAAAAAACACTTTAAATAAAAATCCAATTTTTTTCATAAATTGTGCATTTTTCTCTGCTAGTTCAGTCTTGGCCTGGTCTGCAGTACTTCTACGTGAAAAAATATATAAAAATGCACATAAGAATTGGGATTGCATTAGCTTTTTTAGACCCTTTTAAGCCCTAATGCAATCCCAGACTGAGTTTTCGGCTTCTGGAGTTTTAATGAACCGCGTTGATTTGTCAACAATATTAAGTAAATCTATTGAAAACCTTCTGCGTCCATCATTTTAAGGCTATTATCATCCTGACTTTCCCGTTTGGTTTGAGCCAAATCTTCAGGTGTGAAAGCTCCAGTGGACTGTGGTTCGGACCAAACAGCTGCTCTTTGGTCCGGCAAAAAGAGGTGGTCTCGGTCCGGATCAAACTGAACCAAGGTCTGGTTCACAGTCACAGCCAATTTAACACAAAAAGAAGAGCGAAGGGAGGAAGTAAACGGGGAAAACACACATCGGTTGGGTTTAGAAACACACATAATGCATAGACAATATCAAACGCTGCAGTAAATGTAATATATTTAAAAGAAATGTCATGAAGTATAGCCTTTTCTTTTATATTGTTAGTTTAATTTTGTTTAGGACAAAGTTAGGACGGTATTCAACTTCTCCCTAAAGGCTCCTGTACTTTTAAGTGGTGCCATGAAGAAGTAGGAAGAGTGAATAAGGAGATGCAAAGACAAGGAATGGAACAATGGAAAAAGGAGCGATTAGAAAAAGGATGAAGGCAGGGACAGAAACAGATGGATGGAGGGATGGGAGGATGGGTTAGAGGAATGCGAGGTAATAAAATCTGGGCTGCCATTTGTCTCTGTTAGTTTCTAAAAGCCAATTGTACATCTGGTGAACAGGCACCGGGGATGGCTATTAAACACACACACACACACACACACACACACACACACACACACACACACACACACACTCACACTCACACTCACACTCACACACACACACACACACACACACACTCACACTCACACTCACACACACACACACACACTCACACACTCACACACACACACACACACACACACAAATACTCCCTTATTATAATGTGTTCTTTCCACCTTCACCACAAAGTTTCTCAGCACGGCTTTCATCAAACTCTATCAAGGGTCAATGCACAAATTATAGTGAAATTATAGAGAAATTACACAAAAGCAAATCAGGGTTTGTGCCGGACTGTGCAGAGGGACATATCTATTACACTGCAATTATTTTTACATCAAGACATGGGCGTTAGAATATAGTCTAAAGCTAAAAGAGGGTTGGGGTAAGGGACAACAATATCTGCTTTGAACTAAAGTGCATTTCTGAAAGTTTTTATTAAAAGCATGTCTCATGTCTAAATTGTTTGCAGCTAACATGTATTATTTATGGTCCTCAAACAAAAGTCAGGTAATAAAGCAGGTTCAAAGTGCAATGGCTTAAACAAATTAAACAAAGAAACTGCACTGATTTGACATGGTTTGCAGGTTCAAGGTTTAAATTTACCTTGACGATTAAATTTACACATTTTAAATTGTGATCCAGATTTAAACCAACTTTAAACCAACTCTGAAGTAGTTTAAAGTGCTATTTATAAAAAGTAAAACTGATAAAATCTTACTAACTCTGTTCGAGTACTTGGCAGGTCACAAGGTCTAGTTCTGGTTTAGAGGACTGTCGAAACAAGAACTGATTTTGTAAAAACTTTTATTTGCTAAAACCTTTCAGTTTTAAACCTTTTAACACATTTTTTTGCATGGCATCTTGTTTCTATCGGCTAATTCAGGCCGAACCCGACACTCAAAATGTATCCATGACCAAGAAAAGTAAACAAAATGAAATATTTATTGCTTAATAAAAGCAGCACAATAAACATTTAGTCACGTTGCAGGGGCCGTGACTAAAGCTGTATAATCGTTTCCACATAAAGACACCCTCATCATAGTTCTCTTTTAATCACGACTGTCCAGAAGAAGCAAAAAAAAAAAAAAAAAAGCCAGCGTTTTCTATAGTATTTGTTCATCACAATGTGAATTCAGATCTCTGTGTGTCCTACTCTGATGTTATTCAGGCTGTTCTGTGCAGCTGTAAAACCAGCAGATTAAAGAAAAACTCGAGAGAATCTGAATAAAAGATTGATAAAAGCGTTGGAAGATGACGGGAATGGCAGAAAAGGAATTGACTTTGTGCAAAAGGTGAATTCTCTGTTTAAACGTTGTAGCCATTTATAAAACACACGCACACACACTGCAATATGCTCCCTCCTTCATTTTCTTCAATTCACTGTTGGTATTTCATACTCGTTCAAGCTTCAAAGGCTCTTTGAACTTTGCCGATTACAGTATGTACAGTGCATTGAAAGCCACATCAAGGTTCAGCTCTCAATCTGAAAAGTCACAGTCCTCTGCACGAGAGGCACAAACAGAGTCAGAAACTAATCTACTGTGAATACCCAGTGGCTACAAAAAACAGAATATTCACTTTGTACGACGGTAGACATCAGTGACCGTTTGAATACAACATGCAAACATTAGCTGTTTCTAAGTGAATTTGTCTGACACCAATCAGGCTTTACATTATGACCTCCTCACAGTCACAGTCATCAAAGCTTTACTAGACTGCTAAGGCCTCAAGATGTTGTGAACTTCAGTACGTCCCACAAAAAATTCCCTGTCGCAGACTTGCTACCATAAACCTTTTTATTACAAAGAACTGAGAGGAACATCAGGTCAGAAATAAGACAGGAGCCATGGTTATTAACCGTTACTGTCTGAGTTTTGCATTAACAAATGGTGAGGACTGGAAATAATCTCATATTCTCTAATAAATCTAATTTCTGGTATTTAAAAATACCTGTTTTGACATTATTTAAAGCACAAAGATGTCTTGTGTTGCATGAAAGTAAATGATTGTGTAGACAGACTAAATATGAACCTGTCAGTCTTTATTTGCAAAGCTAAGATTGTGGTCAAAGCCAGGTTTGGTTTTATTCACAAAACAAATTAATCAATAATTTATCTTTGTTTGGATATGTTTTGTAGGAAAAATGGGAAACATGCTAAAAGAATAGACAGACGGTTTTATTGGGCCTTACCAATATAATATAACAATTTATCAGCTATATAAATCATTCATTTAATACCGCTTAGTCCCTTTAGGGGTCGCGTGTGACTGGAGCCTATCCCAGCAGCTTTGGGCCTGAGGCGGGGTACATCCTGGACAGTGGCCAGTTAGTCACAGGGTTAACACTTAGAGACAGACAGTGACAGACAACCATTCTCTCTCACATTCATTCACTAGGGACACTTTAGAGTTGCCAATTAACCTGTACATGCATGTCTTTGGACGGTGGGAGGAAGCTGGAGTACCTGGAGATAACCTACGGTAACACGTGGAGGACATGCAGACTTCTCTCAGAAAGAACATTTACATTTATTTATTTAGCTGACGCTTTTATCCAAAGCGACTTACATTGTTCTACAGTAATTACCAGTGTTACAGCCACTGGAGGCAAGGTGGGTTAAGTGTCTTGCCCAAGGACACAACGACAGTATGAACTGTGGTGAGAGTGAGAATCGAACCGCCTACCCTCCGTTTGAAGGACAACCGCTCTACCTACTGAGCTACTGCCGCCCTCAGAACAGAGTCGGCCGAGAAAGTCGTCCGGGTTTTGAACTCACGACCTTCTTGCTGTGAGGCAGGAGTGCTAACCACTCTGCCACGTGCACCCCAATATAAATCATTTTTATCAAAAGATCCAGAGAACCTAGAAGAGTTTCAACTTTATTACAACATTATATCTATTTTTATTTTTTATTTTTTATATTGGCCAGTGTACCTTACTGGAACCATATCAATCCCAAAAACCTCAGCTCCTCTCTTTAAATATTGTGCACACATTAGAAAGACACAATTTTAAGTGTCATTTGACATACCTTTTTCCAAAAAACTGGAAGCTCATGCAAGTTTATGTCCAGGCTTTCAATGACACACTGCTCATTAACATTTGTAGAAGAAATAAAAATAGAAATAGAAATAGCCAGCAGTGTAATGTGTGAAAATAACACTGAGACTTAAGACTTTTTGAATTGTGAGTGCCCAGGACGAAGTCAAGGAAATATCCGTTTAAATCAATAGATCTACCACACCTCCCTACTAACTGCTTTCTTTAATTCTCCATTTTCCCATCATCCCTTGGGGTGTCTAATGTGCTCTGCCAACATGTGTCCATGGCCCGTCCATAAATAATCCCTCTCTCTCACGCACACACACACACACACACACACACACACACACGTCCTGACACATACCGCCTTCGTTGTCCTTGCCGTCAGTACAAAGTGTCTCCATGGCGACGTGACATCCGGCCCCTCTCCATCCCGATTGGCAGATGCAGTGCCAGCCGCTGGCCTCCAGGGTGCAGCGTCCATTGTTGTTGCAGAGCCCTGGACACCCCTCTGGGACGGGCGTAAAGACACAGAGTTAGGAAAGTGAATGGGACGGGGTCAGTGAAGGCTTTAGGCAGGCTTTACCGACGCGGGTTTGAAGGAAGATGTCATAGGGTTTGCTCTGGAGCTCTGACAAAGACGACTGCTCAAAAATGTGACATGTGTGTATATTTAGCTGCTAGATAAGCCTTTAAAATACATGTTTCTACTAGTGTGGCTTTTAGAGGCTTTTCCATTGTTGAAAAGGGGTACAAAGCATCCCAAAGAAGCTTTCTGTACCCACTATGAAGTAGTCAATTGATTTTAAAAGAGAGTGCCCAGAGTAACCAGGTTCCATTTTCTGATCCATATTTCCTGTCTGTCAACTCTACAAAGCATCCCTAAACAAGGCACGTATGCGGTTTAGAGTTTACCGGTCACTCGACGGAACAAAAGACAGTTCCTTCCTGGGTTCAAATAAGAATCAAAAGTGACTGCTTTCTGAAATGAAGCTTGACTTGTTCATTTGATAGTCAATGCAGTTTTTTCCTCTAGATAGTCAACATATTATGGCTCTTGTTTTGAATATTAAAAACAAAAAAAGTGTATTTGTTTTCCAGGTTGCATTAAAACACAAGCAGATTCTGTGACATTGTGTTCTGAAAACATAGGGATCAAAACGTTAAAATATCTTCAGCTTCCAATGTTTTTTTGCAGCACTAGAGGGCTACACCTCCAGGAGGCTTCACCTGCTCCTTTAATGGAGTTAATATACACTACAACTCAGTGGAAACATGGCTTAAGGCACTACTTTCAAGCCAAAAACAAGTATTGTTTCTGGCATGAGTGTTATTTTTCAGTAATGTACAGAAGAGCACTTGTCAGCAGAATGAATGTCATCTGTCAGCAGCTTCAGTCCACAAACATCAGCCTTGTGAAAACCCAGCGTGGTTAAATCCTGCTGTCGGTCTGTGTGTGTTTTTACAAGGCGTTTATCCCCGTGTAATACACCTCTCTCCAACAAATGGACTGACAGACTGAAAGACAGAGCCAGAGACAAATAAGACAAATCAATACAGTACAATACAGACTGACAGAGAGACAGACGGTCAGCCTTCGGTGAAATGCAGAGATGTTGTAGTTTCACATGAACCGCTAAGATTGCCTACGGCCAAAATAGCAAACAGAAATAAGGCTATTTATTATTATTATTATTGTCTCTGTAGAAAAAGAAAGATGTTATTGGTGATGGGAGACAAAAGCAACAAAGAAAGTAAATATGAAAGCAAAATATTTTTAACGAGGCTCTATAAGGTCTTTTGAAAATGAAGCTCTGTTCTTGCTTTTAATGCACAATTTTGCTGAGAGAAGCAAGTTAAATCCATGTGAAAACACAACGTGAAGACAGAAAAACACAGTGCACAAAGTATAGGGAGGACAGGGTGGTTTTGGAAACAGCATGCCTCCGACAGCTATACTTTAGCCCACTGCAACATTCCTCGATCACAGAATAGACAAGTGAGGCTGGCTGATTCAAGTAAAAAAAAAAAACAGTGAAGTATCCGAAAAACCAAGCAAAGCCCAGCTGGAGAGACAGAAGAGAAGTAAAAAAAAAAAAAAAAGAAAAAAATTGAACAGAGAGAGACAGACGGAGAGAGACAGAGGGAAAGCAGCTGGCTTAATTAACACATACATATATAGCTATAGATAATCAGGCTTCTGGATGCAAGACGAACAGGAGTCACACATCTTGGCTTCTGTGTGTGTGTGTGTGTGTGTGTGTGTGTGTGTGTGTGCCTCTATCAAAGACAAGGACAGAATAATGTGACCATAAATACAAACATAAGTGAGTAAAACGAGCTTGGACAAAGTCTGGAGGACAGTAAAAAGGAGGGACAGGTAGAAAGGACAGCAAAAGTGGAATGGGTTGTAACAAAAGTGAAAAGAAGTGATTGTATTTGGGGACAGTAAAGGCCTGTTGTCAAGTCTTTGGTAGGAATTACCTTTATATCCTGAGAATAGGAGAGGGCACGGAGGGAGAGAGGGAGGAAAATTAGGGATAAAAACGTAAATTGGAAAAACAAAAAACAGCACTGCCAAATATACTCTCTGTGATGGACGGACACATGGACATGGGAGAGGAGAGAGGACAGGGTGAGGACAGCTGGGATCACTGGGAGAAGAAGAGACACAGCATAGAACCACAACAGAGCGGACGACAACATGTCATGGAGAAGAAATATTCATAGACAATTCATTATCTGACATTAAAATCTGGATACAAAAAGAGCACATGTGGACTATGATGGAATATGCTAATTATGATTGTCACATGAGCAGACTTTGTAAACCGAGCAGATAAATGGACGTTAATTACTCCAGATGTGGTTTTACACTTTTACATTTTGTATTTGATCATTTCGTATCTGTGTTTGTTCTATCAGAGTGCCAAAGGAAAAGCAAAAGATACAGCTATCTCAGTGTAATGACACTGCTAAGAAGGCTCAACTCTTTTTTATTGAGAGAGGAAAAAAGCTAGAAATATGGGAAAGAACATTACGTGTGAGGGACACCTTTACTGCTAAAGTCGACAGTGAGTCAGATTAGGTTTGCGTAAACCCATTCTTATACGAGTGGGTGTACACTGTACATAAAGACCTGACAGCGACAGGAGCAGCTTACAGCAACACCTCTCCCACACAAAGTCAGGACTCACACATAAAGTCCGTAATAACAAAGGTAAGGTATGTGCTGCATGGGAGGCATATTATTGTTAAACCTATGGTTAATCCTTAGTGTAAGGCAAAGGTTTTTAAACTGTTAAGATATGATTTTAGAGCTGGATAATCACTCTTTGATATTACCTTTACATTGGATGACCCTGATGTTACAGGAGCATTATGTAACGTTTCAGGTTTTGTACCCAGTAAAGGATTCAAAAGTTGATTAGAACTGTTTTGTGTATTTTTCTCCAGTTTTGTATGATCCAATCTGGCAACATTCTGGTAGACTCAGGTAGAGATGAGTGGATTCCCTGTTCCTCAGACACTGTCAGATCTACTGTGTCTGTAAAAAGATGGCTTAATGTTTCTACTGCGTGACATGGGCAATAGTTTTTATGGTCAAATGGTAATATTAGACTTTTTTTTTCTATACCAAAATTATTCTACCACATGCATACTTTTGTCTCGATAAATGAGATCATGTGAAGTTCTTTGTTTAAGCTATGATGTTGACATGCCTAGAGATCCCAGTGACATGGATCCACGATTTCTGAAGTGTATGTAAATATTTATTGCAAAAACTGGGTCAGATGTTTGGTATTTGGCCCAACTTCAAGGCGTGTCTCAGCGCCTCACGTCCATGAGCTGACGTTGAGTGTTCCGTGATTTGTTCGACGCTAAAACAAATGGTTGTGCTATGCTCTGATTTGTGATCATCAGGAGGTCTGACCTTTGACCTGCGGAAGATGCAGTTCGAAAAACTACAAAGTGTTTTGAGGAAAATTTATGCTCTTAATTGTTTTAACATCTGGCAACAATGTGTGCAAAACCACTTCCCGAGCCTTTAGATTTCACTGTGATACGTGCAAATGTATGACTGCATAAGGTCCTTATGTGTGTGTTTTGTGAACATTCATCTTAAAGAATGGATTGGAAACATGCATTGATGGAGTCGAGATTGAAAAGATGAGAACACAGCAAAAGAGCAAAAGTAATGAATAAAATATGCAGAGAAATCATAAAAGCTCATTAAACTCTGCAAGAAGCACAAACTCGTCCCCACCTCCACAGAGATTAAATGTTTATTTGTATTTTCAGAACGACACCCACCTGACAGGCAAAGCCTAATAAAGATATTGTACTTTTGGACACAGACATTTCTGAAATGATCAAAACAACTCGATGATTTAATGTAGAGCTGAAAATAGGAACCATGTAAAAATATAACTGATATAAATCTAAATAAATGAATAGACATATCTATAAGTGAAGTGAACAGCTTCACCAAATGAGGACAGCATTAAATGAAACCAAAAGAGAGAAGCAAGAGATGAAGACGCAAAGAGAATAAAGGATACAGTACCTTTGACTCTAACGTCCGGATTGTGAGCTTTAGGAAACAAGGAGAAGGAAAAGAAGGAAGAATAGAAGGAAGAAAAAAACAGAGACAGTATTTAGTCTGCTGCGTGCAGGAGAAGGCGCTTCACTTCATTATCATGATGGGAGCTGATCACAGAGGTCGGACGGTGATTCATCAGCAGAGGGAACGAGGAAGGCAGAAAGAGCCCGAAATTCAATTAGACATGAAGCCGCTCGGTCAAACCCAGAGAAACACGGAGCCGTATTAATCACCGGTCACAGCCAGCGGACTTACACTGGCTTTAAGATGATATTTTTCTGTTTAATTAACACTAAACTGGACTGGATCTGAAAGTCATGAGGTGGTCAAAATGGGATTGGGCCTTGTTCAAATGCACCACTTACATTTTCATACATAGTTGATGAAATGGACGAGTGATGAACGTCTTAAAAGGCCTTAAAATTATGTCCATATCTAATGGCCTCAATGAATAAGCACTTCAACACGTCTTCATAAAAAATGTCCAATATTTTTTGTGCAGAGCCTGGACTAGAGAGTACTATTCCAATTTTTGCTTGATATTTTGAAATGTAAAAAGACTTCATTAGAGCTTATCCATGAATAGTCTAACACAGGTATTTCAGGTATATATAAAATCCTCCAGTGGCTTTTTGTGGTACTGCTGTCACAAGGTAGACAGTAGGCAAGATTACATGTTACAAATACATTATATTTTTTTTATTCAGATTTTATTCAGATTGTCTGTTCGGTCGCCAGGTTAAACAACATCTTGGACAATAAAAGGGAAAAAAATAATTTCAAAACCACAAATAAAGCCAAGCGATTGACTCCTGGACAACTCTGGGTAAACATTTTTTTTTTTTTAGGACCAAAAACTCCATTACAATATTTTACGCTTTTCCAGCACTACAGACCGTTTCCATAAATTCCCTCCTCTCTGACACTGAAACCTGGCCTCCTGTCCTGCTATGGAGATGTGAGCAGAGCACAGTGGTACCAGTCAACCACATGGTTCCTCTAAACAAACAGGCTGTTTGTTGGCTAAGCGTCTCTAAATGGATTTCTCGTCATCTCGCCGTTGTTGCGCTCTCCCTGTGTGTCAGTTTGTGCTTGTATAAGTGACAATAACCGAAGCCAATTTGCAGCCAGTTTCCCGGCGTTACTGTAAGGTAGCTGTCGGTGAGTTTGACAACAAATAGCTCTTTACGTGAAGGGTTTGGCATAAGCTGGAGCTGCTGGAGTTAACTATTACAACACAATGGCTCATCTTCTCGCCAAAGATACCCAGTTTCTAACAGCCTCAGTCAGCTTACAATCAGCACTGTAGATACTAAACCACAACAAAGACTTTACCCATACTCAATAAACAACTATGTTTCTTTTAAATCCCTTCATCATTTATTAATTTCCAGCAGGTTTGTTAGCACGTGTTCGCTGAAGGAGGTTCTCAAAAGGGTTGGAACAAAACACACTGTTCTTTTCAACTTTAATTTCTAACTTTACCCCTCCCCTTACGGTTGCCAAAGTTACACATACTGCTTCTTGTGTTTTTTTTTGTGCCAAGTAAAATTAATTAACCATGTGTTGATAGCTCTACTAGCAGTCTTGACAACCAAAGTAACATCTTTACGTTAAGATTTAAGAGATTAAATTGTGTTGTGAGCCGTAGAAGTTTCATACAAACCAATGTGGTGTATGAACAGACTTTACAGAGCTGTTCTTCGATGCTCTGCAAGTCGTTTATTAAACTTTTAAGATCAAGCTGAGCCTCTGAAGAAACCGTAGGGAGCAATCTGTTTTGGTTTTTATTTGTGTTTCATTTAATTTTAGCCTTATTAATATGCAAACCAACACATAATGACATGTCTTTTGCCCCTGTTTTCAAGAACACTGGCATCATTTTGTTTTACCTTCACACGTAACTGTCAGAATAAGAAGCTAAGGCTGTAATTAAAAAAGAGTTAATCAAAACAAAAACTGTAAAAGATTGCCGTCTGAGAGATACTTGAGATAGATTATTTGTAGGATGTAAGTGGGAAATGTGGATCCTTTCAAAATGGATAAATGCATTTAGCTAAAAATGGACAATTGTTTCATTAGATGCAACATTTAGTCCTGATCATTTTCTGGCAGAATATAACGGAACAGGATGCAGTTAATCTATAATGGCTTTAACCAGTCCATAACATCGGTCTATAGTACCCTTTTCTTATTTTACTGCAGTCCTCTTCTTATCAGATTTCTGTTTAACTGATACAGTACCGTGTACACAAGTGTGGTCCCACTCACCGATATTGCAGTGCTCCCCAGTCCATCCCTGGTCACACTCACACTTCCCTTCTTTACAGACACCGTTCTTGGTGCACAGAGGGTGGCAGGCTTTTTGGTCGCATACACTTCCTGTCCAGCCCTCTTCGCAGCGACACACCCCGCCGTAACAGACGCCATGACTGCCGCAGTCCACCTCACACACCTCTGTAAGAGACAGCAGTGGAAGGTAGAGGTTATGGACAAAGGTCACGAGACACAATTTGGTCCATTTGTCATTTGTTCATTTTGTAGCCCAGACACAACACATGTTTAGCAAATAAAGCTTAGAACGTTTGAAATCAGCTATAACTATCAGTCATATGAATACAGTCATTTTCAATGGGATGAATGTCCTACTTATTTCAAAACAGACATATTTCTTTTATGGCCAGAGAACACAAAACATGATGCATTGTCTGGTTGTAGTAGTGGTTGTAGTAAATAGTGTATTGAAACAAATGTACATTGCATTTGGATTAAAGCATTGTCCAAAACATATAAAACATATAAATAATTATAAAGTGACTGCAGAAATGTGATTCCTAATGCTGGGAGGTGCACCAGAAGTATTCCTGCCTTTCATTTCAATAAAAGTCTAGTATAAAAACCTGCGTGAGACATTAGTGGAGTTTCCAGTCACACAAAACATTGTGTTAAATGCAACATTGACTTTTAAGTGGGGTGCAGAGCAGACAGAATGAGTGAGGTCCTGGGTTCTCTCAAAGCGTAATGACCAGTCCAGACACGCTGATGAAACAGAAATGAAAAATCAATTACGAGCCAAAGCTTTTTTCGCCAATGTGTCTGGGATACACCTGCATCTGTCTGTTTATGTCTCCCGTGATCAGCCTCTTTGTGCGTAATACAGACAGGTTAAAAGCTCTTCTGGATTTAAACTGCCAACTGTGTGTCTACTCTTCATCATTGTGCACACCTGAAAAAGCCATTATAAAGCTTGTCTCCAAAGGGTACAGTATGATTCAGTTTGGTTTGTATTGACCTGGTAGTGTACATCTTCATATGAGAAATCAGTCAGAAAACTTTCATCTAAGAGAGAAACTATTGGTACAAGACATTTTCGTGAAGTTTAAAGTGCACTGCGAAAATACATGCAGCACAAAAACAAGGCAAGCTTTGTTTGAGGTATTAAAATCTGCACAGAACAGAGCTACTGTGGCCAGCCTTAAGGCAAGGTGTGACTGTGTCCTGAGTCAAATCTGAGGACACATTTGGAGCAGGCCTACGTCAGATGTATTCTTTATCTGGGATGTGTTTTAATGAGATGCCATTAGGAGGAAAGTTAGAGAAGGTTGTACTCAATGACTTTTTGGTGTTATAAGAGTAAATCCCCCTCAACAGGAACTAAAGTACTAGCTGCACATGTTACGAACTGGTATAATAAATGTTCTGCAAGAAAGTGAAAACCAATCAAAGCGTGTAAATGCCATGTGTGAATAAAAGTTGAACTGAATCCTTGATATTAATAAATCTCCATTACAAATCTTTGACAAGGCGTATAATGCAGTGGCGGCCTTCAGTGGTAGTAAACCATTTTCTAATACTGTCATTATAGTGCCACCCCTACAGAAAACACAATACAGTAAAGAAACATGGTATAACAGAGCGTTGCATCACAGTCAGACATCGGGACATCCGTCCAGTGTCCTGTGGCCAACCTGCCTCCTCATATTTCTGATTGTTGTTATTCGCTTTATGGTCGAGAATGTCCGCTATATAAAATTATTTTAGCTTGTGTATGTTGACTGTGTGTGAACTATCTGATGGAAACAGTTAATGTTTGGAGCTTGAACTGAGTAATTAGTTGTCCGGGTTTCAGGATGTCAGGAAAGGTCAAGAATCAGTCAAACTATGAGTACTTCAGTGAAGGCAGTGCTATTTCTGGTTTCTGGGCTGTGTGTGACAAAGAGAGAACACCTAATTGGATGTGTGTTTGATGGCTCTGACAAGATAAAGCAAAGTGTAGAAGTACAAACACATGCGCACACACAAATACGCACACTCTTTTCCTCCCCATCTTGTTTTTCAAGTCAAGCCATCTGTTACTGATCCACATTCCTCCTCAGTATTGTTCTATCAAATCTCTCTGTGCATCAGCTCTGTCACTCTGGGCCTCTCCCGTCGTCTCTCCCTCTGTGGGGTTGTAAAACGGAGCCACGGCGGAACGCTTTATGGTGCTGTAAAAAAAACAACTATAGGGTACTACCCACAAGATTACTGTCTGGCTGCGTCCGTGTGAAATAATAAAAGCTGCAGTGTGGTGAACATCAGATGTGTGCAGGGTACCAAGACGGCAACGACGCAGTGCAGGGATGCAGCAGAACGAGGCGGTGAAACTTACAAGAAAAGATAGTAATTGCTTTAGGGGATGCTTCTCAGTCATTTCTCAAGACAGTTGTGGGTTTAGTGGAGAACTGAAATGACCCATCTTCTGTGGTTAAGCTAGTGGTTTACCGCAAAACAAATTTATAGTATGACATCTCTGTGTGAAAAATATGTTCCAGTAACGTGACTTTATGCAGGGATGAGAATATGCACCTTCAAGTCCGAGGCTATGGTTCTCTGTCGGAAGAGGGTGTCTTGTCCTCTCCAGGTTGGTGAGGAGTTCCTGCCTCAAGTGGAGGAGTTCAAGTAAGGTGGGGTTCACGTGCGACACACAAATCGGCGCAGTTTCCTCAACAACTGTTGTGCAGAAGAAGGAGCTGAGCCAAAAAGGCAATGCTCTCGATTTACCAGTCGATCAGTGTTCCTACTCTTTCCTTCGATCATGAGTTGTGGGTCATGACTAAAAAGAGAAGATCCCGGATACAAGTGGCTGAAATTCGCTTTCTGAGCAGAATGAGGAAGTGTCCAGAGAGAAGGAAGACTGCTGCCCCCCTGAAAAATGTATTATATTTAGACTAGTTTGAGCTGAAGCCTTCTCACGCATCAGTGAATAGAAACTAAATGTAAAAGTACAAGTATGTTAAAAAAGTTGACGTGGGTGCCTTGGAAGTGTTCATTTCAAGTCAAATCACGCAGGTTTTAAATTAAAACTATAATTAACTCAGGTAGTCCTCCAGAATTTCTATACTGTTGCCCTACGCTAGGTGGCTTTAGCATGAGTCATGTGCAAAGAAAATAATAGTCAGTGAATATAATTGGTAAACCTAGCAGGTGGTATGTGAGTGGGAATACAAATGTTTTCTGTTGGTCTGCTAAGTGCAGTTGTAGAAGTAACTTTTAATATAATCCCAGTGGCAGCAGCAGTTAACATTATGCTGAATGCAGCCATATGAAACTCTCCTTAAATAGAGAAATGTATACGTTTAGCAGAATAGACTTCTGAGACCTTGTATTCAAACTTAGCCCAACTTGGATTATAAACTTTGGTATATTTTCAGTGGAGCACAGTCTAGGCGGAGGTGGGTTGGAGGAAAATCAATTATATCAATGACTTTGTTATGGACAACAGTGAGAAATGTTAAGAGGAAAAACAAAGTGGTGCAGGAAAAGTAGTGAGAGAAAAAAAAAAACAAGATAAGACTGTGACTGATCTGTGTTGATCACTGTTGACCATAACCAGGTGACTTTATTGATGTCCAATGAGTCCACAAGTACATGCGGTTAATCGTCTTTAGAATAAGTAAATTGTCTCTACTTCAGGGCCACAGAAATGTAATCCTGTTGTGTCCCTGATCTCGCTTCGGATTGTGCCAGTGCCTTTGTGATCGCTCCATTTGCAGCTCGCACCAAACAGCTGCAGGCCTTCTCCCACACTCATCTAGAGAGACATCTCGAGACCATAACACTTCGGTTTTAGCCTCCTTTTATTGGCTGCTGGTTAGTTTTAGAATTGATTTGGAGATGTTAGGGGTCTTACTGAAGTTTTAATGTGTTTTTGCCCTTGGCTAAGTCACTGACCTTTAAACTCCACACAAGATAATGTGTGTGTGTCTAACTCTCTGTAACTGGCCATAAGCTGGACCTTTGCTGCAGAACAAGACCCTAAAGAAATAAAAGTCAGCAGCAAACTGACAAATCAATGTTTACACTAATATTTAGCATAAAAAACATTTCTTATATTCTATGTTATAATGATACAGTATATTTTACAATATTTTTTGTCAGGCTCTAAAATGTCTTCTCTTCAGTGTGTGCTGTCAGTTGTGGGACAATTTATTCTATCCATATGCATTAGTGGCGCGCAGTGGCTCCGGTGGTAGAGCACTCATCCTGGAAGGCTAGGGGTTTGAGTTCCTCTGCCGTTGTGTCCTTGGGCACTTGGACACTGGTGTGTGAAAGTGTTTGGTAGGGGTCGGAGAGGCCGTTGGCGTTTACTACCACCAGTGTGTGACTGTGGAGTGAATGAATAATGACTCTGTAAAGCGATGTGAGTATCTTGAAACGCGGTATATAAATCAGACCTGTTATTAATATATGGTTGAGACTTATTATTTAAACATGGACTAAACTTGTACTGGCCATAGTTTATTACCTATAAAATATTTACACCAATACAAGGTTGTTTTTAGTGTTATGGAAAAAGCAAGTATTTGATAAGGGAATATAGTCTTCTCACACATATCAGAGTCTATGATATGTGTGATATATTTGTTTTGATTCCATCCAGCAAAATGGGTAAAAGTAAATGTATTCATACAGAAATAAAACTGTCTGCCATGTAAATCGACAAATAAAACACTTTTACAGTGCTCCATACTTACCTTATTCATATACTGTAGATGCACATAGTTTTATATTATTGTATTTATCTTTGTTGTGCTTAAGGTGCTGTGTTTCTTTGTTTATTTTTGTCTTGATATGCAACAAATGCCAAAACAAATCCCTAGAAATCTTCACTTTAAATTGCAATAAACTAAATTAAATTCTCCTTTTTTTTACAACTAAAGTTATTTCTCCACAAATACCCCGTCAAAGGGTGAAGAAACAGAGACACACATTGCATTTACAAACCTAGGGCGCAGTCAGGGCCGGTCCAGTTCTGGTCACAGGTGCAGGTATTGGTCTCGGCGTTGAAGGTGCCATGGCCTGAACACTGGTCCGGACACATGGCTTTGGCAATTTCACAGCTGGCTCCACCCCACCCGGGCTGACAGTGGCACTCGCCGTGAATACACACTCCATGGGCCGAACAACTGGGGTCTATGCAGTCCACTGAGAAGACACAGAGACGGTTCAATGTGACTACACATACGAAAACACACTAAAGAAAGCCAATAATAATAAAAAAAAGCTTTGGTGGAAAACTGTTTAAATTTCACTGAGTGCTGTTTTTGTTGGCAACACTGAATTGAATTATCCAGTGAGAATCAATGCAGCCCACTCCAGCCTCAAGCCACTTTCAATAAAGATATAGTACATTTAAGAAGAAAGGGTCATACATATTTTAGCTATTAAAAGTGAAAATGTTAAAACTCTCATGGGTTTAGCTGCCAGAACATTCAAGTCTAATAAGATAAGAGCTAATAGACTTTCAGATGCTTTGTATTTGGCGGGAGAGATAGACAGTTTTGTACAAACACAATACTGTGGAGAGTAAAAACAAAGATTTCTAAATGTCCACCACGTTTTTATCAGGTTTTTCAGTCAGTTTTTGTACTTGTTCATCTAAACAACATGTCCTGGTTGTTATTCGAACATGAAACTTAAAATGGGACACTATGACACCATGTATACATCTTATCCCGGTTTGTGACATGCTCATAGTTAATGCAACAGTTTAAAGAAGTATCTCTAATGTGGACCTTTAAACTTTTGGTTCACCACACAGCCGCTGCAGGACCCTGTATTCACCATTACGTTTTCTGTCCTCCCATTTCTCCTCACCCTACAATGTGGCAGTGACCATCAACTGTCAGGGCTTGTTTATTGGGCTATTTCTTCTGTCCTTCTCTTCTCCTGTTGCTGGAAATGTGGTAAAAAGGCAACACACCTTACATAACAGCACTATATCGCTGCAGTCTGTTTTAGATTCAGTTTAAAACCCATTTATCTTAACTGAACACTTTACTTTGAGAGTCATGTAGACTTTCCCACAAGAGGCCTACTTACACATCTTTGTTTTGTTTTTTAGAAATTTAACAACAGCTAATGCAGAGACACTGATTTAGTCGACATGTAAAGAGAGTATGTCAGTGCAGATAAGAACAGTTCTGTATTATGAGATGTACAAAAGTTGAAACTTTAGATTTGTAAAGATTTATTTCTGGCAGCATGGGCTGATCATTTTAGCATTTACCTTTGTTGTATGTTCTTCCAGATAAGTCTAAACTTCCTGGGGGTTTGTTTACTCGGTGTCTGAACGCTTGCCCTGTTGGACATATTTTAATGATATCAGACAGTCCCAGATCATTTTACTCTGTTATCAAAACTGATTCGGTGCTATGTAAATGAATCTCGGCTGCTTTTTTTGTACCTGTCTGCGCGGTACACTTAGGGCCCCCCTCCGGCTCTTATGACCGCCCACGTGTAAAGAAAACTGTGGGGCAGCTGTTTCTCATAAACACCTAAGCTGATTGGACGTTTCCTGCCCACAGTGTGTTACAGAAAACACCTGAAATAAAGGAGCCTGCTAATAAGAACCAAACCCAGCGGCAGAACAAACAGGGTTTAAACGCTGCCTCCAAAATTTTCTCCAACAATGAGTCCACTTTATAAAACCCTGGCGTAGTGGAATTTACATTTAAATGCATTCATGCCTGTACTATATGCCATCTTTGACATTAATGGGATTAACACGCACTGAGACCGTTGTCCAGGGCTATTCTCTCTCACGGTCTTCCTCTGTCCTGCTCATAGACACTCTCACTGAGGATTAGTGCCAGCTAATCTGAAACTAATCTGGTTACTGTCCCCTGGGATCACACAGCCATTTGCATATCGGTCTGGGCACCCATACACCGCGCATTATCCCTACATTTGTAAACACCTGGATGATGCGGGTGAATATAAAGCTGTGCAGACATCAGTGTCAAACCCGGTTGACGCATACAGCACGTGTGCAAAAAGGCAAACACTAGATTAGTATCGATCAGTGCAGATGAAATGAGTTTAGAGTATGGCTGGTGGCCTGGATTAGCCAAGTACCTGTCAGCAATCAAAGCGAATGTGCTGCTACTCGAGTGCATGTACATGAGCGCTACGGTCGAGGAAATGAATTTATGGCCACAATGCTGGTTTTACAAATGAACAGAAGTCAGCACCTTTTAGTCTGAACTGATATTACACAGGATGTGGGTTTATGATCTGATACGTTTGCAATAACACAATATTTGAGCACTGAATAAGGGCAATTTAACACCACTATAGACAGAATCAAGTAATTGAACTGGTGCACATGAGTTGGTTAAAATTTACACTCAACAGAGCAGGTTATGTTTATTATTAAACTGCATTTACACAGCCTGCATGTTTGTAGTCTAGACCATTTGGTGATTGATACATAGAACTCCATGAGGATTTTTTATTGTATTTTATTTTGTTACTAAAGGCTTATTATTTATCAGCAGCATGCACATATAGTCATATTTAAAGTAGGAACACATTTTACCGCCTGAGCAGATGGTCTGTTTGAGTCGTACCAAGACTACAATCAAAGTTAATGTTCCCATTAACTTTAAAACAAATTTGAAGCAAATTAGTGAAAAAGCTTATCCTTGTTAAAAGAAAAAATACAAATTAGGTTCAAATAAACTTTATAGAGGTCAATAAACTTTGTCTGGCGCACAAGATTCAAGAATTTTAAAGTCTTTTTTACAAAGTCTGAGGAAAATGTAAAATTTTATAAATTTTAAATTTAGTCAATGCTTGACTTTACAAAAAAAAACTTTTGTTTAACATTTATAAAGTAATCTACTAATAATCCTAAAAACCTAGTAAAGGCTCATAGATTTATAATTTTATTTTATTTATTGAAACATTGTAAAAAAAATTTTGGGGGGAGAATTGTATTGTAGTTTGGCCTAAAGTCACTTACGCAAACAGTTTTTGGTTCAAAAGTTTCTTTTGTGAGAAGATCTGTTCTACAATTACTCCCTGCTTCACAATACTACTTTAGTTACCCATCCTTTGTTCAAATGAGCGCCCCACACTATTCAACGCGTCCCGGGAGAGTCTGAGAGTGTGCATTTTTATCTCCATACCATCATCACCATCCTATCTCTGCTGTCGAACATATGTTTCCCTTTTGAATTGGTCGGACACATGTTCCAATAGTATCTTCCCAGTCTTGAAGTAAGTAGTTTTACTCAGACAGATATTAACAGACTCCGGTGGGGTGGTCATTAAGGAGTTGTCGGCTCTAATCCTCACCTTCCTCGCAGTTCTCTCCCTTGTACCCTGTGTTGCAGATGCACGCTCCTATGATGCAGATGCCGTGTCCTCCACAGTGGATGTCGATGCACTGGTTCGCCGGGACGTCACACTCCGTGCCCTTCCACCCGCTGTAGCACTGGCAGCGTCCGCGAGAATACTGACCATTACCGCTGCACAGGACGGGACAGGCAGCTGCACAAAAGACACACGAGTCATGGAAGTATTGCAGAGCTCGACGATAAATAATACTGTAATGATGGTGTATGGAAATAGCTGATGTAATCCTAAGTTCGTATGGACTCATAAACTATTTGTAAAAAGCTATAACCTTCTGTGGTGAAATAAAACTATATTATGACAGATGATTTTACTGCCTCCTGCCTTTCTGTTTGCGTAAGCAAGGATGGATGGTATGCAGTGGTAATTGCCGCACATAAGGTTCCTATTTTTACGTCTTACAGGAAATCTAAGACCCTTTGAGATTTCACTTTCACAAAATAGGATCAAACTCTTCGTCAGTCACAGCATATTTCTTTTAATCATACTTAATTAGCAGTGCATCCTCGAAAGTCCCATCTTTCCGTCTCAAATGAGATAAAAACTAAAAAAATATACAACTTTCCTGAGGACAGAAAGCCCAGTGGAAACTTGTGTCCGCAGACAACTGTAACAACTTCTTAAAACATGAGCAGATATCTGGAGAGTAACATCTGCCGTGGAGAAGGCTGCAGCAGGTGGATGAGACTACAGAGGCAAAGCTCCAGTTTACAACCTGCTAATTTGTGTGCTGTGGATGTTTAAAGGAGCTGCAGTAATTTAGTGTTCAGCTTTGCCTCGGAATGCTTCGGGATTTGGGAACTCAAAGCAGAAGCTGTGAAGCAGAAGTAACATGAGCCTGGTTGGTAGCTACTTAAAACAACACTATGTAACTTTCAAGGACCAAAACACTGTGTCAAAACTCATATTGCACTGATGCATGCCCCACATCCATCATTGTTACATCATAGTATCTGTTAAACTAGATTCTCAGTCATCCAGGTCATCAGAGTCCTGACTCAGAGAAAGGAAAGCCCATATATAATAGATTTACTTGCAATAAACCTTGTCAGTGACCCACAATACTGTGCAAAAGTTTTTGTTTTCTTTCTAAATGCAAAGTGAAAGAACAGAACAGTATAAATTGTTCTAGGTATGCAGTTTTTAAAGGAACTCAGCAGGTCTGTAGCTCCAAAACTTTGAGGATATACGCTCCACAAATCCACCTGTCTCTTCACGTTTATCCCAGACAGACTTTATGATTTTCAGATCAGGCCTCGGTGGGACTAGACCATCACACCCAGGCCTCCCTGTTCTTCTTTACACTGAAGAGTTCTTTACATTCTGACATTACAGCACACATGTGTTTTTACACAGTATAGAATCAAGGCAAAACTAGGGCTCACTCTAAGCTATCCAGTAACATAGGTAGATCTTTAATTACTGATGATATTGATTATTGGTTATATTGCTTAGCCCTTTTAGAAGGAACGCTGTAACTGGACCAGTGCTATCACACAGGGACACAGAACAGGCTGAAATAAATATACCCTGATGGACAGTGGGTGTATTCCTTGGTGAAAAACAAAAGGAGAAGAGACATAGCTGTAACACAGAGCGGCCTCCAGAGTCACAACAGGTCACGCTCACTGCTGGGCAAACAACCACCCAACAATTACCGTCTGTGTGTTTACCTCGAGAACAATCCGGCCCCAGGAATCCGGGGAAACAGTGGCATATTCCTGAGAGACAGTCTCCGTTTCCATGACAATTCTGAGGACACTCCATAATCGACTCTGATTTACAGAAGGAAAAAAAGGAAAACAGTCAGTGAGTTTTTAAGGGTGCAAGTTAATTGGATAGGCTGGATGTAAGTGTATATCTAAGGAAAGCACACACACACACACACACACACACACACACACACAACACTGGGAGATGGGTCCTCGGTGGTTGCCGTAGTGACTGCAGTCGGACCAATCAACAGATTCTAACATCCAATTACCCTGCTGCCTCTCGCCTTGTCAGAGCTGGCTCTCTGCCATAACTAACAGAGCATTTCCTCTGCTCACGCACCTCCCACTGAACTAAAATTAATTTCATTCCATTATACTGCACAGTATTTTTCTCTAAAAATGTACAGTCTAAAAAATATATAACATAAATCAAATCTTTTCTTGGATTAAATGGCTTTTGGTATCTGTTATCTTTTCAGTTTGGCACATTGTACTTTTATAAATTGGAATTGACTAAAGAAATTTTACATAATGATACATTTTAATACAGGTGGACACATACTCATATAATATAATATTCAATATTCTCAAGAGATCCAGTCCAGAAGGTGTTTATTCTACGTCCGTTGGTACTTAGAAAATCAACTTGAATGCACAAGGACCAAACTTTTTATTTTCATAGAAGAGAAAAAGAGCTCAGATAGCTGGCTTGACTACTTGCATATTGCACACATATTTATATTTAACTACAAAAATATAAAAATGTACATGCTTTTAATTCTTCTGTGCCCTGTCTGCTCTCATTGGTCACCATTCCTCTAATCAATATTCTCTTTATCAAGGCTCTCTTTAATGGCAATATTATCTGGAGAACATCCATTACATTGCTGTACCGTTCCTAAAGTATAACAAAACTGTAACACACCTATTACGATGGTGTTGTACGAGACTTGTTCCGTGTTGCGTCCGTCGTTGTAAAAGGCCATGTGCCAGATGCCGGTGTCCAGGTAGTGTATGAAGCCCGCCTCGTGCACGTTGACCGAGCGGGCGTGTCTGCTTCCCGACGGCGACTCCTCGTCATGTGACACGGACAGGAACGAGTGGCTCACGTCCGCATCGCTCAGGGCTCGCTTGTCTTTGGAAATGAGACGACTGCCATCCAACAACTCCACAAAGTCGTACTGGGGAAAAAAAAAAAACACATTAACATTTATTGTTCCCTTCTACAACTATTTAAGTTCCTAAAGCCCCTTTTCTGCTCCCTTAGTCTCAGATTTCTTCGCTTAACCAGCAGTTTTACTAATCTTTTACATGAGTTATTACATGCCAGCCAATTACTTACTCTGCTGAAGAATTATTTTTCATGGAGCAGGCCACTGTTTAAGAAGAACAACAACACTATTTTTTCCTCGTAATCCTTTTAAATTCTTAAATATTTGTTTTGGCTCTTGACTTTATATTTGTTTAATGAAGAGAGTTTGCTTTAATCAGTTATAAAAACTAACGCTACTATTTGGCTAACTTCACCTTGGGACCAATTTAGGTCTCCTTCCATATGGAGCAGCACAAGTAGGGTAATGGCCACACTGCAGATGCATATTTCTTAACTTACTGCCCTCTGCTTCTCACAAATGTAGATTGTAAGATAACTCTGAAAACAAAAGCCAGCCATTTATTTGAATGTACGTTTGTCAACCTTGCTTACAGGTAAATATTAAGGTGTAGTCAATACTTTCTGGTACCTTGTTTATTCCCTACAGTACATAATAATTGTAGTCTCACAGTCTGGGAACAAATGGAGAATGTACTACTTTGAATGGGGCAAGTGAAATAGATTTAAACACTACATAGTTCATTTTAATGTTTGGTCCATAGAGAATTGTTTTTGCCAAAGTGCTATGGTTCATTTCCTGCCTTTGGTTAGTTTTTCAGGCTTCTTTTTATTCTCACCATTCGAACTGTAGCAGGGTTTTGCACATTCACACCTCCCCAAACTAACCTGACTTTCTGAGAAAACGACCTAAAGTTTGAATAAAGTGGACCAAACATGGCTGGTGTGAACTGAGGTGCTTGTAACTGGGGAAGATCTGGGGTTGTATAAATGAAGGAACAGAATAAAAAGCAGCCATGTGTTGGAAAGAAAATGCATTTATATACCTTCTATGTATAAAATGTGCTTATAATGGCAATTTTGTTAGTTGTTGTAAAAGTGTGGCTCCATTGATCATCAAACACAACACTGTCTGTTCCTCTAAACTGTGGCTGTGCTGAGATTTATTGACAATATGGAATAAGTTATTTATCCCAAATTCATAGACTTCCTTTTATAGACTTTATAAATGCGAGCTTTAAAAGTGAGATTGAAGACTTCCCGTGTGACTGTCTAATTTAACACGACTACCTTTTCCAAACTGTTACATGAGGGCCCACTAAAAGAGTTAATGGAAACTCGGGATGGATGGATTAGGTTATGACAAGGACACACACACGCGGCCGCCCGATATTTAATGTGTGAACACTGAGTGGTGCTGGGGGGGGGCATTGTATCAAGCTGTCCTTTAGTGATAAGTGGATTAGTCCCCTGATAAAAGAACAGATTCCCCACACAGAGATGTAAGTGCAGTCATTAAATGGATGGTTTAAGTTTGTAAGAAGCTTATCTATTTCATTATGAACTAAGAATCCATAAAGCAGTTGACCCGGACTCTCTGGCAAGGTTGTAAAGGGGATTTGCGTTTTTGATACTTTTGAGAAAAAAAGAAAAAAAAGGGTTACAACTTTGTTCAAAGACGAGGTCAAGCAGCTCTTAAGCTTTAAGCCTGTCTTTTTTCTTCTCTTGTTTATGATTCTTAGAGACATCTTAAAAATATGCAAAATATAAGAAATATTGTCTCCAGGTAGATGCAAGATAATGTGTCTTACCTGTGTATGTGATGGAGGAAGGCCTTTGCGTCCATATACGCCAACAAGAGCATCTCTCTGGACCGAGATGTTGAATTTTAAAAACTGGGGCTGATCGATATAGAGCTGGGACCTCCAGAACACACCTGTGTCAAGAAACATAAAAATCCATTTTGGTTCCGATAGTCCAATAGTAATAGTCTAAATTTACCATAAAAGTTTATAAATACACTGATCAACCATAGGACAGAACAGTCAGGTGAATACAGGTTTCCATTGTCAAAATAAATCCTAAATAAAGATATGGTGTAGAATTGTATTTTCTTATTTTTTCTTTTTCTTCTTAAAGTTGGAGCAGCTCGGTTGATTGGACAAAGAGTGCTTACATGAAAATAAAGCAGGGATTTAAAAAGTTAAATTGAAAATTTTTAAGATTTATAAATTTGTTCAAAAACAAAGCTCCTGTCAATTTCAGTTTCCAGGCACAGTTCTTATTTTGTGAAATACAGACAAGCTAAAATGTAGAAAACTGGTGCAGCGTTCTGACTTCACATTTATGAACGCTGGATATAAACCTTCCTGTTTATTTCCCCTGCTCACGTAGCAGTGGGAATGCAAGCCTCTACAGGGGTTACTCATACCAAACCTCGCTGCACAACCTGTACCTCTAGTGGGAACCTATTATGAGCTCTTTAAGTGTAACACTGAAAAAAAAAAAAAAAAACACATTTGAAAAGAGCTTCAACTTTACAGATATTTTGACAACGTTATCAAGTCAAAGCAATTCTAAGTCACCCGTTTATAATTTTCCTGCTTCCAATTTGACTATTTAAAAGGAAAAAAAAATTATACAGCACTCACTGTTGCCTTGGCTACCAGATATTACCATTAAAAAACCCCACCAGTGTTTAAAATAGCCCGGTCAATCCTTATGCAGTCGACAAGCCCACTAGAAAATGTTTGAAAATTGGAATTTAAATTGGAATATTAATGTCTGAAATCAATATTCCACATCCACCCATTACTTCTTCTCATTACTTACAACAAAATGGCACACAATCTTCTTTTAATTCAATCAGAAACATCTATTCCAGGAGTTCATTTAAATGCTTAAACCTGTTTCCACACTCATTAAAAGCAGACGTGTTTGGTTTGTGTGATTTTTCACAGTTGACTGTATGTTTTCTGACCTGGTGGCACGTCTTGTATGGCTCGTCTCCCCACGTCCACCTCTCCTGTGTCGATGGTGTTGTTTTCTACAAGGTACATTTTTCCTGCAAAGAAAGAGAAAAATATATGCAATTATTCTTCAATTACAACTTATTTTTCAACAAGAATGACCATAAATCGAGCTGAAAAATTACACTCTTGTTATAATCTCTGTTTGGAAGTGGTCCAACGCTGTTCAAAGTTTGTAATTTCAGAAGCCCTTCCTGTTCATAACATTATACGTTAACTTAAACCAGGACATCGAGGCCATAAACCACCTCTGACTCAGCTGCGTGTGTGCGCGTCTGTGCGGCCCGGCCTGCACAGTATTTACGGGCGTCTAGACGTTACGCACGTTAGTTACGCTCATATGAGCTGTGAACATGTGGCACGAGACGTCAAGAGCGGCTCAACACACAACCACGGAGCGTCACAAAAGACTCACACTGCTGGCCTCGCTCCCAATTTCATGGTAAACTAATGGCTGGTAATAGAGCACCAGATATACCTGGGTCACACACACTTCGATATATCAACAGCCAGCAGAAGCAATTAGAGAGAAACAGGAATCACGACTTGAACCATCAATTCAAGAATATTTAGTTGTAATGAAGTTGATCTGCACAAACAAGGGCTGGAAGCACTGCAATAAATCCTTCAGTTCTCAAACAAACTAACATGGCAGCCCAAATTGAAAACAGATTTGATGTCTTCAATCTTAAATGTATCAGTGAATATGTTTATCGGGGTTAAGTGGCATAAACAAAAAAGGCAATGTTTACCCTTCTACCTGTTAAGCTCAATTATAGCCAGGATTTACTGAAGAAGACAGAGAGCAACGAGGAAGAGGCAGGCCGTCTCGACATGTGTGAACACGTGGTTTAATAAAGGTTTGACAGGCAGTGCTTTTATTAACGCTCACCTTCAGCCTTTGTCTGGTATCATATCTTGTCCAATTACACTGTGAGAATAGGCTTTTCAGTGCGTTACTGGTTCCAATTAAAACCCAAGATATCAACATATTAACCTTTGCTTATATTAAATTGCTTAAATTAAATATAGCTTGCACATTGAAACAAATAATTAGACAGGTGTACACAGCACAGGGTAATAGCTTTTGTCAGAGATCCATGTGTAAGTGGTTTATTGAATGGTATTAACCAGGGCCATGGGCAGGAAAAGATTATTAAGAAGAAAATAATTAAATCATTTACTTGATATTTAATCAATCAAATAAACGATAAAACATTTAATACATTAATTAACCCATGCAATCTTGTTTGTCAACTTCTTTTAATTTAAGTAATATAATAAAAACAAAAAGAAAAATATATCGTACCCAACAGAAGTCAAAAGTGCAATTCCAGTTCATTGATATTTAACTCTCTGAAAAACAAACAAAAAAACCCCACTATGCCTACATCTTGGAGGAACAGACAAGAGATACAGTATACATTATGTTAATGTGTATGCGCCAAAGTTAATAATAAGTTATACGTTAATGCCCGTCCAACAAATGCTGCTCTTTCAAAAGTATTGTGTTCCTATGTGCAACTCTATTATGCAGAGGAATGTAAATATATAGTCTTGCTTTTAAACTTGCAGCTGCGATTCTGAGCGTCCATATGCATATTCCAGCATTCACATTAACTTTGTGGCCCTGCACCATGTACACAACAATCAAACAGCAAGTATACAGTATATCCAGCCTACGTCTCCATAAAACCCATTAGAAAATGCAATTCTGTTGTTTCTGCAGCTGCCCAGAGCGGACAAACTGAGCACAGCTAGAAGAAAAGCTCCTTCACGTTTGTTTATGCATGACGAAGAAATGTATATTTAAATAGATTTTGTTATTCTTTTTATCCGACTTATTTTAAAATAAATGTATTAATAAAATAATATATAAATGTTAGCTGACCTTTTTTACTGGATTTGTTTATTATAAAATCAAAGTTTTACTCATTTAAAAAAAATATTTATATCTCCATATATATATTTTTTATGTTTGATGTGTGTTTGAATTAAGATCCTTAATTTAACAAATTAGTGTTTTAAAATATTAATAATGTGCTGCTGGACTACAGTGATAGCACAGTTTAGGGTTCGTTTGTGCCCAGTTGGAGGAGTGTGTTTTCATTGGTGGAACCACACCGAGCAGAAAAAACACAGCATTATGAGCTGCTCGCTGGGCTTGGAGTGCTCTGTTAGAAGGAAGTGGCATCCTGGAGTTATCACAGAAAACAGAGCGAATGTTTGGAAATGGAACTGAGCTCAGCTGGGAACTGATGGCTCCACAGAACAACTCGAGTGTAGTCCTTGCATTTTTGTACAGACATCTCCCGTAGACACAAAAGAAATATGAAAAGTAACACTTTTTGTACCATTAGATGTAATCATGAGCTTCTCAGTCCAGTTCAAATTGTAATCAGTGTAATTCAGAGTTCTGCAGTTTTATATTTTCCTCACACTAGCAACACTGGCATCTTGTCTTGATATGTAGAACAAAATAATAAAACATATCAAAAGAACATAAAGAACCGTTTAACAAGTTATATCAATTTAAAATAATGATGCTAGAAAATCATATTCTGTTTTCACAAATGTGTTTTAAAGCAGCTTTGGGTTAATCTGGAAAAAAGAAGCAGAGAAAAGAAAGAAAACAGTATCATGTAATCATCGAAATCACAGCGTGTGATAAATGGGTAATCTGCAAATGAGCGTGGTAATAACTTAAATGCTGTTACAGATGTAAGTGCCCCGGGTTAACAAGTGGACATAGGCCTTGGGTAAATGCTGAATCCAAATGAACTGTGATAAATGGGACAGATTATAGAAATGAAAATGTTGTGTTTTTAATTTTCTATGGGCCATAAATCAAAAAACTCACAGTGTTCCTTTAAGTAATAGCATTTGGAAAGAAATATGTTTTATGCAATATAAATGTATTCAGCACTTTTTAAAATGTGGGAACACTTATTATTCAAACCAGTGCTGCATTAATAAACCTGCTGTATATAAGGGCAATGAAGTGGCTGTCACTCTGTTTGAGGGAGACTCTTGTGCTGATTTAATGTGCCCCTTGAATAGTCCTGGTTTCTGAGTTAGTAAGTATTATAATTATTATTTTTTTAAATTGAATTTTGTCTTACTTTTGGTGTCTGTGACCTTTCTGATGAATATTAACACTGCTCTTCAACAACTCAGTTATTCAGTGGCAAAAATATTTTGTTGTCCTTTGACATGAAACAAACCAGAATAAACATTACATTTATTTTTAATTAAAAATCCATTGCTCTATTTAGTCAAATATTTAGCTTATGTTAAATTGTTTTTAATTTATATAGCGCTTTTTTGTTCCCTCTTGGTCACACAAAGCACTTTACATCATGTGTCTTTTCAGCCCATTCACACCCACCTTTGTAGCCACAGCTGCCCTGGGGCATACTGACGCACAGACACACGGCAACAGCCTCTTTAACCGCCACCAAACATGCCCCGACAATCACACTCATTCATACACCTGCTGTGGCCCTGGAGACAACATGGGTGAAGTGTCTAACCCAAGGACACTGGGGAGAGCAGGAATCAAACCGCCAACCTTTCGGTTCTAGGGCGACCTGCTCTACCTCCTGAGCCACCTGCCTCTGCTTTTACTGAAAAGTTTTTTTTTCTCCCAGAATGACAGAATTATATTTTTCACAGATCATTGCAATATCCTGAAACGGGGTGGGCAAATATTTTTCCCCAAGGGCCACATTAGAACATGGAACTCTTGTGGAAGGCCAACACAGGACCAAACACGTTTATTTTGCTTATAGGAAAGGTTTTTACTGTTTGGAGCATGTAGTAGTGGAATCAACTGATTGCTGCAAAATATTGAAGGAAAAGGCAAAATATAAGCAGTGTTTAATCCTCAATAAAAAATTAGTAAATGCTTGGCGGGCCACATTGAACAGCCTAATGGTCCGCATGAGGCCCCCGGGTCTTAGTTTGCCCACCCTTGTCCTAAAAGGTAATTGCTCTGAATAATATTGTCCGCATAAAGTGATGTTTAAATGGCTTTTCTCTTGAATGTAAACCTGCAAGATGCAATGAACTGTGACAAGGAACTGCCACAGGAAAAAAATAAATAAATATAAAGAAAGAAATGAATAAATATATCCGCCAGAAAATGTGTAACCTCTGAGCTTGTGTTCAGACGATAGCAGATGGTCAGGTAAACACTGCGGGTTACAGTGAGAAAGCCACATTTAGATCTGTTTTGTGCAAATTGTCTCACAGGATGCACAGAGGAGGAGGTGTTCGGAGGCAGGAATTACACGTTTATATAGGACAACAAGTTTACGCTACAGTGAAAACACAAGGGTAAAAGCAATGCACATCATTTAAACATCAACTTTCAAATGCAATGTGACTGAAATCCTAAAGTACTTTATAGAGCTGCTTGTAATTAGGACTACGTGGAACACTGGCCAAGCACATGTTGAACTGAACAGCACCACAATTTAAAATAAAACTTCGACTGGGCGTGTGAAAGACTATGTGAATACAAGCAGCTCTTTGTTAAATAGATTTTTGATATTGGAATAATAAGATTTGCAATATTTTGTGGAGCTTACTTTAATGCTTATGTAAACCAACACATCCACTTTATTGCTTTTCTGCCAAATCAAACCACATTAAAGCCCTTCAAATGAATGACACATTGCTTTTAAAACTGACATGATTCACACACAGTTCTTTGTGTGGGACGCCGTTTTCAATTTGATTTATGAACGATACAATAAATATTTACTTAAACATCTGTGCTTCATTTGATTTTGAAAAAGATCATTATATAAGTCTGCCATTCAGAGGCTAGCGACGTCACCAAAGGACTCTTCTAAGTCAACAGAAGGTCACCCGTTAATGTGGCTCCTGATGCCCTGAATGCTGGGTTTTTAGAGGACGCCAGGACATTTGGACAAGAGCTGACTTTCTGCTGCTCCAAACAAACCTTCCCACTTCCTGCACTGGCACCGAACATGAATTAATATTGTAGTTTAATGAAAGCAGTAAATAGAAGGCCGCGCTGTCGCTGCCCGGTGGTAAACATCCAAACATGAAAAAAAAAGGGCCGCAAATCACTCCGGTTCGAGGAGTTTTGGGAGGACACTTCCCAATATAAATCTGCAGCTGGGGAACCAATCTGGGGTTTATTGGAAGCATCACTGCATGATGAAGCACTTAGAAAATCACACGTTGAAGCTATTTCACTTCAAGGGGCTGTTTCTGTTAACTATTATCATAAACCCGTGCACTCATTACTTTGTGGTGCCGTTCATTCTAGACTTGGCACCTCAGCCTTTTGTTCAAAACACTTGACAGCAACAAATGACAGAAAAGAGCCAATGAAAAAGGAAAGTTTCAGTTGCAGTTTTAACTTCCTGTTCTTAAAGCTTTCAGAATGAATAAGCCTCATTCACTGAGCTCTCTTTTGAAACAAATAAATACAGTTCAAATTTAACAATCATGCTCTAGTCCACTGGTTTTCCTAATTCTGGTTGTGTCTCTTTAACACTTTATACTTGACATTACACTTATGTCTATACATAAGCATAGGCACGGTGTTCCAAATGTTAATAACAGACTAAATGTTTGCACAATCACTTCACAAGGACACACATTTAAGTTTAAGTCCTGCATTGACTTTAAGGAGGAAAATACACCTAAGATTTTAATGTGTGAGGGCTATAATATATTTTTTCAGCATTAATTATATCTCCTGAACTTATCTTGGCTACAAAGCTATATTAGAGCCTGTGTGCTTTCTTTTGGGGCCTGCGACTCACGGTGTAGGCTGTATTCTGTTTAATGAACATCAGTTTGTTGTAGGACGTACAGAGATGACGGTTGGCAGTTAGGCTTGAGGGCAGCGTTACGACATAGTGCAGCGAATCAGACTTTGATTGAGTAGCGACACCTGTCCGGCTCTCGGTGTCGAGTGTGTCCTTCAGTACAGGTCGGCTGCCAGTTCCACTCAGTCCTCTCATACATAACCAATCTGCCCGCTCTGTTCCCACTCAATCAGCAGCCTCCACCAAGTGGATAAGAATGGAGCAATCATTTCTGACCTTTTTTCTTTTAGCAGAACATAAAATGTATATGTAACATTTGGTCAAACTGTGCCGCGACTAAAGGAGTAAAAATGTCACTTCCTGAGGCATGAGATGTTTTTAAAATAGCCCTGAACACTGCTGGGAAAAAGTACTCTGAGGAGATTTAGGGAAAGGAGTCCAACCTCCTTTTAAGCTAGTGTAAAATATCTGCCCCACTGCAGAGGATGAAGAGTCACCTGCACTGAATTCTGAGGCTGAATGACTTTCTTGTCACTTTCTCTTTAAAGAACACTTTTCATGTAAATAGACAAGACTTCAAAAGGTGAAAATCCCCTTTGGACTGAACCTTTGCTGCTTTCTTGTCAGAAGATAACAAGTATGTTTGAAAGCAGGAACTCACCATTGTCTGTAGACACCATAATGGTGTTGGGAGTGGTATCTCTTCCCCCGCCTCCATTTTCAAATGCACCGTATCCCTCGCTCTCCTGAAGCTGCCAGTTCAGACCGAACAGGTGCATGGCTGCAGACACAAACAGGGAAAGAGAAAGGTTATTGAGGTTCACTGACAGGCGCTTACAATAAAATGTTGAGGAAGGAAAACCTTAAATGATAATATGAGTTCAGAGAAGGGGCAAATCTGCAAATGTAGACGCATGAGGGAAATATAGAAGGAGGAAAGTGAATAGAACGAAATTTGGCACCACAGGGGAATGTAGGGCACTTTATGTATTTTATGAAAACAGACATATCTCTGGAAGTCTAGATTAAAAATACTGCACAAATCGAATTACAAAAAACAAACACAGAACTTTGTGTATCATTTTCAACCCAGTTATTGAGAAATGTTATTTCAACAAATCTTTGTTTTCCAACTCAACTGTCTTTGAGTTTCTTGTATGAGTTTGACAAAGTTAAATCAATGGGACATAAAACCCAGGAAAGAGTCTGAGTCACAAGGACTTGTCGTGTCACGAGGGCACATAAGGATTGGGAAGTGGTTGAATTCTGGAAGTGTATGTAAAAGGCTGTAAAAAATCTATCTCTGTGTCTGTGCCTACACCTCTCCCTTCAACCAGGTCTCTGGTCCAGATATTTTGGTTTCCACAAAGTAGTCCAGACCCCACACGGTGAGTTTTGGGACCCCATTAATACAGAAAAAACATGCTCCCCTCAGCACACACGGGTGTCCAGGGATGGATGAAGTGAAGTGTGCTAGCATCAAAGGAAGCCCGCGGCGGCTAATCTGACACAACGCAACACAGCCCTCACCTCTTCCACCTACGCCTCCTGTCCTCTGGGGGTGTGCTTGAACGTCTGCATGTGTGTTTGAAGGTTGGTGTGTGTTTGTGAACAGCTCTGTTTGTGTGTGAGCCCTGCGGCACACTCACCAAAGCAGCTGTTGAATATCATCTTCTTATTTGTTATTCTTCTTTCCACATCTTTTTCCCAAATTGAGTTGTAAACTTATTTTTCTAAATCCAATAATCAGTCAGATTGTTGCAAGCACATACAGCCATTTTTATTCCCCGACACCTCTCCCTCCTTCAGTTTACTCTGTACTGCGATGTGCTGACTGCCTGATGAATAGCTGCAGAGCTGATTTGGCATTTTACAATACGACGCGGAGAAAGGGGGAGTTCGGTTTTCTGCTTTGCCTAGTCAATCCGCAAGAATCACATGGCCTAATTAAACAGGCTGTCGTTTGGGTGCACACTGATGGGTCGACGTTACACCGCGTCTTCCATCCTGGGACGAGACACCGAGGCCTCGCAGTCGCTGCTACAGGCGAGATTAAAAGCTACAAGCAGATTCAGCTTCTTAGAAGGTCTCAGCGGCAAGGGCAACAATAATTTTTGCCCTGGGGGTGGCGCTCCGTAACAAATGTTACAGGTGAATGTGGCTTTGGCTCGGTGTAAAGTTAATTAGGGATGTTTTATTACAGCGTTTTGTCATTTTTATTTCTGGAGGAAGAACATTAAAACAGTGTGCCGTCATTTTCTATTTGATAGATTTTTAGCAAATTAAAAAAAAAAAATGGAACAAAGTCAAGACAAACTGAAGACAAATTGTGCTTTAATGGCGATAGTGTGAGCAGCTCGTGTGGAGAGTTTCTGAGTAATGCCGTCGGTAATAAAGTGATCCAACACCTGGATTCAGGGCCACCACGATAACGTTTAGCCTCAACCACAACAAAGCTTTTCAGGTGTTAGTGTGCACAATGATATTTCCTGTTTCTTGTTGTATTTAACCTATAAATCATTCTGAACCATATGAATAAGCAAAACAAAAAATGGAAAAAGAAGGTACGCAGGCCTCAATACATGTGTCATTAGCAAATAAAAACATGTGTATGCTGTCAGTGAAAGGATAGAGAACATGTCTGAGTGGATTAATATGTAGCTGTTCTGTAAATATACATTATAATTTAGACTACCCTGGAAATATGTTGTAATGGACTTGTAAACAATGCCAAATGACAGTCACAAAGTCACGAATGGTTTTAGGACCCATGCTTCCTCTTCAACTGAGATCAGCCTGACAGGATAAGAATAAACAAGAGTAACCACAAACCCTACAAACAACCTACAGCTTAAGGGCAATGCGAAAATACGTGAAGCTTCATAGTGTTTTTGCTCTGACTGCTGATGGCAAACACAACAGCCATAATACTTGAGAAGAACAAAAGTATATTTTGCGGTTGTTGCTGTGGTGACCATGTTTGGTGAAAAGGTCTAAGCACACGGCCATTACTGACAAATCGTTGAGAGCCTTGACACCTTATACTCTTCAGAAATAAAACATTAGCATTATTAGTATTCCACCGAGATGGACACACAGATAAATAATGACCTTCTTCAGTCAATATGCAATCAACCTTGCATTCTTGAAATACAGTATACATTTAATATTACGTTTTTGACATTCATTTCTTTGTATTACCCACAATAAACTATATTTCATGGACAGTTTCTAAATAAAACGTTTTCTCTCAAAAACATCTGCCAAATTCGAAGACAAAATTTTACTCAAATAAATGGAAATGTAAATTTAACTGTAAGGCGCCGCATATAAAACAGCGAGTATAAGACATCTCATCAGGTCCTGTCTACATCAACAGCCTTTGGAGATGTGCTCACCTGTGGACAGCTCTGAGCACGTCACTTTACACCCGCCATCACCGAGCATCTCCTCTCATTAAACAAAGAATAATACGTATCACGCTGTTGGCAAGCTAATGAGTATGCACTTCCTGTCACACGGAGGATGTTGGCTGACAGTGTCTACATCTGTGTACACATCGTAAAACTGTGGACACGCCACACACAGGGCCATCAGATTGTAAATAAAGCTGTGAAGCCTTATGGGTGCAACGAGCGTGTGTTTAAAGTAAAGGTCAGTGCTCAGTGGGTGGAGCTTTTAAATAGATGACCATGTATTTGTCACTGATGGTCATAGAGGCCATTATACAGTACAGTGGCAGAAGTTTGACTAGGAAGTATTTTTCAATTAACAGCAAAAAGACACCGCTGAGAGGGTTTAATATACTGTCAACAGCGAAATTATGCAACAACACAGAATCTTCCACATGTGGAGAATAAACTTGCTACTTGTTATTTAAAAAGATATTACTTCAGAACAGATAGCATAGCATAATGCATTGTGGACTATGGGGCTACTAAATGGGAACATCTTCTTTTGTCATTTTATATGTCTCGCTTTGATTTGTCGCCCAGAAACACATACCAGGTTCAAAGTTGATATAATTTATTTTCCGCTGTCATGGAGAAAGCAAAGGGTCAGTGCTTTGTGTTTTCCCAAAACTGAAACTTTTTTTTTTTTTTACAAGGACAGTCATATAATAGATCTATCAATGTCGGTTCTGGCTTTTCTGAAGCTTCCGATGATATATTCCAAAACTAGGCGCAGAAGAATAAAATACCTGAGGTCATTAGAGCGGAAGCTTTGTAAACATTAGAGGTTCTCTCAGTGGAAGAAGACATTAGGAAGCTTTGTAAGAAGATACATGTAAAATCAAATCCATGTGGTATATATTATTTTATGGTTGGTATTAGACCATTATGAGTCTGCTGTAAACTATAAACAAACGTATTTTATGAGCCGTAGAACTGAGAAAGAACTGAGAAAGTCATATTTGGGTTTTTTTCTGTAGTCACAATGTCTGCCAAACTTTCACTGATTTCAGAAAAACAGTAGAACAATGTCATCAAAAGTGAAACAATGTTTTCTGTGGTTACAGTCATGGATGGACTGTATATTTGTCTGAAAACTATGCACAATATTTATGTGGAGAAAGCGAGGAGAAGTAACGCTGGGGAAATGTCTGTCATTGTATAAGTCAGAGTTTTCCAATAGCTTTCTAATTTCTAGCTGAGGCAGTGCTAACACATGATTTTAAATAGACTGCCTACATGGTCCTGGTTCCACAACTTAATTAAAAGTCCATTTTTCCATGTGTTTTTCTTACTTATGTGTTTAAATCCATGCAGTGTATGTTATATTATTGTCCTTATAGCCACATTATGGAGCTTATATATATCTGCTGAGCACATGATATAACTTGTTTTTGATTGGAAAGAGACAGATCTAACCCAATGTTGTTTTATGACCAGGTCTTGAAATAATTTTGTTTCCAGTTTCTTACTTTTACGGGTCAATCAGAGGTAGTTCAATGTATAATGATCAAGGCAATTGTCCTGATAAAAAGTACCAATAAAGATGAAAAGCAAAGCAGTATTCTTGCAGTGAAAGGGCAGAAAGTTGAACGCCCCAGTGCACGATAATGTAACAAGTTTGAGCATAATCTTCAGCCCCAAAAAAGTGCTCACTTGGCCACAATGTGTGCTATTATTGGACACAAACCAGCTCGTCAAGACACAGGTAAAAGCCGTCATGTGCTGGCTCAAAAAAAGAAGGGAATATGGTATTCTCCTGACTCATGGCAAATATTACAGAGAGAGTCATGTCAAGGACCAATTACTGATTCAACTCGGGAACATTTAGAGAGAGAGACCCCAGCCGTGCTCACCGCTTCCACGTACACACTCACTAACACAGATTTCTCACATACGTACACACCTCAGTGCCTCATTAAATTAGAGCCATGCTGTGCTAGCCCGTTACCCACAACCCCTCCTGGTGAGGACAGGAGCAGAGGGTCATGGGAGAGTGCTGGCTAATCGACAGGAGCCCGCCCGTGTGTGTGTGTGCATACATATGTGTGCGAGAGATAAAGTAAGAGGATAAATGGCCATGGAAACAGTCATACTTCACTGGATTCTCGCTAACACAACCTTTTTAGGAAATTTGGGAATTAACAATGGAGGGGTTATTTGGGGCTTTTAACAAATTTATTTTTTGAAATTAATTCAGTCTCTGGAAATGACTCAAAGAGACACGCTGGTTTTTGATTTCCTCTGAAAGGAGAGAGTAGATGTAGTGGAAGTTGGGTGTTGGCTCTCTTTATGCGGCCAACCTGCACCGTAGGAAGCCGTGGTTGAATGACGGGTTGCCATGGCAGGTCAATTTCCCGATACGAGAAGTTGTGTGAAAGTAGTAATTAGTGATTACAAGTGGATGTGAGACGAAGACCCAGTGGTGGAGAGCATCCTGATGAGCCTCATTCAAAGATCGCTGCAGCGAGTGGACTCCCACGATCGATGGAAGACAAAGTATCCTACTGTGTTAAAAGCAGGACTGGAATCAGAAACCTGGCCAGGGCGTCCCACTTTAACTGTGTCCAACTGATCCTGGTTCAGCTCTAATAAGACTGGCACTCGCTGAGAGGGGCTACAGAGACTGAATGCAACACATAAAAAGCAGGAAATGGGTTTAAGAGAAACCGGCAAGATGATTGAGTATACAGTTTTGGGATAACAGGAAATGTTCTGCTTCATATTGACTCTTGATTCATTTTTTTAAACAATCTGAATCAGATACGTTTAACTGGACTACATGCTGTTATGTGTAAATGTGTTATTCAGTGCTAGGAGTCATCAATGCCTAATTCACTCACATGTCTTAGTTTGTCATCTAAAGTTGTTCCTGTAAATGTTTTAATTTTATCACTATACTTTAATTTGTGGGGCCTTTGCAGTATACATGTGCCACATAACATATAAATCTGTGTAAATGATGACTAAGGCCTCTGTTTAAACATTAAATACTATCACATTGACTGACTAAAGGGCTTTTGGATATATTTTCATCATTGTCATATTTTTGGACATGTATCTATTATCTGCTTTTTTTTTTTGTATTAAAACCAAAGTTACCATTTAACCAATTAATTTACGTAGTTACAAAAGTTTAATCCATTAAAATAAGGGCCAGAATATAAAATGTCAATTATAATCTCAAACACAAATGTTCTAATTCAAAATTTTTGTTAGCACTGCTTTTGGTTGAACTTTTAAATGTGCACAAAACATCTGTGTTGTGTTTTGATCCTATTGTGATATGTTTCCCGGTTCAAGATCTGTTTCTTTTTTTCAATTATGGTAATTATTTTACACTCCTATTACAGGAACAAAGTGAGCAGTGAGCGTGGCGTGTGATGGAGTGGATCTGATAAACCGCTCTCAGTGAGTGGCGCATAATGCCGAGCTTTATCTCTGTTCCAAAACTATCTGACTGAAACCTAATGAATGAATTCCAGTGCGCTTGCCAGTTCCAGTCACAAAGAGTGCAATAGCATTACTGAAGAGGAGTGTAACAGGGCATGTAGCTGCCGAGTGTTTGTTCAATACAAGGCCTTGGTTTATGAGCCGCAGCTTGGCTCAATTAGTCACACAGGAAGGTTTTATGTGTGTCTTTGTTGGCAAAACACTGCGTATAAGCATAAAGCCAGGATGTCAGGGTGACACAGAAACTCTACCTAAGCAGAAAGAGTTGACCCTTTAAAACTTTAAATTTGAGTTCTTAGGCTGTTAAACAGAAGGGCAACACTCACCTATAGTGCAGTCATATGACACTTGAGCACATGCAGCTGAAATTTTAATGTCGTGCCATTATGTCAAATATATAAGCCATGGTTTTATCAACATTGAATTCAGACACACGTGTGGATAGACACAAGCCAGCACTCCACTTTTTTCTGTTTATCTGAACTATAATTATGCTAGCATTGAATTCAGCTACAATTAAATAATTCAGACTTACAGAACTTGTCTTTAATTCACTTTGACCAAGCTCTACTTCCCATTGAGCACATCTTAAAACTAACATAAAACTTTCTTTATTCTCTCTTAATGAGCTTAATTATATAAAAGAAAATCACGGAAAAGCTACAAGGTTATTTCTGAAAATACAGAGCAGTTTGCAAGAAAGATATTAAGATGATAACAAAAGCAGAATGGCTGTGTAATTGGTACTAATTTTGTTATTAAATCTCTGACAGCCAATCAGCTGTGACCTATTCAGTTGTGTAAGGTATGCCCTCTACACGAGTGCCCTCTTTGGTAATGGTTTTCTTATACAGCTCATACGTCACATGAAGGTGCATTTATCAAACCGTTACTTCTGCTGTTTGCCAAGTTTTGTCAGTGTGATTGATTAGACACATGCTTTTTAGAGATTTAAAATCAAAATTAAGGCAAAAGAAGACCAAAAAATGACTTTAATTGCCCAGGTGGGATTGTTTAATATAAAATAATGTAAAAGTCAAGGCCAGCATAGCTCTTATAATTCTATGCATATACTCCAAATATAGCATATGTGTCATCTAATGAATAAATTGAGACGGGCTCTAAAAAAAGACGTGGTCTTTGCTATCATCACTACTCAAAATGTAAAATAAAATCCACAATACATAAGATTTTTTGTTGATTTTTAATCTGTAAAGAATAAATAAATAAATTCAATCAATGTCCATTTAATAGACATAATGGTAGCTGTGGTTTAGAACCTTTTCCGGTGCCAGCCACAAGGAGGCAATTGACATTTCTTGGCCTCACTACTTAAAACCAGTCCCACCATCTCTCGTCCTATAGAGTCTCACGTCTATTTTTCATCTGCTGTTCTGTAGTGCTCGGCTGATGAAACCTTCACAGTATGAGTCTACCATGTGAGGGAAGGTCTTTGCCAAGAAACACACACCTTCTGACGACCTTATATGTCCGGGACAAATGTCAGTGAATTTGGATATTATCCGTTCTGAATCATTGAAGCTGCACCGCCGACACAATGCACAGAGGCTACATTTCCCAGTCGTACTGACACACCACCGGAAATCTTTCACTTCCTCATTTTTCTTTCTCATATTCTTCTCTGTTCTTCTGTCAGAGAGTAATAAAGATGGATATTTTACACATTGTTATTACAAGCATAACAGATTTTTATTTTTTCTCTTCCTACATTGAGCTGAGATTTAGTGGGTCAACGAAAAGAGGGAAGGTTGAGGACAAAAAGGTGCACACACACACTGCAGAAGAATGCTCACATTGGATATGATTGACACATACATAAAGTGGAAAAACACATATGAAAACAGGCATGGATCATGTGTTGTCTGGTACGCCATTATGTCAGCTTGTCAAGGCCAAATGTACTGTGTGTGTCTGGGGTATAGGCTCGTGCCAATCAAAACATGTGCATTTCTGCACTGTTTGTGTGGCTTTCCCTGTGTGTGTCATGAGTATATGTGCATGTCAATCAGAAAAATCCCAGGAAACTCTAAACAGATGCTTCCAAATGAAAAAAAAGAAAAAAAAAAAGAGTACACCTTTCTAACAACACTGCATAGAGGGAGCTGTGGACGGAGCTGGTGGAAAACAATTTTATCTTTTCTCAAAAATACACAGTTGAATGGACACAAACTCTAGCCCATGGCAAGAGATCTACAAGTCCAAGGACCATCTGAGCTCTAGTCATAATTGCCTCTGTTCATTCTGGGAATCAATGACCTTTAGAGAAAATACCACTCTTCCTATGCCTTAACTCCTCTCGCTTCCTCCAAGGACTTTTTAAAATATTCTTATATATATATATATATATATATATATATATATATATATATATATATATATATATATATATATCAATGTGATTATTTTGGTAATTATTATTTCATCTTTAAAGCCATTTGTCAGTTTTTGAAATAATGCCAGAGCACTCTGATCTGAAAAGCACTTCTCAAATGATGCTAATGCACATATAATAGATTCTAAACTGTGTTGTCCGTTTCCTCCATCCTGTAAAAAGAGCATTCCGACGACAGGAGCCTCCTACTGGGAAAAATCTCCATGACTTTTATGCAAATGTGTGTTAGTCTAAGCTGGGCGCCTCTGGTGAGTCCAGACAGGTTGAAGAGGTTAATGACTTCAGCAGCGCTCTCCTCAAATAAGATTGTGGATAAATGTACAATGAGGTCGGCTCCAGAAAAAGTGAGTGTTTGTGGAATTTCATTGTGTTTTGAAAGCTTAGTTTTAGGATGAATGCAGCTAATCAGTGTAATGGTTTATATTTGAATGAAAACGAGGTCTTTAAATAGACGGATTGAAATGAGTTAATTAACAGCACAATTAGCAGTTTTTAGTTTTCATTGTATTCATGAGGCTTTTGTTTCAATAGTTTTCTGATTAATATTAAAACGCCTGATATAATTCAAATAACAGGTAAATTTAGTGATAAATGTAACTGCAGCAATTTATTTTTTAAAGACGTTTGAAGCAACATTGTGTTTATAGCCACTAATTATTTAAAGTGGATGAAGGCGGCCGCTAACTAATATTTGACTGTTATCTTTGACAAAAAAATAAATAAAATCTTTGGTTTGGGTAAGATATCTGTTTTAGAGGATAGTTTGCTTCACTCAGACTTAGCAAAAAGCTAAGTTCACTTTGACTTTGAAGAGAGCCATTGTTTAAAGGAATTAAGCCCAAGTTTTTGAGTTATAAGTACATAATTTTTTTTTTTTTTGTATTTTTATTTTTTTTATTAAAATTCTTCAAAAAATGCACTGGCTTTTTTGTCTGCTCATATTAGAAAAATGCAGACGCCACACAAAAGGAATGTTGGCGACCCGGGGCTCGAACATATGACCACAATGAAAAATATTTAACATGTACATTTATTTTTTTGGAGGTTGTATGTAGAGCTTGTTTCGGCCTCATTGTTTGTAACTTTGCAGTATTTTGATATTCACTCATTTATTTATTTTTAAATATATTTAAATTAACAATTACACATCTTGGTCAATGTCACTTCCATTCTTTCCAAAGTCGGGTTATAACAACATCTTCTGCTTTTTTCTTTTTGCAGCCTTACAAAATTCTTTACTTCTTATAGGAACATGACAAGTTTGAACCTCTATAATGGCTGTTAGCATCACTAGCTTCACACTACTGCTAACTTTGTGACGTTTATGCTCCAGGCTAAAGGGATTTTCTTCCCATATCAGGTATGAACTTCTTGTTTTTTACAGCTCAGTAACTTTCTGTGGGTTACATCTGAGACCTGTGACCAAATATCTCCACTGTCTACGATGAAAATAACTATGAAGACTTTTTAAAATGTGTCAATACAGTACGAATCCAATCAGTGACAGCTGTTTTATGTTTGGGAGCATTAATGAGTAACTTGAGGAGGTGATTCATGCAGTCTGTGTTATTTCTCGGGGTGGGGGAGTTTCTTGGTTTAAAAGGATCAGCTCGGTTTCACCACACAGCTGAGCCACTGCCAAGAGCTCTAACTCACTGTGGCATACCCTCAGGCACCGTGTTTTCATTCTCCGAGTTTACTCCTGCACAAATAAAAGTGTCCACCAAAAGAAAACCCTATCTGTCTGCATAGCTCAACCGAGCCCAAAGTAAGCCATATATACAGTTTATGAATGTGTCACATCTGGCTTTTACCTTGGCTTTTAAGGGATTTAAGGAAAGTTTAAAAATGCATTGAAAAGTTGATATTCGACTGCGTAGGAAACTGTATTTGCCACTGGCTTTGTTGGGCTTATAGAGATTTAGACGGACCTGACAAAGGAAGTGTAAAAAAGCAACAAATGCAATGTTGTGCTGGATTAGTGAACATATTCACATATTTAACACACATTTGGTGCAGGTTATTTGAGTAAAAGATACCAGCTTTTCATCAGTGGCCTCAAAGTCCTGCTGAGAACAAAGCATCCATGTGTCCTGCAAGTCTTTCAATGTTATTATGAAGGAATCTTCTTAGAAAACGATAAAGGCTTTGCCACCCAATGTACATATTTAATAATAAAGAAAAAAATATATATTTATATATTTAAAAAGACTATTGGACTTTTAATAAAAAAACAAATCTACAGTATTTAGATTTTTATAAAGTGAGTGGGAGTGATGATGATCTGAAAACTTCCTACACATTACCAATTTAAGTACACTAATACAGTAACACTTTATTATACACATTACCCAAACACTCAAACTTAACCAATGTTACTCAGCAAAATACAAATGCATTACATCGAACCGGAGTTTAGAGCTCACCTTTAGACCAACCTGACCCTGCAATTTTCTCTGCCTCATTAAACATTGCATGAATGTATTGGCAATATTACTAAAACATATTGTAATTTTAATTTTATTTTATTATACTGGTTTGGTTTTTATATTACCCTTTTCCATAAGCAGATTTATTTTGTATTTTCTTCATTATATGCTTATAGACTTAAAATAACTGCTAACAACTGTTTTGGTGATCCGACCCTGTGTTTGAGAAAGTGGCGAGTGTTGTTATTGTCACAGTTTTTTCTTTAAAATTATCATAAATTTTCATTTACAGCAGTAGAAGGAGAAGAACCAGAAGCAAAAGGAAGAAAAACTAATTGTTGGGCAATGAGAAGTGTGGACATCTGCTGGTGACTATATAATGTAATCATCTATTGTTTTAATTCATCCAAACTACAACACCCCCAGAGCAAACTGGGTTTTAGTGGATGCTGTTGCATTTGAAATGAGCGAAAATAGAAGTAAATCCCGGGGAAAGGGTGTGTAGAAAATACAAAGCAGTTTTTTTTTTAAGTGAAAGCTTCATATGCCAAAGGTTTAATACAACTTAATATAAAAGGCATGTTGGATGGGTCTAAAATTGAGCATAAAATGTGGTGGGATGTAGCCTGCCCACCACCTTTAGCACATCCTGGGAAGCAGTGATTCAGAAAGGGAGAGAAATACAGCCTGGAGGAAGGAAAGACCCTGGCCCCGTGTTTATCTGATGGGCTCATAGCGCAGAGCCAAAACCAGTACAGCAACAAGAGACGCAGAATAACTGAGAGAGAGGAGCCAGAGATGGAAGGAAGTCGGAGCAGATTAAAAGAGACAGATAACAGCCGGATTAGCAGAGGACACATCAGGGCAAGGATGAATTAAAGTCTCATTTGTCAACCTACGCTGGGAAAAGTTAGCCCTCAGACTAATGTCTCTGCATCTGAATCGGAGACAGTCAGCGTATGTGTGTGTTCAGGTGTGTGTGGTCTTACCTATGCAGTAACAGAGCAGGACAGAGAGCAGGACTGACAGGCCGACTGCACTGAGAGCCGTACACCTGCAAGACAAAATGTTATTGTTACATTTCAAAGAAAGGGCTGAAATATGGTTAAAATGATGGTCCAGTGTGATGGTCTAACGTCATTGCACTGGAAGTGGATTTAACGTTATCAAATATTTATGGTACATTGATACAATCCATTGTTGCATGGGATATTACTGTATCACATCAAATATTCCAGATACATTCACTTTGTGTTTTAGCTTTTATGTCACAAAAGCTGATGGAGGGTTCTTGACTGTTTTTGTGAAATTGGGCTATATAATTAAACATGGTATTGATATAACTATGTAAACACTAGATATACTAATGCTATGATAGGTTGAGCTCAGGGCATAGGACCTACAGTATAAACACAATTATAACAGGTAAATTGCATTTTAGGGTGCGTTCACATTTGCTGTGTTTGTTGCGGTTTAAACAGACTCTGGTGCGGTTGCTCTGTTAGCACGGTTCACTTGGATAAGAGAGAATGCTCCAGATGAACTTTGGTGCACGCCAAACACACTTCCAAGTCAACTCTGGTATGGTTTGATTTCTTAAAAAATGCATGTTTTTATCTGTTTTGTCCGCAGTTTAAAATGGCAGCTGTGAACACTCGGCGGGCTGGGGTGTTTGCTGCTGAACTGCACTAAAAGGACTGTTTTTTTTTTTTTGGGTGAAAACTAAATGAAGCCGACTACAAGTGTGAACGCAGCCTTAAATACACTAAAAACCAAGAAATATGCTTTAAGAAGCTTTTTAAAAACATCTGCTGACTCAGCATCTCAAATGGTGTCTGGAAGATTATTCCACAGACGAAGAGGAAGCTAACGAAAATGCTCTGTCCTCAATCTTATTCTTGCACAGTCAACAGGCCACAATGAGAGGATCTGAGGGTTTGGGGGTGTTAACAGGAACAAGGTGCTTAGAGATGTATGAAGGCGTGGAACCATGGAGAGATTTATCAAAAAGATATATACCTGGGAACAATCATTACATTTGGCAAGAAATATCCTTAAAGTAGAATCCAAACTGGTGCATTTATTTTTATTTCAGACAAATGCACATAGTTTCTTACTTTAACCTTGTTTAAAAAATAAATAAATAATAAAATAAAATAAAAACTCTATAAACTCAGCTATTACATTCTTTACACTGCTGGACTTTCACAAATAAGGCGATAAAGTGACAAGACCATTACTCAGCGGCTCTCGGTCGCTGTGATTTGTTGCAAACCTTCCTTTTGTACATACAAATACCCCACGACCAATCAGAACGCAGATGGCTCTAGGCTGGCTGCTGCTTTTATGGCTCCATTAATCAACACGATGCAAAGTAGGTTCAAACATAAATTTTAACTTGAGAAGCTCTTGTCTGTTATGTTGCTTGATTAGTGTTTCTGTAACACTATATCCTTTGTTTTCTTTTTCAGACATCCGCCTCATAAATGATCTCCTTTCTAATTTAACATCTGTATTAAAAGACGATTTTACGGGACGGCCTATTTTAAAGAAATCCCATGTCTTGTCAAGAAGAAAGTACAAGATTGATGTCTGCAAAGATTAATAATTACTCTTGAACATACAGTATGGCCAAAGGCAGATGAAGTAACGCCGTATCAAATTGTCATCGTTTTTTTGGCGAGAAAACCCTTGAGATTGGGTTTCCCTGCTTGGTGAACTCAAGCTATAATTGAGTATCAAATCACATAAAGTTTGGAGTTTGTCAGAAGCAAATGAAAAACATCTTTGCATATTCTCCATCCAACATGTACCATTTCTGTGGCTCGCAGCACTTCAAACCCAGACTCTCTACAATGTTTGATTAAATGGCGTTGCTGTTTTTTTTCTAAGAAAATCTATACTTTTCAGACACCCCAGAGTTTGCTGAGGATTTCTTTTTTTTTCTTTAAAATTAAAGGAGCTGGAGGTGTCATTTTCTGAAAGTGGATGTGGAAAAAGTCGTCAAAAAGCACTAGATCAGGCCAAGGCTACTGCTTTAAATCAATGGTTTGCAAGAAAAAGTCAGAGAGACACTTTCTCATACATGGCTGCTGGGTTGTTTAGCTGTGAGAAAGACGAGAGGGAGGATGAGGAAGATAAGAGAAGAGGATGAAGAGGGAGGCATGGGAGTGAGGAAAGGAAGGATAGCGTGAAGAAATGACATTTAAATGGAATAAAATGAGCCAAAGGCAGGGGAGACTTTAAGAAAAAAATATATAAAGGCTACAAATTTTCATCTGTGAGAATATTGTGTGGGTAGAGTACATGATATCTATGGTCTGGCCTTGCATTTTCACTTTAAAGAATCTGATGCATTAAAAAGTACATACACATGTGCCCCTTTGCCTATTCACCGTGTTCATTTTAGTGAAGTTAAATGCAGGCGAATGAATATAAAACCTGTTTAAAAGAAAGTGCATATATCCTTGACCTGCTGGAGAACCACATCCAGACGACAAAAACAAATATTATTTCGCAAACTTGGAATATAAACGTGTACTAACTATTCACAGACTGATTTAATTATGGCTTATTATGGCTTAGTGATGCTTTTTTTAAGCATTTAACGAGAAAAAACATGGAATTTTAACACAACCTTTTTTTCTTTTTAGCAAAAAGCAAATAAAGACTCACAGATATGATCATGTGAGAAATTACAAAGAGTTAAAATGCCATACACATGATTTTCTGAGAAAGTGCAACTCATGTTTTTCAAGCTGTCTTTGCAGTTTGAGAAGGTTTTCCCAGAGGACGACATGAATCCAGCACTCAACCTTAACAGTTAAAATAAATGGTATTCAAGGTTATTGTATTGTTTTTTTCTCAACAATAAGACTACCCTGCAGTCAATACCATACTATCTGTGCCAGTTTTCCACCTTTTTTGGGTCCATCCATAATATAACAAAGTATGTAGTAAGTTTAAAAAATAAATGGGACACACAGATCAACGCACTAGTTTGGCGGTAGCATAAAGAAGCATGTCGATAGAAAATTTTAAGCAACATGGACTGTAATAAACCAAGCAATGCAGAACAGTTACCTTTATATCGGTTCAGTCAGAGAACTGTCCACATGCATCTTCAGTTGGAGACAGACACTTGGTAAATATGAGTAAATGCATATCTGAAGCAGCACACACTTCAGTTTGTGTAGTCAGTATTAAAATGGCTCAGCTGAAGACTCTGATTCTGTCTGAGATACATGTTTTGGCACAACACTGGCAGTGCTTGTTTTTGGAAAAGGTTGTTTACTCTGCATATTGTGTCCATTGTTTAAATTTTTTTAAACAATAAATCACATTTACTGTAAAATTATCTGATCGTGCATTGGGCCAGCTGAGAAACAATGGAGCTCAAAGTGTTGCTGTCCAAGATTCAGAAAAAGCCCTGGAAAGCCACATGGAGTTCTGCTCAACAAAACTTTTATACATTTCTTGGAATAATCATATTGACAGAAGTTTTCTTTCCTTCTGTGACTATATAACAAACTATTCACTTATATTTTTGTGTTTTCTCCTCCTGGCTTTAATTTTAAACTCTACCTGGAGAAACAATACACTTTGAAACCACCTTCAACCTCTAAATGTCAATTAGACGGCAGCCTGCGTCTCGGGCCACTTGGAAGTAAAGATCACAAGGAAGCTGTCAGTATCTGACACTTTTCAGTAAAAATGAACTCTTTGCAGCGATTTATAAAGAAAGAACCTTGCAAACTAACACTGAAATCTCCTCTGGAGCAGTAATTTCATCTAGTAAGCCACCATTTTAGCTGTCAGGTAAATTGTTGGTTATAGAAGTGGGTCATTGATTTGTCGGGGGCCTTCATACGTCTTCAGTCAAAGGGATTGTTTTGTCTTACCTCCAGGAGCAGTACTTGGAGGACTTCTTGAACTTGAAGGCAGAGCGGGACAGAGTATTCCTCGGCAACGGCCTGGTGGGCGGGGAGTACACGGAGCCTGTCGCCATGGTGTAGCCAGGGGTTGCCGTGGAGAAGAGAGGGGTGGTGCCTGTACCAGTCTTAAAGAGGAAGTGCCTGGTAAAAAAAAAGTTTGAATAAAACTTAATGTGTGGGATTTCCATTAAAATGAAAATGAGACAAAACAATAGACAACCATCTTTAATCACTTTAATTAATTTATTCAGTTGTTGCTAAAAAATAAAAATGCTAATTAGGTTTACAAGAACTGTGAAGAAGTTAATAAAAGTAAGTTCTTTCTTGGTTTTAAATGAATTTTGCAAAAGTCTGAGGAATACATAGCTTTTCAGGCGTTTTGTGATACAATCTTTCTTCCTTTGGCTTTGTCTCTTTTTTTTTTCAATGCCACCCGGTATTGTAGATAGAGAAAATGTGCTGATTTTAATCCAGGCAGTGAGGCTCACAGTGCTATATCAAATACTGACACATTTAACTGCTTTTGAATTTAGTTATTTACCCCAATTTTTATTTTATTTTTAACAAACGTTTCTGTGGGGCTCTCTAAACCCAATGTACAACCAACAAGGTTAGTTAAAGTAGATGCTGCTGTTAGCCCAAATGCTAATAAGGCATGTTACCTTTTCCATTTTAGCTTCTCAGTGCTTGACATTTAACCGCTTCTCCTTTGACTTAGTTCAAAACTATAAGTTACGTGATGTTTTCCTCGTCAATTAAAGACACTCTTCCTGTTTGAGCTTGTCTGTGGCCCGCTACAGGTTCACACTTGAATCGAACCGTACCAGAGGGGTCTAAGAACCTATTTGGTCTGCACTGAGGTTTGTATGGAGCATTTGTCCAAGTAACCCGCCCTAACACAGCAACCGCACCAGAGTTTGTTTGAACTACACCCTGAGTAATGAACGCCAAAAATAAAAATGTCTTGCCTAAATACAAACTTGTGCCATAGCACTTCCTGTTTGCCTCTTAGCCTATTAGCATAAACACCTATTAGCATAGACACTGTTCTATTATGATTTTATTTTATTATTTTCTCTGCTTGTGATGGGTTAACTTTTGTCAATAAGTAATAAAAATAGGACAGACATAAACCTTGGCACAGGTTTTCTTCAACAGTCAATTGATTTACCCCATTTATTTTATTTAAACAGTTTTCCTAGGTTCTCAATCCTCATCATATCCTTAGTCACTACAGATGTCTACTTTTAGGCTAATTTAATTCCATCAACGAAGCAACCACACAATATAACGGCTCATTTCTATCATAAACATATCAGTCAACAAAGATGTGTTGAAAAATAGTAACATGTGATAAACCAGACTGATCTAAAACACCCTCCTGTACAGAGCCATTGTGCCTTTGTCTCAGCTCATTGGTCATGCATCTGTACAGTTTGTGTGAGTACAGCGGCTCACAAAGCTTCATTATTCTCATTATATCGCCGCTGTGCTCAACAAAAGAAGTGTGACATTTGTGCTCTGTTTTTGTATGCATCTTTAACTGAAGCATAATCAACTTCTGCCAGCTAATATATTTCATTATTTACAAATCACCTTCGACTTGTTCTTTGATTAAAGAAGGAAATCAGCACTTTTAATAATGTATAAGAAAAGGAAGCAGCTGAGGTGAGGCTATTCAAATGAAGTTATTTAAAATTATTTACAGTATATAAAGAACAGAAATATTAATATTAGTATACAGAAACCATTACAACATTAAAAAGAAAGGACAAGGAGTTGGTATCAAATGAACATACACTAAAAATTTAAAGCATTTTTTTGCAAATGCAATTTGTATTTTTATCTTTGTTGGAAGATCTCTGACTTAATATTTTTTTCTTGGTGATAAATACAAAAAAAAAAAATAAAAAAATCAGTGGGGATAGTGTTGAGGCTCATAACCTCCGTCAGAGTCACTTTTACATTAGCCACTTACTAACGCAATAATACAAAAGTACCCGTCTTAATATAAAAAAATGTACCAATTTGGATTTATTTTATTATATACTATGCCAGTGGTTCCCAAACATTGTGTGAGGACTCAAAAATGTTTCATAAAATGTGATCTGTGGTGCTAAAATTGTTATATAGTGCTGCTTCTGCAAGGCCAGGAAAAACACTGAAAATAATATTTAAAGCACAAAATTTTTTTTAAATAAATTAAAATGGAAGAAGCTAGGCTAATAATTATTAGAGCAATAAAAAATAAAAATTAACAGATGACACACTGCACAATTCTTGAGATCTTTTAAAATATGGTTCCCATCAGAACAAAAACAAAGTTTGGTAAACTATTATAAATGTTGCCAAATGTTTTCCAAAGCGGTCCTTGGATTGAAAAGTTTATGAACCAATGATCTCAAAAGCCAAATTAACAAGCTAAGAAGATTTTAATTTTGGAATACTTTGAAAATAAAATGTTTTTCGGAAAGCAAAACCAAGGACACAAGGAATTTAATTAATCTCTGAAAAGCAAAACAGAAGCTAAAACCAGGCCCTTTATTCCTGTCTGTAAACACATATATATAAAGCTATGGTTCCTTTTGATTCCCACAAAGGACTTCCTTTTCTCGTGCCACTTCCCCGGTGGAGGAAAGTGCCAGCGCATACATGTATGCCTACAGTAATTACCAAGGTCACAATGTTGAATTAATGACAGAAGCGCAGCTAACGAGCATCTGTAATTACAATTAGACTGCTCTCTAACAAGGCTGTGTGATTAACAATTTGAACCTATTATAACAAGGACCCTTCAATTAATACCTGCCTCCGGGCAAGATGTGAGGACACAGATAGGAACAGAGCCCGAGAAAACGCGTTACCATTAACACCACCAAAGCACCATGTGTTATATTTATATCTCTTTGAAAGGGTCTAAGAGAAATGCATGCATTAATGAACGTAATTATAACACATTTAAGCAAAAGATGAAATTAATTTCTTTGCTTTTACAACAACTTTAAAAAACTGTATTTACTTTTGAATACTTTGGACGTTAATCAAGCCGACATACGCCGTGGTTATCTATAGCCCACTGTAACCAGTCTCATTGTCTTGTGATCGCCACCTGTTGAAGGTCAGAGGAACTTATTAGTATCCTACACCGCAGGCTTTATCGCCGCCGGCCGTGTAATTATTATCAATTTACCTGGCATCCCCGGTGTAAACCACTCGGTTTCTGCCTGGCTAAAGGTACAAGCCCAAAGGACTCCGCTCACATCTGGTATTAACATGATTCTCAGCCGCTCAGATTGCAGTAAATAACCCATGACCACACACAAGACTGACCTTCTGCTGTTGCCTTTGGCAGGACATTTTTAGTACAGAGGCTGAATGTGAACCGAGAAGCGCCGCGAAAACGCACGGCTTCTCTTTTGGACCTTGGTTGCTCATTAAACGATGATGTATTGTGTGGCTCTGAGTGCCGACGCTCTTTTCCCTGTTTTTGATTGGGTCTAATTATTACTGTGTTGATTTGAACGAGTTTCCATGACATTTCGGGGCTTGTGACGACCGCTAATAAATCTTTCACTGGGTAACTATTTGAGAGAAGAGCCAAGAAACAAAAAAACAAAACAGATGCCTTTGAACTTTTGTTGCATATAACTTCTTGGTGGTGAAGAATTACTAAAAAGAAAGGGAATAAGAATGAGATCTACAATATGCATTTACAGTTCAAATACACATTTTTCTCACAACTGAAAATATGTGATAGTGGAATAAGAATTTCCCTTTCTTTTCTGAATCATCTGTTTATGAGCTTTCAAGCCTATCACTTGTTCTTGGTGAGCAGTAAAACTCCATGTCTTCAATGTATTATGTGTGCGAACATGAAGCAGCTAATCCCATCTTAACATCTCTGAAAAAATCATGTTAGTGCCCAATGTTTATTAAGTCAACAATGGTGAAGATATGAAAACAGAAGCTGTGTGATGATTTAATTAGAAGACTTCATATGGTAAAAGATCTCCACACAACCACACATCCTGTTTGACTTTCGATTACACTGAGCAAATATCAGGCAGTATATTGGGGTAAAACTGGAAACTCTATCAAATATCTTTTCCAAAAGTACTCAGCACCTCAGGTTAAAATGTATATCTCACTTTCCAACTTCTCATATCAATATAAAGCATAGTAGTCTTAGTAGATTTTAACTTCAAAAACATTATGATAGAAACTTTTTATGCTTTTTAACAGAAAAGAATAGGCTTGGGTTCAACCGATATTAATGTACAGTGAGTGTCAGGGCCTGCTACTAGAACTTATATCCTGAAACATTTTTAGTGTTTATTGTCTCTGAGCTTTGACGTAAAACCTGAAAGATTCATGTTAGCTGTGTCTGATGACAGAGTCAGCCAGTGAAGAGTGACGTTAAGAATTAGACTTTCTGAGTAAAAAGGGGCACATGAATTCAGCAATAAACTTATCTGAATCTATAGTTGGCCGGACTTTCCTTTCACTCAAACAAACTCTGCAACCAACACTCTCCCAATGAGGCTAAAATAATGTAGGCAGCTATGTATTCATAACCTTTTTTTCCATTTAAATATAATTACAACATAAAATCTTGCTCAAAACCCTGCACTTTTGTATTCTTTATAAAAAAAACTACCAGCACTTGTTGCTTGGAGTAGACGTGCATTTGTTCGAGCCGTGAATGTGTGTGTGCCAAGCTACATTTTTATGCCAGCCACTTCATTATTTATCGTAATATCAAACTGTCTAACGCCCCTGTGGAGTGTGTATGAAAAATAGTCACGTTTTATTAGGCTTTCATTCAGTCAGAGCCAGAAAGAGAACCAGAGGCCAGGCGTGGAGGCACACAGGTAGGAAGAACAAAAAAAACATGTTGAGAATAAAGACTAGGCTAATTATTTACAACCTTTAAGGCAAAGAAAAAAATGTGGAAATGTAGAGCCAAAACTTTTAAGGTTCTGGAGTGTTGGCTCGTATTAAACAAACAGATGGATTACTACAAAAACGCTTTGTAAGACAATGGCTGTCATTGATATTAACAACATAACTACATTAAAAACAACGGCACTGTGCTTCAAGCTGACAACAAATGGATTCGTCTTTGATCTACTTCTCTCGTTTATTTTATTTTTTTTATCATTGCTTACATCTTTCATCATTAATGCATTTTTTTTCCTATCAAGCGTTTCTGTCGTAATTAACTGGAGCTGTGAAATACGAAACAGAATGGAAAATCTACAAATGATGTTGTGTGGTCTTTGAGGTAAACTATAAATGACTGGGAAAGCAATGTTTCTCAGGCGTTTGATATGGAAAAAGGCTCTTTGGAAATGGGATTTAGATTTAGATTTTGTTGTTATAGTCCCACTGTATAAACCAGAGATGGGAGAGGGACGCTTTGTTCCATCGGAATTTAGAGTAAACTATTAATTAGTCTCCTCTGTGATGTATGTTTTTCCTAAACAATTACGATTTGCGGAAATAAATACATTTATGAGGTACTGTGCTATAGAAATAGTTGAACTCTAACCCTTACCCTACATGTTTTTTTTATTTATCACAATTTGAGCCTTTTATATTTTACACGAGACACTTCAAACAGTTTTAGCATTTGACAACTTAGCATTTTAAAATCAGGTACACATTTGTGATAAAATAAACAGTAGAGTATTTTTATTGCACTGAGAAGGTTCATATAAATGCACATAAACACCTGCTAAAGTCGTAACAACAGCTTGGAAACTCGGGTGTGTCGGAGTTGCCCGAAGTTCTGTGTTGATGTTATTTGCATCATCGACATGGAAGAAGAAAGCAAACATTTAAGCTATAATAATAATAATAATAATAATGGATTGGTGTTATTAGCGCTGTTCAAGGCTCTGAAAGTGCTTTACAGAGTCCATTATTCATTCACTCCACAGTCACACACTGGTGAAAGACTCTCCAACCTCCAAACATTCTCACACATTCATCCACCAGAGCTGTTGCACTGGAGGCAAGGTGGGTTAAGTGTCTTGCCCAAGGACACAACGACAGTATGAACTGTGGGGAGTGTGGGAATCAAACCACCGACCTCAAGTTAAGGGACAACCGCTCTACCACTGAGCCACTGCACAAAGTTGTGTATTAATTTATGTCCATTATCGGTTTCAAACATACGTTATGTTATGTTTTTAATAGGCTACCTTTTCTTGAACCACTAGTAATAGCCTAATAATTGCTAGCTACTGTGACTGTATTAACACATTTGAAAAAAACATTAGCACATTACGTCCACCGTCCCTGTTTTTAGAGTTTTTAATGTTCCAACTTTCCCAAGCTGAAAACAAATGAACACACCAACTTCCTTACTCGTTCACACTCAGAGTTCCCGAGGACCACATGAATGCAGCATAAAAATGATCCACTGCAACTCAAAAAGATGCCATTTCAGAAAGCTCATACCTAATAGGTGATTAATCTAATTGGGAAAATGTTAGTACCTTTCGAACTCAGTTCTAAAGGGGTAAAAATGACCCACTGGCAGCTCTGGAGGTCCTCAAAGCTCTCTTTTACAAAGCACTAGCACACCTGCCCATAGGTTTTGTTGGTTTCCTATGTATCATCAATATATGTACCGGTCTTTGTGCTTACTTGGCTAAAACCCTTGTCACAATGTGCACAAGCAGCGTGACATGGAGCAGTAGCTGGTAAAAGACTTGGCCCGTTCATGACTCTGAATTTGTGTGCTCTCTCTGTTCTACTACAACACTACTGTTCTCCGACACCATTTACCATATGTTCGTATCATCCGAACTGACCTGGTGTCTGTACCTGAGCTATATCAGAAACACATGCAGCCAGGTTTTAAGGCCACGACCCGGGGACAAGCTGCGTATGTATAATCTTTCACTCCCTGTGCTCTGAACTGTTCGCGGTGTACATAAATCGTGCACATTTCCCTCTTGGCCTCTCTCTACACATCCCTTTCTACAACTAGACACTCATTATTTTTCTCCAAATTATCTCGGTGCGCTTGTTTAGATCTGGTGCTGATTGCCGCGTTTGGATTTGCCCAAACAAACTGTAAAAAAGGAGGGAAGTGTACCAGTGTCCAATCTGAGCAGACTAAACAGCATCCATTTGAGAAAAAAAACACCAAGCCTCTGGGGCATTTCTCAAAGAGCCTTTCAAACTAATCAACAAAATGTCCGCTTTCTAATGGACTTTAAAATACACACATATGTGCTTTCTTATCCAACACCTCTTTAGCTAAGGAGTAACTTCTGCTGAAGAAGTACTTGAGTGAGTTTGAGAAGTTTGTGTTTATATAAAAGCTACTCAGTGAGCAGCTCTTGTGGCCACAGGCTGTTTCTTTGAGAGTGTGGAAGCTCCTGACATCTCTGTTTGTGTGGGAAGAGTTCATCGGCCCAGGTAGGAACATTGGTCTTCAGCCAGACTCAATAAATCAGATTCATATTCCACAAAAAATACAGCTGTCGTTTGTTTTTTTCCAGATAACGTATGTGCAATTCCCCCCCCAAAAATTGAAACCCAAACCTTCCACAGAGACAGCTCCAAACACAAAGGGTTTACAGGCAGATGTTGACACTTAATAGCACACACTTTGTCATGCTCCAAAAGCCGAGTATGATGAAATGGAGGTTGGATTTTACTGGACTTTTTCAACTCTTCCTTCATTTCTGTAGTGTGCTTACCACAGACCGCACAGGGGAGGCTTACCAGAAACCTCCCAGCCTTTTTACCAGAAGCAGTTTATTTTAGAGCTTTCAGATTGATTGTAATTTATAGGGGCTTCTAAAACATATTAGCTTTGATTGTAATCAGCTCAAATAAATACAGGAGTAAGCACATCCTTCTTTTCCCTTTACACCTCAATGTTTTCCAGCACAATATAAATGTAGACAAGGACAAAGTGTAACATTAAAATAGTCAAACATTCACAGATGCATAACAGCCACATCTTTGGGCTGTGTTGGTAAAACATTATTCATATGAGATTAAATGTATAAAAGATAAAATATATATAAATGTAATGGCTTTTAGATTTATTTAAGTCTATTTTATTTAATTTAAAGGAAAATGATAATTATGAGAAGATCCTAAATACATTTTTTACACTTTTTGATGAATGGATTTGCAAAGTTGTAATTAATCACTGATTCTGTTTATAATAAACAGGATATCTTTGTACTTGATCGTTAGACAAAAGCCACTGGGACGCTCCCAAACTGAGCTGACAAAAATGTGTCTTATTTTATATATATTTTTGTTTAAATACATTTAAATCAAAATGTTTCTTTCAAATTTCCAGTTGCTAAAATTCTCTGGAGACACCTTTTTAGTGTATCTCGAAGACATTTTAAAACCCACACCGAGCGGCTCAAACCACAAACGGCTACTGTACGTGTTTTACGAGGGCTTCAGCACAAGTACAGAGACATTCGGGGATAATAGAGTATAAAAACAACTGTAAAATAACTGTAACCACGACGTGCGAGGCTCAAAGAAGCATGTTGTCAACCATAACTAATCTGCTATAGTCCACTAATAATAGCTGCCCTGTAAATGCACGCTTCCCCAAACCGCATTTACATTACATTAACACTATTTACACTGACGTACGTACGAGTATGACAGCAGGAAGAAGCGGGGAATTTACTCGTAAAGAAAAGATGAGCACACAGACACAGGTTATACTGTATATACTATAGTGGGCACGTCTAACAGGCCAACAATAGACGCACACGAACTAATAATAATCCACACACAATGCCTACAGTGGCGGATTAAAGACTTCATTTAATCTATATTTTACACTTTAATTACTTTTCTCCACATTGCCTAAGGCCTAATGCACAAGTCACACACAAACACACACACATTTCTAATGGAAATATCTCATTTATGCAGAGTAAATGGCCCCTGTAATGAGACACTGACCACAGCCCTCATTTAACCAAACCTGCTTAACTCCTCCATGTTTTCACATTAAGCCTCCTATTACACACTGATATGATTCAGGATTTTATTTATTTTATTGCAGACTTCATGGAACTTAGGGGCCTAAACACAATTCATTTTTAGTTTTAGTTTTTTTCCCTCATGGCAGTGGTAACAACAATGCCAATGGATTTATCTAAGGTTGCAGAAATGCAAAAGGTAAATTTGTCCAGCTGAAAAAAAGAGGAAAGGTTGCCATAGTTACATCTCTTTCTGGTCATGTGCATACTCTTTTAGTGTCGATACTTTTAAATATTGCACTAGTACTTTTGTGTTTACTTCAGATTGATTTGTTCTGCCTCGACCTGTCAAACATTTTTAATAGATTATTCTGTAAGTTACACCTTTGTTTAAGTCAGTTTTCCACATCAGAAGATATTTGCTATTGTTTCCACTGATTATCTTAAACCAGAGTTGGTCTAATGCGTTTTAGAGTCAGAGGCGTGTGAAGGAGATAAATTATGTGATGGACATAGGAGCAAATAAATGGATTTGATTTCAAAACAGTTATGACTGGATGTCACGGAGCAGCTTTTTAATATTCCAGAGTAGCGTCAAGATTACTGTGAGTGAGTCCTACAAAAGTGTTTTTAAATTTTTTTACATCACAAAAACACAAACGCTCAATGTTTGTCAGAATTCAGTGAAATCTTCTACTCCATGCTGCGGTTTCTATACAGTTCTAGAAAAAAATAAACTGTAGCTGGTGCAGTTGAAGTGATTTTAAGGGTTTTCTCTGCTTATATTCTTCTGCCCAGTCTTGCAACACTTATTACACAATCTGTTTGTCCTGGGAGTGGATGCCTACTTCTGTGGCTCTCCCTGAGGTTCTCTTTTTTCCCATAATTGTTTTTTTTTCTTCTTCCTGATGGAGGTGTCGTCTCGTGCAAACTTTTAAGCCCTTTGAGGCAGCATTTGTAATATTGGGCTATAGTTAGAAATATAAACTGAACTGATTTAATTAAATGACATTTAATGCATTATAGATCTACTTTGATTTCTGACAAAACACACACAAACACAGCACAAAAATTAAAGCTTTGTCATTTTATTTTATCGTGTTTCTTGAAGTGAGGGTGTTGAAGTTTGAAAAGAGGGTTGCCAGCTCTGTTTAAACTAGGCTTGTTTCTACATTACATGTAACATAAAATTAACCTTAAACCCTGGGCCATTAAACTTTAAGTCTTTCTTCTGTAACTAAAGCTGACATAAATAATGATTTGAGTAAACCTTCTGCTGTTTTAAATGCATGATAACTCTATCTTGCATGAAATATGTGTTTAATTTCATGTAACCTTTAACAATACATGTCTGAGCAAGTATGTGTCTTGTGAGGGATACATTTTCCCACTAATAAAATCATCTCAGTTTTAGCTCAATTTAGTAAAACTGACTGATATCACACTTTTCATTGACAAATCTTCATGCAGTGATTCAAAAAGCGACTAAAACCTGAAACCAGACTACTGTCACTGACTGATTGACGCTGATCCGCCGGGCGACAGGTTTGTCCGGTGTCCCTTAACGCAACAGGTGCCTGTACATTTGAGACTGTTTATACAAGCCTGAGTGCGGACTAGATTATAAATCTGAGAGCAGGGACTGTGTGTGTGCATCAATGGGAGGATTACCACCTTTAAATGAGGACATTCACACTCTCCTGTCACATCTCACCCACTTCTCTCCTCCTTTTATGTCCCTTTAAAGCCAATAAATGCCCATAACAGCTCTTTTATTCCCCTCTATCACTCTCTACAGTGTCGTGTTCGGTCACACACAATGGTGGCCGCTGCTGAATTGTTCGGTTGAGTAAGAGGACACTGGGCGCAGATACAACATGGATTTGATTTTTGGGTGAATCAAAAACAACATGGCTGTAATTTGTCTGTGTTTAAACAATGCTTTGAAATGAATAGATGGAAATAAATAAGGACAGAAAGAAGACTTTTGAAACAGAATAGTGGTCAATTAGAATAACATTGCAAGCCCTTTAAGCAATAATACGTCTCCCGCTTTCCTCTTAATTAGCGCGAGACACGACGGCGCTGCACCTGCTCTGAGCACCATTACTCACAGCACGCCGCAGGTACAACGCCTAATGGAAATCTGTCATTAGTTACCATAGTTACCCCGGAGATACAGTTAACTGAGAGGAGCCACTACTCTCCAAAAAACAAACAAAAAAAAAGAGTTTAGCTCAATAAACTATATTAAACCCATGCAACAGTAACTTTAGACACATTTGAGATTTAGGATTGATCTGCCAGCCATTAGGCGTTGTACACAAGACCAGTCTTAAGACCGTTTTATAGGTCTCAAGCTTGTCTCGGACTCAGTGTCTACTCGAGACTGTTACCTCTCAATGCATACAGTGTATTTATGAGATATGTGTTTCTCACAAAAGGCTCATACTTGCATTGTGGAACATCTATTAAACCAACAACACTTTGGGGTAATCCTCTGTTTCATTTCACAAAACCATAAAAAGCCAATTAATTCTTGTTTTCAGGCTTTTTTAGGGGAAAAAATTACAAACTGTTTGCTTCAAATCAAGACCAAAACTAATTTACTTGTCCATCATATTCTTATGATTGGAAAATAAATTCTATCATTTTAATTGAATAAAAGTCCCAGCTCTCTGTCCTGTATTTTATAACTATTCGCTTGGATGTCTTCTTATACACTGGTTTTCTTCTTCTGTCACTTTCGCTATGATTTCTCAATCTCTTAAAGTCTTGGTTTTGACATACTCTGCACAATATCACTACTAATCTTGACATCTTGGATTTATAGAGATGCTCATTTTAAGACCTTGAATACAGAAGAGGCACATGAACAAAACCAATCAATGCATTTTACAATTATTATTAGGCTAATAATGACACTTTACGCTAAAAACATCCCGGTTTTGTTTTGCCAATCAGAAGAGAATGTCAATAACCAGACTAAAAACAGCACTCAAGTCAAATCCTATAATTTATCTAGTTTTTGTGGAACTTAAAATTGCCCCTTGACAAAACTCTATTTTCAAAAGGTCATTAGGTTCAGACATTAAGAGTGTTTTGTGATGTTATGTAAGTGGTTAGAGATTATTAACAAACACTAATCAACAGTGTGTTGTTGTCGCAAACAACATTAACATTCAAATCCACATCAATTTTCATAAAGCCTTTTGCAAAAGTAGTTCCATGAGCCAAGGGTAATGCCATTAAAGCAAACAAATAATTAACAGGTGATGAATGCTGTTCAATTAAAAAGCCCAGTGTCTTTCCAAAATGTGTTGGGTTCTGCCAGGTTCACTGTTGCTCAAGCTGCTAACTAAAAACCAAGCAAGGAAAACAATAATGGAATATAATATACGAGGATATGAAGTCTGCCTTAAAAAATGCATGGTCATATTTTTCTCTTGTTAAATGATAAGCTTTGGAAATCAGATTTAGGCGTATTGTGGTTGAGGTAAGTCTCCAGGAAATGAATCTGTCGATGTAATGTCCAATAAATACATGGAAAGCCTTACATTACAGTGTTACAGAGAGCGTGTTGGAAAGAAAGGCCGTGTATAGGGCTGAGGTATGTGGCAGCTGCTGTGTGTTTTGTCTGCTAAGCTTAACGATAGAGTCTATACGATACCGCGGCCAGTTATTGCACACACGGTTGGAAATTGCATCTGATACGCAGGAATGTTAAGGAGAGAAGCAGCCACTGTTCGAGCGGTGTGTCAGAGCGCCGGTCTAGATTTCATCAGCTCTGGTTGAGTCGGGAGCTCAGTGTGAACTCTGTAAAGCTGTGGGATTGATTACATATTCACCAAGACAATCGGACGAGTGCAGTACTTTTCCTGACCCTTTTGCATGACTTTATTTTGACAGATTTGTTCTTCTAAATGTTTAAAAAAAATGACTAGTGTGTGAAGGGAATCTCCATTTTCCATCTAAAGACAGCATTTGAAACTCAGACTGCTGATGTAAGGTAACTTCTGATCAAGTGAAAATGATCTAATGAGTTATACTCTAATGTAAAAGAGTCACACAGGTTTTAAGTCACGGTACTGACACAACTCGTCCGTAAGAGGTTATAATGTGGGAATAATAATTATAATAAAAAAACAGACAACGTGAAAACAAAGTAGAAGTGATCTGTCGCTGGTCATTGAGCAGCACGATGCAATTATCCACCAGGGCAGCAGTTAAACGCAAAGCTGTCACCTTGGAAGAGACTATTAAGCCATAGACTGTAATAAAGTTCCCACAGAACAGACCACAGTGCTCTGCTTCTTCAGGGGAAGCACACTGTTTATGACCAGACTCTAAATTTGGAACATTCTGCAACAATAGGAGGACTTTCCGTTTGTTTTTGTACGTTTGACTCAACAACAGCTGATGTTTCACATTTAGAAAATAGCAATTATTATTATTGTTATTATTCAGATTCTATTGCTTTTAATCCCATTACACAAGTTTACATTATCTTTTTATACACATTTGGATTAATTTATTGTGGAATTCATTGTGGACAGCAAAAGAAATGTGAGGAAAACCTGTTTTCTTATGACTTTAAATTATTTAAATCTTGAGTCATAAATCAGTTTTTTTATGTTATTTTTAATGTAAAAATTAGTAGTATAATGCATACATAAAGGCTGCTTACTATTTCTCCCTTATTAAGACTTATTTGTCTTTTTGGTTGGGTTAAAATTTCCCCAAATTCATGGTTGCCTGAAATATAAATAATATAATATAATACAATAATATAAATGGTTGCCTGTAATAAATAAAAAAAACACAAGAAATACATGCAAAAATTATATTATTAGTACAATATAAAATAAAGAAATACAATAGAGGATTTGACCTTTACCTTGAAATTTACTGATAACTTTTTTGTATTTGTAAAAAAAAATGTATAAAGAAATTTAAACAAACCTTAAAAATGACATTATATCTAATGTTTACATCATATTTACAAGATGGGACAGACTGGTTGGAGCTGATAAGGATAGATTATTGGACTGAATGAAGAAGGGTGGAGGGTTTGAATGAAAAAATAAATGACAAAAATCTATAAAAATGGAGAGCGGACTGGTGAAAAATGCATCTACAAAACAAAGTGAAAATGTGAAGTGAGTTATTTTGCCAGTCGACTGTGGGACCAGTGGGCTCCAGTGAACTACTGTGATCAAGTGGACTGTGTGCCTCTCCAGGACAGAGACTCTCCGCCGACTGCAGTGTCCAGCTCAGGATGGATGCGTTTGATTTACCATGCAGGGAGCGCCTCTGGGTCACACGGCATGTATTTTTCAGCTCCACCCTACAAGCAGATCCGTATATATTTTTTTTCCCCGTGCCCTGTCTACTGAAGGCCTCACAGCTTGTTTCATCTCTAAGTCTGTCTGAATGTGCGGCTGCGAAGACCCAGAGTGACTGACTGTTTCTTTCCCGCCGCCTCATACATACCACACTCGCACGGCTCGCTCCCAGCATCTGTCTTTGCACCGGGGCGGATTTCGGGGTTTTTGAAAGATGAGGCTTTCAAAAGCGTGTGTCTGTGCGAGTATTAGCCTTTCATATGAATATAAAGTACAGCCAGAATAGTGGTTTGGCTTTCCCAAAGGTCTCATGCGATCCGACACACAGCCAAAACGCTCGAGGTTTTAGACATCATAGAGACAGACATTTCCCCCCTCTATCAATCTATCAGCGTCCCCTTTTCTTCTTTTCTCTCAGGGCACAAAAGAAAGGGACACAGAACACTAAAAAAAGAGGCTAGCTATAAAGTATATCATGATTTAAAGGCGAAGGTTAGCCTCGTAAACTGCTTATAAGCGCTCTGTAAGAATATCCTCGGGGTACAAAGTTGGGCCGTCCCTTTTGAGATTTTACATTACCCTCCACAAAAAGCCAAACTGTTGGTCCCAAAAAAATAATATTGGTTCTCTATATCAATCGTCTGTCTTCATTTTTTCGGAACGGGTGAAAGAATTACAAGGGAGAGGGTTACAAAGAGAGATAAAACGCGGGCCACAAATCGTCTGCCGGAAAAGTCAAGGTCAAAGTTGTAGCCGTAAACTATGTGTGTGTGCATCTGCGAGTGTGTGTGTGTGTGTGTGTGTGTGTGTGTGTGTGTGTGTGTGTGTGTGTGTGTGTGTGTGTGTGTGTGTGTGTGTGTGTGTGTGTGTGTGTGTGTGTATATGGACAGACATGGGACAATAGAGCTTTGTATCGTCTTCGCCGTGACATTACATTCTGCTGGAGAAATCTGCCATTTTGAAAGTATCTTGACAACTGCACGGGGCATTTCCAGGACACACTGTAACAAAAGAGAGAGCTACAAATCGCTGGGTGAATAGGAGATTCAAGGTTCAAATTATCCAATAAAAGCCAGTGTCACGCCTGAAAAGAAACACCCACCGACCTCAAGTTGCTCTCCATCGCTTTGAAAAGAGCAGATTAGGACTATAGAGGTCTGACAAGGTAAAATATGAAAAGCCTTTTCCGATTAAATATATCATTGCACTCAGTCGGTCTAACGTGATCGGGAAATTAAAGTCTTCTGGGCTCGACCTGCTGTTTGTACGGGTCTTTTGGACAATTTTTCAAATCCTTCAGCGTCACCTCTCCTTAACTTTTTGTATTCACTGTTGGCACCTTGGGATTCTTCAAAACAATTCATTATATCTTTTTTCATTATATGGTTGCAACCTAATAGTCCAGTCTTTGAGATTGTGTAAGGAACTTTCACACTTGCTGTTTTAGGTCCAGGCTTTTGGGGTTTTAATATTTGATCCAATGCAGAATGTCAGGTGTGAATGTCAAGTAAAAATGTGACAACAATCAAACCAGACCAAAGTCTCAGTACAGACCAAACTGAGCTGAGGATTAATTTCAAGCACGGTTTGGACATTTGAATCAAGAAGTCAAGCCGATAGAAAGCAGACAGTTGAGTCTGTTTGATGTTTTAGAGCTGGTAAAGACTATATTGACAGGGCTCTGAGGACAACAATTCTTGGCAAATATTAATTGTATACATTTTCTAATATATATTTGGACAAAACGATGCATCAGTCAAAACTATGGTGTAAATACTTTGTTTAATTGACTCAAAGTAACACGTTTTGTGTTTTGTAAAAACACCCCATTAAAGTTTCATAGAACCCAGTGGAATGACTTCACGACTTCCCTGAGCAGACAAACTGAGCACAGCTGCAGGAGAAACCCACACAGTCCAAATTGTTGTCATTAAGGCCAAAAACACCCCACCATCTTTTTCCTTATGTTTCCATTTTGTTGCAGGATATTTATCTTTCTTACATCTCACAGGAAGGGACGACTGGGACAGGACAGCTCGAGCATAAATGGGACAGTTCAGTGGTACAGAAAATCAATGAGGTGTGCATGTAGCAGTAAATGAACAAAAACAGGAATAACGTGTGTATAAAAGACCAACATTCATGTTCATTATTTACAAATGTGCACTTTTTTTGCTTTGTTTATAGTTTTGGATACAGCATAAAAGGAAACAGTGGCTCGTCTTTTTTGCTGTGTCATCCAAAAACGCAAACACGCACAAAGCTCACTGAGACGGGATATCAGTGAGAGAAATTACAATCAATATAAGTCATAATCACGTTGGAACAGACACAAGCTTGTCAGAAACCAATCAGCGCTCACAAAAGAGTTGTCGACGGGATGAATTGGAAAGTCTGATGTAGTTTTAAAACAACAGTGTGACACAAAGAAACCAGATTAAATGTCAACAATTAAACAAAATGAATAGATCTAGACTTATGGAAGTGTCTATAATGGAGCCTAATGCTTATCACAGAAAACCTTATATAAACGGTATATATTAAAAATCCAGCAGAGTGTAATTCATCATTTACTGACATTTATTCCTGGTTACATTGTGAAGTGATGACAGGCAAACTTTGGCTTCTCCCAGTTTAGAGCTCAGTTTACTCTGGCCTCCGCTAAACAGGCTTAGAGCGTTTTATAAGTTTCAGATGGACAAAAACTAGAGCCAAACGCAGATCCTGAAAGCTTCTTTGTTTTTTTTTATCTTGTTTGTCTGCAGCACACACACACACACACACACAAACAAACACAACTCCTCCTGCTCTGAGCAATCCTCAACGCCTCGTAAACTGTCAGTGCATTTCACCTTGTGACTCCAATCAATGGAGCTGCTTTTACACGTTGTATAGGGTCAATATCTGAGATGAATAAATAACAGGGTAAACTCTGTTTCCTTTTGTTTTAATCAAACTAAGGTGCAGCGGCCAGACGCCACAGCTGTCTTCTTTGTAGATTTAGAAAAAAAGGCACTGCTCTCCACTGAACAGGGGCTAAAGTGACAATGCTGTTTAATTTAAATCTTGATTCAGTGAATGTCACTCAGCATGATTTTCATAATGCTTCGCACTGAGGCTGCCACGTTGAATCAAAGCCAGGTTCTGCTACTTGGACATGAAAAGAGTTTCAGTGTTCAGTGCAAGAGGCAGTAGTCATTTACATTTGCCCCTTTTACAAAATCATATACAGACAATTACATAAGACTACACCAGTGAATAAACAAGGCTGAGAATATACTATTTATGCCATAAAAATAATGCATTCACACTAATAACGTTTTTGCATTAAAAACCCTGGAAACTGTTTCTTATAGTTTCTTTTATTAGAGATAAAAGTTTCTCAAATGATGTGGCATAAATTCAACAAATAATGGTTGCTTTTAAATGACTTTTCTGCACTTGGACTGAAACTGTTAAAGCAGGTTTACATCTATTGCACATCTGTAATAATAATAATAATAATAATCTTTATAAAGCGCTTTTCCACCTACTGTAGTAGGCACTCAAAGCGCTTTAATACATTAAACTATTACCAGTGTTACAGAACTTCACTGGAGGCAATGTAGGTTAAGTGTCTTGCCCAAGGACACAACAACAGTATGCGGGGGAGAGCGGGATGTTATGATGTTTTGGGATATTTCGAGCGGGATTCGATCCGCCCACCCGCCGGTCGAAGGACGGCCGCTCTACCCACTGTGCTATACTGCCACCCGTAATGTTATATGTTAATTTTTATGGTATTTTTTATGCTGAGAGAGAATTTCTATGTTCAGGGAAGCATGTTTCCTCACTGCGCATATAACAATACACACTTGAGTTCATAGGTTGTTATGTCAGTGTTGACCTTTAGGGGCAATACGTGCAGATGTAAAAAAAAAAATAATATGCAGGTCCTTGTTTATAAAGGGTTTAAGGATAAGGTTAAAAACATGAGATGAAAATAATAATATTAAAGATGCAACAGGCAGAGTTTGAACATAGTTCCCAAGGTTACTATCTACTAAATAAAAATGTTCAACAGCTGCCAAGTGGTTCTATGTTTGCTTCTAAACTGTTTTAAACAAATAGGGAAACGTTGAGTGGATGTACCTTGTTTCCAGAGGCACATTGCTACCCAGCACCCAGCTGTCTTGCAGCGGGACGCTCTCGGGGGGCGTGGTCTGCAGCTCGGCTGGTGATTGGCCAGCCACTGGGGCCGGGTTTCCAGTAGGCGGGGTTAGCTGCCGAGTGGAGTTCAGGGATTGGCCAGCGTGGTGCGTGGAGCCCAGCGACTGGTTCAGAGCCGTGATGGAGGGCTGCAGGCGGTGAGGGGGCGGCACAGGAGGCAGCGTGGGGCCGTGGTGATTGGACGGTTGCTCTGTGGAGACAGGAAATAAGCTCGGTTTAACAAAATTCTGTATATGTTTTGCTATTATTAATATGTCATTGAAACCATGTGTGTTTTTGGGAAAATTGCATCTAGTTAAACGAAATCTTCAGTGTTTGTGGACTCTGTTTTTCGTTAATGGTACTGTGGATAAAACCAAAGTAAATCGATTTAGTTTTTAAAAGATTAATATTTATCCAAGACGGCAGAAGTCTTTTCAACACTCTTTAAATAGTCTGGAACGAGTCTCATCTCCAATTCCATGGGGCAGCCTCCATCTGCTGATCATGAGAACAGCTATTCAAGGCACAGAGCTTTGAGACACTTCTGTCACTTAGTTTGTCATGTGTGAAATAATAAAAAAAAAAAAAAGTGTTTCTTGACTGACAGCAGCTCCTTTGTATCTGAAAGTTCACAGCTCACATCTACTATTTCTTTCCAATTCCCCACATCCCCGCCTCCATCTATCAGACAAAACTGCTACAATCTCAGGTGTTCAGTATTTGTTCCTGTCAATGTCAGGTTGAATTTAAATCAAATGGAAACCAGTGTTTGAGTGGAAAGAGAAACCCTGCTTTGTGCTAGGAAAATATCCATGTTTGCTTTATTACTTCCATCATCAGACAAATGTAAGAGGGAAAGCTTGTAGTTGTTAAATTCCTCTGTCTGTGGGCTCCAACGTTAACCGCTATGTAAATTTCTCTGCGGTGTTACGAGTCGGTCAAGGCTGGTGTGAAGCGCAACCCAAAGCTACACAGAGCTCAAGCAGACGGAATACTGATCAGCGATTGGCCTTCACAGAGCCCCTGCTAGTTTTTTTTGTAAAAATATTTGCACAGTGTTGACCCGGCTTCAACTTTTTTCCCTGTTGTTTCTTTCCCCAGCGCTGCTCCGCTCCTTTTCTGTCCTCGGGGTGCTCTGAAGGAAATGAATGGCTATGCTGGTATTTGATTTGCATAAAGAGCATCACGTCTCCATTTCCCAGCCCTGCTGTTTTTCATTCTCCACTGCCCTCACTGGAGAAAGTAGAAAGCAAAGAGACTAAAGAGGGGGATCTGTGGCGGAGCGGAGCGGTGGGGTAGGGAGGGTTTTTTTTTGGGTTGTTGAGGAAGCGCTCTCTCTCTCTCCATATGCTGTTTTGTCAGCTTCGTAATTGTTCCACTTATGCAAACCTTCAAGGCTAAATGAATGCCTCCTGAACACACCCAGGATTTCTTGGGTGAGTGTTCAAGCATCATTAACAAGTCTACATCTGTGTGCCATCATCGCAAATGTAAATCTCAACACCTTTCCTTAACAGAGAAGCTTGGTAACTACACAAGGATTGTGGCGTCTCATTGTGGGTGGCTTTGGCAAAACACGACCCAGCACAAGGTGGAATTGTAAAAAATATGTTATGGCTGCAGGCGTGAATAATTGTTGGCTATTATATATGTTTAAGTTAAGTCAAAGTAAAACCAGTTGAGTGGAAAGAAGGGCTGAATAAATCACGTACACTGATAAATTGATAAACATAAGCAATACAACTGAGCAATGTTAAATATAACGGAGCATCAAATAGACTGTGCTAATAAAAAAATAGGATGAAACTATGATAGAAGCCAAGGTATGTCTTAGAGAGTAGATTCCAAAGAGAAAAAGAACTATAGACTTAAAGTGTTGAAGAGATTGAGCTGCTTGAATGTAAAAAGATATGTTCTACAGTTTAGATGCTGCTACTGAAAAAGCTCTGTCTCATCTGGTCTTGAGCCTAGTCCTGGGAAAGACCAGGAGTAACTGGTTCGCAGACATCAGAGCCTTGGCTTGAGAGGTTGCAAGATTCTGGACAAAAATAAATTAGAGCCAGACCAGTGAGAAAAAAACAAATACTGAATTCTAAAAAAGTACAAGAAGAGAGTTTAAAGTGTGGAGGACTGGTGTAATGTTAATCTGAAACAGAATATTACACCAATAATCGGAGTCAAAACTGCACAAAAATGACCCCATGACTAACTATTTAACTGGACATTCCTTCACAGTTTCTGACCAAGACACACATTTGAGTCATGCATGTGTCCCACCAACAGGGCAACAATACTGTTTCCAATATGAGCTGTGGGACTATTGTTTCTGATCGCATTTATTCTTCCTGCGTTACTTTACAATACATTTTCAGTTTTTCAGTTGCAACTCAACATTTGTCCAAAACCATATTGCACAGAAAGCATGACATATTCAGTTTAATGAGAATAAATGTCTTTGTTCCAGAAACATGTGATGGAGCTCGTACATCCATCGCTGAGGATTTCTCAAACTTAACCATTTCCTTATGAATAAGCCATGTTGCTATGGTGATAGTCATTGATTTAAATTCTATAACAAATGTAAAAATAGCACACAGAACATAATAAACTTGTGATGTTTGAGTTAAAACAAGACTGTGACATGAAAATGTGGCCAGTGCAGCATGCTGTGTGTCTGTAAGATGTCCTGATGCAAGGGTTCTTCAAACTAGTCACAAAATCAATTTGGATTCATCCCAACATATCAAAGTCTGGTGATAAAATATAGACATTGAAATATCTTCATCTTGTATATTATCATTTAGTTCTGTTTAAAGCTGCGATGAAGAGTGTCCATTGTGTGAGCTTGGACTCTCACTGATGGGCGCTGTGTGGATGAGAGCCCGCACCGCCTGCAGGGACAGCTACTGTCACCCCTCAAGTGACATCCTGCTGGGACATGATGCCTCTCAGACATACACCCCGGGCTGCTTCACAGCAACATGCAAGAGTCATCATTTCAGCCCGGACACTGAGTGACAGTGAATACTCTCTAAAAAGCTGTCAGAAAATATATATACACTTATCACCTGTGGGCTGAGACCAAAGGTGTTGCTTGGTCCGGTCTGGACTGTGGCTTTATTTCTCCTCTGTCCAGACTAAAGCAAGTCCATTTGAAGAGGGTGTTAACAAGGACAGGACAAAACGAGGGTGTGTGAGTGTTGGATATGATCTTTAGTAAAAAATACAAAGACTAATCAAAGAAGAATAGTCCATCAGAGAGGTTCATCTTGAGACATCTGTGTGTAACCTTTAATTATTTAGATTTTGATTAACCTTTGATTATTTTGAATAAAGCAAGTGTTCAAAAGTTACTGTTTGTTTAGTTCATTCAAATTAGTCATTAATGAGAAAAAATCATTTTGCAAAACATAATTTTAAAGTTTATTAATTCTGCTTTACCAATGCTTATTCATGAAAAAACTGCATAAAGGCTTTTGGACATTCTTCTTCTGAAGCTGATTAATACGACGCACTAGTTTGCGATATATGTGGGTCTGAGATTTACAGCGCGTATGCCAAATAAAAACCAAACCCTCTCTAAGCCCTGTGCAGCCCTTACATGGAGGAGAAGGCATGGAAACAGTCTTTTCAGAAGTATGCTTTAAAAGCTCTTTGAAGCAGAGGATCTGGGCTCAGTCCCTGTCGTTAACAGTGCAGCCAAAGTCCCCCCCGTTCAGACTTTTCGTTTTGAGTTAAAGAAAGCTCTTTTCATAAAAAGTATATATATCTGGACACAGTTTGCTCTCCACAATGTCGGTGTTTTTAATTAGCAACCTAATGGTGTCTGGAGAGGGCATCAGAGATTGGTGTAATTACTGACAGATACAGAAAATGTGTTTAAAATTGCCCTGACATCATTGCTATTTTTATCCTATATGTGCCAATGAGACGCTCCTCACAGCCTTTAGACGTTTTGTATAAATGCTCCCTTAAGCGTTACATAAATCATTCATCTTCATTTGCCAAGAAATCTGCATGCTATAAATACTCTCGTCTGACTTGTTTCCAACGCCTTTTTTTATCGTCCGGTGTCATTCCTTGGTCAAAGCTCCGCAGTTATTATACGATTTCAGGCGCAGCTGCCAGTGCAGTTATCGATCACATGTGCAGGTAGCTCATTATCTGCAACAGTGAAGACGGAGAGAGCACAGGCATTTTCTACACGTGTCGTCAATAAAGTCAATGAAACACGCATAGATTATATTTATGATTTTTCACTGAAGGGCATCCTAATCAGAAATTCAAGTTATATAACCCATTTGTTGTCGTTTTGCTCTGCCTGCTGAGGTTAAATATAGCCATTAAAAGTGTCTCTGTACTTTGAAAGAAAACTGGATCGTATAATTTTATAAAAAAAACTCAATATTTCCTATTTTTATTGATAAACTAAAAAAGCTGTCTCACACTCAGCGATGTAAATGTGCTTGCAAAAAAGTTAGCAAAGTTTCAATCAATTTCAGCATGTCCGTAAATAAACACTGGGGAGAAAAGGATCTATTACTGAAGCCACAGTGGACTGCAAATACACATAATGAGCGCAAAAAACTGCTCGTAACACCACAGTGAGTGTGGCCACACGCTTGCACAGAGTCCTATTCACACGGGAGGCTTTAGGAGCTCGGCCTGTGGATAGACTTATTTCAGTAGAAACAGCTCCTGCCAAAAGATGTGAGGGAAAATGCTGAAAAAAGGGGCAAGAGTACACTCCTTTAAAGACACAGGAGGTATGCAAATGAACAAAGAGACCGACCGAGCAGAGTGTTGGAGTGAGGAGAGCGCTCGAGTCTGCAGCTCGAGGAGACGATGCTTCTTTTATATGCATAAGTCTTTCATTTTCCTTCTTCATCTCCACAGTAAACTGTACAACACTGATGAGCGGGAAACTAGTGCATGATATCTCAGTCACACTTTTGTGGCCATGTCCGTGTTACTGCAGAGAAAGTCTTGATTCTGCTTTACCTATGAGTCAAATAATGTAACCTGAACTTAAATGTGAACATATTTAGATTCAGTAATTCACCCAAACAGGCATGTCTTTGAACAGTGGGAGGAAGCCGAACCCAGAGAAATAGTAGCTTTAAATAACACGCAAACTCCAAACAAGAGTTTTTTTTCTATGAGGGAAGAGTCCTAACTATTCTGACCCCAGTTCACCCTGAATTGATTTTTACATTCAAGAAAACAATGAATAATATTTGTTATGATAGCACTCACGTAGCGTATATACATGTAAATATTTTAACAACTAGTTAAAGTGTTTAGAGCCAACAACGTAGAGTTAAATAAAACTTAAAGTATACCATCTGCAGTGACAATAATATGCACATAAAACAGTAATAACAATAAACATAGCTGCAGTACCAGGTTTATATGTTTGCCCAGCACCACAAGCAGATATTTTTACTTTAATACTTATATTAACAATTAAAGTGCATTGTCTTTCCACACAAATACATAACCTTAATGAATCAGAATGTTCTTCTCTGATTATTCTCCATTTTTCCACACAGTAGAGGAGAGGTCTTTTATAAACTAAATAAATCGGTGTAGAGTTGGTCTTATTCATATAGAGCAAACAGTGCAGTCCAGACACATGTCAAAACGACGGGTGGTTATGGCAGTGCGTTGTGCTCAGGCGTACTAATGAACGTAATGTTGGTAATGTTGTGACATTGACAGTGTGGGATCAGTCACAACTCCGGCCTACACTAATATGATTAAATGCAGCCACCGCACGACGTGTCATTTACATACAGGTGAGGGTTAAAGCATCATTAACGCGTCGTGACACCAGGACTGGGAGCAGCAGTGCATGATGGGTAGTTTGTCATGTTCTGCCACTCACATAACCCTTTGCGCTCAAGCGTATCGTGTCCAGGTATTGTTTTTAGTGATGACATGCAAATTAACAATGGATACTTCTGCCGAATGGCTCTGAGAAAGTTTGTCTCTGAATGAAAAAAAAAAACAGCACATGGTTAATGTTAGTAAAGCATGGCAGGTTGTAATGTAGAAAGATGAATATCTGATGACGATGTTGAATATTGCAATAAAGTGCCCACTGAGGCTCTGTAAGAGAACATTCAAAGATCTAATTGCCACGTAACGTTATGTGTAAATATTATTGAGATACAAGATATTGTTTGTAATTGTAAATATTGAGATAAAGATAAATTTGCAATGTGCAGCCAAGGAAAAAAAAAACACAATATCTGACTGTTCTAACGACACAATTTTTCTAAAATAACAATATATATTAGCACCAAAAAAATCATACATATAAAACAAAAACATACTGTCAGAACTAAGAACAAAACTGGGTATTTAAACTTATTTTTTATTTTTTTTTTTACTTTCAAGGGAAGTTTAGCATTATGTAGATATTTAAGTGTCTGGTTTCAAAGACTGTCAAAAATTTTGCTGCACTAAAATTATAACTACAAACAAACAGAAAGTTGAAAGCAGCTTGAAGAATGGCGTTTTCTTGCTAATCACCACGTGCCGTCAACACAGCCTGTCACTTCTACCAAGATTAATTTTGAACAAAATCCATTACCAGGAAGTATTTGGTCAAATGAGCTTTTCAAATTAATTCCAGCGCTCTCAGTTAAAGTGAAAAATCCATGCACAATCAGTGTTATGGAGAGTGTGCTGCCTTCTGCCGCAGCTCCCAAAACAAATCACAGTGTGGGGAAAAATAATGGCCCCAACCACTCCAGCACTCACATTTCCTGATTTAAAAACACAAGTATCTGTCGGGCGTCTCATCTATTAAACATGGGCTGTAAATGCTGTTTGGTCTTCAGTGGCCATCACTTGAATACACCGGCCGGCGACTAATTAAAGGAGAAATCTGATGATGTTGGATCACATTTCCCCGATCCATATTGACGTTAGGGTTTACTGAACCATGTAAAGAGTATAAAAAATATTCTGAATAGTAAAACTCTGGCCCTTACAGTCAACAGATTGGCCTAAATGAACACCAATGGGATATTTTAAACTAGCCACCTCACAACACCACCAAATGAAAGAATAAAAGAAGAATTGCCTTCTTTCGCTCCATCAGCTGTTTGCTTTGGGCTCAAATGGCTACGCAGCTGTGCGGCTGATTACATCCAATCCCATTCACACAGGTTTTCAGCGTGGTCATTCTGGCCTTATATATTCTCTCTGCCACTCCGGTCTTGGCCCACTGCTCTGAACGTGCTGCAAACTTTGTGATAGGCTGCTCCTTCTTTATGATGATCAGTGTAGTTGTTGAATAATCTTACATTTCAATACCATTAGATAAATTTTTACACTGCATTAAAATATAATGCATTTAACTCAGTAACACTACAACTCATCTAAACAAGCTCAGACTGGTTGCAACAAGATTAACTTTTTGTTAAAAGAGGAGGCTTACGACAGAGGACTTCTCTTACTTGTAACTAGTTTGACCAACCATTTTAATTTGACATTTTCTTCTATTTTACACCAGGATTGAGTCTGTCTCTGTGGGTTTGAGTTTTATTTTCAAGGGGCAGGTACAAACAAACCTAGAATACTCTGCGTCTAGATGCAATTGGGTAAACAAACAACCAATGAGAGTGACAAACAATGCATAAACACTGCCTCATTGTGAGATTATTTGCAAAAAAAAAAATAAAATTGTTCACCAGGCTTACACTGTCTACTGATATATCCACTTTTTAGTCAAAGGCTTACAATGAATGACTTTTCAAACGGCAGCCGACATGTGACATCATCTTTGTTTCCCTTATGCTGTGATGTTATTAGCATCCTGCTGCATATTCATCTGGAAGTAATCAATACTGACTTATTTCTCTGATGAGAAGATGAGAGGGGCTTTGCAAACAAACCGTACATACATTTTTTTCTATTAGGTTATTTCCCATGAAACACAATCCTGTTATTAATCTGCCACATGTTTAAAATAAGGCACCCAGGATGTCAACTGCGTGAGTGGCTCGTATTCAAAGAGAGGATACAATGAAAAATTACCACAGTTATTGTTTAATCATAAGGTGTGTTCATCAGCCAAACCTGTTCTCCCAAATGAAATCATGCATTTTCAAGGCAGCTACTCACCGACATAAAAGAAGTGTTAAGTCTCGATTATACCGTCTGATTAGAAATCAACCGTTTGCCATGCTGTGCCTGTTTAACAACAAGAACCTTTATGAGAAGCTAGACACTTCCATGAGAAAAGGTGATATGACATAAGCGTTTAGGCGGTAATAAAATCTCAGAGTTCTGGTCTGAACTGGCAAGAACGGGACTAATTTTACCTCTACGAATGTAAACTCACTTAAAAGCCTATAACACAAGCTTCTCAAACGTAAAGTAAGCCTTAATAAAAGCCTCAAATAAAAATAATAGCTTGCTCAGTGAAGCTGGAAGACGGCCCACTCGAGGTCGCCTCTGTGGGAGCCTCAGGACTGTGCTTTACGACACTGATGTCAGTCCAAAGATGACATGTCTTACTTGGATAAACAGATCTGAAATATGACATTATCTGAGTGTGGTAGTTTGTGGTTACAGTAGGCCTCTGCACTACAGGTGTGGGCACAGGGCACACACCAGAGCCAAACTCACAAGCTCCCTCCTATGTATCATCGCTTAATTATCCCCCACAGGGACTGTTCTGTGTGTCGGGGATGTCAGGCCACGAAATAAGAAGAAACCTGATAGAAGCAGAGGACGACATCTACTGCTCCTACAATCCTCTACGAACTGCTGACTCTGCCTGATATTTATTATGTATATGCTACATGTATGTAGGAACAGTGTTTTTTTATGCTTTCTGCAAGACTCTAGGGATAACCTGAAGGGTACAGTGTTTTCAGACAGCAGATGAAGAAATGTGGAATATACTCCAGGTTTGCTAGCCACTAAAACTAAAAAAAGATCTACTTAAACAAGATGAAAAGGTAACTGAATGACTGCGTGTGCTGTCAGTGAGTGGATACAGAAGATTAGCGAGTGGTTCAGAATTTGCTACACAGACTAAAGGTTACAAGTCACTGGATGCGTAGGATGATATTATGCTAGACCCAAAGTTATACATGAACCGTTTAATTCTCATCATACAGTTCAACTTACAGTAGATCTGCTAAAATAAATTACTAAATCCACAAAAGGTGAAATATGCACACCCTTTAGAGATAAAGATATCATACAGAAGCATATTAAGTAAGATAAAGCACACAAATGGCTTCAGGGCTGTGCAAAAATACATAAATGCTATAGTTCTTGCTTGATCTGCTAATGCTAAACAACACTGCAACCCACATACTTTATTCATTTTCTGCTGCCTCTAAAGTGTGTAACATAGTGTTTTTAGAAAATGGTGGATGTCTTTCTTTTTGATGAAGTCACTTGTAGAAGAGCGACTATATACTGTACATTATGTCCATGCATTATTTGTTACAGAGGGTTATAAGATTTAGACGTCCACATGGTTTGGCAGCAGAACAAATGTATTAAAGCTGAAGATTGTGCCTTGGTTGGATGTAAGTTGAGCTGATACGCACACACACAGTTCTCTATCAGTGTGATGGACTGATGCGTGCACGATAAATTGGCATCTTAGTAAGATGAAGTGTTGCGGCAAAGAGAGGTTATTTGTCATAGGCAGAGCAATTACAAGGCTCACTGTGACTCTCTGTCTCCATTTATGTTTGTCTGTATGTCGATCTTCCACTCTCTCTGTTCTGCAACACAACTAATCCTCTTTATTATCCACCCCTCCTTTTCTCTTTCCATTGCTCCACAGCACAGGCTCAACACAAGAGACCACGCAGAGAACACAGTCTAGTAACTGAATGTGAAGACTAAAATTATTCACAAAATCTGAATATAGACACAGAACCAATGTAGTGAGACACAAACTGGTTATTACAATCAGAGGTTAAAACAATATAGTACAGGCATCTCTCTGAAGACTCTCGAAACTGAATAGATTTTGGAAAGCCCAAATACAGAGCCAAGAGGAACCCCAGAGGACCTCTCAGAGCACTTGAACTATGGCATACTAAATGATTATGATGATTTGTTCCAGAAATATACTGCATAGTTTTACCAAAAAAAAAAAAAAAAAAAAAAAAAAAAGGATAGAGGCAGTTTTTTAGCTAAACCTTGTCGCAGAGGAAAATTAGGAAATACACTGTTTTCGGTAACGATTACAGACCAATACTAGGTAACAACAGGTGTAGTTACTTAAGTAATTACTGGGTAATTACCGTACCTACAGGATAATAACACTTGTATCCACCAGGTACTTACGGGGTACAGAGGGTACTTTTTATTTAAATCTGATTTGATGATTTAAAAGCCTTTTCTCAATATTCTGGAAATGCTGACTCGTCATCTTTGCTGATAACATTACACAATATCCTGCCTTTTTGTAACACACATTTGTCCTTCACACCCACAAAATTAAATATTTATTTATTCATCTTTTCTTATTTTTTTTTTTTTTTGACCATTCAATTTTTTTTTATCAGTTTTTACCCTCATCTTCCACTCACCAGAGAATGTCTCACCATCCTTTGGGGTCTGAAGAACTTTTATTAAGCATTTGTATTGATGATGTATGAATGGTAATTTCTTTGTTAAGGGACAAAATATCAGTTTATTGAATTTTTATTTTATTTTGTCTAAATACAATGCTCTTAATTTGGGAAACTGGGTTTTATCAACACTTTCTTGTTGTAATACTGTTCTTGTTTTTTTTTTATAATTAAAGTAGAAATCAGTTTAGGGTTCAACTCAATATAAGCCGATCGAAATGTGAACAAGAGGATAAGTAAAGATGGCCCAGACAGAACAGGAGGTGACAGACTCGGTCAATTAAAAGTTTCAGGGGCTACGTCAATGGTCTGCTGAGTTTAAAGAAAGAGAACAACACAGAGGAGAAGCAGAAAAGCAAAGAAAAAAAAATAAAATGGGAGAGGGCAGAAGTGTGAGATTTAGAGGAGAGAAAGACGACAGAGGGGAGGATAGCTCCTGAAAAAGTAAAAAGACTCATCGCCACAGTGAAAGAGGTCAGAAGAAGAGTTAAGATGCGTGGTTTTCGAAGCGTGAAAACTCATTCCACCTCTGGACTCCCAGCCGAGGGAAGGGAGCAGAGATGGCTTCTTTACCCAGCCCTGGGCTGCCTTTGTGGGCTGCATAGGTGGAAGGTGCCCCTCTCTGCTCAATGACCCACACCAGGGAAATGGAAAGAGGAAAAAATACAGGGGAAAGGGACAGAGGGCTGAGAAGTTTTGAAGGTAGGATGGTTCCGCTGGGACAAGCTTACGGACATTATAAAGCAACAAAGATCAGCCTATATTCGAACTATGTCACAGTGGCATGTCGTATTACTTCAACAGACCGAGACCAAGAACAGATCGTCTACAACCGCCAAATATGGTCAAGCAATGTATGTATTTTTACGAAAATCAAGAAGAATCAACACTAAAATCTGTTATCTGCTCTTAGACCTAAAACCCTGCACTTTGTCCACAATAAGTGCCACTGATCATGTCTGACGCTTCCTTCTGCTTTTTCTTCTTCTGGAGAGCTTCACTTAGGCTCACACGTCTCTGTCGTCAGACCTCTCACTACTGTACATGCCTTTTCATGTTTCGCTTTTACAACTATGGCTGGCTACTGTGCCTTGAGTTTGGAAATGATTGGACTAAACGTTGTGCATATGCCCCTTCAATGTTTTAAAGTATGTAATAATACATAGTTGTAGAAATGATAGTGAAGTCTGTTAAACTAACAAACCTGTTAATTAGTCCTTCTGATCTGTTAATGATGTAGCTGCTATGTACAAAAACACAAGCATTAGATACATGTAACAGAACATAGCACACTCCTTAAATGAAAAGGAAAATAATTAGTTCCAAACACAATGAACAAATCTGGTCTGAAAACTGTTTGCTTTGTAAACGCATAAAACCGGCTTTTACCATAGTCTGGCCATTTAATAGGCAGCACACCGAACCTTTCTTTTGAAGACTTTCCCAAAAGGATCATTATAATTTAGAATATTTTTGGCTCGACATGCATCAGGACTGGCATATACGGCTGGTTTTACTGTTGCCATTTGGCCCACTTTAAAACCACATTAGGAGGAAACTGGTGATAAATGAATGGTTAAAGAAAGTAGGATTGAACTGGATGTGGCCCTCTTTGTCACTTTCCTTTCTGAGAGCATGTTTTTGTGCTCATTGGTATTACCTAGACTCTCTGTTCTTTCACCACATCACTTTGATCCACATTTTATGAAATATGCCTTAAAAACAGTGTTACTGGTTATTTTCACAAACAGAAGTTCAGAAAAGCATTCATAAAAGGAAAAATAATCGGGAATTGAACTCATGAGGCGAGTCCCTGAGAGAAGAGACGTCCCCCAGAGGACCTTCTCTAAAGGTAAACTCCAACACCTTGATTAAGAATCATTTAATGTGCATCTAACCTCAAAGGTGGGGTTAAAGGAATTGTTATAGAATTCAACACCATAGTGGGTCATATTTGGTGTTAATAGTTTTTTAGAGTTCCATCTTTCTGGTTTTGGTCCAAGATTTTAAATCTAAACTCACCAAGATCACAAGTAATTTATTTCTCTATTTATTTATGTTGATATGTTGATGTCATTTGTGGTGAGTTTAGACTGGGTATTTTCGAAAATAATCTGCCAAATTCAACAAATTCATGGTATAAACTTGCAGCTGTGGGTGCCAGTTTTTCAGAGTAAAAGGCTTTAAGGTACAACTGTATGATAAAAGATTAATAAATACTTTTTGTTACCCATTCTACTGAAAAAGTGCAAACAAGTTGGATTTTTTTTCATCTATTCTCAGTTCAACTTGCAATAATGATACAATAATAATGATGACTACATTTATTGTAGTGGTTCTGGTACAGTATTTAGGTTGTGCATTTTAACTTAATATGTGATTATTCTATAAAATGGTATCAGTAAAAATTTATAAATGGTTAAATGTAAGGTATTTCACTGTATTTATTACAATTATATAATATTTGGGCTTTTTGAGGGTATTTGGAATTGTTCCTTGATAGTATTTCAGTGTGTTTTTTATTATTGTGTGGTCTTAACAACATCACTATTGATACCAAAATGTTTCTGACACTTCTGAAGTAGCTGGTTAGGAGTTTGTTCTTTTCTAATTTAACAGAAATTAAAGCAGTATTGACTTTTTGAACAAATCAGTACATTGTCCATTACATCGTCTATTTGCCTCTAAGTGTTTCTCTCCAATAAAAAGTCTGCGTGGGCTTGAATCCTTGTTGCGCCAAATTGGTATTTCCATGGCTGCTGCATCTGACAAAACAACAATACACAAGGAGAGAGAAATATACTGTGTAAGGTGTGAGGGAAACAAAGGTCCAGCAGGTTTTAGACTTTCTGCAGAAGGACACAAAGACGCCAGAATGGATATTTATAAGAGGAAAAGTGAAAGGAAAGGAGCAAAACGGACAAGACTGACAGTTGTACGGGGCCATTTTAAGAGCAGCATTAGCATCACAGTAATCCTCTTAGACACGGCCGGCCGGAGGATTTCACTACACGAGTAATTAAAGACGTCCTTAAAGTCACACGAGGATATATCCGAATCACAATATTTACCCAAATGAATTATTTAAAGCATGGACGACACACAGACAACTGGGAGACGTGAGCATGTATAAGCCATGTCAGGATAATGAACATTAAATTAAATGTAATGTGTGCTTCCTGCAGAGGTGACCGTTTCTCATCACTGTTCTAGCCTCAAGTTTGTCCCTGCCATAGTTTCTGCTCCAGAGCGATCTGTGAGTGGATCCAAGCGAGGACAGCTGAGTCAATAGCAGCTGAACTATTCTGTCACTTTGGACTTGGAAAGGATTTCTGGGTAATAGCCACTCTCTGATAAAAAGCCGCACTGACTGACTTAGAACCAAAAATCCAATTATTTTATTCCAAATAATTAAAGTCATGCATTCTTGTCAAGAAGTTTTGAAATTATTTGTTGTTTAGTAAAAGTGTAGTCTTTTTTTTATTGTTTTCAGCTGCAAGTCCAAAGCTAATGGCCCATGAAGTCCACATAGAAAAAAAAGCAGAAAATTAGCATTAGCACTTTGTATGGCCATTAGATTCAGCCTGACTTTCTCATTGTCTGTCAGTTTCCATTCTCCGCTACAAGCTGTGATGAAGACGAAAAGGTGAATGAACGGAGGTCACTGGAGTAGTTTTGAATTGTATTATGGATGCGGCTCTGATTTGGAGAAGTCCAGTTTTAGTATTCTGTCGGTGTGTGATGCTTTGCAGATGAAACTGATATAAAACATGACACATCTTTACCTGAACTAAAGGAAAAGGCTGGATTTAGATCCATGAGTTGGCTCGACAGTGCTGAGCGCAGAGTCTTCAGGGTTACGTAACTTATGTCATATTAATGAGAATGTCATGGCTTGTAGGCTCTTTGTGATTGCTCCATTACTGCTAAAGGTCATGAACATTCTGCACAACAGGCAAGATAGGCACAGCGTGAAAATAAGCTAATTATAATGACTTTAATTGAATGAATGAATAAAACATGTCCGATATATGATATTTAACTCAATTTGAATTTAGGAGTTATTCCCCACCTGCCACCCTAACCTGCCCACTGTTCACGTGGAAACAAAACTCATAAATAACCAGAAACTTCTAAATAAACATGATAAATCCCTTTGCTTTTCTCCAGGAAACATTAGTCTTGGGAAACAGGATTTACGGAGACATTGAATAACAAAGGGATTTCTCTGAGACTGGTCTGGACTTAACGTATATTGAAACATGTGACTGTGGTTAGACCAAAAGAATATAAGCTATAGTCGGATATAGGCTGGAGCCGCTTCTGCTAAAGGTCTTGAATCTCTTAGACTTGGGGGATCATTTGAAGGACACTGACTCAGTTTGCTGCCACTTAATAAACTGAATAAAGAAGATTAGTGGTTTCCCCAGTGGGAAGTGAAGAGCACAGGAAAACCCTTATTAGAGCTAATAAGTGCTTTCATCACAATCAAATAATACACACAAGGAACTTCTTATATGCTGTAGCTAATGATATATTTTATTTATATTATATGAATAAAATATTGTTGTGCAAAACCAGTATTTGACATTATGCGTTAACTGAGATTATATGAAAGCCCTCGATGAGCTCTTTTTACTGCCACAAAGACCACATATTTTAAAGTAAGAGATCAATAAAACAAAAGACTTATCTCTGAACAATGAAGTGTTGAAAAAGCACAATTGTTAGAATGATTTATAATGGAAAATGGCATAAAAAATTGCAGCCAATTAATATATTTTTAAAGAATTTATCAAGTTGAATAAAAGAGTTTGGGTTGCCCTGAACCTTGATACAAGAATGAGCGCTCAAAGCAAATCCTGAGTGTGCTTCTCCTTCAGCAGTGCTCAATTTGTCCTCTCCGTGCAGGAAGTATTAAGTCTATACAATAACTACAACATTTTACACAATGTATGATAAAGTTCAAAGTCTGTTGTAAATCATTATTTCTTTGGTTCTCCTTCTAAATATCACATTCATTGTTTTACTGTTTTAGTCAGAGCAACAGTTCTTGGTTCAGGCAGGACCATGATGCACGTTTTTAAGCATCAGAGACTTAGAAGATATAGGAAACCAATGGGAAACAGACCAACAATAAAGGCATCAAACAAAGTCAGGAAGTTGAAAGATAAGAGCTGTGATAATGCAATGAAGGTATCAATATCTTTTCTGTAGTGTTTCCTAAATTGATTTGTAAGCGCACAGCTTCCTCTGGATGTTCCCCTGTTCTTTGGACATGAATGGACATGGTCTCATTTGTTTTCTCTCCCGCTGTCCTCCTGGCGTCCTCTCCCTCTGACCTCCTCTCCTGCCTCCCAGCGCTCGCTCCTTTCGCACGGGCAGCTGCAGCCTTTTCAGAGCACTCCACATTTCTCCTTATTGTAGAGCCAGTGCCCTGACCCCTCGTCTACCCTGCCCTTCCCTGCTCTATCTTCGCCGTCCTCATTCTCTCATTCATTTTCTCTTGCCAAGTCAGCTCTCCGCTCCCTCCTCCCGCCTCCCTGCTCCGTCTATCTGTTCTTTTACCATCTCTCTCTCAATCCGAGTCGTTAGTATGGAGCGCTGTGTTCCTCTGAGCCACGATAGGTCTCCTTTTGCTTTTGGGGTGCACTCTTTCATCTGCTCCCCTCCCGTTTCTGTCCTCTCAGAATTCATTTTCATTCATTTTTCAGAAATGCCCTACTCTTTGTTTCCATTTTACCTTTTTTTTTCTCAGCTATCACTCATATTTCCCTGGGACATAATTATTTGAAACATGTCTTCAACAACAAACAACATATTTCTGAATCCTGGTTCTACCTTTAATACTGCTCATATGTAGCCTACAATTACTTTGCTATTGTCAATGAAGAAATCCAACAATTAAATTTGTGAGTGTGTTTCAAAGCAGACATTTGTTATTAAGACACCAGTGGTCTCTCATGGGGCTGCAATGGATAAAACGGGACGCATTTTTGCATAAACCCTGATGTAAAGCCATGGATTTGATGTTCATTCAACACTTATCAAAAAATTATCAATACAGACAGGAGACATAATGGGAAATCTATCAGCATTCTGGTTTCTAAAAAATACCGAATGGTCACCGAAATATTTTGTCAAAAATAGCATTAGTCATAACTGTAATAAAGTGCTTTTAAAACAATAGCAATAATATAAATTGTTGATTCATTTTCTCCACAAAACCATTCAACACAGCTTATTTTAAAACTATTTCTGAGACAACTCTATTTACCAACACCTCAGCAGGGGTTTTCTAGGTATGATTTTCCAACAAAGTGACAATAATACATTATGAAACAAAATACCAAGAACTGAAATGTGATTAACTTGTTTTTTTTTTTTTTGTTGAATAGGTGCTCTCTTTGCTTTTGGCAAATCAACAGGTTCCTGGCATTTCTAGTTTAAAGTTACCGTTGTTTGGAGTAAATAGATATCACAGAGCCTTCTTTGTGTTTGCAAGACTGTCTTGACTGAAATGTTTGCAGAAATGCATTTGGAAGCAGGACAGCAAATCTACTGACTGTTAAGATCAACTTATATTAGTATAATTGCTTTGCTTCCATTAGGCGTGTAATGGCATATTAAAGACAACCTATTTTTATTATTATTATGGCAGTGACTTTTTGAGTGAGTCTTTCTATGTCCTTACTTGCTGTTCTGTTGATCCAACGGCCATTTGGGCATTGTTTATGTAAAAATTGAACAGTTCTGGCTTTAAACTGACATTTTTAACGTGCATGCACAATGCTGCATACCCGACCAAAGGTGCACATGAATATACAGTGTGTGTTTATGAACACATGCATACACACGCACAACACCACTGCTTATTCAGCAGATGTGTGTAAATTAGCATCCCCGGCTCAGTCTGTGGTAACTGCCTACTAATCTGCACAGTGGAGGCAATGTTACCCTGGAGTGACATGCTCAGAAATGGCCTTAGTGGAGGAATATAATGGTATGTAATATATATAAGCTGGTGGAAATATGAACTGGCACCTGGAGAATACACCTAAGAGGCAAGTGTTTTAGTGTCTTTGTTTGGTGTTACTAAAAAAGCAGTCGGGGGTAGACATATCTTTATCAGTGCTGCCATTAGTCATAAGCTAATGACTCTAGGTTTTCCTACACTTTTACTGAAGAAAACAGTAAATGGGCCAGGACTATAAACAAGTCGCACATGCACTTTGGAGCCAAAGACAATGGAAACAAATGGACCAATGGTTTGTTAGTTTTGTGGTAAAGCTATAGCCTATGAAAGAATACTCCATCATGTATATACTCTGTACATCGTCAAAACATCATCGTGACCAAACTATTAATAAACCGGGGTATTTATCCACCAATGAGGTTAAACTCAATAAAGCCAAAACCTTTAGTAGTAAAGGTTTTTAAAAACACACACAAGGTCCCTCATTGTTGGAAGTGCACGTGTTAATAATGTAATGTGGTAATATGTAAAAGCTACATGTAGTTATCGTGCCATTATGTCCATAGTTTAAAGGTTTGAACTCCCAATCCTGTGCTGAAAAAAAGATGAATTTTCTGTATCATTTTCTCTCTGGCACATTGCAGCAGTGTTGTTGTTAACGCAATTTCACTGCTTATATTTTATTTTTTTACAGCCGCAAAATCAGATACAGCACTCTCAAGAAACTTCTGCGAGTTAACCTTGTATAAACAAACACTTTCAAGTTTTTTCTTGTCCTGTCTGACAGTCTGAGAGCCTGGCTCCGAGCTTGGAGGTTTTATATTATTTTCCTTGTATTGGTATAACTTTAATCGCATCTTAGCACTATAAATGAAAATGTACTGATTTAAAACTTAATTTGAAAAGGAAATATTAACTTTAATACATTGGTTAATTGTCTGAAACAATATGTCTGATAAAAAAACACAACAGATTTTAAAATCTATTGAACTATGGGGAGTTATATTAGATTACTAAGGTGCACAGTCACAAACATTACACTTTAACTACAGGTTTTTACATCCAGAAATGATTTAGTCTGTCACCCTTGATGATCACAATTCATCAGCCTAGATAACCTCCTCACTGCAACCGGACAAGGCTCCTATCACAGATTGGTCCTCGCACATGTAGTTGATAATAACATCAGGAGCAGGCATAAAATACCCAGGACATGGATAAATGACCGGAGGTTTAACAATTAAGCCCCAGAAATCTCTGAGTGCAAAGCTAAGCCCAAACACAGCTGAGCCATGAGAGCTTAGGAGGACTGGAGATGGAGACAAATCAAAAACAAACCAAGAGACTAGATTGTTATATGTCACAGACGTTAGTCCAGTGCTGCACAAAAATCACTCCAACTTATTGTTTAAATGCACTGTGAGCATATAAACACCACATCCTGATTTCAGAAATATATGAATAAGCCAAAATCCAATATCCTGATTTTTGACAGGAACTCATGAACTGCGCAGGTGGTTTTGAAACAGCTTCTAAATGTTCAAGTGCTAATATTAGTGCAAGTCTATCCATTATTTTTGACACATCACCACTTTGTATTCAGTCCCTCAATCAGACAATGCCCGGAGTGCTCCCCTGTATATATATGCACCTCATTGTGGCTGTTTGAACTAAAATTATAAAGTAATTTACTGTCTGGGGAATATCCCCCAGTATCTAAAAGAAACACTTTGTTGTGTGCTGACCTGAAACAGAAATGAGCCGTTTAACAGTGCTACAGTTTGATGTGTGAGGCATAATAACCAGGTGTCTCTTTCTAAACATCCCATCTCGAGTATGGTCAAAACTAAATGCATTTATTGTGTCATTTTTTCCATCTGAGTTTCATTTTGTAGTCTGGACAATCCACTGTCTCTCACTCTCTCACTCTCACACACACACACACACACACACACACACACACACACACACACACACACACACACACACACACACACACACACACACACACACACACACACACACACACACACACACTCTCTACATCTTAGTCTGCCTCTCCCCATCGCTGTCTGCCTGCATGGAGTCAGCTACAACATTTTGATTTACTTAAGTGACTCCATTCTGCAATCAGTCTCCGACGCGAGTCGTGTGTGTGTGTGTGTGTGTGTGTGTGGTCTCCCCGGTGAGTGTGTGTTTGAAGCTCAGATCCCAGCCACCAGCCAGTAACCTCAGGTTCATTAGTCTGATCAATGATTGACTTCTCTTTTGTCTTCTCTTCTTTTCCACCATATCTAAAGTGTATCGATCAATCCTCCTGTCACGACTCTCTTTTCTCTATATTTACCTATATATCTCTCCATATCTTTCCCTCACGTTGCGCTCAATAATCAGGCTCGGTGTTGCGGAGAAATATGTTTTCCTCTGTCTCAAGCTTCCCCTCCTCATTCGCTTTCATTCAGTGGCTCATTGATTAGTCCTGGTGTTGAGGAGAATTGCCTACTTGGTCCCAAAGTAAAAAGCACTAAGTGTTATTTGCGTTTCTCTCTCGGCTTGGGCCTGACCTCCCTTTTGCATTTAGCATAGACGATGTCAATAAGCCTTGGCGTCAATCTGACATTTGCAAAGAAACTGCTCTTTTCTCTGTTGTGTTTTTTCCGCCCGGGCTTGATAGCCTTGGCGTCTTTAGTGCATCTCAAGGCGGGACTGTGGAGTGTTTTTGGCGTCTTTATGCACTCACTAGGGAAAATGCCAAAGCAAGGGGAATGAATACGCTGGTCTAACAGAGCTGGGTTAAAACAACATGCAGAGTCGATAGTGTTTTTTTTTTTTATTGCGAGGGGTGCAGTATCTTTGATTGCTCACTGGCGGTAATAAAACCTATCAATGTTTTATTGTTGATTAATGATAAGTCTTAACATGAGCTGACTCTTCTAGGCGACCAGTGTGCACAGTTTTTGTTAGAGGAAAGGAAGCCTAAGGCAGCAGCATGAATAAGATGACAGTATATTATCTTGAGTCCCACCCAGTGTTACACTTTCAGGGAAGAGAAAAGAAAAGACTGAATGTTCGACTGCTGCAGTAAACAAAGAAGAGTGAAGCAGAGCGATTGCGTGTGTGTGAGTGTGAATGAGGTGAAAATCATCCCACTGCTCAGATTCTTCTGTTGTCTGTGTACACATAGACAATTATCTTTAGCTATTCACTTTGACAGGACATGACTCAAACCCTGAGCTAAGGCAGGTCAAAACACATTTTAGTACAATAAACCTGAGTTAAGACACATAGTCAAAACAGCTACCATGTGACATGGAGTACCAACAATGTTGTGATGTAGTTGGTCATAATAAAATAAATAAATTAAGTAAAATAAGTAAAATAAATAAATAAAATAAATGCGTCTTTTATAATAAATGACAAAAAATGAAAGAAAATATCAGCATAATGTGACATATACATATATATAAAAAAAGTTAATTAACAAATATATCCATGGCCTCCTTCATCAAAAGTTTATACAGTATATAGTAAGAAAAAATTTAGAAAATAAATCAGATCCCACAAAAATGAAAAAAAATTTTTTTTTTTTTTTTTTTTTTTTTATAAGTGTGAATATTCGAATATTCAATGGATTTGGTAGATTGCAGAAATGTTATTATTCCATGTGCATAGACAGAGCATTGCATCTTTGTCAGTTCAAATTGAATTAACCTCCAGTTGGGCTTGAAAATTGGGCTTGTGGCCTCAAACAAATTGCAGTATTTCCAGAAAGTAAGTAAACACTGGCTTTAGTCAGCCATAAATGCTACTGACATATCACTGTCACCACAGCCGGACTTTTATGTCATCTAACTTTCTCGTCTGAAACCATTTTTCCATGTAGGACAACGCAGGAAGACCTTTCAGCAGCTGTCTTTATGAACTGAAAAAATAGCATTCCCCACTGTTTCTGCTGCTGCATACAACATTAGGTTCGTCCCTGTAAACAGCCAATAAAAATATGTTCAGAAGAAAAAAGGGAGAAGACAAGCCTGTATCCTCTCCTCTTTTCTCACATGCTCTTCTTTCCAGTCCCTAAGCAGCTCCTTCCTCCAATAAACAACCACAAGAAAAGGAATCATGTGGAAGACGGTATATAAGCTAAAGGACTGGAGGTTTACGTTTCCTGCAGTGCCTGACTTCCCACAAAATCAGTGGTGCGAGGGAAAAGCAAACCTGGGCCCAGGGGAGGAGAGATATGAGTGAATAAAGAGAAAAAAGGGCATGTCTCAAAAGCGCAGGAAGTGGTGAGAGTGATATTTTAGATGTTTGGCTGAACATTGGTCGGTTGGGTCAGGCTGGGACTACTTTAGGGAAATCAGACCACACACATTCCCACAAACACACACACATATGCGCAACCTTTTAGTCATTTCAGGACCCGGTTTCAAAGCTGGCTCTGATTATGTTTAGATGGTAATGTATATATGAGGAGACGTCTGTCTGTCTCCTTATTTCCATCACTCTGCGTAGCTGTCTTTCTTTTTCTCACTCTTCTTCCACCGAGCTCCTGCTACACTCTTCAAGCCTCGCTTTCAAGCCCCTCGCTCGCCGTATCTGACTGTAATTGTGGTCGTCTTAGTTTCTCTCTTCAAAACCATTACAGTCTGTTTCCGATCACACACTGAACTATAAGAAGACTGATCTGGGGTCAGTGGCCAGCCAGCGTGACTTGACATCTGGTGCTTGTAAAGCTCGGCAGGTTTCAGATCTGAACTCTTGATTCTCTCTGAGGCTCCAGCGGTTCATAGAGCTGTGGGTTTTCATCGCAGATACATGGAGTCACCCCAAGCAGGTTTGGAGGCAGCCACAGGGTAGAACTGACATTGGCTCATCACAAAATTTTTAAATATGTTTTAAAATAGTTACTTCACTATAATTAATTAATGACAGCCTGTTCACGTTAGTGCCTTTGAGCGTGCTACACAGCGGGCTGCATGGCGGCAGAGTGGTTTGCACTCCTGCCTCACAGCTAAAAGGTTATGGGATTGATTTGTCAGCTGATCCGTCCAGATGGTGGTAACACAGAACCATCTGGGAGGACTTTTATATGAATACCTAAAGGTGATAGTTGAGTTATTGTCAAACTGAAAACACATCTAAAACTGCCAGTACTGCCACAACATTGGGCCAAAGCAGCCGTGGCTCATTGGAAATCAATAACTTTAGGAGAGACCTAACTCGGATTTCTGTGAGTTTGAGACCTCACAAATCTCACGAGAATCCATCCAATGACCATCTTCTTTGGAGTCTGCCTTGTCTTTCTTGTGAAATGATGTCTAAACCCATGCATTCATTGGTCAAAAGCTCTTTCATTTATACCTTCCTTGATATTTTCCCTTTTAGTCAGGCACACTTTTCTGCTTAAATTGTTCCTCAATCAGCATCTACAGCGCGACTCAGACTCTACCAGGCACTGCTCGACATCTGTGGCATAGTGGCTTGGTGTAAGTAGGTCCTGGACTTGATCTCTTGCCAGCGCTGGACCCTCCTGTGTGGAATGTGTCTGTTCCTCTCATTTCACGAGGGGTTTCCCCCACTGCTGGAAAAAAACAACTGGACCAATATCACACTGAAGGGTGCACAGTGAAGTCCAACATGACCACTAGCCTGATGGATAAGGTGGAAGTGATGTCTTTTCCACTATATTAATATCCTCAACATGAGCGCTTAGCAGAACACAGAATAAATTTGATTTGTAACATGAAAATGTGTTTCAGGAAAGCGCGGTCTGTTTGAATCAACGCCTCTGAACAATGAGCTGCTCGGTCAGACTCGAGCTGGTGCTGTGTTATGAAGTGAGAAGAACAATCTGTCAAAACTGCACAATGTAGATTCCAAAGAACTCAAGCAATAATTGGAACATAAGCTAGACTTGGACAACAACACAGAGTTTAACGTACGATGTTGGCCAACAGTTATGGCTTTGGCAAAATATATCAGCTTTTCACAGCTGTTTTCGATTTTCGCCGATGCCTTTCAAAATGTTCGCCTTTCAGAAAGTCTGTCTGTAATTTTTTCCAGACACCATTTCTGTCCAAACCCTGTGTACGATACTATAGATCAAATAAGAGAATAGTGGACCCAGTTACTTCTACGTTTAAAGATGGCTGACCCCTCCTTGGACTGTGTGGGTGTAATTGCTCTCTTTTTGGCTAATATGTGTCGGTTGTTCTCCAAGAGTGAGATAAAGTTTCAGTTTTTTCTGTCATAGGACACAGACAGGCATGAAAAAAGAAAGGCAGGCTGGAAAGCAAACAAGTAATACAGAGATGGTGGGAGAAAGCGTGACAAGACTGGCTGAGGTTTTGAAGACGGAAATTGGCAGCACTGTGGAAGTCAACAGAAGTTCATTCTCGGTACAGCACAGCTTGCAAAGTATCCCAAACAGCATATCCTCAAGGTCCATTAAACTATTCATGTTCACTGGCACAATATACAAAAACATTTGGGAAAGCAGTAGTGAAGACTGGAAATGATGTGAGACAAACAGTGGGTGTAATGTGGCTAAATGTACATGCAGGTATGTGAAAACATGTAAACAGGAAAGAGGCTTTTCACAGATGCAGTTTGTTTAGACCGATTCAAAACAACTCCAAAAAAAGGGATGTGAAGAAGAGAAATTTGGCAAGAAAACTAATCTGATTCCTTTATCTCACTTGTATGTGTCAAACAAAATGCACCATGACTGAACATCTTTTTTAATGAACGGACAAGGTTGTTATACAAAGCTGGATACATGTTTAGAATTACTGTCATTCACAGTTTGCTTCAAATTAAAAGTTGAAAGAGTGTTTGTCTGACAACAGAACGTCCGCTTTCTATATAGTTATAAACTACAAGGGCACAGAGACAAAAGGTCAATGTCACAAACAAATTAGCATGTTCCTTTGGTTCAAATACAAAGATTTAGTACCTCTGCACAAAAAGAGGAAGATATTATTATTCACACTTTTCAAACTATACACTCACCAGCAGCAGTAAAAAGACGAGGTGTTTTTACACTTTCATATGCAAATGTAACTACCTGACTTGGGAAGCATAGGGAACATAAATACTGTATGTGCGTATACACCTACTCAAAACTGAGCGCAGCAGGTGAAAAGTAAGTGTGAGAAATAGGCAACTGTTTATTCTAAATGATTTTATTTTTAATAAGATAAGTCTCCCCTGAACCAAATGTGTCATTTTATTTAACATCTCAGCAGATCAATAATAAATGGAATCTTAAAGCAGTACTGTGTAAATTGGTCATTTTAAATTGAAAGCATGGGGCCACAATTTAATTTTGATAATTTCCTGGCATGCACCTGGGAGAATAACTCCTGTTTCAAAGACAAAATGAAGCTGTTTTTTTAAAAAAATAAAAAAATACTATGAGTGGACAGACATGAACAAACAGCATTTGTCACATCAAGACAACTTTAGATAGAGAAGATATTTATTGAGAACTAACAGTCCTTTATGAGTTTCCAGCAACATTCATCTCCTTTAGTTCATTATTGGGAATAAATTCTCCAAAAATATGTAGTGCTGCTTTGATTTTAGGCAAAACTACATAGAATTTAAAATCCATAATAGATACATTCACCATTAGTTTTGCTTTGTGCTGTTGCAAACTGTTTAATTGTGAATGAATGAAATGAACGAATGTATGAAGTGTACCTGATGCCTAAAGCCGACTTTGGTATTGGAAAGTTGTTACGTGGGTTCGGTATCCCACTGCCTCAGCTTCTAACCTACATAACGTAATTTTGTTTATGTTGTGGGTCAGAAAGAAAGCAGAGATTGTCTAAATGCTACAAATGTGTAATTCAGTGAAGTTTACCATGTGTTACAGGTAAGTATAACCGGGAAGCATAGTCCACTTCCTCCTCCTCCTCTTCCTCTTCCCCCTCTTCTTCCTCTGAGCCTGGTTCGGCCGTGTTGCCTAACAATGGGTTGTCATGGGGACTGGTGGACTGTGGATGTGATTGGTCAATGACAGATGATGGACAGGAGGGGGAGAGCATGGGAGAACCTAAGACAACCAAACAGAAACAAAAAAAAAACAAACACAAATGAATGAATGGTGACTTGAAACGAATGGCTTTCACAAAATCAAGAGCTGCAGAAACTAAACAAAAGCACTGACTTTGAGCAGGGACTTGAATGAGGCACAGAGTTGTTGGTAACAACACTGATCGATTATGTTATAGAGACTGAAGAACAAAACCACTCTTTAGTCGCCATACAGTGCACTTTATGGGGATGACACCGTTTTATCAGAATGTAAAGTGGATTGAATGTAGTACTCTCAAGGTTTCCCACAATGCATCATGAAAAATAGTGAACAATAATGATCACTAAACAGGCAAAATAGTCCTCAATTTCTTTGGTGTTGGATAAAGAGAAGGAAAAACAGCCAAAATGTAAACTAAGGCAGTGTTAGCTTATTACAGTTTGTTGTTAAGGCAAGCGTTACGACAAGACTGGGCAGCCATACCCATTCTTTTTGCAAAGTGAAATGGGTTTGGGAAGAAATTCCACTTAAAAATCGTGTCGGACCCGATCCTCTGATTGGTCATAATCCTCTCCAGTTGTGTCCTGAGGCAGTTTATTCTTACTAACGCCTGGAAATCCAACTCTAATCCACAGAGACAAGAGAAATGTTTTGTTGTTGTTTGTTTCAGAACAGAAAAAAAAAAAAAAACTAGGATGGCTGGCCCAGCAAAACATAATCCAGTCAGTGAAAGAAGACCCACTGAGAATGCTACATTATTCTTTTGTATGTCTCAGTTAACTCCAGTGTTTATGACAGGTGTCCATTGTCAGCAAAGACCGGGAGATATTTGGTTTACATAGCAACAGTCACAAGATTAAATGACAGGTTAAACAGTGGCACAGTGTCCAAACTATAAAGTGCAACCCTATAGTGATGGGAGGATTAGGGAATGGTTTGGGGCTCAAGTCTTTGCATTGGAACAGCCAGATAAAGTCACAAAGTCAGAAGCATCAGAGTGAGCTGCCGCCAGAGACCCACACAAACACCATGCATTCATTGAGGACCTGGTGCAGGCTTTTGGCAGATGTGCCTGAGGGAAGTCCCGAAGCTTTTCAGCTATTCATCCTGGTCCTTTCCTTATGTGTCTACCCCAGATACTGCACACCAGGTACAGTATGTATCCATTACTTCAGAGGTTACAGACACTGACAGGTTGGCCTTGAATAATGGATGGCTGTAGTTTTAGTATTTTGCACTTTGTTGACTTCAGCTATAACATTACAACAGCTGAAGATGGGGAATTGACCAAAAGGGGAAAAATGTCTGTACATAGCTTGGTCAATAACCAAGTGAGCCAAGTCTGAGTTGAGAGAAAAGTGGAAACGTATGACTGTGATCCTGCTATGCATTAAACTATGTGTAGTTTTTGGCAGCATCTAGAGGCTGTATTAGAGTTTTCAATTAAAAAATTCAGACCTTCTCTCTACAGCCTGGGAACACAGAATAGCCATACAGATATATACAGTGTGTAGTTAAGATTATCATTTTACAAATTTAGAAACAGTACAACAAAAAAAATGCTTCTTTTCTTCGCCAACCGAGCTAAGTTTGTCATTTCAGACCAGCTGTAGAAACAGGAACAGGAAGTAACAGAACTTATAGCTCCTTCCATTGGGTTTCATAACGTTTAAAAATGTGTTTAAATGTAGTTTTCCCAAGATAGACAATAAAAACAATTTTTTTTGGGTGACTGTACCCAACAAAAGCAAAGTTTTGTCAGAGTCAATATATATAAAAATAACATAATGCATTGTTAGCAGTACTGGCAAAGAGTTTTTTTATTTTTATTTTATATTGGCTGATACATTACAAAGTTACTTGAGTTATACCTGCATATCGGACAAATGTCAAGTTGGCGATGGCAGCTAATGGTCAGGTAAAGTTGTTGAGTCTAGACTCTGAAGTAAAGCACAAAATCAATTGTGTATCGATGTGGTAACCTTGGCATTTAGTGACTTGTTCTGGCTAAATGGCTCCGCTCTATTGTGTGTGTGTGTGTGTGTGTGTGTTTGTCTGTTTTGGGAGAATTTCCAAGTGTTTGTGTTTGTCCATACAGATAGCTCTGCCTTGCCTTGTGCTCCATACAAATGTGTCTGCAGAAAGGAATGTAATTAGTCGTTGAAAAAGAAAATGAAAGGGGAAAAAAAAGCACATTTCATTTAGGACGCTCACATGTGGGTTGGCTTTACTGATAAAAATGTGCGACGTCTCTTTCTAAATCTCTTGATCTCTCGCAGTTGCGGTCGAGAAGGGAGAAATTGAAATATAAAATCAATGCTGGGTCATTTGCAGGGAAAGTATTGCAGCGCTACTTGGCATTTATGGAGAGGCTTGTGCTGAAAAAGCAAAACGCTTCTGTTAAGCTCTGTTCCCTTTTCCTGCAACAAAAATAAGTCCGTGGGATTCTTTGGAGAATATCAAGTGTCATACATGTGGCATTAGTCACCTGATGGAAGACATAACACATACAGCATCTACCGCTTTCAGGCAGCAACACCCAACACTGAGATTTATAGTTTCTCAGCTTCAAACAACACAATGCAAGAATGCCTTTTGGCTCTCACTGTGAGAAAGAAGATCACATCGCTTTGGAATTTTTTACTGCCACGGAGCAAAGCTATCGCCCAAATTTACTGCATGTTTCCAGAAAAGTCAGATAGAAATGTGAAAAGGAAAATGCACTGTGTTTTACAACTTTGTAGAAAATGTATGGTGTCCCTGAGAGCTCACAATAACACAAAAGACAAAGAAGCGTACAAGAGTGGTCCTTGAGACTCTTTTTGCAAACGGACAAACAACATAAGCTGCTGCGATTAGAGCCATTGTGCAGTTACCACAAAAGCAAAAAATGTTCATGTTTGTATTATTTTGTTTGATTTTTTTTTTTTTTATGTGTTGTGTCTCCTGTCAGTCTTTTTTATTTTTGTGTTGTAATGAGCTATCTGGGCCACCGTATGAATAAATAATGGAACTAGCAATTTAGAACGACATAAGTAAAACCTAAAACTAGTCTGGTTAGCGAATGATTCAAGTCCTGGCTGCATTGGACCCGGATTTCCACAAATGTATACCTCAAATGAACTGTTTTAGAATCTATTTTACATGAAAAAAGAAAAAAAAATGTACATATGACACACCTGCACTAACATTAACTGGTACCATATTACAAAAGTCAGTCTATTAATGTAAATCTAAATAAAAATCTCAATGAAAACTAAAAGCCAAACAAAACGGGACACAGATTTTGGTTTAAGAATTAAGATCGGAAAAATATTTTTTTCGTTTTTTTTCTCTCTAGACTCTTTGGCTGGCATTGACAAAATATAGAAAAGTGAAAATATGATAAAAAAAACATATTTGAGTAACTGTTTTTAAACTTCTGTCAATTAAGAAGACATCGCAGAAAAGATAAATCAACGTCCTAATGTCCTTCTACATAACTCTACATAACTGTTAGCCGAGTCTAGGAGAGGTCTGTAAATAATAACAGGTCCAAAAACATGAAACACTGTGAACTCAAAATGAAAATACATCCAGTGGATTACTGCTGGACATACAAGACCTGCATATAACTGCATCTGGATAATAAACAGCAGAGTTGCTCCACTGGCTCCACTATGTAATTACAGCTGAATTGATCAGGGCTGTATATGGGCTGCCACCTGAATTGATTCCACTGAAACATTTAAATCACTTTCCCAGCATGCCCCAATTTGTTTTCCTGTCATCAGCATAATCAGATGGCCTGATTTCCTTTGACGCTTTTATTACTCTGTAACTGGCTAAAGCTTCACTTCACTCACGACATGAAAGCAATCACACGGGAAATAATGAGTATTCAGTTAGATTTGTGATACACATCTACAACACATGCTTCATCTCTCCAAAGAAAATCAATATTTACCATTTTTTTCTGTCTGAAGGAACACACAGATTGTAGACATTAGTCTGTATAAGCCAATACAAATCTTTCCTCTCCCATCATCATTTGTATGTGTCAAGAAGCATGCATTTTTTATGCCACCCCTGTGCCCAGAGAAACTGTACTATTACCAGATGAAAATGTCAGATTTATGGTATTATGTTTATAAATTACTGATGGTAGACCGCGTTTGTTAAATTCTTTCCTAAAAAGCTGATTATGCATTTACATCCAGCTTTCTTAGAGTATATTATTATCATTATTAATCCTGCTGTTTGGGTGCATTAACTTTCCAAGACAAATAATTTCACTTGTAGGCATCCACTACACTGCAATAGTAGTCCCAAGAACAAATAATGTTTTGTACAAAAGCTCTATGTACTGCTAAATAAAATGATAAATTGTATACATTATATAATATCTACAATGCAATTAATAGCACAACACAATTGAACCAACATTGTGGTGTGTTTCTAATGAGATGTGAAGATCTGTCTCAGGGAATAAGAACATCTTTGAGTTTGGCTGTCAGACTCCCAACTGGCTTATTCTTGCTGTTCACACTTAAATGTGTGGCACATATTTTTAAAGGTAAATGACAAAACGGTTCATTTCTATTATTTTAGATTAACATACAATGTGAAATGTAGTAAGCCTATAAGCATGGCTTGTTCTCTACATACCATCCACACAGACAGTAATCTTTAAAATGACCACAATCCCAGAAATTTTAAAAATGTACTTTTACAATAACTATGGAAGTACAAATTCCAATGACTGACTCTCTTCAGTTTAAACTCAAAGTGTAGCTGAAAGCATGTGCCAGTCAAAGATTCCCACACGGAGAAGGACTACAAATTTAGTTTTTAAGGTCTTAGCCAGGGCACAGAGTTTACAAGCTCCAGGAAAAGACCAACTGAGCTATCGGTTTTCCTATAATTACACAGCACATGAAACAATTGATGCTGTTTGACTGTGTTATCTGCATGTTTGTGTCAGTGTCAGAGAGCAGGTAATAAAACCATCACTTGTTAGTGGTTCCTGCAGTGAGAGCGCTGCTCGTTCTGCCAAAAGGCATTTGGATTCACATCCAAGTCGAGCCCAAACTCTCAGTAGTCAAAATCAGCCAACACTGCCCCAAGGACGTGCACACAGAGGACAGCTTCACACACTCAGCTCAAGCACAGGCATCCAAAACTACTAACACTGAAGACATAACATGGACATTAGTGAAATAACAAGTGGCCATTGGAGGCAGAGGGAGTTCCAAAACCTCATTAAGCACAGTAAAAGGAATTCAAAGAGCTATGAAATGTTAAATTACCATTCGACACAAAAAATAAAAAATGTCCGTTCATTTGATTAAAAAGCTCTGAAACTTAAACGCTGGCATTTTGAATTGGTCCAGGGGTGATGTTTATGGATCATTTGTGGTATTACTGTGGACGCCTGATAGCTATAGTGTTAAGTCTGTCCAGAATAACATAAGAAATTTGGATAATGGTTGAGAAACACGTGTGAAAATGTCTCTAAAGATGTTTTCAAAAATATAGACTTTTTTTTAGTAAATGTAAACGCTGCAAGACGGTTTGAAAGTGTAATTAGAGGAGCTGAGGCTGTTTCAAAGACAAAAGGGGTCACACTATTAATACCAACAGATATCCGTTTCCTCCCTTTCCATTTTGTCAATTGATAAAAAAAACAATACATTTTATATTTTTGAATGCAGTATAACTTTACAACATTCCCTCAAACCTGCCTAAAGCTTTTGTTAGTAGTAAATGTAATAGTGTGGACATGACAGCGGTAGATTCTCTCCAGGTAAAATCAGTCAATCCCCCCAAAAATAATTCTTAAGTCTAAAGTTCAGCAAGAATTTTTAGGTCCCAGCTGTGTCTTTCCTTTTGTCTCTCCTGTAGTGCTTTCACAAACCCACCTGCATTGTTCTCAAGTTTGGAGGAAAAAGAAAAGAAAAAAAATCTCTGGGTTGACATCCTCTATTTTTTCTCCCCCTTTCTTGCCCGCTCTCCAGCTTTCTGTCAATCTCCATATCAAAGACGCCCTGGTAGAACGCATTGTATCCGGGATTAGTCGCAGAGACAAGAGGCTGGGAGAGAGCGAAATATTGCTTTCAGGGCCTCACCGAGACGCAGAACCTCCCTCTTTGCCTTCGCACTTTTGGGGAGTTACGTGAATATGTGTGCGGTGCAATAAATAGGTCACTGGCAGATATTGTGATTGTCGAAAGGTCTGACGCGGCTGTCCGGTTGATGCCGCAGGGGTGCAATGTTAAACTCGGGTATGATTGCCTCGGAGCACGTTGTTCTGGCTCAGGACAATATTCTTTAAAGCTTAGGATCAATGGAATAAAAATAACTTTGGAGGAAAAGGAGAAATGAAATACTCTTCAGATGGCTAGGTGCCTCCTGGCTTCTCCCCACAGCGCTTGGAGAAAAAAAAAAAAAAAAACTAAGGCTGTTTGAAGGAGTTTGGACATCGGGCTTCAGAACAAAGTGAAACAAAGAAAACACCGTCCAAATAGTATTTAAAGCTGGCACTCTCCTCATTTACTTTAAACAAACAGTGAAAGTTTCAGTTTGTTCCACTTTGTATCTTATGGTTCCCTCGAGGTGCAGTCTGGAGGCAGTAAAATATACATAATGTAACAGTATGTTCAAGGCATTTCTGCACACGTACCCTACAACTGTCAAGCAACGCCAACACAGCGTCCTCGTACAATCCACTAACTCCAGACGGCTGTCACTGGAAAACCAACATATGCACACAAAGCAAGCCTGGATCTTATGTGTGTCAGTTTACTCAGTTACCATGTCTTCTTCTGCACAGAGCTCGTGCTTATTAGAAGGTTTCAGATTTCCAGCAAACGACTAAATATATTCACTTAATTAAGAAAAAGCAAGGTTAAGCTTACAAAATACAGACAAATCCAAAGTTTTCACATTCTCAATGAAATGCCGAGGGTTTAACATTACTATCCTGTAAATCCTGGACTGTGTTTGTAGGAAAAGAGTTAACTCTATATAATTACATCAAGAATTAAGTTGTAAATTAAAGCATAAGCTAACTGGGGATAACAGTTTGTGGCTGTTTGAATTAGTTTCTTTTGAGGTTATACAAACTGACTTTAATATATAATATTAACAACATATATTAACAAATATCTTTATGCCAAGTCTTAATATTAATCTAACAATGTGTCCCGTCTAATTGCAGAAGGTAAACATTTCATCAAAAGTAACCTTAACTAAAGACTAGCTGGAGTTATTAGTGATGAATTTTTAGACCGAAAACATATCGTTAATGAAAAGTTCTGACAGTGTTCCAAAGTGAACCACTAACGTAAGTTTGTTTATCAGACTGAAATATGGAGGCAGCTGCTTGAGAGTCTCCAGCCATAGCTTGAAGTTCACGTTCAAATGAGAGTTTTAAGGCGATCAAAACATGCATGGCTTGAAAACTAAAGAGAAATGAACTCAGTGTACAGCAAACTTCATTTTTCCACTTTCTACCTAAAATAACCCACTGTTGTAAAGGCTATGACAAACAGCATGTTTACACAAATTATGTTTAACGTATAAACGGGCACACCTAGAAAATGTTGCCAAGTCCGTTACCTAAAGTCATCCTGAAGTTCAGTAGGTGTATTTCTGAGGTCAATGGTTACATCGATGAGTTCAATAACAAACTTGGCGTGTGTATCTCTATCATTCTTGGACATATTATGTAAATTGTTGCACAGATATTGCACTCTAAGAATTCAATAGCACTATAAGGATATTACAGCTTATTCTTTCTGTAAGGGAATCTGATTTAGGGGCAGTGTATATCTATAACGTGAGGTAAAACAAGAAAGCATAAGCAAGTTGGGACTACACTGTATTGAATTATAAATGGTTCTTATGTAGCTTTACACAATTAGCATAGCATAATCCTACTCAGCCCACACAGTAATTTAATTTGACAAAGAAAAATGTATAAGAAGAACTCTACGAGAAGCCCAGGCGAGAGAAGAGTCCCGTGTGTGAGAGTTACACTAGGTGGTACCGCATCTCCAATCCACACCCTCTCTTTATAGAAGCCACTTTGGTGTTGTGCCTGAGGACGGGAGGAAGAAGAGGAGTGAGAGGAGCCAGAGCCAGCAAGCAGCAAAGTAAAGGTGTAAAAGGTAAGGACATGGGAATAAAATCATGCTAGATAAAGAAATGAGGTGAAAAAACAAACATGGAAGGAGCAGGGAGGTAGTGGATCCAGAAGTGTGAACGAGACCAGAGAGGTTATTAGGGGCTACTTTTGTAAGATCCAAGCTGTGTGGAGTCTGTGTGGGCATGGACATGTGCAGGAGCATACCTATGAAGAACAAAGCTAAGGCCTTGCTTCACCCAAAACTACAAACTACTACAAAATCAATAAACCAACTCATGAAGTAGGCACCACAAAAAAACTTTCACCTGTCTGCAAGTGGGGAAAATGGTTTTACATTACATACTAGCCAGTTACTTCTTCCTTCTGTTTAGGCTGAGTAAGAAGCAAAATGTTCAAGGTGCTGCAAATGCGTATAAAGCCACTGGAAGCATAAAAATAGACCCGCATTCTGCCCAGCTTGACGATAAATGACTCAAGGAGGTGTCACTGCAAGTCTAAAAAGTCACACAGACAAAGGTAAGTCACATGTTCAGATGTATTATGTAGTTTTGAGATGATTATAGTGGCACTTTGAGTCTCCAAAGTGTTAATCAAGTACCCTGCAGAACTCTGAATTACAGTGAAATAGTCAGGGGTGTCAGGGTGCTTAGTAGGAAGCGCTCCTGCCTCACAGCAAGAAAGTTGTGGGTTCAATCCCTGAGGAAGACAGGTGGAAGGATGTATGCGGCTCACAATGGGATAAGTGGTAGAAAATTAAGCACATCACTGTTGGAGCTAAACTTCTGTAGATCACTGCTCCATCTAGTGCTTAAACGCAACAGAACAGACTGATAAAAAACAACCAACACAAAACAGTTTGTGTTTTGCTTCAGGGGTGTTGTGATCTACCTCAGGAGTTTTTTTTTATTGTACCGGAACATCTAGTCAAAAAACCTGTCGCTGTTCCTAAGAATATGTTAGCTGGCAACAACTTAAATTACACTGCTGCATTACACGTGAAGTATTTCGAATTGTCAGAAACAACTTCACTTTTGACGTCTTATTAAACTTGCATTCAACAAATAATGTCAGACAAAAAAAAGAATTCTGTCAATGATTCGACCTCTGATTGTAATTGATTCATTTTAAGTTTAAGAAGTTCTCCAAATCTAAACTTTCTGCTGTGTTGAAGCTAAAAGTCACACAGGTTTATTAAGGAAACAGGACATGGTTGATGTGAGCCAGTGACTGCAGCGGCCCCCTGTGAGCTTTTCAATGACTGGTTTGTATGGTCGGAATGGAAATAACTGCAGAGCTTTTTAACCCACTAGCCTTGTCACGCAAAACAGGAGCGACCCTACCCAGCTGCTGTGTAGGCCGTATGTGTGTTTCCACTGTATTTGTGTTTCCTTTGAACACCTGGCTTCTGCAATGGCTCCTCATTCTTCATCCCTGCTTGGCTTGGTTTTGGCAGGCGCTCACACACACACACACACACACACACACACACACACACACACACACACACACACACACACACACACACACACACACACACACACACACACACACACACACACACACACACACACACGCGCACACACACACACACACACACACACACAGATGTGTTTGCATGTACTGTCCCGAGGTAACTCCCTTTGTTTTCCTGCCTCTCCCTCGATCCATCTTTTCTCTTTTGTCTTCTCTTTATTGTCCCAACTGTTTCGGCGGTGAACTCTTGCTCGCTGGGCTCGACCCCCAGGTGTGCGGCGCAGTAGGTGTGTTCTACTTTGTTTTCCAAACTTCCTCATGATAAATCAATAACAGCAGCATTTACATTTAATTCAAAGTCAAACTCTTAACATCTTGACACTAATTGCTTTAAAACTTTCCCTAGACATATTAAGAACTGAGAAAGAGACAAATAGACCAATTTCAGTAAATAATATACTCCCTAAAGCTAACGCAGATCTGAAGTTGCTTGCATTGCAGGTAAAATGGTCTGAGAGTGCGAAAAGTCAAGTCTCCCTGCAGCATCTGTATACAACTGATAGGGCTTCGGATCAATAGTAGTCACTTAGGGACATCAGATTATTGAAGAAGTCAGTTTGGACAGGACCAGGACAGAATTGATGTAATCAGTTTTAAAAGCAACACTAGGTAACTTTTCAGTGCTCACTGCACTGCTGCAAAATCATAAAGGGCTGTTACGTCTCAATTTGTATTTTATAAATATGGAAAATTATGTTTATTTGGAGGTGGTTGGCAGCCACTCAAAGTTACATTGGACTGTGTATCTGTTTTTTTTTTTTTTTTTTGTAAGGTATCAAAATGACTTTAAGGCTATGTATATTATTGATTACCAGGCTTTATATTTTCTGGTAGAACATTAAAGAATCCTGGTTGTTGCCGTTGAAGCCGTAATACTCTGACAGTTATGTAATCTAAACACATATTTCACAGCTGTGTCCTTGTCAAACAATGTCTCTCTCTTTAATGTTTCCAAGAGCACGACACTGGCCTGAGTTCATTAACAAAAGACCACAGCACAACATGCCTTTCCATAGCTGTAACCTTAACAACCTATAACCTACAGATTAAATCCATAAAACATGTCAGGCTCCACATGAGACAACCTGAGGAAAGTTCACACCACAGGGAAAAGCTCCATCCTTGCGTTTTGAAAATGGCGGACCATGAGGTTATGAAACCATGAGAAAACCTGTCTCCTGTAGTAAATGTAGAAAAGCTCAGGTTTACTAAAAACACAACAAACCTATTAACAACCAACTCATCTATAGCCTCTGAACAGCTATGGTGTGTTGTGTTTGAACAAACCTGATGGAATAAGGAGCAACAAATGCTGTAAAAAGAGAAAAAAAAATACTGTGCTTTTCCTTCAGCAGTGCTCAGTTTGTCCTCTCTAGGCAAACACTAATCAATTAAAACTGGGTTCAAGGGAGTATTATGCGACTAATTTTCAAAAACAAAAGCAAATACATAGCCTGGCCAGCCAGACCCATTCTCATTTTTGGTTAGGTTAATTGGGTCTGTAAAAAAAAGCTTGAAATATTCTACAGATCGAAGAGTGTCTTTAGAGGTAACATAAGTTTACAACACCTCACAGACAACTGCTCCGTCCCTGATCTCTGGAAATGGCCACCCATCAGGTAATCAGGGCATTGTGTTGGTTATTGTCATTTCCCAGAGGAGAGGAAAATGAGCCGTGCCGCTGTGATCATAGCAAGTGAAGCACAGATTATTTCTAAGAGGCTGCAATCACCAGGCTGAATATTTCCAGATGTAATGCCAGTCTCAAATGGTTTGCTTATGTTTACATACTCAATACCTTCTGTTGCATATTAGGCCTAGAGCACATATCTTCTTTAATGAGCCATATGTCTGATTGGGCCAGTTTTCCTCAACTCCTTGTCTTCACATTCACCGCAAAGGTTTCTACAGGCATGAGCGACACTGCAGCGCATTACAGTGATGTATTGGGACAAATGTTTGCTATTGGACCTGGGCTTGAATACCTTCTTGCACATTTTTCCCCATTCCTGTGTGTGCATATGTGAAGGAAACGACCTGCTACAAATCAGCACATTTGCAAAAAAAAAAAAAAAGTCTTCTTTTTGATCAGCCTGTGTTTGTGACATTTTAATTCGTCTGTTTATGGCTAAAAGTTAAAACATTTCGCTGAGGGTTGTATTAATCACTTTTTGTTAGTGCCACGTGTAAACAGGGCGGGACTTAAAATGTGCATAAAACTGAAAATCCATGTGAATGAAAGCTGCTCTTTCTTTTTTTTGATATTACACACAAATGACATACATATAACAATTTAACGGGGAACCATTAAAAAATAAAATTAATGAAAAAAAGCATACTGAATTGTTTTAAGTTGCAGCCTTTGACGTCTATATCTAAAGACTCTACTGGTGTTGCAATGCGCACTTTGGTATTGAGCTTAATCTAATGCAGGTTGTCACAAAAATGACCAATCTAACAGCAGGCTATAATTTGTTTAACCCGCAGAGCAGAGGGGAACACAAAGAGAGACCCTTTTTTCTGATTTAGGCCGATGGAACGGCTGCACTTTTACATCGAGAATGTGGCCTGGAGCTACTTCACCAAATCAGAGGCTTTTCTGAGTCATTACTGTTTTATATATAGAACCACTAACCCAAGTCAAGGATCTATTTCTGGATGTTCAGCCCCGAGTGGAAAGACGGACTCTATGTCAGGTCCCTCTATATGCTATGACAACTTTAACGCACACACACTCAAGCAGTTTATTTATTTATTTTTTTTTAAATAATCATGGGTTTGTTTGTGGGAGACAATGGGGCTGTTCACAAGATAACAGCAAACTTATGTGTTGACCTAAGTTATATCCGTTTACATAAAAAGCTATAATGCAATGTCGTGTGAAGTGAGTTTTCAACTACAGCATGTTTTTAAAACCTTATGTATTCAGGTAAAAACAACAGCTTTATTGAAACACAGAATATGCCCAGCAGCAATTTGTTTTCCAATAATAAATTCAAATAGAAACTCCAGAGTTTATTAGCAGTGCTCCTGATGCTAGATTTTAGAGCACATTTTCATCATCATACACTTTGTGTGTAATTATATTGAGTTTTAATACAGCACTGTTTATTGACCTGGCGTGTATAATACAGCATTTTTATATTGCTTTTTGTATCAATGTGAACATCAATGTATTTGAAAATACAAGGAAGACTATTGAGTGTACACAGACCCAAAGTCTGGCAACATTATTTTTGGATCGGATAAGTGTGTGTGTAGTTAATTGTCATTGTCCTGTCCAAATGTGCATTCAGGATGTGTGTAACAGACCCCGAAATGAGGCGTCAAGCCAGGCCATTACATACATGCTAATTAGATGATGTTCTCCGCTCTCCATAAAACACATGGCAGTAGCCGAGCACAGGCCGGACAAAGACAAACAATTAACTGCACACACTTGTAAATCCTCCCGGTCGTGAGCTTCCTGCCACACACACAGTGACAGCTATAATTTGGTTCAGTTAAACTTCCACTGACAGAAATACAGGAAGAAAATGAATCCAACTGTGACCCGACACGTTTGGCTTTCTCAACTTTCTCTTCCAGAGCAAGGAACAAAGTGAAAGAAGGACAAAGAACATGAAAATTAAATTTAAGTGGGCTTGAGGTTCATCTCTTTCACTCCCACTTTTTCATTATCCCCTTCGTCTCGGCTCTTTTATGAAGCTGTGAGATCATGTCGGCCTTTTTGTTCTAGAGGACTATCAGCTAGTGTTAAGTCTCCATTTCCCTCGGGAACAATTACAGTAACAACTCGAGATGACTGGAGACACACACATGCTAAAACCATCTACTCAGGCGCTCGACACGGCAGCGAGCGTTGAGAAGAAGCAGACTGGGGAAACTGTACAATGGCCGTACCATGATTAGTTTGGATTTGATTTTGATTGCTTCCAACAGAGCTTCCCAAAATCAAACAGTGTGTGATGTTTGGGCAGACCACTGACATGTGTAATAATAAAACTGTAGAGAGAGACAGTCTGCGTGTAACTTACTAACTAGCTTCTTCTATGGCTGACTGCTTCTGGTTTAACTAATCGACTAATTAGTCAATGTGGTCGCAGTCGATTAAAATTAGTTATGTCTGTTGCAGCTGTTGTCTGTTGTGGAGGAGATTGGAAGCCTGTTTTTTTTTTCTACATAACACCGAAAACACACAAAGACATTCAGACCAGGAACACAGAGACAGTGTAGAAATGTGAAGGATTAATTCTCCTGAGCTTTTCCCGAATAAGATTGTTGAGGGTTAGGGTAAGCTGTCTCATTTTAAATTTAATTTACGCCAGAAGGTTTACTTTCTAAACTGGATTTAATCATCTTAACTTCATTAGTCATGCATAAATGGCTACCATTACTGTTTTTTTAAACCAATGCTGGCACTCAAAGAACTGTACATGTAGCATTTATCTACCCATTTGCTCTCACTAACACACACTCATTCAGTCGCTGCTCCTGCCCCAAAGACACTGTGGGCAGGAAAACACTGTGCAAGGGAAAGATCTAGCTGCCAACTTTCCCATGCAGCAATCTTCACACAACAATGTTTTAATCAAGCTTAAAAATATAGATTATAAATTACTATTTTAAACAAAACAAGAACAAATTTGGTATTTTGACAGTTTCAAATGTCATTAGCTTGGATTTGTAGAAAGGTCAAATTGCAACATACGCTGCACATTCTCTTCCCTCGTCGCTCTAACACAGATCTTGTTAGTGCAAAAAAAAAAACAGTCTGAAAATAGCTAAACAATGAGTGCTACTGTGATATATGGGATCAGGCAACCAGGCTAATCCAGGCCATGGTGTTTTGCATAACAGGTGAAATGCTGCCAGAGTGAAAAGCAGAAGAAACTTAGGGCCATCACGGTATTTCCATGACATACACAAGTGCACACACATAAACACAAGAGGCTCAGCTTGTCCCCGGACGTCAGGTTTTTTTTTTTCTGCTAATGTGTCCTTTGGAGGGATGATTTGTGTGTGTGGTGCAAATTAGGAGCTCTCCAAAGGGGACACTGCAATAGAGAGCGCAATACATTACCCTCTGTTTCAACAGCCGCGCTCTGTGAGCCCCCTCCGAGACACGGCCGCCAAGCAAGGCTCCAAAATACCAAAGGGACGGAGACAACATGGTGGATGTGCATCTCCCTGTGTACTAATTGTTGAATGTGAACATTCATCTTTGTCAACAAATCCTAAATAAGAGTTTGTCCGTGTGCAGTAAATTAACCACTGAGGAAATGCTGTACTATACTTAAAGGTCAAAGGTGTCATGTACATGTAGTGCACAGAGACAGGTTTAATACGAAAAGTTCACGTTTGAGTCATTGATGCTGTTTTTTTCCTTGACTCATCCAAATTGTAGTTAATGTCTCATCAGTAAATTGAAACCCATATTTGAATTTATTTTATATTTTATGCAAACACAACTTCAGTCAGTACTTTTTTCCTTTTCCCATGGCAGCCTGTGTGTGTGTGGTTGCAGCAGTGGGATCTCTGCAGTAGTTGATTTCTTCGGAGATTATCCGTGTGCTACATTTCCTCGGCTGGAACCACATTTGCACATGTTTAAAGCGCTGCTCCCATTAAACAGTGTCCACTTTGGGAAGTGGCCTTGCTTACTGCTCACTACTTTTCACATGATAGAAACAAGCACCACGCCGCTGTTTACGAGAGGAAATAAAAGTCGTTAAAGCAGCCACAAACTGTTGTTGCCTCATCTCCCCAAAGGAACTATAATATTGAGAGAACAATAAAAGCGTCTCTATCTCTGCTCCTTAATAATGCCAATTATATGTTGACATTTTAAAATCTATGGTTGGTTTTATGCCATATAACATCTTTTCTGAATCATATTTAAAACTTATCCCAAAGAATAAAATAACAAACATTGGATACTGGCCCATCCTGGACTCTTCTGACAAAGATGGAGTCCTTCTGTCAGTGTTCTAGTATTTAGTATAACAGAATATAATGACAGCAAAATAACATTTTACAAAATAGCATTTGCTAATCTTGGAGAAAAATGGACATTAGAAAGTGCCACAAAGCCCAGTGGAAGGTCAGCTTCTTTTCTGTTTCTACCCAGACAAACTGAGCACCGCTTGAAGAGACATACCTTTTTTTTTACTAAGCAGACACTGTTGCATCTAGGTTTACATTTACATTTATTCATTTAGCTGACGCTTTTATCCAAAGCGACTTACATTGATCTACAGTAATTACCAGTGTTACAGCCACTGGAGGCAAGGTGGGTTAAGTGTCTCGCCCAAGGACACAACGACAGTATGAACTGTAGGGAGAGCGAGAATCGAACCGCATACCTTCTGGTTGAAGGACGGCCACTCTACCCACTGAGCTACTGGTAGTTTATGAACTAAATTAAGTTTGTTTCAACATTTGTGAAGCAAAATCACCAGCAGACTAAATTAAACTTGTTACAGCAGAGCTACTGTAGCTGTTCACATTCTCTGAAGGCAAAAGGACAAAAACAAACCCGTCTGTAAGGAACCTGTCTCCATATTAAAACAACTGGGTTTAGTCTGTATATTGAAGCTTTTTTTTCACAACCAATGACTTTGCTGCTAGACACTGGAGTTTGCACCACATTAAACTCTAAAAGTGGCAATGCTATTTTTTTCTCTGTACCATTCACAGCTTTCTATTTTATTTCTGTTTCACAATATGTCTTAAGAAAATGATAGAATGATCTTTAAATATCCACATATGCAAACCTGGTGTGCCAACCTCAGTGTCACTAAGGGTCAAGAGAGGCAATTGACCAAAAGTCTACATATTAGCCTTTTTACGAGCGACCTGGGTTGAATATTCACTCTGACGAGTCTATAACCATGTATGTGTGAGGAGTGAGCAGTGACTGGGCCTGAGGCAACCCAGGGGCAGGAAGTCGTTTCATTCAAAGGTAGAGTGTGCAGTTCAGTGCAAAGTCACTCTCTTTTGTGTTTCAAAGTGTGTGTTCCCAGCCAAAAGAGCTGTCGTTGTCACACAGCTGGATGAAATGAAAACGTTGCCACTTTGACAATTCAGGTCACACACACACACACACACACACACACACACACACACACACACACACACACACACACATGCAAACGCAAAAGTCAGTAGCTTACTCTGTGTCTTAAGTGATGGCACTAGTCTTGCCTTAAGGCTGACGGCTGACCTCCAAACTGAGCCGTGGGTTATGCTCCGACCTTACAACAACTCACAATGGCCGCTCCAGACTTCGTCATATCAGCGCTAAAGTGAGCCCAGTACAAAAGGCTACAGTATGGAGTGTATGCAGATGGCGGTATTAACACAGCGCAGGAACAATATTGACGAAGCCGTAAACAAAAAAGCAATAAACACATTGGAGCCATTAGAGCGCCGACTGTTTGATTTAGACAGACGGCGCCGGCACCCTTTGCAGTAACGTGACGGAGAAAACCCCTCCTCTGTATGAAATACACACCTGTTTCCCTCAGCTACTGCTCCATAACAACAAGCAAGAAGAGCACACAATCGCAATTACAGCCATGATGTTTAAGGTAAAAGTGACAGGCAACGCTCAGCGAACAGCTAATTTTTCACTCTGAGTGTTTGGAGACGCACATTGTCAGGTTTTACACGTAGTGGCAGTTTGGAAACGTTGACATCTTAAATCAAATGTGGGAAAAATAGCTTTGGTAATAAACCAACTGGTGTCAAATAAGATAACTTTTTACTTTGCATTTTTGCTTGAACTTTGATACAGTAAAGATTTATTAATTATGTCACACACAAACTGGAATCAAATGCAAATACAACGTTATGGATATTTGAGTATTTCTAATGAGATGTATCCATTTTTTGTGTTAGATGTTTATGCTCCTTGCAAAACGAGCCTTAAATTTGTGGTAATGTAAAATGTAAACAGTACTTGAAAGAAATGGGGGCAAAGGTGCATAATATAATCTAATAGAGCTGCATAAAACACATAAAGCAGCTTGATGGACTTTGAGTTAAGAGAGGACTTTAAGTCAAGATGCTGAACAGATTCTATCTTTTGGAAGTGGTTGAAAACACTGGAAAACGGCTCAAATTGAGGCTCTGTTGTTCATCTGTTGCTTTGGAGAACAAAGACACATGTCCAACTTTGTTCAACCAAAAGACTGTACGCTTCCAAAAATCCCCGAAGCTTGGCTTTTCATGTTATCTGTGAAGGAAACCAAGTACAATCAGTATTTTGGAGAATGATTAGTGCTTTCCAGCTATAAAAATGGCAACAGGGTAAAAATCAATCATTGCATTGAAGAAAGAATGTCAAGGACTATCTTCCCTTTTTCCCCATGCTTTTAATACGTCTCAGTTATCATCATGTTTTAGGTCAAATTGGACAAATGGCTGTTTTGTGAATCATTCTAGTGAGATTACGTCAAATAGAAAAGATGGGATATAGAAGTCCATGTTGTAAATAATGCTATTGTTTAGTGACAAAACAGGCAAGCATTCGGGAGTAAGCTGAAATGAAATGAATAAAAGAAGCATTGCAAGGAGAATGTGCTAGATTGTTCTTTTTCTTTTCACTTCTGTTGTGTGAAGTAAATAAAATGAAATCCATCCTTCATCTGTCAATGAACGCATTAATCTGCTCACGTCCGTGCACGTGTTTAACCAGCTTGTCTCTCTTGTTCCACAGTGTGTGTGTGTGTGTGTGTGTGTGTGTGTGTGTGTGTGTGTGTGTGTGTGTGTGCGTGTCTATAGAGCTGGATGCTATAACGGTGTCGTGCGTGAGTCGCTGTGAGTGTGTGGTGCAGCCGAGCAGAACAGATGGTGCTGTGCAGATCACCATTTTCAATAATCGTCTATATTTCACTCAGTCATAATTACGCTGATTGGCGCACGGCACGCTGCCTGAATGACTGGGACGTGTGACACATGCTGTTCAGAGTGTGCTTATTATCATGCTGAATATGTACAGCACTGTAGTGTGGAACGGCTCACATCCGATTTCCAACAACTTCTGTTTATCATCACCCACTTCTCACTCGGCTGGCTAGTAACTGTGCTCCGTGTCGTGCACTGGGAACGATTAAATGCCTTGCACTTGTTCCTGGAAACAAAAGTAATGATTGTCTGGATTGTCTGTGCATTCGGGATATTAAGGAGGATTTGGAGACTGTACAATGATTACATTTACATTTACATTTAGTCATTTAGCAGACGCTTTTATCCAAAGCGACTTACAAGTGAGGAAAACAATGGAAGCAATTTCAACAACACAAGGTAACGAAAAGCATAATGCACAAAAAACTCATCAGTTAAAAACCTAGCACAGTAATCAAAGCCAAGGATATTTTTTTTTTTTTTAAAGGAATCAATAAAAAGGAAGTCGAATTCAGTGTTTGTCAGTCAGGTGTTGACGGAAAAGATGTGTTTTCAAGCATTTTTTTTAGAGGTCTACAGAATCTGTTGATCTTGTAGCAGCAGGTAGATCATTCCACCAATGTGGAACAGATCCAGAGAAAGTGCGTGAGAGGGATTTTTTTTCCTTTTTGGGATGGTACCACCAGACGTTGTTCATTAGCAGAGCACAGGGATCTGGTAGGAACAGGTCTGTATCAGTGAGGGAAGATATGAGGGGGCGGAGCCAGTGGTGGTCTTGTAGGCCAAGAGCATAGCTTTGAACTTGATGCAGGCATCAACCGGGAGCCAGTGTAACCTAGTGAAGAGAGGAGTTACGTAATTACCACTGTCTGTCCTCAGTCCGTTGATTGAAAAAAGTGTTAATGTGATGAGGTGGGGTTGTAGGTCATGGTTTAGTAGCTTATTATACTACTAACCCCAATGCTACATACAAAGACATCTAAAGCAAATAAAACAGTATCTTCTGGTGGAATAATGTTTTTAAAAAAGTTCTAATAGTAGAATCCGGGTACTCTGGGTTCCTTCCATCGTCCAAAGACATGTATGAACAGGTTAATTGGTAACTCTAAAGTGTTCCTAGTGAATGAATGTGAGAGTGAATGGTTATCTGTCACTGTCTGTCTCTATATGTTAGCCCTGCGACTAACTGGCCACTGTCCAGGGTGTACCCCGCCTCAGGCCCAAAGCTGCTGGGATAGGCTCCAGTCACTCGCGACCCCTAACGGGACAAAGCGGTAGAAAATAAATGAATGAATGAATGAACTAATAGTAGACAGGAATTTGAGAATTTGGCACCTGGACAAATGAACATACATTGTACATATTAGCTTGTTGTTCGATTTTCACCTCTCAGTGGTTGGGATACTTTAGGATTTTGTTCCTAAATTTGATGTAGTATATCTATTAGGTTTGACGACAAAAGAACTTTGTGGTTTCTGGCAGGTGTTTTACCCAACCACATACCTGTTAATAATCTTAAAGTATCTTTGCAAAAGTGCTTTCTTAGATGGATCTTCTGACATTTTTGTAAAAGAAAATTGGCAATGGTAGAGATTTTAGTTATTTTGAGAAGAGCCAATCCTAGGAAGCTATTTTAAAACTTTAGGACTTTGAACTAATTAATCTTATGCAAACTAAACATAAAGCAGTACACTTCAGGGTCAGGATATCTGGACACAAAAGCAGGGTATATATATTTTACATAATTAGGTCATCATGTATTTCAAAGACTAAACTTTGGTCTAACCTTGTCAAAATGAATTTGAACATTAAAGTAATGCCTCGGTGTCTTTCCCAAGTAAACCTTTGCATATACTTCCAGTGTCTTCACTTGAAGGCTTCTAAAAGTAATAATATTTGACACTTGCATGACTGGGATTACTTGTTTTAACAGACACATAGCAAAGTACAAAATGCTTCGTGGAGAGACAGGGTTGCGAGTTCAAATCCCCCGGTGTGAGCAAGGTGAGGATATCCAGCTGTTACTTCAACTCCACTGTGTTTTGTCTTTTAGATTTTCTCTTCACTGTAAGGATGCATCCTCTGCCTCTTCGTGATCAGTGAACAGCAGCGCCAGAGCAAACACATGGGAAGTGATTTATTACAGTCACACACACACACACACACACACACACACACACACACACACACACACACACACAGGGGGTGATTTATTGCAGCACAGGTAGACGGTAGTTCAAGGGTAGGAGATTAGTGTAACGCACGCTGAACACCAAATTATTATTGCACATTTAGACAGAGGACGACAGCGGTCTCCCTGTGTGAACTCACGACAGTGTTTCAGCAAAGAGGGTTATCAGCAAGTGGCCCAGTAGAGATCAAAATATAAATCAAAAATACTGTATGTGTGGTGTCATACTTTTGATGAAAGACGCTTAACCATGCACTGCTTTAAATGGGGAAGAGTCTAAAGATTCAAAAGAAAACCTCCTGCTCCTGTCTCCTTCTCCAAACCAGGCTGTACTGACAGTTACAGAGAATCATTTATGCCTCTGAATCTCATATAGACCCCCTTTGACAAAATACTGGACTATGTTTTTGTCTGTACTTATTTAATTTCAATTGAAGGCCATTACTTTTGCTTTTAGGCCCAAACAAACGCTCTTTTACAAAGTCTTCAAACCAAAGTGACATAGATTGGTCTAGTTGTCTTCCCATTGTTTGCAAGCTTGCAACATGAACAAATAAAATGCTATCCTTAAGAACTGAATCATATAAGCACTTACACCATTTCTGAGATGCTTGTGCAGACATAGGTGTTGTTCTTCTCCAAACACCAATTCAAATCAAAACGCATTAGCGCAGACGAAGCTCAGGACAAAGTTGGAACAAAAGGCCACCAGGGTTTGACCTTTTTAATTAAATCTTGGGTCGACAGAATCTCATATCATTGGCCATTTGCCAATTACCGTGTCATAATATGATTCTAATGTCCCTGAAGGGCACCATACAATTTCTTAACCTTGATCGTTCACTTTGGCTTTGGCAATCTCAAAATTAAAGTGGCTAATTATGCTAAGAGTTGTCTGGGAAATAACAGAATGGTGGTCATCTATAGTTGTTTTTGTGGTGTGTTAGACTCTGGCAGCTTTTTCTGGAGAATATATTGCGGTTGACCCTTAAATCCAAAGGTCATTGTGATCTTTGCGTCCTATGAGAGGATTTAATTCATTATCATTACACACAGCAGAGATTATGTTAAACAAGCAAGCGGCTGCATGGATCGTAAGACCTTTAATCACTAAATCTTGTACAGTAATGCATTGTAACAAACCCACAAATATCTTAAACCCTGAGAATACCAATTTAGAACTTAAAATTATTCATTGCATGTAGTTTATAATCTTTTTCAATGTGTAATGTAACTTTAAGAACTGAAACTGTAAACTGTGGCATTTCATCATAAGCATTGTTTTGTATTTTAAAAACAAACAGTTCTTAGAAATGTTATTTGTTACAGTCCGCCTTTGGCTTAGCACATTTAATTACCAGCGGCTGTGAACTTTAATTTAAAAGAGCGTCTCTACCCACATCAGTCAAACGTCCAGCGGAGCATATGTGGGATGGCTGCAAAAGGTCTGCAGCATGAGCCTCAGAGCCAGATACATGGCCCGGATTTCCCCCTCGAGCTACATAATCCATCAGATCTCCAGAGACGTGTCCACAGTTGTGTTCAGACGAGAAGCGCCCCGGACCACCAGAGCGGCCCGCTGATGGACGGACAGCGTATTTTTATAACCCGCCTCTACTGTTTTCATTTGTTTCCATCTAATTCTACTTGTGTCAGGATCGATTGAGTGGGCTGAATGTGAAGTGTAGCCCCCCGGGGTCATGTAGGCGGCTAATGGTGCGCTATCTGCAACGCGCAAACACAGACAGAGCTGGGTTCATTCAATGCTTTGTTTTTTTTTGGGATACTTAATGTGTACGTGAAGTCCCCTTATTTTATTTTAAGTTACAGTTTCGGACAACTTAGATTTTTGTATCAAAGCTTTTGTTACGTGGGTTCCTGCGGTTTTCCTGTCAAACAAAGAAAACCACTCTCCATCGAGACAAATGGGTCAGCAGTTAAAATGCCAACGCTGACCCTTCTGTCACTTCAAATGCAAGTCCACTGCTAGACGTGCGTGTGTGTGTGTGTGTGTGTGTGTGTGTGTGTGTGTGTGTGTGTGTGTGTGTGTCATGAAGTCTGGCTCCCCTCCAACCCTCCAAAAGGTTGTGTGTGCATTCAAAGAGAGATAAACTGAATACGTAAGAACCAAAGCAGTTGACTGGTCAGATAATTTGAGTCTATTAGCATTTTAATAGAAATGATAAGACTTCCCTGTCCTGCCTTTGGTGCCCCTGTCTGTATCTTCTGTTTTGTGGATATGCCACTTCAAACAGTGATATCTCTATTCTTTGTCTGCCAATTGAATTCATTTCTCAGAATAGAGAGAATTGGCCATGTTGCATCACTCTTTTGGTAAGACATCGCTGAAACCAAAGTGAATCTTTTAAACTTTGTCTCTTTTCATCAATCACTTCTTTCTTTTATTCGGTCTCTCATGTGAAATGTCAGCGCAGAACAAAGTAAATGCTCACTCATCCTGATGACTTTCTGTCTGCTCTGTGGGTAAGACATGAAAAGTCAAAATTAACTCTTAAGTGTCTGAGGCTAGAGATCAATAAAGTAATTATTTGAAAAAAAAAAGTTTTCAGACATAATGTTTTCAACCTTAAACTCTCTATATATCAACACCAGTACTTGTTTTATTCCCAATAACACTACTCGTGCAATTTTATAAAATGTCAATGTGGATATATAATTAAGTACTTGCTGATGCCAAGTACTAATGTGAGTACTACAAATACAGATATCAGAGCTATGTTAAATTTTAATATGTTTTTATCAGGAATAACGAATCATAGCATTTGCAGTTTACTCACTTTTTATCATCTTCCAAACTGTACTATGAATGGGCAGATTAAAGGAAAAAGTATCAGAAGAGGTTGTATGAGTACAAACAGAGTCTCTGTATATAAGGAGAACCGTCATTTTTTAAAGATTAAAATATGGAGCCCTTTTGGGAGTTTACTCTACTAATTTAGTTATGTGGAGGTGGGGCACACTACCATCTCTTGAAAACATACATTTCCAGAAATTGTCACATCAACACACATTTACATCACAACTATATTTTATAAATATCTTAACAGATATTTACTGAAAGTGAATTTGCAGCTGCATTGCATCTTTTACTTCCTTCAGTGTAAATCCTGAAAAGTCATATTGTTACAGTGCCTTGAAACACATCCAAACCACCACAACCTGCCTTTGTGTCGGACTCAATTGGCCTAATAAACTAGTCCTCAAGTCCTCATTCCATAGAGCTACTGGAGGAGAAAAAAACATTCGGACATGAGGGACGGGGTCCGGTCCGAGTGCAGGGGGCTCCACTGTTTCACTTACTGATGGATTAAAACCCGATTCTGATCTGCCCTTCAAATTCTCCCTCTCATTTTCCCGCTTCTCCTGACTTTTTTTCTCCCCGCAGCCGTCATCTCGGGCCGCTTCCATCAGCTCGGCGCTGGCTTCTCTGTGCACTGTGCTCAGTGAGGCTTGCAGATGTACAGACATGCTCATTCAGCTTCCATTTCAGACCATGACGAGGAGAAACAGTGACGACTGACAGGGATAAAAGACAGAAAAATGTAGTCTTTTGAGTCATTTTGGCTGTCAGACCTGCAATGAGTGATGCTATAGCTCATAATGCTTTATCTCTCGGGTAGACAGAGCCAGATATTTGGGATTCCACCGCTGGTGAGAGTCACCCCTGCTGGTCAAGTATTTTCAGTGTATTTACAGATTTATACCCTCAAAGTGTCAAAAGCAGCTGATAGAAGGGAAAATGAAGAAGAGTTTGGGCTGACACTGCAGAAGCATGGCACTTGACAGAGAAGCACAGCAGTCAAACAGGTGAAAACTGCTCCACAAAGCTTTGGCACCACTTCAAGACTCCAACAATTACAGGCAACTTGTCCAACAAAACTGACAGAGACAGACAACACACATAATCTATGTGGAAAAGCTGCTATAAAACTGTCAAATTCCGTCTCAGCTTGTTGTTATTGGGGCTGGCAACAGTGTTTGGCCGGTGCTACATGTGAAATACAATATTTTTGGGATTTGCAGCACTGGTCTGTAATTTAGAAAGTGAAGCTGAATGAAATCAAACATTTCAGAAGCCCTTGGAGTTCATTGATTTGGTTTGTCATTCCCTTTGAAATACACAGAGAGCACACAAGGTCAGGACCTCAAAGTCGGATCGATCAATACCGTCTGCTCCAACACCGTCTTTTGGGGCAAGAGTTCAATAGTGACACCTGTGTTTGTGTCTCGCGGCTAAATGTGGACAGCTGATGCTCAAATGTTTCCAGCTATGGAAAGAAAAGTGCAAATTATTACTGTTATTAGTGTGTTACTCTTTTAGGAGAAAATATCGTATTCAAAGTCTCCAAACCGAGGATGGGTGTGAGAGATGAGTGCTGATCTAAAATTAAAAACAACCCGAACTGAACACATTTTAGTCCATGCACTAATAAGTAAATGGATAATACTTCTGCTTTTGTTTATTAATGTAGCTTGTAAAACATTAAATCTCAAAATGTCAATCAGCTGCTGCAACACGACGTCCAAAGGGCTTTAAACACAAACACTCAGTAACTTGTTAAATGTGACTATTTATATAAAAATAAAAAGGTTGTTTCGGGAAATCAATTCTCATCAGTACAATTAGATTAAAAAAAGTTAAGTAAATTTAAATTCAAGAGAAAAATAAAGATATGACTCATTTCTAGTCTCCGTTGACAGGAAATTTGAATTATTCTTTGCTTCATTCAAATGTTTTTAAGGTGATGTAGAAAACAGGTGAGACTATTTTGAAAAGTGTTTATTTCTTTAACCATATCACTTTAATTGAAAACAAATATCATAATCTCGTCAAACATTGTCATCTCGGATTACATTTAGTAGTTTCTACCTAAATTTGGTCAATGTTGGCTTTTACTTGTTATTATTGCTTAGGTTTTTGATTTTTTTTTTTTTTTTTTTGAATGTATGTGAAGTATGAAGGCCAGTAAATAAACTAATAATAGACACATACCAGACATTTTTTATGATGTTTGATAATGTGTTTTGTTGTTAGTTTGACCTACTCTGTTTGTGTCTGGAAGTTATTTTCCCTAAAGCATCAGCAGCCCAAACACTGATGTCAAACTGCCAAAGACAATTCAACCCCAGTGTTTGTGACTTCCTTCCTTTGTTCAAGTGCAGCTTCGCCCGTGTCACCTCCGACGCTCTGTGAGTCCTTATATTCTCTCTGCAGCTAAACCAGCCCTGTCTGCCTTTCTTCTCCTAGTCTCTCTATTTTTCTCTCATCCATCACTTATATATGCTCACACAGAGATGCAAGGACACACCGGGCCAAGCCGGTAACGTCACACTTGGAAGCCCAAATACAAAATCCGATACTTTTCCTTTAAACAGCTTCACATGACACATGCACACCTTTGGAAATCAGGGAGTACTATTACAAGAAATGTTGTTTTTTCTCTGTCGGTGGCATTTAGGAAACACTCGAGACAAGGTGTGTACATGTGAAAGGCACAAGACAAATATTTTATGGAAAAGGATATCACAGACTTCTGAGAAAGTGGTGCAGTCAAAAGCTCTTCTTAAGCAAACCTACTCTTATTTAAATTTTAGGAACCTTAAAAATTGGAAGGAAGTAGAAAGTAATGGTGTATGTGGTGAGCACAGACTTGTCAATGTCTGGATCAAGAAAGTAAAGACAAATAAAGAATGTCAAAATGACTAGAATGCGACTTGAACAGAAAGAGAAAAAGCCCTTTGCTGGAATATGTTCCAAAAAACACCAAACATTGAACCCAGAGTTGTACATGTACTGTCTTAGAACTTGTGCGTATTCATCAAACACTGTTAAACTGAGATCTGTCTGACCCTAAAGCCCAACCAACATTAAGATAAAATACCCATCACTATTACAGACCAAGATTACATGAGAGTAATGACTCTGGTGACACTTTAATGAAATGACAAGGGTTGAATGTGACTGTGTATTTAAACATTTTAAGTAAAGTAAAAGTAGTATGTTTCAGGAAATCTACTCTTTTACGTAATTGAATTAAAAAGTCAATGTAAAGCGTATTAAGCTATAACTCACATCTGGTCTATAGTGACTGGAAAATAAGCAACTGTTGTGTGCTTCATTAAACAGGCTTTAAAACAAAATGTCTCATTGTTTCCCCATCTCTATGCACCATATGCCTTCACTGCCACACCACGTGCAGTTTAGGATTTGATTGAAGACCTTATTCAAGTTACTGTTGACACTGTTGGGATGCACTGAGCCCGGTGTCAACATGACCTGAGAGGCTTTTTGACACCTGACTCTAACGCCAGATGCGCACATGTTGTTGCATGTCTCTGCCGCCCCGAGCCGCACTGAGTGATGGTAAAGTAATATAGTAGTGTGTATAAAGAAGGGGAATGCATAGTGCAAGCAAATGCCGGCTCACGAGCTGCCAATCAGACTTTGAAGGAGAACACGATATCCCTGAGACTGCCTCTTTCCGTCATTACCTCGCGGTTAACACCTTACAACAATAGCAATACTGTTTCAAAAGGACAGGACTAGCTTGAGGACGTTTTTTCAAAATTCATTAAGGGATGGAAATGGATATCAAACACCATCTTATGTATATGATTATCAAGCAAACTAAAATGTCAACATGTATTACACTGAATTTTGTCGTTTCTGGAGGCTATTTATCATGTTCATCATGTTTTGTTGAAGCTTGTGCTACAATGGTGGTATCATGATACACTGATGACACACAGAATGTATAGCAGCTAAATATAATGCACACTTCACACATTCACAATGAGCTCAGTATTGACACCTCTTTACCCGGAGTGTGATATGACAGTTTCCTACAAACACTGCAGAAAAAGTCACACGTATATCTTTGTTGTTTAGTAAAGTCAGGTAAGTTTGACCCTTTAATTTAAGGCTTAGGTATCCAGGGATTTGGAGTTTAGAGTGAGGATCTTGAGCACACAAAAGTCCTTTAATTAAGTTAGCATTTAGCATATTCTGCAAGATATCCAAAGTCTTGGTATCTTTTGTTAATCCTAATCAGGTGGTGTTGATCCAGAAACCAATTTGTTTCCTCAAACTGTTAAAGCCGTTGTTATGTTGTTATGCTCATATCCACAGTGTCGACAGGCTTTGTAATTTTCCCTCTGCAACGTAGATATTTCACACATCACGAGTTTGCAGAAAGGCAATTTTGTTTGGAAGACTGTTGAATACAAACTACTGGAGCAAATGAATTCATACCAGAAGCTCGGCAAACTAATCAGAATGTTTGGCTAAAACATAAATAAATGTTGTGCCCCATAAAAACCACATTGTTCCTAATATTTACTGATAAGCTAGCTGGTGGACACACAGGTGTTTGTTATGCAGGATGTATTAAACACACGTTTGTTTATGCGGTAATATGCTGACTGCTGTATATATGAAAAACTCAAGCTTATTATGCACATTCACAAAAGCACTCCCGGTCCAGCATACAAATATGTAACTGCACATTCAAAACCCACAACCCCCAGAGTGCACACAGTCCCCCCCAGTCTACCTGAGCGGGACCTCGCAGTGATTTAGGTCACTAATCCGTTTCCACGGCGATGGCCTGCCTGAAAATCAGAGCGCCGTGCTTTGTTGTCCATTGACTGGAAAATCCACAGGCACATCTCTGCATCTCTGGACGGGACTGGCTTTACTCGCCACTCGTTTTTTTTTTCTTTCCTCATTTGCTCTCTTGTAACAATTCTCCGCACTCAATCCTTGTGTCTATCGCTTTTGCACACATTTCTTTTTCTAACGCTGCATGTCTTTCGTGCCACTCTGCTTATCTGTTATAATTTCATTGGATTGTGTGTGCTGGGATTTGTGTGAGTGTGTGTTTAACAGATGTCAAGCTGTTTACAAGAATGTGCGGAGATACTGTGAGTATCAAGTAAATACGGCAGGATTGTACAGACTCTGTATTTGTACAACACTTTTCAGAAAATGCTTTGCCAACTAACAATATTTGCACTGTTCGTAATAAAATTTCTCTTTGCCGTGTAATGCACCTTCATGATGATGTGTCCAAATAAAAATATCACCTTCTTAAATTGAGCTTTTGTGTTTTCCAGTTTTTCTTGTTTCTCAGCAACCGCGAGGATTTATGGCCTAAAGAAATAAGAGACATTAAATCATCTGATTCAAATTTCAGCTGAGTTGGATGCAAATATGAGCATAAAGGCTAAATGTAGATTAGCATAAAATGGGCGCACAAACACCAACCTTTATTTAGTTTGTAAATTCCACAATAAATGCACACAACAACCTCTTCAGTGGTAAAAGTTACAATGCACATTAAGTGGGAATGTACCGCTAAAACTTATGAAAAATCTATGAATAAAGTGCCTACCTACCTACCGTATATTTTTGTTTTTTGTAAGCTACGTAGCTAATAAAACATTCTCAGAAAGAAACAAATCACTCTTCTTGAGTTGGTGCCAATTTGTTTACTATATTTAGTTTCAAATGTCTTGAAAACTCAACAAAGAACTTCTCACTCAAAACCAGAAATACCGCATCAATATCCTTGCCACAAATAAGTTTAATTATTCATCTATCTTCCTGGCTTGAGACTCGCCAATCTGACATTTCTGCTCAAAAAAATACTGCAAAGGTTGACTGTTGGAAGACTTGTTTCCGCTTTTTTGATTTAATTCTCAGGAAGACAATTATAACTCTACTGAGGACTATAATTGAACTGCTGAATTAGAAAATGCTCTTTCCCTCCTGTACACCTTTGGAGACTGTTTCTAGTAGTTCAGTGAGGGCTGTGTGCTGGCTCTTGTCCATTTCACAGCTCGGGAGCCTCTCCGAGAACATCTGCTTCTGAGAGCACTGATGGCTTTTTGGAGAAAAGACGGGGCTTTAGTGCTACCTCATGTGTCATGTCTAAATGTCCCCCATCTCAAAGGGATCGTCCAGAGTTCTGTAAAAGGGGCCAATGAGATATTTAGGAATATTTCAAGCTGCTGTCACAGAAAACTCCCAACCCCAACCACAGTGACCTGCCTGCTTTTTATTTTATAATAAACTCAACCAATGCCCACCACAAAAAAAAAAAAAAAAAATGTAGTGTTTTTCTATTTTTTTTTTTTTTTTGGTGCCTTTTAAACACATGTAGCCATTGCTGGAAGGGCCACTTTCCCAGGAAGTTGCGTAGACCAACAGCCAACCATTGTATGCAAGTATGTAATTGGCTAAAGCTTGCTTCCATTGCACACCAATTAAAATCCTTAATAAGAAAAGCCAAGATTATGTCTTTGGGTCTTGTTTTTCTACAGATCCTTCGTTTTACAGTGAGAGGGGATTCAAATTCTTACAAAAATCAGAGAGTATACGTTAAAATAATTACCTAGCGTCACTAATTATCAGCATATTCCTTTTGTCTGCTTCTCCAAAACTAGTCTTGCAACTAATCCAAAAATGACAAAACTCACTAAATAGTGCATTTAAGGTAGACTAAGAAGACAAAAGAAAAAAAAAAAAAGAGTGGCATGTCGTCTTCCCTTTTCTGAGAGACCTGAGATCTAATTAATCTGGATACCAAACTAATTAATATGTGCTTTCAAAAAGGAAAATGAGAGCTGTCTTGTAGCTATGGCTTCACTGTCACTGCTCTGTTGCCAAGGGAGCCATAAAAAGTGATCGGTTTTAAAATATCATTAGTTTTAACCTTGTGGCCGACGATGTCGCTTTATATTTTATGTCACATGATGCATAATTAGACTAGAGTGCAGGAAAGCTCCAGAAAGAGATGAATGAAGACACTCAGGAGAAGTAGGGGATGCCTGGATACGCCGAGTTTCTGAGTTAATCAGTTTAATTCAGCGCAGAACTGCAGCGCTGCTTGTAACCCGAGTGGCTCCCTTGAAATTTGCCTGAAACTCAAATGTTGCCCTAAATCCGGCGCACCTCACACCTCGTCGCCTTAACTAAAAGAGATAAGTAAGGCTGAATTTGGTCCTTACGAGTGCCGAGGATTTTTATGGCGAGCTGTAACTCTGTGGGGCAATTAGCCTGAAGGCAGTCATCCAGACTCTAGGTGAGAAATGGGGGATTTACGGCTGAAAGTGCAGGAATAAACATTTAAGAGTACACCAAAGGCAGATGCAGCACGGCGCCATGAAAACACACCGCTGGATTCACATGTTGTCTTTTTTTTTTTAAATGCTGAGCACAGTACATTTATCGAGTCTTTGGGGAATAATAAAAAGCTTTTATCTAATGGCAGTGCTGAGAAAGGTTAAAACACAGCAACCTGTCAGGTGTGGTTATGATTTAGTCTTCAATGTGCTGCTTCATTCTGAGCCAAACGGGAAAAATAAAGTAAAGGTTTTAGTTTACTGGCAATCCTATAGGGTTTTAGGATTAAGTCAAATATTGCAAATGTGTAATACAGCCTTGTTTGTGTGTTTACAGGCTCGAGGTAGTAATGTCATCAACCATAAGCAGAGTAAAGAGTGTAATGCACTGTGGCAAGGCTTGAACTGTACCTGCTGCGCACTCGCTCAAAGGGAGAGTTTAGTATTTTCTAAATAGATTGAAATGTAAATGTAAATAGGTCTATGTGAGATGACCTTACATAAGGTGATTGGATGGATTCATCTTTTACTTGTCCTTATGGTGACTTTAGTTTGTTTATGCTCACTTTCTGTTGTGGGATATTGTGTCTCAACTCATCGTAGAAGGTGCAACGTCAGGGGTGTGAAGTCATTCCTTTTTTGTTTTTTTGGTCTACGACAGAAGGAAGAAACAGAGGTGTGGCAGGAGCTAAAATGTAACGCAGCATTCTGCTTCCTCAAGACAACACATTTGTGATTATTTTAGTTAGATTTTCAAATGGAAAATGTGTTGGATATGGCAGGAGGCAGCATACCTAGTTGCATAGCTTTGTGCTATGTTGCTTTTTGTGCCATCACAATCATGGCAGGAGCGTTAACTGTGTGTGTGTAAAAGTGCATGAGAATACATCCAGATACAAATTTGATGAATACTTCTGCCCTGTTGGGTAAAGAGCTTCTGTGGTATGTGAAGTTGGATGTTTTTTTTTCTGAAATGGCATCACAAAACCGGACAGTGGCTCGCTTTTTTTAACTGAGACGCTCTTTGTGGTTAAAGTCCCGCCATTTTGACAGAAAGAGCCTAAACGGAGCTTTTGATTGACAGTTTCTTCCATCCTCATGCCACTTGCTGTTGTTTGAAGTGCACACTCATTATTCTTGTCTGTGCTACAATGTAATATCCTGAGTTGGAGAAGTCATATCTGTCCTGATGGTGGGATCCACAGGGGGGGCTTCTATGACACAAAGACGTGCACAATCACATGCATACAGGTAAAACCTCGAAACTTTGAAGAGTTTGATCATGACTTCCCTCTTAAAAAGCTAACCTCGCTGCATGTGGTGGATTATTACAGCGAGCCTATGTTCACTGAATCTTTCCTCACCAACTGCGGTCCACACTCACTGAAAAAAGAAAAAAGAATCAAAGTCCTAATGATCCCTCAGCTTCAAACAACATGTTTTTTTTATACTAAATAGGAGCCATTTTGTATTGTTTGAGGAATAGTAGTTTAAGATCACTTTCTGCTCTTGAATAGGCTCCCGACACATGCAATCGAACATTTTAGCACAACTTGTTGTCGTATTTGTGATGTGAGCCATGTGCGACTTTTGGCAGGATTACCGATTCAAGGCACTGAGTCACGTATTTTAGAAGGATTAATGGCTGAAATCACTTGGTGCTTGTTCCCTTTTAACTGACTAAGCTTGATTGAATGGGAAATTAATTTTACGTCATTGTGATTCATGCTTTTTCATTAAATCTGGCACAAATTACAAGGTTCTTTTAGTCTGCATTTTGTCTTGTACGATAACCATCAACCCTGCATGTCTCTGTCCAGAAAACATTTAAACCCCAGGCAAACATACCATTACAAACCCAATCATGTCTATTACAGAGATATTTGTAAAGCACACAGTTTGCTTCAAGACAATTAGCCTGTCTGTTTGCAAAGATCTGTCCTGTACAATGCACATGCACACAGAAAAGTGAAACGGAGAAGAAAAGACCTAGTGTGTAGCCACAAAGGGCAGACACAAAGGTCAGCGATGACAGGGCGACATGTGCGTACCGTTTGTACATATCTGTGTGTATGTGTGTAGAGTATGGGAGCGATAAGGAGAGCACAAGACGAAGGAAGCGACCCCCAGGAGCAGTTCTACAGTGCTATTAGCCCAGTGTCTGTTGTAGTTAGCGCTGCTCTTTCACTGTCTCTATCCACTAGAGAAAAATGTAATTATATCCTGGGACTACAGCTAAGCCTTAGCCACTCTTGTGCGACACATATTCAAATTAAATGCATAAATTAAATAAACCTGTCTGTGAGAGTGTAATTAAAACCAGGAAAAGGCTAAAAAAAAAAAAAAAAGAAAAAGAGCGTCCGGCGGACTCTGTGTGTGAGTTTTTGTGTGTGCGTCTGGTGAATTGTGAGTGGGCAGGGAGTTTTCTGCTACATATGGAACTAAGCTTAATTGGTTGACTTTAGCGAGGCCTCACCGTCGGCATTAACCACAGTGTGTGGGCGCATGCATACGCTCGCAGTGAGGTAAACAGCAGGGAGAGGTAGAGTCGCTGGTCCAGATTTTCCGATGAGTGTTCCTGCCATCAGGCTAATTGATAGTGAGCTCATAGATGTGAACTACCGCCGAACAACAACAGGATGAAGACAACATGGCTTCTGCGAAACAAAATACATTTCTGCCTTTATCTGGTCTTTTGTTGCCTTTGCTTCAGCGCCTTTAAAGAAACAAACAAGTAATCAACTGATAAATACATTTCCGAGAAAACAAAAGCGCTGATTGCCGCTTTTGTTCAATTTCTTTTGTTGTGTGGCCCGTTTGCTTTACAATTCTACAAATACAGTCAATCTCATACAAGCTCTAACCTCAGGACATTCGAGAGTAAAAACACATCATATACAAGCACATGTGCTGTGCATGATGGGAACAAAGAACGTCACTTAATATTGTGTATGCAGTGGAATAAAGGTCTGTGTAGTTAGTTACTATAGTTCTCAAAACACAACATTTATTCATAATAAATGTGAGTCTGAATTCACTGATTTAAAATAATACTGTAAACAGTACATAAGTGTATAAAGTAATGAAGTATAAAGGTATAAGACTGCAGTTGCTGGTGTTTTACAAGGTTTAAGTTATCCAGGTGATCTTGAAGAAAAGGTTAAAGCAAAGGTATTTAGACTAGGTTTTCAAGGTGAAGACGTTTCATCTTTTCTCCAAGAAACTTTTTCAATTCTGAGTTCAACTGCTAAGAGAGTTGAGCTTTATCTCTAGGGAAGGGGGGAGGGGTTCGACCTGAAACTAACTCTGATTGGACCAGGCTGTTCTGGTCTTGTACATCTCAAACGTCTTCACCTTGAAACATAATGAGTCCAGAACAGCCTGGTCCAATCAGAGTTAGTTTCAGGTCGAACCCCTCCCTCTAGAGATAAAGCTCAACTCTCTTACCTTTGATTTAAACCTAATCTTAAAATAGATTAACTCACTTCAAAGAATGAAACCGATTATTTAAAACACGGGCAGGTTTTATGCACTGCTTTGTTTCTCTGAATGGTTGTATGTTTTTCAAACTGTTTTGTTTCTTGTGCGTCTGTAGGTACGGCACACTGTTCTCGAGCTGTGGTATTGTTGTATTGTTCTACCCAAAGTGTTCAGAAGAAGTTTAATTTTTAGGTGTCGCCACTGCCCTCTGGAAAGCAAACTCGAAAACAACAAAGACCAGACTATTTTGTAGAGACTAGATCAAAAGAATAATCATAGCGGTCCAGGTTGGCTCTGCAATCTTTCAAATAAAGGATAGTGTGACATTTGATTTTACCTTTTGATTTCTTTTTACTAGTCTTTTTAATATCACTGTCATGTTGGCAATACAAGCACTGTGCCCAACAGCATCAGAGAGTGACATATTAACTTATATCTTTTTAAATTACTCTCCACGCGAGATTTTCAAAGGCTTCGGTGCCCGTTATCTGCCATGTAACTGTAAAATAACATAGAAACAGTGTTCTCTCCGGACCACATTAACTCATCACTTCTCTGTTAGTCACCACAGGCAGAAACCACAGCAATATCAAAGCTTCTCCACCACTTCTATTGCTTCCGCTATTTGTTTGAGCTTTTTTATTAGGTTACTTGATCCCGCTTCTTTGTAATGAACATGATTAAATCCTACTGAAAAGCCTGAGGTGGAGATATACTCCTTTAGTGTTAGAAGACGTACCCTCTTTTTTGCAAATTTGGGAAAACTGTAATGAAAAGCTATAAGAGATGGAGCTATATGCTTGTCCTTATTACCAAAAGCTGATGCTGTATATGTGCAGCCTGCAGTTTGCAGCAGTGCTCAGTGCACATCGCCTCAGCCAAAAGCACACTGCAGGCATCTGCCTCAAGACTCATTTTAGACACTGCTCACAGACTGGAAATCTATGCTGGACTGCTCTCAAAGGGGTATTTTGTATTTTCTTTAAAGGTAGCATCAGTGAATCCGGGAAGTGACTGGTAGCCACTTGTGACCTCTCTTACACATTGTGGCATAAAGTAAAACAAGAGTCTTTGAGGTGAAGATGAGGTTGCATAAGTAAGAAACCTCGATCAGCACATCTTTAGGACGCTGCGGTGTCCTGGTAAAATGAGTCCATCAGGTGAGTTTACTGGGATTGTGACTGAGATTCATAGAAAAGTAAAGTCTCTCACTTACAGTGTGTTTAGCAAAATTAATTCAATGGCAGAAAAGGGAAAGTTGCAGCTTTCTGTGAATGAAATCAAGCCGTGGCTGAGCACTGTCAGTACATAAGCTGCTCCCAGCACTGCAGCATGTGATATGATTGTAGCGACACTGCAAGAGCACAGCAAGTCTCTGTATATTTGGCATTAGTCTCACCTGACTCAGATTTACAATGGTGCTTTGGATTGGCCCATTTTTGCATTTTAGGTTTTACAACTTAATTATCTCTAATTTTCTACTGCAGTCCTTCTACGTGTGACACTTTGCCAGAAGGCAGCTGAAAGGATATAGGTAATTACAGGTCTACTTTTAGGGTAATTTATAATGTGCCGAGGTGCACTTATACCTGTGTTGCCTTGGGAAAATCGCAGTACTCTCTGAGCTAGTGACAATTATCTTCTTAATAAGAGCACAGGATCCAAACAGGGTCACTGGTGAGTCAGCGGCTTAAAAAGACACAGCTTAATAAGTAGGATTCTCAAGTGCTCTTGTCATTTCCAACAAAGAGCACATAGACACTCGCTTCCAGCTTTATCTGCAACAGAATTTCAAAGACAGGACAAGTATTGACATTGACCTCCATTGTTCAGGTTGAAGTAGCCCAGCTTAGAAAACATGCCTGTGCATTGTTATGTTTGAGTTGTTGTCAGTGTCTTGACATGCATTGCAGTGTTTAACTCTATTTATGTGAAGTTTGACAGTGTTTCGGTCCAAAAAGGTAGAAGATGCACAATCAATCACAAGAGCACAGCATTTGTTCCTTCAGAGTAAGACCATCTTGCAGCATATTACCATCCTACTGACACTGGAAGGGTTACCAGTTCTTTTCCTGCTGAGGCTAAATAGGCAGAGTAAGACATGGTGCAAAGCTTTGCCCAGGGCTAGGGCCTGAAATAACTGCCCCAGTCAGGCCGAGTGTTCCCAGACACAGTGAAGAGTCCAGTTGGCTCAGAGTTGTGTAGCTCTAGGCTGCTTACCCTGGACCACAGCTATGCACACTGCGGAAAGATCTAGAGAAAGAGGGAAAGCAATAGGCTTACAATGAAGCCAATATTGCCCACAACCAAATTACAGTTACACATGTTGCTATAAATGAATGTGTGCACACTTGCTGCAGCTGCTTTGTATTGTTCATTTACTCACTCCACATGCCGGTTTTGAAAATGAAGACATTTCCCATTAGGCGACAGAAGTAATCACACTACACATGCCCGATGTGGGAAGAGCCAGCTTGACTACATTTGATTTTCTATTTTAGTATGTTCAAAATTAAGTAATGCCAGGACGCTTTTTCCACTCATGCACCATTTACTCTGAATGTGAAACCATTTGCCAACACATGCTTTTGTATGAATACAACAATGGCAGTCAATTAGTTATGGATATTTGACTGCTCAAGATGAAGGAAAATTGATATACCATGTGGAGGAAGACAATTCAATCTGATCTACTCATGCTTAATGCCTCAGGGACTGGTTTTATGTTGCTTGAGGAACTGGTTTTATGATTGATAGCACTCAAGAAGAACGTAATTTATGTTTTCTGTTCAAGACTTAAACACACAAATGTAGAGAATGTAAAAATATGAGGAAAACTATTGCACTTTGTAAATGTAAAATACTGCTAGAAGCTGGTGGAAATCGACAGTTATTTGGACTGAGCACACACTGCATCGTCGCTAATGAAATAACTGCTGTACTGGAGAATAATAACATCTACCAGATTCACAGGTGAGATTTTGTTGACTCGTGTCGGTTGCAGTGAAGCTTTAAATCGAACTGGCATTAACCAGACACACTCCACTGTGTTAAATCAGCTCTAAATAATCCTTCATTTAAATGCGGGCTCCGTGCAGGTGTTGTGACATTTGCTCAAGGTTGTCATACAAAACTTTCTGTTGATGTAGCTCAGAAAGTAATCAGTGAATTACACGAAGAAAGAAAGCAAATGAATAAGAGAGGTTTTGAAGTTACGACGACAGCACTTTTCAAAGTTCAGACAGAAAGACTTGTCTAAAGAAAAGAGAGTAGTTATTTGTATGCAAACTTTAGTTAGTGCTTGTACTGTATGTGTTTATGGTCAAGTACAATGCAGTTCAGATAGAGTTTTTTTTGGAGAAAATTGAATTTTGTCACCAAAAACATCTGAGCTAGGGACTATGCAACTTTTTGTCCTATTACAACTTTGGAAATAAATTAACAAGACCATCACATCAGAGATGGATGAAGCGAAAGAACCCTTTTTGTCAGATCTATAGCCCTCTGGAACAATGTCTGGGAGGGATATTTTAGCGGGTGTAGCTTTCAGCCAATCAAAAACACAAATAAATACAGCAAAACTATAAAACAGGTGCCAAGAGTTTATTCATTAAAGTCTCCATGTGGCCAATCTGGATACTGCAGTGAAAATATCCAATACAACCCCAAAGAATCATCACTTTTCACTTGTCAAAAACCAAAACAACATAGTGCTAACTTTAAACCTTTTGTCTGAAGCAAAAACACCTGGTAGGGGGACATAAAACAAACTCTAACTCATGCACAAAGGGCCACTTAATGCCTCCTCAGTGAACCATACAGCTCCTGGAGGCTTAGTGGAAATGCATAAATCATTGTTGATATAAAAATACTGCTGATGAAGCTGGACTTAATAAACAATTCAAATGCATAGAGTGCACTGTGACCAAATGGATAAACTATTTTTGATTACAATCTTTTATCTTAACATTTTTTTTTTGCAGCCTATGTGCGTGTGACATACAAATGTGCCCTTGTGTGTGTTTGTGCGCTCACCAATCCCCGAGATAATCCATTTTAAGGTAAAAGACCCCGCAACATTGCATTTAACAAAACCATATGTCAGCATGGGTCACACCCGTGCACTTCCTGTAAACTGACCCCTGTGGCCTGTCAGGGGATACTGACCTCACCTTGCCCCTGACACTAATGAACAAATGACAGAAGGGGAGGGGGAGGGGGAGGTGGGTGTCCCGAAAGAAAACAAAGGGTTAATTGTCCCATGTGGGGTCCTGTAGGGTGATACTTCTGTTGTAACAGATAACAAATTGGGTTCCCATGAAAGAATTTTAATAAGCTGTGAAAAGTCGTCAAGATGACTAATGTTAGACCTCCATTGTTCACTCAATTGAACCTGTCTTTGCGTGTGTTCATTCACATTCGCAGTCACACCTCGTTCTGATAGAACATCTTCGGAGTAAAATGATGGAGGACGAGGCTTTGTTCACTCATCGTTTGCTCGTTTGTGTTGCTCCGTCTCGCTTTAGTGTCAACACTTTAGATTTTCTCTTACAGACTCTTAATGCCAACTGACTGTTTATAATGCATTATTCAGATTAAAAGGTCCTTCTCCTTGCCACTTGTAAAAGCACAACATCGGGCATTCACTTGTTGAATGTGATTCTATCTAAAGCTTTTTCCAACAGATTTGTAAGAAGACGTGGATTTACCCAACTCTCTGTAAATCTCCCAATAATCTGCTATGAGCTGCTTAAGTAGTCATTAACGAGCCCACGTACCTGTTTCAAGTCTCAAAACGGATACCTTCAATGGCTTTCTTATATGCTTGTAAACAGAAGTGGGCAAAATAGCCAAAATATTTCAATAAAATTGTTGTTTGTTAGTAATTATTAAATTAAACTCAATTGTTGCAGGTTTCACAAAATTAACAAGAAATCAGAACAATCAGAACCTTAGTGTATAATCACTCCCAAAACTGGATCAAAACAGCCATTTTTTTTTTTTTTTCATTACTTTCAATTTATGTTTCTACAGGTGCCCAGAGAGGACAAACTGAGCACTGCTGGGGAAAAATGTTCAAAGATATTCATGTTTATATTTCAGCACAAGTTCTCACACAAAGCTTTAGGCCATTAAGGAATTAAATGGATTTTGTTTCAACATTTTAACAAAACCAAGCAAAAAACAAACATCAAACCTACTTCCATTTGTTTTGTTCATAAACAACAACAGCATGTCCCTGCAGGGCTACCATAGCTGTTCACATGCTCACGTGCCGTGTTGAAATACAATCTGCATTTTAATTTTAATATCTGCTACCAAAAGTACCCCAAAAAAACTACAAAACTTCACCACTAAGTGAGAGTAACAACACATTTAGCCAAAAGGATTTTTTGAGTTCTATTGCACAAAAAAGTAAACCTAAAAAAAATACATCTACACATCTGATTTAAGGACATCTCCGTTTTTTTCAGTTTCTAGTAAAAATATTTTCCTGAATAGAAAACCTCATTTACAACTCTTAAGAATCTCAGCCTTAGCTAAACTAACAATACACTGTGTTATATATGTGCACGTCCAAGAGTGTAGATGTCCACTCTAAGCAGATCAAAAAAAAAGCTGCATCGACAAAGTCAGCCATCAGGCTACCCCCACAGATTTAAGAGCGACGTTAAGCTCTAATATGTGACACCTATCTGTCTGTCTCGGTGGGCGTTTAAGGAGGAAAATCTGCCGTTACTCAGTTACATAATGGTTGTTCACAAAAACCATGCAGCTGGACCTTCATGCAGTTACGGCGTGGTAATGTTTGTATTGTTATTATTAGAATACTTTTTAGCATCTTGCTGGCCGTAGGGATGAGATTTGATTAGTTTTCTTTCCCTTTACAGTTTGTTGCCATCTCATTTACGTTTATGAGTGTTTTTGCAGCTCATCATTGGGTTGCTATAGGAGCAAAATATAAGGACTGTCTAAGCTCTTCTGAATTCATTCACTATGACTAATGTGAGTAAATATAGCTGCAGCTGTGAAGTGATTTGTCTTTCTTAACATACCACAACATTAACACAAACAGAACAAGTCAGCAAATAAACTTTTAAGATGTTAGTCGTGTTGGGTTTCATCATAAGAAGAAAGAGGAAAGGGATGGCTCTCTGGAGAATCAAGGACTGTCTCTAATCGCCTCTCACGACACACCTCCAGGTGCTCATGGTTCACTTTCCTGGCACATCGTCTGTCTTCCTTTCCCAGAGCAGCCAGATAAGACGTGAAAGGAGCCGGCTCGTGATACAGGCGCCCTCTAATTCTTTAGAAAAGGGTGGAGGGAGATGGCTTATGAAATGAGGAGTTTTTACAGTAACTCACAAATTGAGTCTCATGGTCCTGAGTCACTTAAAACAGAAGATAACGAAATCACTTAAATGTTAATGTGGAAAAAGCATTATCTACAAGCAAAAATAATCTGCCGTGCTATCTGTTAAGACACTTAGGGATGGTTAATTACAGTGGACAATTATTCAAGTCTGTTAATTAGAAGACAAAAGGGTAAATGTAAAGTACTGAGCAAAAGTATCTGGGAGAATAATAGCCTCGTGTCCACTGAACTTTATGGTATGGGTTGGGTAGGTGTGACACAGTTTGGGTCAGGAGGTTTATGTTTCCATTGTGCTGTGTCCTAAAGAGTTGTTACTATATCTTGAAGCACACGTTCAGATCTTGAATGTGTTGCCATTAAATAATATAAAGAAGAGGTGCACCATTTTCCAGTAATTTATAGACTAACGTTTGGATGAACTACCCCAGAGTCCTGGAAGGGATGGTATGGCCCCCACTGACCTCCTGATCTCAACATCTGGGATTACACCAAGAGTTCTCCAAATGTGTTCAAAAACTGAATGGGTTTTGTTTCGAAAGGCTAAAGGTGGTCACACTATTTCATTTAGGTTTTTCTACCTTTTGCTGCAGACTTAAAACAAGCTTGTATAGTTCACATAATTTTGCCTAAAACTTTTGCGCAGTACTGAATGTCATAGATAACAGTAATACAGTATTTCAGTCTATGTATCCTTCAACAGACATTAATATTCACGATCTCTGTTACAATAAGACAAATGGCATTTGTTACTTTGGTACATCTTTTTACAGAACATCAAATAAACAGAACTTTTACACTATCAGTCAAAGTGTAGAATAGATAGTGGTATACTCCAGTGTAGATTTTGTATTTAAATCAAGCGTCTCCCAGGGAACCTCCTAAATGGTCGTTGCGTAAGGGCGCCGCCATACGCCAAAATACAGTAAAATACAGCGATATACCGCCGTCCACCAGAGGGCAGGCTCCAAAAGCGGAAATATAAGGAGAAACCCAATGGCGACTTTACGGGTGTAAAAATCATGTTTACAGCCTGGTACAAAAGATGGCTTCAGTCTCGAGAGCTAAGTTTTTACTACGTGACAACTCTGGGGGAGGGGAATTTGATTATTACGTCCGTTTATGCAATCTAAAAACTATTGTTTTACTATGGAGTAAAATCCGAAAAGCCCGGATGTAACGGCCATTTTATTGCCGAGTCGTAACGACAATATCAGTGAATAGGGGACCAATGGGCGGATTTTATCCACTATATAAACAATCAATGATTTAAATGCATTTTCATTTCCCTAGCTATATGCAACAATGTCATGTTGATCACAAGTATCTCGCTCCACAGAACTGTAAGGTAAACTGACTGCATTGCTGTACTTGTACTTGCTATGGTCTTGATAGTACACTGAACGTCGGTTTGTAATGTGACGAGACAGTTGGACCAGACAAGACGCCGCGGCTCTGACATTTACCCCTTGTCACCGGCGCTGCTGTAGCTGACAGTGATCCAGTGAGCATAACTCCTTGGATAGAGGCTGCATTATCACATGACATGGTAAGCTTTTATCGAAGGTGTTTGAGACTTTATAACACAGGGGTCATTGTAAGAGCAAGCCTGGACAGTGTTTAAGGGGAAAGGGGATTTAACTGTAAGGAAGAAAAAAAAAAAAAAAGATTTACAGACTGAGACTGAGAGGGTTTGTGACGACACTTATTTTTTGTGTATTTACGTCTTCAGGTGTCAGCGCAATGCTAGCTCAAATCAGAATTTAAAATTAAAGGTTTGCTATTTGCCAATCCATTTAACTTAATGTGCTTTTAATACAATATGTGGTCACACAAACTACAGCAGCCTTGTCAAAAGCCAGTAGAGTTTCAAACAAAAAGTGCTTTGAAGTTTAAAGAGTCACTTTGAAAAACAACATTTTAATCACTATCTAAGTCTGGGTTCTCATTTCTCAAGAAATCATATCACAGGCATTTTTCTTGGCAATTCAGGACAACATTTTCTCATTTAGGATTGTGCATGTGACGAGGCCAAGTTTTATTCCGATGCCATTTACGACTCGCCAAACTAGTTCAATCAAACGAGTCAGTGTTTTAAGTTTTATAGTCATTACTTTCACATACTTATATTATGACTTATTCTGTTTATTTCTCTCTCGTAAAAGAGAATTCATGTGTTGTAAGCTCAATGCTAGCACAAAACGATGATGATCATTGTTAGCCACATTCACATCCAACTTAAACCTATATACAATATCTGTTGAGTAACTACAGCAGCCTCAAAGGGTCAAACATCAAGCTACCTTCGATTTATCTAAAGCCTTTCAAACTAAACGTACATTAAAGTTCAGACACCATTTCCAGGAGGTTTTAATCACACTGTAGATCTTGATTACTCTCTAAATTTCCAGGACACGTGGGAACCCTCTGCAGAGAGAAAGAACAGAGGAGGTGTGTTTGCAAACCATCTGGACCCCGTCTCTGATAAGAAACACTTAGTCAGCAGACAGCTCATCACTCAGCCCGTTCCTTCTGTTTTTTGTTTTTTTTGCGTCTTGTGTGAAACGGTCTCTGCTCTCCTCCCGGTGACTCCTTTCACCTCACTTTACCGAAATGAAGTTGTGGCTTCGCCGAAACAGGAAGCGGTGCAAGACTCGCATGGAAAAAGGCTCCATGAGATAAGGTTGCACGAAGGCAAGGGTTAAACAAAAGGGAAGAGGCTAACGTTATCCCGCTCTTTGTTAGGTAAACAAAGAAGGGGGTGGAGAGGAACCCTCAAGTGGATACACAAGGCACTTTACATGATGGTCTTTTGACAGGCCACGGGTACAAGCAGATGTGAAGTTAACACTGCAGGGTTTTAAAACCTTTCATTTTTGTATATTGATAACCTTTAACAACATGTAAGAACAAAAATTTACGACATTTTAAGTCCAACATGAATTTGGAGGGGAAAAAAAGACCAAATCTATTATAAAGTAGTTTGTCCAGTTTTAGCACCAAATGTTAATGTGACAAGGAGTTACAGTTTGAGTACAAATGCGTTCATGGTCAAAGGTATTCATTTCTACTATTTGGCTGCTGATCTTACCAGTTTTATTTCTTCAGAATAATCATATTTATTGCATTATACCAAACTGAAACCACAAACCATTAAAAAGTGGGTTTGTGAATGTATAAAAAGCTACAAACTGAACTAAAAATAACAACTTTATGACTCAACTGCAAGTCTGTTGCTTGTAAATTCATCCACCTCCAGAGACATAAAAGAGTATAAAGGTATCTCCACAATCGAAGAATTATCCAGGATTTGTAGATTTTTTTGCAAAAGGCACAGACATATGAAGCCTGCCACACAAAAATATAGCCACAGTTAGAGTGCACACAGTGGCCCCCAGGCTCATAGACACACTCCACTGTATAATACGTACATATTACTGCTATGCCCCTATGATGAATGCACTATAAATGTCCTTGTACATAATGAAAAGTAATAAACCAGGTGAAAATATGGACAAAATGGTGTGACTGAGCAGGACCTTTATGCTGCGGCTGCGTGCATTCAAAGATGTGCTGTAAATCTTCCTGGCTTCCTCTGTATGCATAGCCGTGGAATAATGCTACCAGTATATCACTATGTGTATGGGATTGCACATTGGGCATTTTAAGAATAATTGAAACTTTTATTTTCTGAGTAATAGCCCCATCTAGAGTAATGCAGTCTATCGGGAAAATTACTACTGAGTCCGTCCTGCACACACACACACACACACACACACACACACACACACACACACACACACACACACACACACACACACACACACACACACACACACACACACACACACACAAGTAGATATTGTAGCAAGGGCAAGTCACAGTCTTACAGTCATTTCTTAAGTCCTGTTTTAAAGTGATGTCCTTCCTCTGATGACTTTCATCATCTTTCCCGCTTTGAAACACAAACACGCACATACTCACTCACACACACACACACTGGGCGGCTGTATATCGCAGACGCCCAATCTATCTCACACATCAGTCTCAAAGGCCTTGTTGCTAGGAGATAGTGGTCTATTTGTGGGGAGAGAGCGACAGAGAGACCTAGAGCGGGACGTATAGGGGTTGGTGTGTGACAGAGTGAGGGAGATGGAGATAAACGAAGAAGGAGTGCGGGAATGAGCAATGGAGGAGATACCAGAGTCAAGTTCTTTAAAGCTCCATGAATCTCTGCAGATATGTCTTCCCGTACACACACAGCTGAACCGGAAGAATAAACACAAGTACTGAGTTAGTAAGACGGACCTTCGTAGCTTTACTGTAGTTTAGAAATTTACGAAACGCTCCTAAATTATTATAATCAAAATAACAGCATCTCGAACTGAAAATACAGTGGATCTGATTTATAACATCAGATTATCTTTCAATTTTCGGACACCTTAAATAAATTAAATGTATTTTTATACAGTTGTAGAGTATTGAAAATAAATACATTACAACGTTTAAATTTTTATCTATTTTATTACATTTCAATATTGTTGTAGACAGAGATAAATATTTTTTCAGACTTTTTGCACTTTATTTTTTTTTTTTCGGAAGGTGCTGTATTAAATGAATTAAAGAGCTAAGATCATGTAGTTAAAGTTTGATGCTACAAGTGATGAGTTTAAGTATTAGAAGTGCTTTGTCCAGGGAATGTTTTTGGCTAAATTACATTTCAATAGTTTTAATTCTATGCCACTTTTTTTCTTTTTTCTTTTTTATCCAACACAAAATAGTGGTGTGTCTCTACCAAACTTTAAAGGCACAATTAATGCAGCACTTCCAGGCCAATGTTTATCCACAAACCTGGCTTCACACCCCATCCTGTCCTCCTGTGCTCATTAGTTAAGAAAAGTCAAAACCAGGTTGACTCATGCTGTTGAACGACCTCTAGCCACCTGCTATTTTCTTTTCTTTGCTAAGTTGTGATTGGCTGAAACCAACACACTCTCAAAAGTCCCAACCATGTAAAAAAAGTTAAATAAAGGGAAACTCCATATTGTCCCAGAAGAAGAAGATTGAATTATTCTTTCTAACCAAGTGTTTTTTTGCTTAAACTTTAAACATAGCAGATTAACAATAATATTTTAGATCAATTTGACAAGCTGTGGTGAACTAATCCTGAATTGTTAAAGCACAATGTAACTAGAACGTCAACGTGACACATTTTCAAATAAAACGTTGATTTTTTCCACCTTTTGGATCAAACATCAAACGTTTCATCCTGGAGACCGGGTTGCACTCACCGGTACTTTCTTCTGAACACTACCCTCGACTGTTTCAACTGTGTGTAAGCAAGCATGCCCAAATGTGTGTGTGTCCCTGCAGCCCACGCATGGCCGCTCATGTGAACGTGTACATATCCGCGCTGTAATGCCAGTGTGTTCGGCCAATTGTGGCAGTGGTGGGATCCTGCAGGTCATATAATGCTTGGCTGGACACATTGTCTGCCCCAGCAGTCAGTCCTTCACACACACTGTCCCCTTAATCTGCAAATACATCTATTATAATCTTCTAAAGCCTGCAGAGATGAAAAAAAAAAAAAAAAAATCCTCAAACATTGGGAGCAATAACATGACGGCTACATGGCAACTTACACAAAGCTCCTTTCACTGCCTCCCCTGGGTTGTCTTTCGAGGCTCGGAAACAATAAAATGGTCTGTAAAGAAATTACTTGATTGTTTTATTGTGTTGCTGATGAAAAAACGTTGGCTTCTTGCACTTCCTTTAAAATTAACTGTCAATTAGGACGAGTACAATTGTGCTCATCAACACAAAAACCGCTGTTTCAATGTATTTTTCATGGTAAATTGATCTTAAGCTTAAACATTTTGGCACATTTAGACTCCAAAACAATGGTAAATCTGTATGTAATATAAATTTATCAAGAAAAAACAGGAAACCCAGATCATATTGTGATTAAAATGATGTCTTAGTGCTGTTGATAAGTATATGAAGACAAATATGAGTCAGCTCCACAGGTATTCAAGTAGACAATGTTACTTTCACTCTTTATGGTCTTTTCTTCATACTTACAATAACTGCAGTTCAACACGTCTAAGATGAATTATACCAGATTTGGCTCCTCAGGTTGACACTACTAAACTTTTTCAAATGGGCTGCGAGAAACTAACTTTAAAGCCAATTGGAAATGTCGCCGCTATTTCCCTTTATTGGACCGAGCGCTGGAATGTAGCAGCTGTCTGTGCTGGTTGACTGACTGCTTTGTCTCTCACAGTGGTTGGTCTGCCACTCACAGTCTCCTAATCCACGAAAACATTCCACCAAGAAGACCAAATATGAGCACCAAATCCGCCAATCCATTGTGAGTGTTATTTCGGGCACAGCTACATTGGGTTATCGGCTTTCCTTTAATTTACTTTATATGTCTGGTGAATAAAATGCCCCATCCTTTTGAGAAAGCATCATAGTCTTCAGGTTACACCGTATACCTTCAGTGTAAAGGTAACAGCTCCAAGTCTCAGCATGGGACTACTGTGGAGGTAAAATGTTCCCATAAAAAAAAAAAAAAAAATGGCACTGAAAGGGAATAAATCGTTCTAATTGAGCTTCTGGGAATTTAACGTGTAATGCATAAATTTTCCAATGCCCATTTTGACGTTGGATTATTACTAATAGGACGACTGGAATCTTAAACAGTCACATATGTGCACCTCCACTGTCTCTGCCTCCTGTTTCTTTACAAAATGTCCATCCAAAGCCCTTTCAAAACATGTTTCCTCTCATAGTGACAGTTTAATTCCTTTAATCCATCACTCACTTCTGCTCCCGCTTCGAAACTCTCACGCACGTTTCGGGGAGCATCAGAATTTATGTTTCTAATTGAAAAAGGTAAGGGTAGGTGAATAGAAGGGGATAAAAGTGAGAAACAGAGAGAAAAGGAGTAAAAGATACATGCGTTGGAATGTAAATCTAAGTCTGGAAGCCATTAGGCCAAAAGCAAAGGGCCGTCTTCACTTTCTGTTGCTGCTGGGGTAAAGAGAGAAGCCAGGCTAACCCTCACCTCGGCGCGTACACACTCATACCACGCAGCAGCGTTAAATTGCACAGAGGCCAACTCAGACAGGCTGATACCTTCCTGAGTTTATCCACCATTTACTGGGTTAAACACACTTTAGCCACTAGTGTCAAGGCGACACACATGGAAACACAAACGAGAAGCTCTTTTTGTTGGAAGCCATTGCCAAGTTCATCCCTCTTTATCATCAGTTATTTTGTAAAAGTGCAGCCATCGGGACACCCTGGGACAGATGTTTTTCATTTCCACAGAGAGAAGTTGTGTTTATTTTGTGCCTGTCAGTCATTTTCTAAGTATGGCTTTCACCGCTTTTCTCAAATAGAAGCTGTATTATCTTGTTGAGTCGGTTCAACATTTGTGAGTTTATGAAATACATGTGCAGCTAATTAGATTTTAAAAAAATAAACATATTTTGCAATATGTTTGTAATGTTTGTAATGCACAACAAAGCATGTTTTTAATGGCTTTAACCTAGACTTTTATTTTAAATTCAAATTGAGATCGTAAGGCTGTCAGTGTAATTTGCTACAAAAACAGCTAATGCTGTTTTTATTTTAAGTGAGAAAAAATAATCTTAATAAAACAAATTTAATTAAACTATAAAGGCAGAATTAAAAGTAGTGACAAAGAAACAGCTTCTGAAGTCACATAAAAGGCGGAAAGTGAAAGAAGAGCCCTCTGACAGCAGCAGCTCATGAGGCTTGAGGTGTGTAGTTAAAATGGAAGCAGGAGCTGCATGATTCACTGCTGATAAGTGCAGTGACAGAAAGCTAGACTAATGCTAACGCAAACACATAAACAAGCCTCAGAAACCACAGAATTTCTCTATAATTATTATTTATTTTGTATAAAATTTTAAAACTAACTATAGTTTTTTAACATGGCTTTGATTTTTAAAGAATCGCTTTAGCCAATATAAAAACCAATAGTCAGTTAATGTAGCCCAAACTGAGGCTAAAAGAGTAGTCCACTGACTCCACACCGATGGCCACTGGCCATATGTTGGTCACTGACTGAACATAATAGTCAACCTTTGTTTTTTTACACATGACTAATGCAGCCAGACGCTGGACCTACAGCAGTGTCGCTGGCCCAGCTGGGCTTCAGAACGACAAGGTGTAATGAACAACAAGGCTGACTGACAGCACTATTTTTTACTGTGTTTCTTATTATGGCTTTCACATTGAGTGGTTCGATAATTATTTCCAATCCACTGCTCTGTAATAATGGCAAAATCTGAAACAGACCCTGCAGCTAGTGCTCGTGTGATTAACTGCTAAAATATTTAGATGTCATCATTTGTGTATACGTGTGTGTATGTTCCTCTTCTGTGTAGGGTCTCACTGTGGCACACACTAGTCCATGACTGAATGGCATTTCCACTGCGACTGAAGACACTGACATTGATTTGGATGAATGTAGAGTTAACTGAGTGAGTGGATCAGTGGCTCTCTAAAATGAGCCTCAGTGGGTAGCTCCTAATGGAGAAAGAAACAGGGCCTAGTGATTGACTGACAGATTGTCAGTTCGCTGATGAACTTTCCGCTTGGTTCAACCTCACAGTCTTTGGTTTGGAAACTGTGGTCACCGGCAAGAGAAAAGTGAAAAAAAAAAAATGTAAATGTACGTTAGGTGATGATGAATGTAAGGACAGTAATAATAAAGAAGTGTGCAGAGTGAGTGGGAATGTAAAGTAGCACATAAAAATGATTCTAGCCTCTTAACAGAACAGGTTTCTCCTCTGCCTCTTTCCTGCCACTTTCTCACCAAATCAGACTGAGGCCCTAGTCTGGCACTGTTCTCGCTCATTTACACACACACACACACACACACACACATAAACTCACAGTACGGCGCAAACACAAGTCTCTGATTGACTGTTGTTTTTGTCAATGAGTTTACATTCAGTCAGTAAATTCACACAATGAGAGCCAATTGACTAGAGACCGAGCAATTTCCCCAGGCATGCAGCTCCACAGACACACACAGACACACACACACAGACACACACACAGACACACACAGACACACACAGACACAGGGTACAATAGCCACCAGCAGCAGCTTTGATACAGAAGAAAATGAAGTGATCGCTCTGTACCTTGTCTGTGTGAGTACTCCAGTTTCGCCCGTTTCAAAGGGTTAATGCTCCGGAAAAACACATAGGATCCTTTCAGGCACGCATTGAGACTCTTGAGAGTGCAGGAAAAATTTTACACACACCTCCGTTTTAGTCTGCCCTCCTTGGATTTCTCCTTTTTTTCTAAAAAAAAATATAAAAATAATAAAAAAAGAGGTGTGCTCTGTGGGTTTTCTTGGTGCGGGACTGCCTCTCAGTCCTTTCCCCACTTCTCTGATCCTGCGCTCAGAGTGAAGGATGGAGAATTTAAAAGAAAAAAAATAGAAAAAAAAAGAGACAGGGCTTCTTTGTTTTCTCCTCTGTTTTGCTTCTTCTTCCCTTCGTCTAAGTGCTGTGGTAAAATTCAGATTCTCTTCTCGGATGGGCTTTTCTGTCTCACGCCGCACGCTGCTGCCGCTGTAGAGGCTGTGTGTGACTGTGCCGTGTCTTCGCAGGCTACTGCCGCCTCGACTGCGCGCCGGTCTACCTCCCTCTATCTCTCTCTCCGCTCCTGGAAGTTTGGAGCTCTCTCGCTGGCTGAGCCAAGAGGAGTGGGCGGGGCTAGGGAGACGCAGGGAGGCTCGCGATTGGCCGACGCAGCCAGGGGGGGCAAGTGAGAGGTAGTGAGACTTAAGGGAGGGAGCGGAGGAGAAGGAAGAAGAAGGGGAGGAGCGGCTGCAGTTGTGGTTGTGTGCTTTTGGAGGCTGGAGGTGTAGATGCTAGGGGGGTGGGCGCTCCCTCAGTTACCCCACCCACCCCTTTCCTTCACAACACTTTCCCACTCACTCGCTGCATTCTTTCGCTCTCATCTCGCCGATTTTTTTCCCCGACTGCATAAGTATTCATAGCACAGCGAGTACACCTCTCACACACTTTCTCATTTTCACCATTTCTATCACTCTCTTATAAACACAGCTTACATTTTTGGGGGCTTTCTCGAGAGTGGTCCTTCATTTTGTGTGCGTCTGCTGTGTGTGGAAGAGCCAGCTGTGTAAACAAAAGGTACGAGAGAGAAAGGCTGAATAAAGTCAAAACAAAACTCAACAAAAACAGGGCAGTGTTAGACAATCAAGTGTGCTTTAATCATTTAGAAAAAAAAAATTCTTTTTTAACTTTGATTTATCCAAGAGAGAAAGAGACTGTTTGCAATCCAATGTCCAGAATTAATGCACAATACACAAATGCACAAAAACAAAGCTGAAGATGATATTACCAGTAATTAATATAAAGTTAATGCTGTTGTATTAATACATATATGTATTAACAAACAGAAACATGTGTGTGTCTTCCACATGACAAAGAAAACCCTAACAGTCTGTTATGAGCATAGACCCAAGGTAAAAAAATTAAATGTGAAAAAAAGTGCATATGGAAACAACAGGTGTGTGTTTAAGCTCAGTTTTCTTCGATTCTGTCAATATTTATTTCCTTTTAATGCTTACCATAGCAGCATTTTAACCATTGCCTATTTTCCAAATCAGCTATTTTTTCCCATTTGAAGCAGTTTTTTGGGATTTGTGAATCATTAAGTGACCTAAATAAAAATCATCATACGACACACATTTGGGAACCACAGAAGAAGAGGATCCAAACTTAGAGACCAACTGTTTGCAGCTAGTTGTGTGTAGTTTTTGTCTAATAAATGCTCAAAAACATGGCTGAAATATATCTGAAATAAAATAAAATTTAAAATTAAACAAACTGTATAAGCGTGAAGTTGAAAAGTCCACATGTACATGTTTTTTTTTAGCAACAACAGTATCCTACATCCACTGTCCCAGAGCATTTACAGATGAACCTGATCTCACTGGGACACCGGCGACGAGGCAATAACTCTACCACAGGAAACACATCTGCTGCTACAACTTCAGGACACTCCTCACGGCGTGCCCTGGGGTTCAAGGGTCGGCCCACAACAAATGTAAATATCAACACTTGCGATAGTATGATGACAAAAGGAAATCTAAAGTCGGCAGCAGTTTTCCGGTGTAATTATGAGCTTATTTGAGTATTTTTGGTATTGTATTATCCATAACAAGTAATCTGACTAATGCGATTATTGACTATGGCAGTATAAGTCATTAATATCATATTTGTGCATGATATTCCTATAACCGTTTCAAAAACCATAAAAACTAACTCAACTCTAAGAACATCATAATAGGTTTGAGGAGATAAAATGGGATACTGATAAAGTTTTATGTTGGTGGTTTGTTCAAGCAGCCCTCCTAGGAATTCATCATAATGTACTCATGTATCATTTTTCCACAATGTTTGAGGAAACAATGCAAAGATCCTGAGATCCAGTAGTGCCCTGTGTGCACTAGTTTCTTCACCAGACTCCATGTCAAGGTGACGTGCCGGTCTTTGTCCACATTCTTTTAGGTTCAAAGCAGTATTTCATGGAATCATCTGATCTCTGTTAAAAGTACAAACTCTTCACAGGAGGCGTAACATGACGGTACAGTGTGCGCCGATTCAAGGAACTAAAAGGATTAATGAACATAGACATGACACATGCACTGATTTCAACACAAACAGCGAGGGTCACTCACGCAACAGTAAAACCCATGCAATAAGAAACAGTGGCGCATTTAAATCCTGTTTTCAGGGAATATTTTTACACACGTCTTATATTCAACAGATGAATATGTTTGTCTTTTTATCATCCTACACAAATACGTGTCGCCAGATGTCAGTCTTTGAAAGTGGAACACGGCTGATAAGGTGAGACGAACGTTTGTTCAAAAACAACTTCACAAAAAACACCTCAAGCAAAGCTCCAAAAAAAATAGAACAAGAACATTCTTTTTTTTTTTTTTTTTCTAAATAATATCTTTAAAATGCAGCAAAAATTTTGACTTTTGAAGCAGGTCTGTTTTAAATAAAAAGTCTGAAAAATGTATATTTAGGGGATGTAATGTTTATCTGAGGAAAATTAAGTGTATATACAGTATATAATTTATCCCTAATGTTTGAATTTGTGTGGATTTGTATTTTCCCTCTTTTGACTACGACACAAAAAGTTACAAGAGTCCTAAAAGCATCAAGAAAAGAATTAGGTCCTGAATAAGTTTGAACAGTTTGCCTAAAATGAACCTTTTTTAATTCATAAAGCATTCGTAACATTGTGTATTTTAATAAGGCGAGAGAAGCCCTTCGGTGAAATGGACGCAGGGCAGAGCGAGCCTTTATGCATTACAACCTTCCCTTCAATTACCCCAGCCCATTTTATAAGCTCATTTGATTCTGAAATGTAAGGATAAATGATCTTGTGCCCGAAGAACTAATTTAGCCATAACATGCCCTGCCATACACACAGTCTGAATATTTTATGAAACGATACGTCATCATAATCATCACACATACACACAGCTAATGATATAAGCATCATCTCCCAAAGAGGTTAATGGAGTATTGATTTTGGCATCGAGGCCATTGGCAAGCACAAGAGGATATAAAGTGTGGAGTTATCCTTAATACTCAATGTGGCTGCTTTTATTACATATTTCCCTTGTATAAACAGAGCATATCTATCCCTAACTTTTATCTACTGGGATGCATGAAGAGCATTTGTGTAGGTGCCTTAAAAAAGGTCAGGTTTAAAAAGGTTTAAACTTTGATTAAAACGTACCACTCCTGGGAGGTTAGCGCTGAAAGTTTGTCTTGTACATCATCCTGACACTGCTTTCCTGTGGTTAAAGATTGCAGGATTGTCCCCTGTAATTGCAGATGACAAGCTGGTGGTTTCAATTTCCAGTGAAAGCAAAGGATGGATTGGTGTGAAACGGAAAACCTTCTGTGTAGTACATGACTCATGTGTATTTAATATTCCAGCCAATTTCTTTAGCGTCTGCTCAGAGCGGGTCTCGCGTTGCATCTTCAATCAATAAAGCACAACACGCTAATTTACCACGCGGCTACGGCTAAAGACATAATTGGTTCTTCTTCCTCAACCTTGTTAATGGTTGTTGAAAGAAAGTTAATTTCGTTTTTAAAACCAGGTTAAATCATCTTCACTAACTCACACAACGCAGTAATCCCACTTCCTCCTTTAATAAGACGATTTTCCAGATGTTAGTGTTGTATTCAAGACCACACAACCAAGACTTTTGAGGAGAAAAGAGTCAAGGCCAACTCCAGAGTAAGACAAGTACAGAGATTTCTCAATCTGAAGGGTTTATGTAGTATACAGAGTTGGATAGAGTTAAAAAAGTATGATATCCTATCGATTTACACTTCCCGGGATAAACACACATGTTTCTGGAAATAACCCCTTGGACAGGCCACACCAACAAACAAATCAACAACCCTACAAAACCTATTTATGGCTTGTCTCGTTGAATAAAATGTAAATGCTTCTGACGTGCAGCTGCCGAGTTAAGGCGAATAAATAAATAGAAATTCCAGTCATAAAACAAAAGTCATTTAATATGACACAGTTTTAGGTTTGCACAGAACTTATTTAGGGCACAATACATTGTACCCCAGCTTCATAACAAACAGTTCATCCAGGGACTGCAGAGGTGGCCTAAAAGTGAAGTGTGAGTCTCCATCTCTGTCTTCAGTGAGTCCCACATGAACACAGCCCCACGTCCAGCCCCGGACCCCAGCAGTTTATCAGAAATGCTGCTGTTACGCTGCTTCTCCTTCAGATTCAACACACCAGCCTCACATCTAGTTCAAGTCTATCCCACAGGGCCCACATCCTCCGCTTTAAAAGCAGCCTTCAGACTCACATCTCTCTCCGGTGCTCCTCTGTTCCACTGAAAATCTTCTGAGGCTATTTCCAACCGTCCAATGTTCGGCAGCAGTCCACATGAAGGGAGAATCTCTGCAGGCCTCGGCAGGGACAGTTCTCACTAGACTGCTGTTCCAATCTAAAATATGGGATGATCCTTCTGTGTTTTCTTCTTGTAAATGCATATAATTATATTTCCTTTACAAAAACACAGACTTTAACTTCAACTTTAGGTAAAGGGTGCATATGACGCCTTGTTTTATCATATTTTATGGACTTTATAGACCCATACATCCCCCCCTCTGTTAAATTACATGACCTAGATGCATTTCCTCATTTTTGTTACTACTACTTAAATATAGATGACGCCAAATGCATTGAAGAGACTGTACAGCTGGTATTAAAGGGAAACACAGGGTACACAGTATGAGTCCAGTATACAGTCACAATGATCCAGATACCTCTTACAGTACATATTTAGATCTGTATAAAATATTTCTAAGATTGCCCTTGTGTAAAAGTTAACTCCAGTCTAAGAAGGTTGGATAAAAGTGACCACATCTACAAAGGAAACACAACAAAAAGGGAATTCTACAGTGGTTTAGACTTGGAGGTTTCAGAAGTTATATGAAAAGAGGAATTCATTGATTAAAATAGCCTGTATAATCTGTGGAAGATTTTGGGATTATTTTCCTGGATAAATTAAAGGAAAGAGCAGAAAGAAGGAGACAGAAGGAATACTACGATGCTAAAAAGGAAACTGATCAAAATGATTCTTTTTATACTCCTCTTTCTTCCTCCAATATCCAATCTCAATCAGCCTTGTGACTCATTACAGGTCCACTAGCACCACCGCAAAAAGGCGAGCCACTGTCCCCATTCATGCCGCATCCTGACGCAAAAACAGCACAGGACCTTTTAGCATTTAGCGAGGCGAAATAAAGACATATCCCAAAAGAAAAAGAGAGAATCAGAAGTGTATTCTATAATGAAATGAGTCCAATAGGGGCACATTTCTTGACAAAAAAAATGACTTATAAAAAAAGTCTCAGTGTTGAATGGCCTCAAGTGTCCTTAATACACAACTGACCAAAGTCTACTTCTCCTAGTTCTAGCAATCTGTTTGCTTTGTCAACATTTTCACAGAAACAGACTTTCTGTTGAATAAATGTAGTACTATAAGAAGTCACTAGAGAGATGTGTATATTCAAAAACTTGATGATTATGATATTTGTAAAACCGCGAGTGCAGTTAAATGTTGATGCTGTACAAATTATTTCTGACAGACAAACAGAGCAAAGGTTTCGGATTTATAGAAGAGTTTTTGGCCACATTCAGGAGCTGCTTCAGTGAAAATTTAGTCTCTGCTTCCCTTGGGACACACCAGAGAGAGAAACGCTACAAAAAAGAAAGATTTAGCTCCACTGGGCACTCTCCTTTTCTCCTCCTCCATCCTTCCAGCAGTGAAGCTATTCTAACACCAGTGTATTTGCTGGTGCCTTCCCACTGACACTCTAACAATATAGACTCTATAGGCCTCCACAGTGCGTGTGCTGTGTGTGAGCGATAGAAGGGGGAGGTGTGTGTGTGTGTGTGTGTGTGCAAGTTCAGCTGCTCCCGCCATTTAAAACATCCCATGTTTAACCCAGCGCATGTGTGTCTGTGTGATACGGGTCTCGAAAACGCTTTCATTTCATTGTATGGGACCCCTGCTGGGCAAGTTCACAACCTCGGCAAAAGAAAGAAGGGAGCAAGAGGGATGGAAATAAAAGAGGTTTACGGAGAAAGTGGGATCAAGCAGGAGGCAGCGAGTGGCTTAAACAAGCCAACTGCTGAATTAAAGAGGAAAAAAAAAGCAATGAGGCAAGAATTCAAAACCCAGAAGACAAAAAGGGAATAAGAGAAAAAATAGGCGGCCGTTTTTTTTAGCTCAATCCTTCATTCGGGGTGTGCACATTTATGTCGATGGGGAGATAACGCAGCCTAACCCCCCTCTAGCTGCATGTGTGCGTGAGAGAACCACAGCGAGTTCGGACATTTCAGCCTCCTGGCCAGACTACAAAATAACAGTAATCAAGCTGACCAGCGCAGCCTGCAGTGTGTGTGTGTGTGTGTGTGTGTGTGTGTGTGTGTGTGTGTGTGTGTGTGTGTGCGTATGGGCCCTGTCAACCCACGTCCAGCCCATTCTGAATAACAGTCATTACGGCGATCATACAAAGGTGGGGGTGGACTAAACCATTCAGGAGAAATGATGGCGACCTGCTGCTTTACCCACCTGTGGTTTAAGAACAACGCCTTCCCTTCCCAGCACGCAGGCCCGGCCCAATAAAGTGACAAATATGAAAGATTTAAGATTAAATGAATTATGTGATTTGTTTCAGCAGCAACGATAACTGAAGAAAAAAGGACAGTGTGAGTGAGAATGGCCACACAGATAAAAACTGATAATGTGTTTTTTTGCAACAACAACAAAACATTTTATAGGAACAGAACAAAAAAACAGTGTCAACACATTAAAAACATACAGTACATATATTACAGAGTAGTTCCATTAAAACCCTAAAATGTGCCTCTAGTGTTCACAGACACTGGATTTAAGCCATTGTTTTACTTTAAGACTAAACACTCTCGGTCCTGTGAGGGCTTTCGGTTCGACAGGTATGTTGTTCCAGATCTGTGGCTCTGACTAAAAGGTAGTTTTACATTTGTCTGGTTTACAGTCCCCACTTGCTGCGCCCCTTGTGGTGACACTGTGGAATTTATATTTTCCATAATTACACACTAAAAGTAAATAACATTAAACATAAGATATAGTTGAGTCTACACATTTACTGCCAACAAAGAAAGAGTGAAGTATTTTGAGTGAAATTGAGCAAACTATTTGTAAAGCATTTAACATTAATGCCTTTTTTTCTTCAAAGAAAGTTTTAAACATAAGATATAGTTTATGGTAGTTTGTTTGTAACTTTAAACTGACTATTAGTGTCTGACTAACAGAGCCTTATCCTTTTTTATTAAATCCACATGACATGGACTAGAGGTGACTATGTGTTAAATAAAAAAAGAAGAATAATAAATTCCTTCACTGGCCTTGTTTTTCTGGCATTTCTAAATCACTAACATTCCTTCAAACCATGATGACTGAAGAAAGTAAAACAGACAGTGCCTTATTATTTTTTTTGTCATCAGTTTAAGCCAGTATTGTCTGGCTTTGTTTCACTTTATGCTGATGTATTTCTTAAACAACATAATCTTATAGTCCTGTATAGTGTATCCCATCCGCCTGTTCTGCTGTTATTTTGTAAACTCCAGTACAAATCAAACTGAGCTTGGGATCATGTGAACAAAGCTAAAGTTGTAGCCTTGTGTGTGTGTGTGTGTGTGTGTGTGTGTGTGTGTGTGTGTGTGTGTGTGTGTGTGTGTGTGTGTGTGTGTGTGTGAAAGGGTTGCTAGGACCCAAGCCAGACAAAGTGTGTGACTGACTGAAGGAAGCGGCTGTGGCACAATGCGATTAGCTACAGACACACATATTTGCGGCATACATGCCAGTAGTTGTTTGCCGGGATTTATTTGGAATATATTTGATACAAAAGAAAAAAAAGTGTCACTACAAAGTGTCCTTGGGTTACTTTAAATCAGAAGCAAACAGAGAAGCCGGACGTAAACATAAAAGTGAAAAACATTAACTGTACACTGTAGAGATATTATATTACATTACATTGCATTACGTAGCATTTTATATTGTATCACGTTTATAACAATGAGTGTAAGAATGAAAGTAATATGATGCAGTATAGGGAACCCTCACCTTTACCTGTTCAAGTACCAGCTCACAAAAGTACGTGAACAACATGTACTTTTCAGAGAGTGCTTTTATGTCTCAGAAAAGCTTGTTAAAATATAATAACCTGCTACCAGTTAATAATGAGCCTTTATAAAGATTAGTGACTCAACAGAAAGAAATGAGGATTTTAAAAGCAGTATTTATTCAGTCTTCTTACTTCGTCACGTTCACTGGCTGAAACACCTTCGCAGTGATAGATTGTGGGGCACTTCCAGAGGGAACGGATATGAGAAAGGCTTTGGTTGAAGACAGGGGCAGAGGGTTGCGTGTGTGTCCATGTTGGACAGATTAGCGTGAAGCAGGAGTGATGACTGGGAGCTTCCTCCTTTTTACACAACGGAGAGGGACCGAGGGAGATTAAGATGAATTATCTGGTTGAGAGAAAGACGAGGAAAAAAAAGGATACACATGCATAGTAGTGTGATGAGACAGCACAGGCCGAGTAAAAACGCTTGTTCCAGTGAATGTGAAAGCAGCCACATTTGAATAAAACTCCATTGAGTCACTATCATTTTAACACTCTGCTTTACATTGTCATATAGCGACCATCATGCACTGGGTTGGCAACATACTGTATAAGACACTGTGTGTGTGTGTGTGTGTGTGTGTATGTGTGTGTGTGACATCTGACTCCGGCTATTTCAAATTCAATTGAAATAAATCCGAGCGCTGACTTCTCGTGCCAAATTTCACTTTTCCATACTTTAGAAAACCCCTTTGAAGAAGCAGCCAAGCAATTAGGGAGATGTCGAGGCTTCATGTTACACCAATGTGGGACATTTGATATTGAGAGAAAGCTGGGGTTTGTAATATTTGATTAAACCATGGTCAGATACTTTCATCTGAGGTTTGGCCTGCAGTGGATTTCTATAAAAACATGACAAGTGATACACAAATCTACAAATGGACCACACTTTGCCATTTAAATTAATCAATTAACAAATTAATCGAAGATATCAGATTTGAGACATTTATAACTTTTAATTAAAAGCCCTATTTATTCACCTAACAGCATATTGTAATTGGAAACTTATGTGGAAAAAACAAGACCGCAAGATGTCATCTAGTCTTCCATTTAGCTCTGACTCATCATCTCTCACTTCTCAAAAAAGGAGCGCCCCCATTGGTCAATACAGCTGGTTAATCAGGAAGTAATGGCTGCAGATAAAACTGAGAAAGTGTATTGAGATTGTATAAAGAAGGATCAGTAAAAAAAGATCATATGATGACAAAACTACATATACAGTAACTTCTACATAATTGGATATTGTTGTTTTCAAAGTTTCATAAGCATTCTTCCTGGTTATACGTGTTTTTATTGGTTCCAACCAAATCCTAGCACAACGCTTATGTCATTGCTCCTATTCTTCTCGGAAATGGAGTTGACAATTACCTACTGCAGGCATTAAGATTTCTTAGTATCTCATATATCAGCTTTTACAAAATACTGGAGTACTACTTAAAGCCCCACCTAACAGCCAGCTCAGGCCCAAACTATAATGTAACCACATAATGAGAAACACAGAAGGAAACTCGGTTATTTAAAACAGAAAACGGCAGTGTTTTTCTCTTTCTTTTATTTGCCTTGTCTCTTTCTCATCATGGCCTTAAAGCTGTTACTAAAAGCAAGCGGATAAACAAATAGAGGGTTTCAATTAGAGACCTGGTACCCCGGTGTGTGTGTGTGTGTGTGTGTGTGCAAAGGGGCGTGTGTGAGAGCCTAGTGGAAGAGCGAGGTTATGAGAGCACAACATGATTAAATCCAGCTGGTAATAATATTTGCTGGGTTGCCTTTCCTTTACGGAGGACTTTCCCCTTCCCTCACTGAGCACAGACACACACAGAGGAGGTAAGGCTCAAGAATGGGAAAATGTTAATGAAAAGGTTTAATCAGGTGTTTTCTACTTTCTTAGTAACAGTTATTTAATTGTACACTACAGATATAGCTTGAGAATCACAAGGACTAACTTTTTTTTTTTCTTAAACAGGACGTGTGTGGCTATCCCCTGGAATTATTCTGACCATTCTTCTCTGATTTGGTAGAATAATAAAAAAAAATAAATACAGAAGCCTATAGGGCCAAAACTCAAATAAATCACTGTGTTGACATAATGTAATTTATTTATTTATTTATTTATTTATTTATTTATTGCCATTTTTAGTTTTACCAAATAGGCTTTTTATATTGTCCTTTGTTTTTGAATTATCAACATAAAAAAAAAGGTATCTCAAAACGTCTACCTCTCAAGTTGCAGAGCTCTGAACTGCAGCATGCTACTGGCTGAGATCATCTGGACTTTCACATGAATAGAAAGATGTTCTAAAAAGGACAAACTGAGAAGCAGTCTGTGAACAACTGGAGATGAGTGCTTCATGACTCCCTCTAGTCTTAAAAAGTGAAAAATAAAAAGCCATTGGGGCAACAATAGTGACAATACATCTTTTGTATATTATTAAGACTTTCATTGCTGTGCATACTTTTTTGTTGATGTTTTAATAATCTTTATTAAAAATGTTAATTGTGTTTTTTTCCAGATGACACCTATTTATCAAAGAACTTGAGTCACAATAAAAACTCTTGACTCCATCTAGTGGTAAAATAGGATCCTTCTGGAGGTGGGACAATACTATATAATAATAAATAAAGTTAAACCTCTGTAAACAATGCACGGATGTCTTTGGTTTACTACATCAAGACTATTATTTCTGTAGTTATATATTTCCAAGGCTAGTCAGTATGTTAAAGTTAAAAATAATAAAAAATACTGTCCCTTTAAAACATAAAAAGCAACATCACACTACACAAGAATCGTACTGTATATTTGAAATGTGTGTGCTTCTAAATAACTCCACCCGCTATGATTCCTTCACCCTGCTCTAAATATTTGCACATTGCCTCCTTGACTTTCATTTACTGTAAAAGCCACAGCAGTGAACTTTTCACCTCAAATGTTTTATGTGTGTGTGAATTAAAGAGAAATGGCAGGTGGTAAATACAGTAATAGGGTTACCTTATATCTATTACACCCACACACAGGACATGGCTCATCTTAAGTTACAATGTAGAAGAAGCTTGAACAAGTATAAGCGGATTACAAATACCTTGAGTGTGCAATATGAAGCAGATAAGACCTGAGAGAAAGGGAAGGGGCCGAGAGGGGGAGACAGAGAGAAAGAACGCCGGAAACTCATAGGAAGTGGATGACTCATTCATAAGAAACTTCACCTTTCGTTCACACCAGCGTTGAATTCTTTTTTTCTCTGCTTCCCCACATCTTCCCCTGCTCATCCTTTTGTTCTCTCCTTTTAGATGATGTGATTAGTTAAAAGCCTCCATCAGCTCATCTCTCTAAAGGAGATGGGCTGCACATGCGCGCCCTTGTGCATGAACGTGTGCATGAGGTGCCATTCAGAAAACACCTCTTCAGCTTCTGTTGCTCTGAGCACTAACCTGTCCTTTCACTTGTACCCACCAACAGCTCTGTTTAGTATGCAGGTCGCAGGGCTGGGAGGATGATAAGGGCGCTTATCTTTGGAGCACCTGTTTATTATGGAAATACATTAAAAACAACACCAAAATGTAATGTACAGACACACGGCTGCTGTGTTCTTAATGTATTATATTTACATTAACTTTCCTTCAACACTGTTTCAATTAAAAGAATAGTCCAGCATTTTCTAAAACCAGGTCTGTGAGATTAACAGCGATACTATATAACCTATTCCCTAAAGTAGGTAAGTGGCAGCCCAGTCCTAGTTCGGAGAAAGAGACAAGAGCTGCTAATGAGGCCTGGTAAACACATTTTATGACAATTAAAAGGGCTTTCAAAAAACATAATATTAATTCAAATGTGCATTACATAAATGTTGCTTTGTATCTGTTTCTCATGGAGACGTGGCACTTCCTGTACAACACGTATCATTTTAAAGGACATGAAGGGAGTTCAGTGTTTGTGTCTGATCTGTCTCGGATGTATCTGCATGATGTATCAGATGAAGAGAGCAAGAACCTCCCTGCTATAATAATTAACAGATCCCATTAAAACCACGGCAAAGTGCTGTAGGTATATCACTGTAGTCTTTGAGGTTTTATGTTAAGTTATGTGATGCACTGTGCTTTTAGTTTTCAGTGTTTAACTAGTCCAACATTGTTTTCAGTTGGTTACTGGCTGTTTATTGCCTCTCAGCCACTACCCCACCAGGAGCCTTTAAAAGCTTTTATTACCCACAAGTACAAATGGATGAACATATCTGAGGATGACAGCAACGCCTGGTCAATATCTATTACTCAGTAAATACTTTGTGTTTATTTGAGATGGCTTTAAATGTTCTTCAAAAAAGCATGACATTACTTTTAAAATTCCATTTTCTTATGAACTGGGAGCCTTTGATGACTCAAAACTTTGACTGTGAAAGCAGGTAAGCGTTTGACATCTGAATTTGATAACTTTATAGCACAGTAATTGTAAGACTAGGGCTCTGCTATTCTTTAAGTCTATAAAATGTGTTGGTTTTAAATGAAAATTTAGATCAATTCACATACAATTCAAATAAGCTCTATGACAGGTGGCTATTTAGTCAAAAGTCAGAGTAAACCTTGATTTGCTTTTCTCATTGACTCATTGTCACATAATCACTAGACAATGACGCACTAGGTCAGGTCTGTTTACATACATACGACCTAGAAATTCTGCATAGGAGGCCTTTAAACCCAAGAAAACCTGTCTTTTACATTTGCAGTTTTCAATTTATGCTTAAGAAGAAAAAAACAATAGACTATTTAGACAATTTATAATTTCAGAGCAAATCAAATTCAATGACAGACGGACAAGCTGTGGATTGAGAGGGACAGACAGACAGCCTACCCACTCAGCACAGCCTTTGTCAGCGCTACAGTCACATTTGGTGGAAGCCATATGACAGCGGAGATGGCTGCCAAAGACAGACAAGGCGATGTGGGTGTGAGTTTGTATGTGACTAAGAGAGATGAAAATAAGGAAAAACACAAGAGTGTGGCGTGTCTGAGAGTGAGAGTGTGTGTGGGGGGTCTGTGAAGTTTCTCAGTAAAACCAGCCATATGCCGAGGTCAGACGCACTATCACTAGCTTTTCTTTCCTTTTGGGAAGCTTGTGGGAAGCATGTGAGACAAAAATATGCAAGAAGAGCGAGTGATGTGCCTGTGTTGGATATTTTATCATTAGTAGCAGCATTGGCTGGTTATTTGAGTTAAGTAAAAGAGGCACTGTTTGCTTCCAAATGTACCATAACAGCATTCAGGGATTCTTAAAGGGATAGCCCGTTTTTTTGTAAAGAAAGTCTATGAGACACTTCTGGATAGGTAACTTCTTCTCTACAGTAGGTTATTGTCAATTTAGCAGCAGTTTGGAGACAAGACAGGAGTCATTATATCAGTGATGGGACTAATGCCATGATAAAAACACGGCATTCCTAACAGTAACAAGTAATCTAACAAATTTTATAGTTATAGCAAAAAACTGAATTCCTGTGAAAATGCACTGCACATCCTGTCTCTGCTTTTTGCAGATGATGTTGTCCTGTTGGCTCCATCAAGCCAGGACCTTCAGCTGCACTGGGACGGCGTGAAGCGGACGGGATGAGGATGAGCACATCCAAGTCTGAGACCATGGTTCTCAGTCAGAAAAGGGTGGCTTGTCCCCTTCAGGTTGGTCGAGAGCTCCTGCCTCAGGCGGAGGAGTTCAAGTGTCTTGGGGTCTTGTTCACGAGTGAGGGAAGGACCAAACGGTAGATCGGTGCAGATTCTGCAGAGATGTGGTTGATGTACCACTCTGTCGTGGTGAAGAAGGAGCTGAGCTCTAAGGCAAAGCTCTCGATTTACCGGTTGATCTACGTTCCTACTCTCATCTATGGTCATGACCGAAAGGACCCAGATACAGGTGGTTGAAATGAGTTTCCTACGCAGGGTGGCGGGGCGCTCCCTTAGAGATGGGATGAGGAGCTCAGTCACTCGGGTGGAGCTCAAAGTAGAGCCACTGCTCCTCCACATCGAGAGGGGCCAGCTGAGGTGGCTGAGGCATTGCTGGAGACACGCTGGAGGAACTATGTCTCTCGGCTGGCCTGGGAACGCCTCGGTATCCCCCCGGAAGAGCTGGAGGAAGTGTCTGGGGTGAGGGAAGTCTGGGCGTCTCTGCTTACACTGCTTCTCCCGTGACCCGGCCCGGATAAGCGGTAGAAGATGGATGGATGGATGTTCCTTTGGGTGTCACTAATAGACAGTAATGTTGTTTTTAAGCACAGCAGCGTCAGGAATGTACAGTAAGTGTTTGTTAGGCCTTTAGTTAATTTCACTGGAGAAACTGTCCCCTTAATAAACACTCTTCCCCACACCTGTCCGTTCTAATGCCTCCCAGTTCAAATCCCTTTGCGCTGCATTTAATTATCCGCAATAACCTCGGCTCAAGTGAAATACCACTGTGAGGTCTTGTAATCGCAGACAAATCACATCACTCCAAATGACAGACTTCCCCAGCGGTGATGGTGATCTTTACTCTACACCGGGGGATGCTCCCTGCTCCCGAGGATGAAACTAAATTCTCTTTGTGTTTTTGTGCCTTCTGTGAAGTCTACGGTAAAATCCAGGACGAGGAGAAACATGAAGGTACAGGGAATGGAGACAGGACATGGTCACCCTAATGATGTAAAAGGGACACATACAGAGGGAAAAAAAGGGAAATGAATGAGGGATTAAAAGAGAAGGGCAGATGAAGAGAGGGAGAGGGCAGAGCCGAGTGGTAATGTCCTAATGATGTAGTGGCTGTCAGAGCATTTGCTTCAGAGGCCAAATGATCCTGTAAGAACAGCACAGCTATTGATCCAGCCATTACACGGCACCACGTACTGATTGTGTGTGTGAGAGGGAGCACGGACTAACAATGTCAAACAAATACAGCCACTGGGCCATCCTTTAAAAGAAGCAGAAAAAAGGCTACTTGCTGCTTAAGAGACTTTTACACAAGCATCCTATCTCATCTTATCTTTAACTAGGTCTTTACACACTGCTTTACACACAAACAGCATTTCTAGGTGGTATGTATAAAAACAGCTCCCTATTCATAGCTGCTTAAAAGTGATCACGGAGAGGTCTTTATGAAAAAAAAATGATTTATGCATGTGGATACAAGATGGATTTCCAAAGTCCAAACTAAATGATGCTAAATAAAGTGGATCAACACAATCATAACCAATCAGAGAGCATTACATAAAGCATGCCCTATGCAAGATTAATAGCTAACATTTTTATAAAAGATGTGTACTGAGCAAAAAAGTGCTACAAATGGAATCACAGACACTTTGTTGGTGAATGGTTATCAGCTGTCTAAAAAACAATTAACATAGGATATCTCCATTGTGTGGGGGATACACTGTATAGTATTATTGTATTGGGAATGGATCTTTGGGGATGTATTATGTCAGTGAGTGTCCTCAGAGAGATAGTAGGACATGGATTTGTGTGCAGAGGGAGGGGTGGGTGGTCTCTACATGTGATTCCGACATGACACTTCATCAATACACCCATTACAATGTGACAGATATGAAACCCAATCCGAACCCGATCTGCTTGATACCCAATCTTACTCCTCACCTTGACTAATACACTCTCTACACTCCTCCGCCCACACAAACCTGCACCGAAGACAAAATATATATATTTATCCAGAGTCACATCTGTCAGAAACGCAGCTGTAATGCATATTCTCAAGAACAAAGCCTCACACCTTCTCCACTTCACCGAAACACAGCTGTCTCCGATTCAATTACCTTGATGTCGAGTGAAAGAGAAGTTCACAACAACAAGTAAAAGGCTGCATACGTTAATATTTCAATAAAACAACTTTCTTTTAGGAGGTCTGTTTCCGTCAGTCTTTTTTTTTGGGGTTCAGTTCTGTTGCATCTTTTCTCATTAAACTAATAATCATTAATCATTTGGCGGGTTATTAGGCGCATTAGTTTTAAAAAAAGCAGTCGAATAAAACACAACTCTTCTATTAATCTTTTTGGAGGCTGCATTTTGAACGAATGCCCAAATTGTTCAGCAACACATTGGAATCATTGTCTATTACTTATTTACAAAGCATTTCCTACAACAAATAAATGATCACAACATCATTTTTGAAGACTGAACATTAAATAGGATTTACACAAGATGCTTTCTCTGATTAAACCTGATGTTGCTCTTAAAACTAACCTGAACAATAACATACAAGAGGCCGTTTCCTTAAGGGGCGGTTGTTCTACATGGCTTGTTAACATTGAATCAATGCCGGCAGAAAGTGAAAGGTGTCTTTTACAGTTTGCTCTAGCTAACTGGCCAAATATATCAACAATAGATGGAAAACAATAGCATTTATTACATTTGAAGCTGTCTTTTGCATTTGGATAAATTGTACATCTGAAAGATGTCCTGGCCTTTGTCATCCTCACTGCACAAACTGTACAATAAAAATACAAAATAAAACAGAGAAGACCATCCCTTACAATCCCTACACAAACAGAAATGAACCTATATTTTACCTGTATCATATACATGTTATACACTCTACATGGTACAGTCCTAACCCAAACCTGAACTGAGTTACAATGGGATTTCTTTAAGGACTGCCGTGAAAGCTTCGGCTGTTACTAAAAGCGAGATGGTCATCATCTTTTGGGTCCTAAGTCTCAGTGAAACCGAGAAACAGTGCTGTGGAATTTATTAAGCCGAACGCAGCCTCTCCGTTCCCCTCTGCCTATGCACCTCTTTTGCTTCTCTGCGCTCTGCACTTCTGGTAATGGATTCGGCCTAAATGGCTTCTGAGAAACACAAGTGAAGAGGGGAAGAAAAAGAGAAGGTGAGGTAAGGGAGGGCACAACTTGTCGCTTGAGTCCTTTGTAAAATCTTATCGGCATTCGGAGATACTTCTTCTTCCTTGTATCAGTTTTAATGTGATTCATTCTCAGACAGTAAAACTAATTTTCAGCTGAAGCATTAGAGTGCAAAGTGTATCCGAGGAGCGAGGCCGTGGTGCAGAAGGGAGTTGAGGGAAGCAGAGGGGAGAGCATTGCTGTATGGTTAATGATTTAATGTTGCCACTTGATGGAATGAAGTGTCTTCTCCCTGTTAACGGCGCCAAACTTAAACCCTCTAGTCACTTAGTCTGTTATTCATTGATTTCTCTGGTCAGCGCTAGATTGGTATTGAATACGACTGGCACCAGGGTTCTGTACTGTACGAGCCAATGTGTATCTACTGTAGGTGTGTGTATGCAGCTTAGGAAGTCAAGTAAATCTGAGCTGCGGGCGGAAAGTGTGCATTTCTGCAAAGACACAGTACGTCCAAACTCCCAGGCTATGTTCAGACTGCAGATCAAATCAGGCATTTTTTTGTTCAGATGCCACACAAACGTTATTTAATCTGGATGTTTTGAGTTACTCTGCCACACTTAAGCCGTGTTTAGTTTTTTTGTTGAGTGGTACGGTTAAGGTCGGCTCAGGACAGCACAGTTTGATGTGGGTAACCCCTAAAGAGACTAGTGTTTTCACAGGAAGTGGTGTCTACTCTGTAAACGGTGACATCACACGAGTGCAATAAAAGATACTGTCGCCATCTTAAAAAAAACGCCTGAAAACACATCTCTTCCATCAACACCTAACTGACAAATACTGAATTCTTCTTCCTTTCTATCTCTTTGTTTCTTTATAAAAAAAAAAAACCTGTGCTGGGTTTTAACTGACTAGTTTTTGGTGCACTTATGCTTTTTGCTTTCTTGTGTTGTTAAAACTGCTTCCATTTAGTTTTCCTCACTTGTAAGTTGCTTTGGATAAAAGCTGCTGCAGTAATCATTAAAAAAACGTAATATTTAATGTCACAATTAACAATATTTTGATTTGAATGTACCTTTTTTTTGGTGACATCTGGTGGCTAAATACTCACACTGTTCCTCTTAACAGCGTGTACACATTTATGGCACCTTGCTGTTGTCTAAGAAAAACACAGAGGAAGTAGCTTTCATGTTGTTTTCTCAAAAGAATTAAATTATAAATAACGTTTAGAAATGTCTTAACCTTTTATTAAATGACATAGTAAGTTTGTTTTCTCAGCTACAGTCGGATTTGACCTCAATCTACCGCCACAAGGTATTCCAAAAATGTGTGCACAAAAAACTCATCAGAAATCAAACAGGGACAAGTCCGTGTCACACTGTCCCAGGCTTCAACTGCACAAAAGAGTTTAAATAAATCTTTAAGCACAATTCTCACTGGTCTCCATGTTCACTGCTCTTGTGACAGCCACAGCTTATGACTTGTGCACAGAGTTTATTTAGAAAGTCTCAAACAGGAAGTCATATATTGTCAGTCTCCATTGTCTCAACATTCCTGTAAAACATCCCATCTGACCTTAAGTCAAATCTGAGCATTACAGCCTGGAGTCTGAACAAAGCCTTGTATGTTTTTTTTTTGTTTTTTTTTATATGAGAGTGAAAGATGGATGTACCTGCTGAACACGCTCAGTTATTTACGAATGTTGTTGTGCAAGATATACACTTTCTTTCCGAAGAGACAAGATATTATTTATTCCCGAGGCTTCTTTCGTATTAAACATGCAGCACAGTCTGAGCAAAAACATAACCAAACGTAATATCTATGCATCGTGACAGCAGTGAGGGTGACAGCTCACAGTCTTCCAGCACGTTCTGGAGAATCTCTCTATACTTACATATGCCCCTCTGATATTGCAGTGATATGTCTTTTTACAGGCCTCATATTTGTTGTGTTCTTCAGTATTAGACAAACTGTGTGTGTCTGAATTACATGCATGTGTGTAAAAAAAACTGAATAACAATCTAATATTCACAGTTTAGTCACAACGGTGTGAGTAAATATGTCAGATGCATATGAGTTCTGTTTGGGCCACCTGATGTACAGTTTAATAAGTCCACATTATAAATATTTTAAGAAGCACATATTATTCTAAACAGTACAAAGGTATTTGGAAGCACATTTTCCAGGAAGTTACCCAAAGCATTGGTCTGGTGCAGATTTGGCTTTATTTCAAGTGAGTCATAATCGCACACAATAAATGCATTCTATTAAATCATCGTGGTTATGGAAAATAAACATTTAACTTAACATTAAACTGTTTTAAACCATTAAGAATTAAATGTCCTAAATGTCCATCAGATATAGATATTTGTTGCTCGTTGTGGTTAAAAACTCATTGCACTGAGCAGCACCAGTGGGGTTTGATATTAGTCAAACTGATGGTACCGTTAATGCTATGCTAAAACATTATTTTTACCACATAATATATATTTATATATATTTTTTTTTAATGTGAGTGATGTTTTTATTTGTATAGTCACAGGCAAAAAAAAAAAAAAAAATGCTAAACTTTATAACAGTGGCTTCTTAGTGACACAGGATGAAAAAGAGGATGGATCCCAGGCCGGGTTTGATGAGAAAACATTTAGCTTACACTTACACTCATGTAGTGCTGGTCTCAGATCATATTTTACTGTTGTTTTCAAGAGCTGTCATTTCCAAATAACCTGTCTTTCAAAAGCGGGACAACACAACTCAAAATCTTTTCTCTCACACTTCAGAAGACATGCAGTATTCACAAAGTGTCACTAAATCGACCGAAGGACATATTTGAGTTGAAAGTTATTTCTTTATGTTTTGTAACTAAAATGTGTACATGTCAGAAAAAAAAAGTAGATATTGAACGTCACCTTGTGTTCAAGCCTTTTGCACATTTTCAAGACTAAATTTTAATAAAGACAAAATAGAAAAAAACAGATTCATCCATTAATTCACTTGCTTTTTCATGTTTATCTGTTTCAATTTGTCACTCAATCGGAAAACTGTGAACATTCAGACGAGATTAGTAACAAATACTCTAATGTCACATGAACACACATGTCATATCATTTACCCATGTCACAATATCCTAACTTACATGACCTCGAATTATGCCTCCTGCCCTGTGGTCCACGTTTCTGATATATTTGTATTTTTAAAATGCGGTATACACAATCTCCTCTGTATTTGAGTTATTCGTTTCTCTCTTACACTGAGTCATAAACGGCCTCTGTGGAGTTTATTCACAGCAGCAGAACTCAGCGTGTGTGTGTGTGTGTGTGTGTGTGTGTGGATGTGTAATAGCTAAGGTTATAGTGTTAAGCAGCTTAGAAATGCCAAATGGATTAAGTGTTTTGTTGACACATAGTAAAATAATCTGGTTAGCAAAGACACGATACACTCCACTTCCTCAGTCGACCGGAATCTCTCCTGCTCACTTTTCTCTGTTTCACCTCTGTTTTCATTACGTCTTGTCACTCTCTGTCCAGCGTCCCTGCATTTATCACTTCTACTCCACACAGACGCACAGCGCACATCCAGAAACGGGACAGAAGTTCTGGAGTTAATGTTTTTTAATCTTATAAGCCGTCCAAGAACATCTGTTTGTTGGTCCTGGGTGGACTTAAGTAATAACTCTTTATCAGTTTTATGTAATGAATGAGGACAGGTAACTAATGCCATGTGATTAAACAGTTTATATTCTCAGTCCTTTGCAAAAGGTATCAGCCCTGTGCATGTGTGAAGGTTCTCACTTAACTCGTTTAGGTTACTTGTAAAATTAATATGGAATACATTATTTGACTTTATGTTTAATGCCAAATTGTAGGCCAAGGAGTTGTCGGTAAGCTTTTTCCTTTTTTACCAATGGGACTCTCAGTAGGACACAGCTGGTCTGTTTTAATAAAAGAAAATGGCATATATGTAGGTGCATTGTCAAAAAGATAAATCCAGATATAATTAATCCAGTTGTAATCTTCTCACTAAACAGCCTTTTGGACTAAAAAACCTGTCAGACCTTTCTTATTGGATGCCTCGTCTCTGATTGGTTGAACACATAACCGTCTGCAGCACTGACAAAGTCTCACTGCTAAATGTTTAATTTACTCGTAACAGTCACATGATCAAAATAAACAATGTTGTAAATAAAAACATACAGTGGATCATAATATTTTATTCTTTGCTATTTTACAGTGTTGGTAACGTCTCCGTAATGTAGTTAGCTTGACTGAAATGCATTCACTGGAGAGGTTTCGGCTTTGTTCACTGTAAATTTGTTTTGTTTTTGTGAACTCAAAGTTTATCCTGTTCCTATTGGAACTGCCCTAAACCTTACACCCACAAAGACCAGTTTAACTGTTTAAAAAGAAGAACAAATAAGAAGAATGGGTGACCACATGATTAATTGGATTTCATGTTACTGGCGTCCAGGGTCTCTGCTCATTATGTGATATTGTATCATGACGTTACACTGGCAGTGGATGAAGAAGTACAGTAGCACATTCACAGCACTATTTAACACGGCTGCTGCGTTTCATTAGGCGAGTGACGCTTCCTGGAGGCATGTTAGCTCCTTCCTTTGACACCGGTTGCCGTCACAGCTGTGTGCATAGTTCTGGATGATGACTGTAACTCGAGCTAATTGTCCAGTCCGTCCTCCGTACACCGTCTGTGCGAGGCCTTTAGATGAAGAGCCACCCGTATATGATTGTTTTCGAAAGAGACAATGTAAACGGATCTTTCCGTTACTGTCTCTGTACTTGAGATCACCGATATCAAGTAACCAAGCGGCGGCAGCTGGGCACCCATGGGTCCAGACACCACAAAAGTGTTTAGGTCTGCCTGTGTGTGTGTGTGTTTGTGTGTGTGTGTGTGTGTGTGTGTCCACTGGGGAACCAGCCAGACGTCTCAAGTCTAATATTTCCTCTCAGGAGAACAAACAATGCACTGAGGCTTCTCCTTTCACTATCCTGTCTTTATTCCTAACTTTCCCTGCTTCTTTCTGAATTACTTGAACTGAATGTCTTGTTGCGTTTTCCTCTCCTCAGATCTTTTTTTCTCTCGTCTCTTCCATTCTCCTTTCCCTCCCTGTTTTCTATTCTTCTATTCTTTGCCCCTTGCAACAAAGCAGCTGATGGAATCACAGAAGTTGGTTTAAGTTACTGTACACACTTTCTCCTTTGGAGCAGGATCAACATCAAGAGACGTAGGAATAGGTGTCTCCACGGAGCAGCTGTATCATGCACTGTTTACAGTACAATACCTCCTCTATCAGCGCCATTCACAGCGAAGAGCCACAAGAGATGAGATCAAGAGGAGGCGGCGCTCCCTCATCACACATGTATCTCCAAATGAGTCATTAGGCAAGGTCAGAGGTCAAGAGGCTATGTGAACACTGACACAGGCTGTCAATGTTTAGAAATGATGCAGATAACTTACTTTAGGAAAGACTAGAACTGAGAATTTTTGAAAATGCAGCAAACACAAGTTGGAAAAGGTCATGGATAGGTTTAGAGGAGCTCCACTGAGACTAGTTCTCTGTCGGGACCCTAAGAGACGGCTTCTCTCTGTGGGTCTGTTAAAGGGAGTTTTTTTTTTACTCTTTACTGTCGCTACAGCACTCGGGAGGAGATTTCTGGATTTTCTCTAGTAAAGTTCTTTGAGATGACATTTTGATGTAGGAGCTATATAAAAACATTTCTTCTTGTCTTGTCTAATGCAAATTGTTTCTATTAGAGATGCTATTAGAGTACTTAATGCTCATGATATCTCTGAAAGTGGCATCGGGCCGTACTCGGTACTTTGAACTGAGTACCGAGTACAGAATTAAGTACTGAAAAAATGATGCACTAAATTCCAATTTCAGAGCCCTGTTGATGCTTTCTATGAAAATTGTTTGGAAAGAAACATTTTTCAACACTTTATCAGAGAATTGTGCGATTTTCTCTACTTAAAGAAAATATTTATACTCTCATTTTAATTTTCAATAATAGTTTTTATTGGACAGAACAAATCAGCAGGATCAATCAGACAGCTATCACTAAAGTCTGATCTGCCACTTTCAAATCCCACACCAATGTGAAATTAAGAAAGTGTGTGTAAAAAATGATATTCCTCGGTACAAATCTGTACAAATGATTCCCTTTATGTTACTGAAAACAACAGATTAGCATTCACAGTTTCCCTCACAGTTTTAGAGAGCCCCAGGACGAGCCCTCCGTCAGGAATACAAAGTGAACGTTAGGCAAATTGGATCGCTTTTTTGTCTCACAACTTTGTTTACTGTTTAAAGTTTTCTGTCCAAAAAAATCAAAGGGAGATGTTTTGGTGCAGAGCTGGGATTTTTTTTTTTAATAGTGAGAAAAGCTGTGAGAAAAGCAGCAGCGATAGTACAGTGCACTCCTGCTTTGTTACGGTAACCCCATTTAAAAAAAAAATATTTGTTTCGTCTGCACTGAAAGAATGTTTTATAGCCTTAGATCCTCTCGTGGCCTGATAAGACACGGTCCATATGTTAAGGTTTGGGACGTGTAACTTCAGACACTCGCTGAAATGTTTAAAGCACAGTTAAGACTAATGACCTGAGAAGGAAAAATAGCCACTGCTTTTATCTGTAGCACAATAAATAACACACATGATTAAATGCTGTAATACATTTTCTAGATGCATTTTTGACTGAAGTTTATGTTTTTGTGACTAAAAGTAATATTATGATAGCCAATAAATATGAGAAAACATGTCTTTTTATGTTGTTTTTTTGACGGTTACCCCCTTTAAAGGTAAGGCTTTATAATTCTTTTCCACAATGGGGTATTTAAACATAATTGTTTTTATGTAACAAATTACACATAAATAATATGTATAATAACATATTTAATCTGAGGAATACGTAGTCGTTTCCACTTTACCTGACTGTATGTACATGTTTTGACTGATCTCTCGTTGTGTTCAGAGAAATGCAAACATTTTATTTAATCATTTGAAAATATTTGGAGAATTGCCAGATATTTTACTGCCCCGGATGTGTATCTTTTGGGGTTGTTTAGTTGTAGTTAGTTTATTTTATTTTATTTTTTTAAAGCTAAAGTTAGCACCCGGGACACAAAGTTATAATTGCTATGAAAATGATTATTATTATTATAACTCCAGGTGTGCTGCGGCTTCTCACGGACACACAGAAAGATCTCTAAGCACGTCTTGCTTCATTTTTTTAAACACACACCCCAACACACACGCAGCTGCATCGCAAGGAGTCAATTAGCCTTAGAAAAGATGACGACTACTCACTTTCAGCAAAGGGAAGTGTATCCTCCAGAGCTCTGACCATCCACAGCATAATGCCATTTAATAAAAACATTCTCAAACTTAATATGAGAAAAGGCAAAGACTCAGCACTTTCATCTCACTGTTAATTACAACATCACATCTCTTAATGAAAACCCACTGCGTATACGTGTATGAGCTGAAAGTACAGTGTACATAAGACAAGTGCTTTATTAAGTCAGAAAGGCGCACCTGTTAGACACAACTACCTCGAGGATAACAGATCCAACACTCAACAATCTCAGCGTTGGCTCCCATTAAAGGCCTTCACAGGGACATAAATACTAACTCTTTGTTCATAGCTATTTTTGTGCTCGCGACATCCATACAAACCCACACAGCTAAGTGCAATACACAACAACTGACAGCTCAGCTTTAATGTAGTCATTAATTAAATTCATTAGCACAACACCACCGCAACACCCTCTCCCCAGTTTTCCCCAGAAAGACCCTGAGTTGTGCATAAATATGTACTCTTTAATTTATGGTGGTCATTTAAATATGTGCTTCTTGAGGCTAAAATATTTAATACTAATAAGATTCAGTAAATTTAGTGGTGCCCTAACACCCATTTCTTATACCAGGATAAAGATTTTGCTTTTGATTATTTAAAAATATACAGTCAAATAAATTAATGCTAGGATTTATGTCCAGTGTTTCTTCTTCGTCTGTTCTTTTCTTAGGGATTGAGTGTGTGCATGTCCTGTTAAAAGTGTAGCATCAGTGGACCTTTTGAGGGAGACAGAGAAACTGAATAGAGCCACAGAAAAGCCGTCCTACCGGTGTCGCTGTCCGACTTGTTCTCGTGCTCGGTGTCCGTCAGTGTCAGCACCGAGTTGGAGCGGCTGGACAGGCAGGAGCTCCTCCCGGACGATTTCCCCAGACCCCCGCGGCCCCACAGCCTCATGGCCCGCTCCGGAGACATCACGGCCTGGCTGTCGGCATCCGCGTCCTGGCAGGTGCCCACCGAGAAGCCGCGGTGTGGGAGGCCCATCTCGGAGCAGAACGCCAGGCCTCGACGCGGCGGCGGCTCGCAGATCCCCAGCTGACGGAGACTGAAGTGCTGACCTGAGAAAGAAACAGATGGAGCCATGTTTGGGAAGTCTCTCATAAAGAATGGCTGTGATAATGCATTAATAGTTTTCTATGAAAGAGATGTGACGACGGATGAAGGAATGTTCTTTTAAAGTCTGTTTAAAACCATGACATAACATTTGACACTACATTTACAAATTTGCCACTTTTCTCTTGTACATGCTGTTTTCATACAGACCGAAATAAAACGGTAGAAAGATTTAAAGTGAGAAAATATATTAAAATATGCCAATAAATGTACTTACTATAAATTTTGTGAGTGTTTCCAACTCCAAAGCATTAGGGATTAGTTAAGTTTTGCACGTAATCATTTACAAAATAACATTGTTATTAATGTTTTACTGTTCAAAAGTATGCTCTAAGTTTATATATATATATATATATATATATATATATAAACTTAGAGCATACTTTATATGCTATATATATATATATATATATATATATATATATATATATATACATATATATGTCTATTGTTAATTTTATATAAATTACATATTTATCTGTGTTCTACTTCTAGAGTAGTTATTATAAAGTGTTACTGGAAAATCTGATGATGTAAGTCAATAATAACATTTTTAATTTAAATGATTTTATTTGAGTGAGATTATTTATTTCATGTTATTAACAGAATATATTATATATTTTTATATATTTACATGAACATATTTACATATACATGACATGAATATTTTTGATCCTTTCTGTGAATCATCCAATCGGCACATTAAGTTTATTTATTTACACAAAGACATTGGACCGAACCAGATCCATTGTTTGAGTGTTAGAGCACACATGTCCATAGTAGGCTTTTTAAAATCAAAATAATGGGAGCATAGGAGTTACACTAGTGTAAACGAGATGTGAACAGCGCTGCCCAGACTTAAGCCACTGCGTTAAGCCTCTATTAAAGATGTTAACGTTTGTCTGCAGTTTTAGGTCAGTGGCAAGAGAGTTCCACAGTCTGGGCACTTTAGAAGAGAAACAAGACTGTCCAAAAGATGTTCTGAATTCTGGAACTATACAGTCCCCACTGACAGAGGCTCGGGTTGAAGATCTGAGACAGCTCTGACAGTGAGAGCAGCAGAAAACAGTGGTTTAAACATTTAACAGTTTCAAAATGCTAAAAGTTTTCAAAAGTAAAAAGCTTGTACTATAGCATCTTTAAAGGTTTGCTGTCCAAGACTTTAACTGCCTCCTTGTACGATAAAATAATTGTCTTTAATGCGGAGGAGGAGGATGTGATACAAAAAGAAAGTGCCTGCATGTTTAACAAAGCAGCTTGATGTAAACTAATAAAACTTCAGGATGCACAGTTGAACAGTGACTCTTTACAGAAATGATATTTTCTCTTGTTGCATAATGCCAGTATAAATGACAGGCCTGACCCTCGCAGTGAACCTCATGTTGATGTTTTCTAATGTATTCCACTAGTGTGTGAAAGCAGAGTGTGAGTGGGAGAGAACGATCGGCTGGTGCTTAGAAAACACACACAATGACGGCAGCTGCAACCGGTGGCAGGTCCCGACACGACGCGCAGTCACTGCTCAACGTGTGAAGGAAAGGAAAACCAAAAAAGAGAAAACTCGACGGTGTAAAAACGAAACAGCACCTGAGATGAGGCTGAAACTTTAAGTGCACAGTGACATTTTCAATTAGAGAAATCTACTCTTAATTAAAAACCTAACTGTGAGCACTGACGCAATAAACTAAATTAAAATTGGATGAGGTTAAACTGCATCTAGATAGAATAAAAAATATATTATTTAGACTTTTTTATAGTCATTGTAAACAGACAAGAAACAAGGCGAGAGAGAGGGGAGTGACATTGGGCATATGTCCCGAGCCAAGTTGTAGATTATTACCAAAAACACATCAAGTTAATATATTAATAAATAAATAAATAAATACATCAATAAATAAAGGAGAGTTTTGTTGACAACTGGCAACAAATCCTCAAGAGTGGTCCGACGCCCTGCCCCTGCTGTGCCCTCAGTAAGCGCGCATGCAAGCAGACTTTGCTGGAGGGTATTACCCACAATTCCTTGGTGTTTGTGACGTTTCAACCAAAAATGCGTAAAACTAGCGAGATTCAGTGCAGCTTAATGAGCGAAATGGAGAAAAATTTCTTTTTAAGTGTGAAATGTTCCTAAGTACAAAATTTATAACACGTGAAATTTCTAATTTCCTTCAGATTTTGTGTATATATCTCGTTATGCATTTAAAGTGTGATGGGCCGTTCTAATAACAGATTATCAATTATTATAAAACATCCGACCACATTTTAACCAATACTGACACACCTAAAAAATTGCATTATTTTGACATTAAAAACACGTATTAACTACTTTTTTAACAGCGTCTGACATAAATAGCAGTTAGAGTCTTTAATAGAAGTCTTCTTCGTTTTCTTTGCTTTTTCTTTCGGGAAATAATTTGATGCTGTACATTTATCATAATTTTTAATAACAATATTGCATAAAGCGCAACATAACATCGCCGTCCCACTTCTGCTAATAGTGCTAATAGTGCTTATTGTGCTAATAGTGCTAATAGTGCTAATTGTGCTAACAGTGCTAATTGTGCTAATAGTGCTAATTGTGCTAACAGTGCTAACAGTGCTAATTGTGCTAATAATGCTAATAGTGCTAATAGTGCTAATAGTGCTTATAGTGCTAATAGCGCTAATAGTGCTAATAGTGCTAATTGTGCACCTGGGTTCCCTGCACACTTACATCAAAGTGCACTTACACCAGGTACATTTTGTGGAAGACCACAGGGGGCAGAGCGGGTATTGGGTCAGGGCCTAAATGCTGTTAGTGTTACCATGATATTTTTGTAAAGCAGATATTTAATTTTTATTTGGTTTATAAATTTGAATTTATTAAATCTAAAAAAATTAATAAAATCCTTAACAGTAACTAGTTCATTAAGATGGGAAATATGTTACAGATTATTTAAAATTCCTTGTAAATATAGATGAAAAGAAAGAAAAGAAAGCATTGCTGCACTTCATATTTGATCAGAAAATGAATAAGAAAATTAAAAAAGCTTTTGTTAATTAATGGAACAACAAGAGATAACAAGAGCTGCCGTTCAATTAAAACTTGTATTAATTTTAAATGAGCTTCAATTAGGGCAGCAGTGAAAAGCAAGGAGAAAAGATGATTGAGTAATTATGATTTTTTAATTTGTCAAATATTGACTCGGTGCTAATTGGCACCAAAGAATGGATGAATCTTGCACCAAGCCACAAAGGGAGAAAATACACTTTCTGTCAAATGGTTAAGCCTTTACACGACACAGTGACAAACAGTTTAAAGCAGAAGTACAAAAGAACTCAGGAGTCACAATGTCAAGTCAAACTGTCCACAGATCTCTCTGAATATAAGGCTTTTGAAGAAAATATTTGCAAGCTATGTCTGCTGAATTTGGACCGACAAAATAATAAAAGGAATCTATATCAAACTTATGGCTTTATCCATTTATTTATTCCACACTTCAATCTAATGTGGTAAACTTAAAGAAAACAAGTATTAGTATGGGTACTTTTAAATGAAATTAATAAACATACAACAAACATTAATAATAACGTTTAGAAATGTGTTTAAATATTTTCTTTCACTTACCTTGTCTGTTATAGTCCTCCTGGTTTTGGTGCACCATGTCCTTGTGTGCCTTGGTTGTCCCGTACAGCAGCCTGTCAACAGTAACCCAGCAGCCATCAGTGAATTAAGAATAAACCCTTCATAATGTATTGGGACTTGTTTTTAGAGCCAGTATAAAATGTCTGAGAGTGAAAGGTAAACTACAGAGTGTGCATGTAAACCCTATTCAAACCTGGTCTGGTCTTGATGCTGGTCGAAGGCCTTGAGTGTTTCGCTGGAGGAGTAGGACTTCTGTGTGGGGACTCGGAGCCCCTGGGAGCCGATACCGCAGTCTTCACTGTCCCCTGATGAACCTTACAGGAACACACAGCAAACGTTTGGTTACTCACACACACATACAGTATAAATAGATTAAAGCCAATGTCATTCTCCATTATAAATACTTTTCTTTTCCCACTAAATTTAAGACTTCTTACTGTTGCCTGAGTCTTTGGCCTGAGCAGGCTTGTCACGGGACATCCACAGATATAAGGTCAGAGATCCTCATAAAAATCACAGTGAAGCTCCACAGAGCACGGCCCGGAGTAGCAGCTCATTTCACTGCATTCACACGGGACGCACTCAACTCCCACCGCACAAAAACGCAACCATCCAGAAAAATCAGCATGCCCAAAAGACTCCAGTGACGTTCAACCTTTGACTTCGGTTTCCGCCCTAATGGAGTCTTTAAAAAGAATTATCTGTGTTGTGCCTTTCGGTGCCCCCTGATCATCAACAGATGTGGAGCCCTGCAGCGCGCCGTGGACTTGCACGTTCACTCAAAACACCAAAAATGAATGGTCAAAGCCTCAGCTCTCGTCTAAATTAAACAAACGTGTAAAATAGTATAATTGTGTGTTGTTGTTTTTTTTTAATATATATATTTTCTGATTAAAGCAGGTCTTTCATTTTTTTACACTGTTTCATTATTATTTAAACAGAATGTGGGCAAAACTGTTTCCTTTAACATCAAAGACTAATCACCCCTCTTGGGTCCAACACTCAGTAAAAGCAAAAGTTTGGGCAGTTTGTTCATCAGGTGTGTGTTAAAACAATGCCTGAGAGGAGTTTAGTGCTACCCACTGACAAAGATGACAAATGTAAAGCTTTCCAAAAGTGAGCATCGCAGCAAGTTGCCCCCAAAATGTGCAACACTCAGAGAAGAACCTCAGAGAAGTCCATGACAGGGTAATCAGAAAAAAGGATGTGCAAAAATGATATAAAAAAAAAAAAAAAACTTCTGTCTAAAGAGAGCACACAATTCAAAAGAGCACATATTTCAAAGATGGAATTTAATCTTTGTGTACTCCCTAAAAAAACAGTTCAAGGACATTTCTTGCAATTTTTTTCCATATTTCTTTAGCTCGGAGGTTCTTGCAGTGGTACTCAATCAGCAGCTCGGCAAAACACACCTTGAAACAGAAACATGAACTTTTTTGGGGTGACTGAGGCCTGTGCACATAACTTAACCTAACCTTGCACCAATGATTTTTTTGTTTGCTTCTCCATTTGTCCATCTGACAAAATAAACGTTCGCTTAAACCTGCATTATGTTGAAGCATCCAAGCTCCCTTTTTTACTTGAAATGTAATATAATTAGACCTAGAACAAGACCACTTCTGTGCAACGTTTATTTCAAAACACAATAATAAGAGTTGTTTAATGACTCTAATCAAAGAAAAGGGCTCACCAGCGTACGGACCCTCCTTGTCCTTGCGGCTCTTGGTGAGCGAGCAGTACGGCCGACGCTCTTTCACTTCCATAATGCTTCTGCTGGTGCTGCGGGCAAACATAAAGGCATGCTGTACAGCCACATAGACAGAGAAAAGACACAGGGACGGAGTCTGTGGGACACTTTCAGATGGGACGTGTAGAGGGGGGACGTGGCAGTCCACCTGTGGAGACAAAAACACAACAAGACATTACTGATTATTCCATGAGAGGAAAAAAGGGGCTAATGTTGTAAGACAGAACTGATGTGGTAACAAAAAAGTGTCCACTTAGAAATACCCCAAGTTCATTATTTTACTGTGATTTTACTGGAAAACACTGCTTTTCTTTAGTGGACATCAGGACATAGTGCTGTTTTGTCGTGTAAAAGACCTAAAGTGTGTGAATGCCGATGCCACTGCTCGTTTTATGCATCCCCTTATGTCGAAGTTAAACTAATGAGGGATGACTGATCGGATGATAGGGTCGTAAGCTAAAGGGAGGGACCACAGGCTGTCAGCACTTCTTTGTGAACCTTCTTGGATACACACAGTGTCTCCAGCTGCTGTCAGTCGGGAGCTGTACATGGAGAGATTAAGATGAGCCTTCGAGAACAGCGACCTGTTAGCAAAGTGAATGGCCGGGAGGAAAACTTACTGTACGTATTTACAGAAAATGAACAAAATGAAAGTGGTGCTAAATAGACAGGGTATGTCAGAATACAATGGGTAGGTCTCTAAAAATATTGTTTTATATTTAGAATAAGTAAAAAGAAACACATAAATGAAATAGATTAAGACAAAAAAGAAATAAAGAAAAGAGAAAAGCAAAGAGTAGTGGTCCGACATCTTTGTAAGCTGCCAACTTAATCAAGAGACGCTGAGCCTTAAATCCCTAACCTTCTGGACTTGCGTCTTATGTGCAAGCCACATAGTTGTTTGCAATTTTCACGTCAGTTGTGAAAACTACAGAGTTAATTCAGGCAAGCCACAGTATTTTTTAATCAATGCTTTGCCATCATTGGCTAAACATTCTCATACATTAAAATAATTGATAAGCCTATTGTTTTTTTTTACTGAATATTTCAAATGATTAAAGTCTTCATCAAAAAGAAAAAAAAAAAAAGTCACATGTTTGATTAACTGTAGAATGTAGGGATATGTCTGCTTTAATGAGTGTTGCTCAGTCCTAGTCACAAGGTCACAAGTGTGTATGTAGTTCAACACGTGGGCTGGAGCCAGGACCCCGGGACGGTTGGAGGGAGACCAGGAGTGCGTCTGTGCAAACATGACAAGAACATGAAGGCATGTGCTAATGAGAGTCATAAAGCCATACATTAGCTGCTCATCTGCAGTGGGACGATAATCACGGTGCCATAATGTGAGAGGGGCCTGTGTTGGCAGGGGGCCTCTCTACCATTCAGAGGGAACATGAGCCGGCACAACGTGTGTTTGGTTGCTTTTTAACCCCCAACCTCACAGCACAGACACAAAAATCCATATTAATTGATCTTTTATATTCCAATTTAACTTAATGTAATATAAAAAAAAATAAATGTAGCAAGGTATGATCAACGTTGCTTCTCGTTAAAACACCAGTTTGTGTCCGATTAAAAATACGTGTGTGTTTACTTTTATAGCACACAGCATTACAACCATTACAGAAACATAATTACATGAAAGCCATTATAGTTTTCTAAGTACAGCCCACACATTGTTGGCAGCCCGACTGACACATTACCGATGCACAGACACCACTGTTTTATTTTCAGCCTTGCAGCCCCTTACTTTTTTATTTTATTCTATACCTACTTGTACATCTCGTTGGGTCCTATGGCAGCTCACTCTTCACCTTTGCTGTCACCAGCTCTAACTGTACATGCTCAAGAAATAAGCCGTTAAGTGGTTTATGTTAAGAAATATTTGTTATTCACAGTGGTTTTCAATTTAAAAACACATTTGGTATGTTACTTTATGAGCAATAAGCTATTTATTTAATGGACCTCAGCATAGTGTACCATGTAGAGAGCATAATGTGACATGGTGGAGTATTTTTACCTTATTATAACTGCTGTAATAATGGGTATTTCTCCAACAGAAAATCGCACTATAACATCGATGGAGCAAATTTAAGCTTAAATAATAACCATAGGTGGTATGTTATAAAGCCATATTTCTTGTATGTTATTATTGTTATGTAATTAAATGCTGTTTTGACATTATCTGATAAAAATGTACAGCCATCAAAATAGCAATAGCAAGCGGTCTCCTAAAAGCTGTGTATGGCCGAACCAATCAGATGGTCAGATGAAATTCGGACATGTCAGAAATCGTGTTCACAGCAATTGCGATTTATTTGTACAGTGTGAGTTAGGTTCTTTTTTGAAACAACTTTAAAATTGCACAGTGTATACTCGGCTTCAGGACATTCTTTCTTGGAAGTGCTATCCACCTTGGCAGCATTTTCTCCTCCAGAATGTTGGAATAATAAAAAAATAAAAATTAAAAAATTACAAAATACGATGGACAATATAAACCCAACAGCAGGCAATCTAATAAGCTGTATTGCTCTCTATTGTTTAACGTCTGTGAAAAATACAGGATAATACGGGTCAAGCTGTACTAAGGACGTGTGGTAACAGTACCTCATGACTCCATCTAGTGGAACAAAGTGGTATAACATGTCCTCTAATTTAGTTTTGTTTGTAATTTGGTTTAAAAGTAGACCTTATGTTAATAAAAAAAATATCTAATATTGCTCATGTGCTTAAAGAGAGAAAAAACAATGGAAGAATAGAGTCCATTTAGAACAGCTAGTTAGTTTTGCAACGTGTTAGCATACATTTGTTTACATAGCTACTTAAATACTGTGGAAGGATTGTGTTATACATATTTAAATGAGGTCATAGCAGGTTTCTTTGACTCTCAAAGTCAGTCTTTGGTTTTACAATTATGAGATCTGTCATCTTTGATCCTAACATACAACTAGAGATGGAAGGCCACACCATAAATGATTAATTAATCAAAAACCTTTAACAGTTTCAAAAATTGTTAACGGTTTGAAACACTGTGACAAAAGAAAATGAAGGATTAGGAGCCTGTTGATTGAATGTGATTCAGAAATGAGACTTGCTAGACGCCGAAACGCAGGTGCATGCCAATTCAGCAACAATCCCAAGGAAGTGCTCGATGACTCCCAACAGGTGAGGCCGCCGCTGAGCGCCTCGGTCTGTTCTTCCAATAAAACAACTGAGACAGGTGTTGAAATATATTCAATCAACGTCTCTCTGAGGATGAGGCACTTGTTGAGAAGCTTCTCAACTTTGAAGGAGAAGCTGTTGTTTTAGATGGCATCTCTCTTTCTCTAATCAATGAGCTGTGTAATCTGTATCCGCTAAATCCGCCTCTTTTATCAGAGCCTGGAAACAACAGCCACCTGCGGCTCTGCCAACGCCACACCTCTGCCAAAACGCAGGGGACTCGCTTACCATTCTGCTTTTAAATCCTTTCCCTCAGGCTACCTTGAATTGGAAAGCAAATTAATATGGTTTGTCAAATTCACAGTCACATTTGGTCAACACTTGCTGCAGAATTTATTCATTTTATTCTATTAAAAAGGATGTGCTGTAAACTTGCCAGTGCACTTTAAGAAGTCTCTTGGAAATGCGAAACTTAAGATCACATTTGGACTGATCTCACCTTGGACTTAGATGTATTTTTCCTTCTTTTTGTCTTTGTCTCAGACAGATTGATCTCAAAATTTTATATCAAGGACAGGCATCAAAATTACTGTCTGCATCATTTTTGTGATTAAATGATTATTCGCAGAATCTCTCTCTGATGCAGCCTCTTTCACCAAAGACCAACCCCTTGTTACTTTGGTCTTGGTCTAAGACTGGACGTGTAATGCTTGTTTTTTAAAATTGTTTTGTTGTTCTTTTCCATTGCATCATGCACTGGTCTTGGTCTGGACTTGGTCTCACCCTGCCATGGTCTTGACTCAAGTCCAATTCTTAATAGTCTTTGTATTACCATGACCTTGATCCACCCTGGTCTTCATCATGACTGTCTTGGTTAAGTTGTAAAATAATGTAAAGAATGTAAGCTGCACAAGAAACGGCTTGTCTTGTGTCTTATTGTCCTGATTTACCTCTTGTTGGCTTTCAGATAACCCACAAACATATTGTTGTTGTTGTGGCAAAACCCAGTCAAGCGATCTGTTTGGAGCTGGAGTGTGGAGCGACAATGTTTTAGTGTGTGATTGACAGACAGTGTGGGATAAATGTGACAGCCACATATTGACTGTCAGTTAACTTTCACATTTGCATTTGTCTTGTCAGTTTGTCCAGCGCCTCAGTGGTGATCATGTACAAGGTGAAAAGTAATGTGTTGACAATGGGCGCAGTATATAGTTATTATGAAGACTTTTTTTAGGACAGAAAACACATGGTAACAGAGAATGACGAGAGGAGAACACGGATGTAAAGATATGTCAGAAGAGAAGACATTAGGTCCTTCATTCAAGGGACTTTTGTCAATCCATAATCAAAACTGGTCTGTAAGCTCTGTGTATTTAGTGTATATTCCCTAAAAACCCTGTCACACTGTGAAATTAGAGCGCTCAAGGCTTCAACTCGACTATGGGCAGCATCTGCGAGAGGCAACTCAAGTGCCGTTCATGTGCTTGAAAAGAAAGAAAATAGAGTTTGGACAAGTTTGTGGTTTGACACTTGAGATCGATTCAGAAAAGACTGTTTGAGGTGAGTCAGGTTTTTGTTAACATACAAGGCCTCATTTGTTGTCCTGTTACACTGGACATTGTATGAGCACTGATATAAAGCTTTGGGAATGCTTAAACAGAGTGGTTTAATCTGAGGTCTTAAACGTAGCTCACAGACCAGTTTGTTTCTGGATCTTCTAATGCCTCTAGATGTCCATTTTGTAAAAATCATAATTGAGAATTAAACATTAAATCCAAAAGTAAAACGATGACAGTCTGATTGTATATAGAGTTAGTAAAAGTTTTAGTTCTAGTGCAATTAAAGGCATCGACTGTAGCTTAACGTTCACAATGTTATCTCCTTCAGTTAAAAAGAAGAAGACTAAAAGGTTATGAAGGAAGTCAAATGTCGATAACACGGAGGGAGCTGGAGAGACGTAACAATCAGTTTGCTGTTGTTTTCTGTTAATAAGTGAATTAGCGAAGCTTGATCAGGTGCCTCATCAATAATTAAACTGTTAATTAAAAACACCGTGCTTCACTGAACAATGAAGAAAAGTTAATAGGGATTAAAAGAGTTGGTGCAGGATTCCTCGTTATTTGACTTGATCAATTAACCTGTGACAGCGTGCCGGTGGAAAACCTTACGGCTTGTGATTATTTGGGTATTTTTTATGTGTGAAGACAAGAGGGGAGGATGAAATAAGCTGCAAAAGAATTGTTGTTTTGAAGCTTGTAGTAATTGATTGTCAAATAAGTGGCTTTATTGTCTGTTGTACACCAGATTTCTTTTGTTAGAATGCCACAAATTAAACAACTGAACACCTATAAAACTCATGTCTGTAATTGGAAAATAATAACAAAAATATCTACATCATTTATTATCGTCAGCACTTTCTAAACTTAGGACTTTTTTCTTTTGTTAATCTCTTGCAGCTAATTTAAGAACTAACCAACATTCTTGGACAATTACTTAAATAAATGAAAATATAAATCAAGGTTTTAATAGTGGAGGATTCATTAATATCTAAATAAAAACAAGGCTATCCAGTTCTGTGTCTGGATCTGTTACAGAGTGTGGAGTGAGAAAGAGGTAAAGCTGTCTTACTGAGGTCACCCTTAGAAACAGCTCGAGGGTTGATACGTGCACACGCTCACGCACAGATACAAGGACACTCGAACCGTTTATCTGGCAGGCCTTAGGGCAACACTTGTCCGCTGCTGGTGGGATGGACAAACACACACTGCTACAACTCTCTCAACCCGAATGTGGCACCACATTGTCTTCACTTTTCCCTTTCTTGTTGAAAAATGAGACCACAGTATTAGACTCTGGAGATGGAACAGCGGTGGTTTATAGACTTTGAGGTGCATGGCTGTAGCAGGATGTTTACTCAGGGAGGTGCAGGAGGAGAACAGTCACGGGGTTTTATCTGTCCAGGTCCAGGTTATGTAAAGTCTGGAGCACATTTATTGTTTTTTTTTATCAAAAGATGATGAATGTTGGTTTGTTATATTTACATAGCAATTGTTACTGTAGGGTATGATTAACTAGACATGTATGCACAGGTGTGTGTTATCACCTGAGCAAAACACTACACCCTCACAGACAAAGTACACAGAAATCAGGTTTTTATGCCGGTGTAATACTCCGTAAATCCTTTGTCAAAGTTGTTAAAGTATTTTACAAGTGAACTATATTTAATGTTCTGGTGCCCGCGTTAATCAATTAATTTTTATTAATAGTTTATATTTATTTAATACTGTTTTTAAAAGTATATTTTTATTGTAAATTCTGCCTTATTGTGCAGCCTGTGTCCTCCTCGTGCTTCCCACCGTCTAAAGGCATGCATGCAAAAGTAAATTGGTGAATCTAATTTTTTCCATTGCAGATGATTGTGAATGGTCCGAGTACGTCTCTAAGTGTTAATTTAAACAAGAAGAAACCATCACTCGTCGCAATTTTGGTGCATATGTTTGTTGGATAGAAATAATCTGAGGTGCTTAAGTACACTACAGACGGCTTTGTTAAAAGTCAAGACCATTAAAACGAACAGAATATTGTCAAATCTAAGTGGTTGTAAAAGTTTTGAAGGCTGACTGTAGAAGTAAAACAACTGAGAGTAGACTATTTTACCAGATGTCCACCTTCTACATAGGATTGTACAATACGTTAGTGCTCATGTATTTGAGTCACTTTTTTACTTCCATATGTCCTCTCTACCTTTACCTGGAGCTAGAACTTTGACAGCTGTACAGTACTTTGCTGTTTTGCTGACTCTTGGGAGAATGCAAACATTATATTCTTTGGAGTTTCACAGAAGTTCTGACACGCAGTGTCAACGTGAAAAAAGTTGGAAGTTGGGTTGGAGGCAAATAAAGTCCTGATTGAAGGCCACAAGTTCAAATCTAGTCCACAAAAAGAGAATAAAGAAGTGTGTATTGCACACTAGAGGCACATAATCAGAAGAACAAGTGTGGCACATGTGACATAATCCACCTGCTTTGTGATCCTGTTCTTTCCTCATATCTTCCCTTTCTCTCTGCAACAATGGTATCTAACTTTGGTTCCAGTGAGCGCACAAGTGCAAATCCGCTGCGATAATCTCCCTCTCTTCCATCTCCTACCTTTTTCCTCTCTTAGTTAATCCGCCTCCTCACTCTCAGATTAAAACAAGAACAAGCGATGAGAAAGAGGAGTTAGCAGGAGATTTTGTTTGCTCACTGACATAAAGATAAGGTTTAGAAATAGATAATAATGAAAATGAAAAAAAAAATGGACAGATTGCTCAAAGCTCAAATAAAACTTGTATTTTGTCATTTTGTTTTCTAGAGACAAAATCTTAACAATTTTAAGTCTAACAGCATGAATGTGATATTCTTAAACTGAATTTACACCATCTTTATCTCAATATTGACCTTTTTAGTCCTGACTCTTCCAGAGCAGAGAGATGCCTTTCTTTCATGAGCTTTTAACTCTATGATGTACTGATCACAAAATGTCCTGTACAAGACTTTTGGATAAAATACTTTTGATGGTTCTCTGAAATAAAACATTCATATACTGCACTAGTTAAATCTTAAGGAATGCTGCCATCTTCAAGACCATTTAAATCAGCGGTGGCCAAACACTTCATATATCTTATATTGACACATATCAGTTCCATAGGAATTTTCAAAAGTGTTTTTCAAACCCAAAACAAGATTTTCTTTAGAGATTGATTCAAGAGATACCAGACTCCAGTTATAAAATCCAAATGGTCCAAACTCATTGATGGGTTAGTGTTTGGTAAAGCGTAAGAGGAAGACACATGTTATAGCAAATCCAGAAAAGCATGCTTAAAATTAAAGTTAATGATCGAACACTTGAAACAATAATGAGGACAAATAAACCCGTTTTAACCTGGGTCAGTCTTCATTTAAAATCCCAAAACTGCTTAAAACTGAGACATCACTGAGTAAAAAAGATGTCTGAGCCAAGTCCTAAAAACGGTCTTGAGGAGTTCAACACTGTTTGCAGAGCCGCAGTTGCTCTAGGGTCCTTTAATGGAGTCAAAATGAGAAAAAAAGAAAATCACATTTTTAGAGCGTTTATATAAACAGCCAACATAAACAGGCTGTTAAGTTTAGTTTTTATTGTTTGCATATAAAAAGGACAATATTAGATTACATTTACGTTGACAGAGCTTTGCACAAACAGTATGTCCCATAGCTGCAGATTGATTTGAGAGACTGGATGGGGCAGCAACATAAAACTGTAACTTATCAGTGACCGGTGCGACCTGGCCAGCAGCGATCGATAAACAGCAAACCCTGCATCTGTTGTGTTGCCCTTGAACTCACTTCCTGATCCAGAGGTGGTGCTTCTAGCTGCCCCTGATCTCACACTGACCCTCGTTTATTTTGCATAAGTAACAATTGATTTATACCTTAGTTTTCTGACAAACATTATTTCACATTTTACAGGTTTTAGAATAACATTAACTTTCAGATCAGTGTTAATTTGGCTCCTTTTGATATCACTGCTACATATTAGAATTTATTTAATTTTACCAGTAGACTTTTACATTTGGGACATATGGTCGTCCAAATTAGCATTTTCTATAGTCATAGTCGTCTCTGCTCAGTTTTTTAAAAGTGAACCTTTAGGAAGACCACTTCCCACAAGCATCTGTTTAACGGCATTAGCTGAAATCCGAGGTGGTCCGAGGATAGCGTATCTAACACACGAGCAGACATCCAGAGCAGTTGGAGCGAGGGATGAAGGGAGGAGCGAAGGTCTGCTGTAGGCGGCCGGGGGCAGGAAGGTCGACTCTTGTTCTCAACAATGAGCCCATTGATTCCACGTTCCCAGGCTTTACTTCTCTTCAGTTCTGTCATGTTTGTCTCTTCTTCATGGACTCCTTCTGTCCCTCGTCTTTAATATTGAGGCCCCGGTCACTTCATACACTGCAGATCTGTATTTTAATTAACAGTGCGCTCTCTGTGCCAGCTGCACTCCTTCTCCCAACACAACATTTTGTTCCCACTTTGGCTCCTGTTATCGCCGAACCCGCTCCTTCCTGTCCAGGTAGCAGATTTCAGATGGACACAAAGGAGCGATTGTGTAATCTGTGGATGTGTTACTGTCTGTGTCTGTGTGTTATAGGGAGTCAAAAGATAAATTTGTGGCATGCGTGTTACTCTACATTGAGCTAACATGGATTGTGTCTGTGTGACTACAGTGCGACAGTTGTTGGGACAAAATGGAGATCGAATCTAAATGAACTAGTGTAATATAGATATTTGAACTCTCAGTCACTATTGGACACTGCTTTCCATCATAACAAACATTCCCCTCACTAAATAAAAACAATTTTTATTCAAAGATTACAATATTATCCAACTGAATAAGACCAGGAGACAGATGCTACACAGGGTTGCAGTCATCCGGTCACAGTAACAGGAGCACGGCACTCACAATGGACAAAATGGGCCAGAATTACACTATTACAGAAAGGGTCATCACTCAGAAAGTGGAGACTGAGAATTCACCATCAGAATACAAAAAGAAGGCACAGGAATACAAAAGTGAAAGGGCACGGCTGGAGTCAGATCTCTGTCCTCGAGACAAACCCACGGTTTCGTAAAATGAGGCAATTATTAATCAAAGGAACAAGGGTTTTTTCTCTGTGGTTTCATCAATTTTGAAGAGCGTAATGAATTCAAAGATTTGGATTTGTTATGTGAAACTTCCTTTACCTGGTGAACGTTCCTGAAAAGTAAAGTAAACATGTCGGCTCATTGTCCTATTTTATATTCCCAGTGCTGTGACTTTTGCTGATGCTAAATAAGTCCTGTCCTGCTGAGTATTAAAGATTCTACATGAAAGCTCTGGGGCGACAATGCACCAGGATAAAATAATGCCTGTGCCATGACAATAATAGCTGTACTTCTTCTGAAATGTGAAAATAGGACAAAGTTAATTAAATACATTTTGTTGAACTCTGGTGTTGACCTTTAGTTTTTGCCCAAGCTGCTTAAATTGAACAAGAAGCATTCACTCTATCCTGACATTTTTGATAAAGCTACTGTTGAAAACGATGACTGCCAGATTAAAGATCCCTGTTGCCTCCATTTGAACAAATACCAATAACTGCAGCAAACTTCAAAACTATTGAATCCATTTGTCATGACGAGGTTTTTACCCATAAACGTCAATTACATTTAACCTAAAGCTGGGAACATGTGCATCCACAGTGTACTTGTGTTATATTCTGAAAAGGTCGTGGTGGGTTTGAGTCTGTTTGTAGCTTGTGTGTGTACAGTATAATGTGATAAAGTGGTTATATTCCTACTTAAAGTTTGAAAAAAGAATGTAAAATAATGTGTGAAAGAAGTAGTTAGTCCGCAGGGCTGTAACGTCTTTGTTTTAAAGTCTAAAGAATGTATCTATTCATCTGTTTTATAATTCACATTACTTTTATGTAACACTGATGACTGTGTGTGTAAGTGCGCACACAGTTGGGAAAATTCTATTATTAGCATAAAGCGTATTGCTTGCAGGCTAAAATGAACCATTTGCATATGTTGCCGAATCCCCTGGGACGCAGGTGGAATACCTTGCTAATGTGTGAAACAACAGTCCTTTAGAGAGGCATAACCGACTCTGAATTAGATTTGGAGACTGAGCTAGTTTTGTCTTCCAGTGTTTTTTTTTTTTTTTTTGTTAAACCTGAGAAGCATAATATACATTTAAACTCTGAGTAACCTCGCCTGGTGTCATTGCAGAACAGCTGGCACAATCAAGAGGAATCTGTGGGAGAAAAGCAATCTATTCCTGCGTTCATGAAGTCTTGACAGAGTTGGGATTTTCATTATTCTCTCATTATAACCCAACAAAAGACAAAAACATAAGACATGTAATGTTTCTGAGCCTTTTGCACCACACTGAGCCGTTGCCTTTACCTCTGCCGAAGGAAAAGTCAAACTGACTTCTCTTAAAGTGTTTACTCACTAGTGGGTTTAACCAAATTAACCTCTGCATTTAAATGTTTAATACACATAGACAACATAACTGCAAGATTTACTTTACTTCAGTTCTTCTTCGATATGTACATCTGATTTGCGTATGCTTATTCTATTGTCAATATGTCAAAATGGATGTGTTCTGGACTTTGAGGTAAAACAAAGAAATGCTTTACAAGTTGTGAGGGGCTCTAATGAGGAATGAAAAGTTGTCTAAATTCAAAACCATGTCCAGATGCTTTTTATTTAACCCTTTATTGAATGCTAGATTGTTTAAAAAATATATATCTTATCGGTTCTCATTTTGTCCAGTAGGCACTTTTGTTCAATGCAGTGTTTATTTTAACCTTTAGGAAAGAGGACCCCTCTGAACCAAAGGCCAAAAGGTTGCTTCTGCTTTTTGGGGATTTTTTTTTGACAATGAAAAATTACCCTTTCCGACCTCTCCGTACTGCTTTAATGGAAACATCCCTTTAGTGTGAGGCAGGAGTGCTAACTACTCTGCCACTGTGCACCACAAAATACAAGTACACCAACACAATAAGTGTTTAGAGTCCTTTAGTTAAAGCATAGGTTACCTGATGTGTACATCCACAAAGCCCACAACGTCAGAGGCTGGTGCTAACACAAGCACTGCTCCATTTCATATTGTGCCTTTGGTGGCTGAAATGTATGAATATTAAATTCTTTCTCCTTTATTTGTTTTTAAACATCCTTTGTCTGTAGCAAATCTCAGACAGAAACCAGCAGGCAGCTCTGTGTTTCCTTTTAGCTGTTCCAGTGATATCCCACATGCTTTTAAATTTAATGTAAAAAATTTTTTTTTCTTAAAATAGATTATCCTTGTGCAAAGCCAGCTTCAAGCATTTTATGTTAATTAGTATTCAAAGATCATCGCATGCATATGTCCCATAAGCACTTTCTCCAGTACAAGTAAAAGTACTGGTTGATAATGAGTACAGATACCACAACAAACAAATTTCAGTGCTCTAGATTTTTTAACTAAATTCTATTATTAATAATTATTAATTATTATTATTATTTTTTATTTATTATACATTATTATTAATAATAATATTTTGTGGTACTGGTAACTGGTTTTAAAGAGGACATTATTTGCAATCTGTACAAATATATTATTATAATATTTTGGGGAAATAAGTAGAGAAAGTAGAGGAAAAAAAGTTCTTGTATAACAGTACAGGAGGAGGACAAACAATTACGAGGAAGTACTTTTTTTGCTGCATTTGCACTTGTCTTGGGGCATATTGAGCAAAGTAACTTAAACTGCACTTTATCAATATAATTATGTTTTTTTTTTCTAATTGTGTTACTTGTCTCTTTGTCTGTCTACTTTTATTATGAAAAAAAGGTTTGAGTAAAAGCATCTGGACTTCGTTTTCAAGGTGAAGACGTTTCGTCTCTATTCCAAGAGACTTTGTCAATTCTGAGTTCAACTGGTAAGCGAGCTGAGCTTATTTCTCTAAAGGGGAGGAGTTTCCCCTGAAACCAAACCTGATGGGCCAGGTTGTAGTGTTGTTGGTCATGAAAGGGAGGTGTGACTCCATATGAAAGTCGTTAAGGCTACGAAGAGTCGTTAGTGACATTGCTCCATACAGGTGCAAGGTGGTAAGTGTCACTGGGCCATACATCTGCAGAGTCGTTAATGATCCTGCTCCATTCAGGTGCAGGGTCGTTAGTGTCATAGTTCTAATCAGGTGTTATGTTGGTTGTTCTAAAGTGGGGCTCTTTAGTTTTAGGTTTGAGAACACTGTTGTAAATACTGGGCAACATGAATCTGAGGCCACCTCCTTTGTTCAACAAAGGCTTTTCCATTTTCACAAAAATGGCTTCCTTCACCCCTCTCTCAAACCATCTGGCCTCTCTGGACAAAATTCAGACATTGCTGTCCTCAAAGGAATGTCCTTTGTCTTTGAGGTGGAGGTGAACTGCAGACTCAGGTCCAGGATTGGCTCTTCTGTGCTGATACATCCTCTTGAGAAGCTGTTGTTTAGTTTCACCAACATAACTGTCACTGCACTCTTCACTGAACTACATAAACTACATTACTCTGTTTGTGGGGATCTTGTCTTTAGGATGGACCAGTTTTTGACGCAGCATGTTACCTGGTTTAAAGTGGACTGGAATGTTGTGTTTGTAGAAAATCCTTTTAAGTTTTTCAGATAAACCAGACACATAAGGGATAACTACACCCTTCCTTTTTGTCCCTGGTTCCTGTCTGTTTGGTGTCTGTGTCCTCTTGGTTTTGTTGAAAGTCCATTTGGGGTATCCACAGTCTCTCAGAGATTTACGAATGTGTTAATGTGTGTGTTACGAACCTGGTCCATCAGGTTTGGTTTCAAGGGAAACTCCTCCCTTTAGAGAAATAAGCTCAGCTCGCTTACCAGTTGAACTCAGAATTGACAAAGTCTCTTGGAATAGAGACGAAACGTCTTCACCTTGAAAACGAAGTCCAGATGCTTTTACTCAAACCTTTTTTTCAAGATGCCCTGGATGACTGAGAACCTCCACAGACATGTTACTTTTATTATGTATTTTATTTTTTATAGACATTCATTTACTTTTAATGGTGTTTGATTGGGAGTAAAATCATCTCAAATTATTGAAATAAAAACACAATTGGGAAAATACTGCTTCAGTTGTGCAGATGTGAGACATAAAGGGCACAACATATGTCATGCAGACACATCTTGAACGGGGTTTTAAGGGCCCAGCTGATAAACACTGTCCAACACAAGAGATGTCTGAACTGTCAGATTGAGTGACACATTATTACCCTGTGCTTTTGATCTCCTCTCCTTCTTTGTGAGTCTTTTTTTCTGGTTGGACTTTTCACTTTCCTCTCCCCAGTATTTCCATAATGCATCTACTCGTTATTCATTTGTTCCAACAAGCTTAAATTGACTTATTACAGCAGATGTGCATCTGTAAATGTGACGTGTATTTCTGTGTATACGCACTAAAGCGTAAACAGAGACACATACAAATTCATTTTTTTAAATAAAAAAAAAAAAACATGACAAAGACAGGAATTAATTGGGTATGTGTTATTTGAAATATTGCATGCTTAACTGATGAGATATATTTTTTGCAATAGACAATTTACAAATAATGTGATTAAATTTCATTATTGCATTTTTTTAATTTCAGTAGTTACATTTTGTCAACTCAAAAACATAAACTGTAAAATACTCCTATAATCAGTTTCTTAGATCAATCTGGTTTGAATTAAACACTAGCATCTTATTGCTATATATTGTCACACACACACACTGGTTGCTGTTAAGAGTCCTTCAACGGAAACAGCTTTTCCTGAAGAGCTGTCTTCCAAAGCACTTGACAAGAACAGAAATTGGCAATTCACTTCTTTACTTCTTCATTTTTTCCAGCTCATTTCTATCGATTGCAATCACTTGTTTGCCGCACGTGTTCAAATTGCGCAGCCCATTTTTTTGGTTTCTCTCCCTCTCGCCTTCTCCTCCAACTGTGAGAACCATAGCCTAATCAAGGCTAAATTGGTGCTAATCTGCTCACTCTTAAGCAGGAAATTTACAAAGAGCAGCAGAAAGAACAATTTCAACAAAAAAAATGAACAAAGCACCAAAGAAATATGTGACAGAAAAAGGCAGTGCAGTGATAAACCATCCCAGCTACAGATAAAAAGGAGATAACAGGGCGAGTGCTACCTACCTAACTTGTTGAATGCTTTAGCTGTCGGTAGGTCTTGCCATCCTCTTCTGGGTTTCCAAAACTAAAAAAGAAAAAAAAAAACACTTTTAGAGATTAAAGCTGATGGATTCACAGTTTATGTGTCATCTCTCAAAGCAGATTTGAGTTCTGGGACAATGTTTTAATGTTTGCCAGTCTCTTTATATTAGCATAGCATCTGTTAATACATGACATTCTTTTCACAGAGTCTGCCTGTGGTCTGTGGGTGCCTTTTGTGAAATGTTCTAGATCCCAGTGGTCAAAACTATTGTATCAATACATTATAATCACATTAAAATAGGAGCCTTTCTATTTGTCTGTCTCAGGGAGAAAATACAGACATTTAAAACTTTATTGAACCCAGTGGACGTTCCATTACTTCTTTGTTCCTACATCTGCCCAAAACAGACAAACCTGTTTTCTTTTTTTGATCTAGCATAAAAGCTTATAACATTGATGAAATTAATTATTTTCAAAAGGAAACTCATCATCTGACAATTGTTTACTGAGTTACTTTATCGTCAACAGCATGTCCCTCCAGGGCTGCAGCATGAGGTGTTGAACTGCAATCAGAACATTTGCCATAAGATGACATCAAAAACTGCACAGTCCAGTAATAATTGTCAATTCTTTCTACAGAGATGCCTCGTGTAGTAGTGCTTTATGAATATATTTAAGATACAATGGCAAATAAATGTATAATTAGTGTCTAGTTATATTCTTTCACTCATTATTATAAGTGTGAAATTGTCAAGCAGCTTCAAGGTTGAGTTAACAATTCGTAACCTGCCTTGAAAATGACCTGATGAATGCACTTTTCCTTGAGCTCCAACACATTGTGGCGGATACACTGTCAACTGTGCGTTAATGACATTTATGGCCGACTTCCTGGAAACAGCTGATGTTTGTGTAATGACCAACGACGAGGCAGAACGCTGGCACACAGGTGAGCGGCGAGCTCCAAACTCTTCAATGTGACATTGAGATAATCAGATTTGAGGGAAGTGTTTGAACAAATCGCTATCTCCCCTTCCCCCCCCCCCTTTGCAATCCTCACTCTCTTTCTCTAATCAGCACAAGAGCATTCAGAGTGAAGAGACGGCTCTGTATTTACTCACTAATTCAAGTCAACAGCCATATCTACTCCAGGACGATGAATAAACAACTATTTACCACGTAACCACTCTGCTGCTGGAAAATGCTCACACATGCCGCAAAGCTTTTAACAGCAGGGTCCCACTAGTTTCATGAAAAGATCACAAATCTATTAGTGTGCTAGCCAATGTTCTATTCAGTTCGCTTTTATTCAGTTTTGTTATTCATTCCAAAAGGGTAGGCTGGGGCTATGATTGAAACAAGTTTGTGAAAAGAAGATAAGATGTGTGACGCATAAACAAATGGCTCCCTGTATTATTTTACCAAGGACACTACTGCTCAGTAGACTTAATCTTAAAGAAAATAATCAGAAAGCATAATTGTGACAGTAACTGGGGATTTAATTAAAATACTGCTGCTTTTGAAGTTAGTTTGATTTGCTGTGTCAGCAACCGAGCTCAATAGGACTGACTACTATTTCAAACAGGAATGCTCTTTTTTCAGATTTTGGTTCAATTCAATTCAACTTTTATAATCCTCATGGTTTGGTCTCTTTAAATAAAGTGAAAAGCAATTCATTGAATTCCAACGTTATTAGCCAATATCCGTCCTGTTGCTCCAAACCAGTCTCCAGAATCTCCAAACCAATATCAGAATTACTTATTCTGAGCCTGCCCCAAACAGACTGCAGCATACAAAACAAATGAGCCACTACTGCTAATTAATCCTTAACATCAGTTTACTCTTTACATTAAAAAGCATTACATTAAAACCTACATTGAAGCCAACTTTGGCCTTTTTCTGTCAAGTCCATCTGTGTTTCTGGACCAGTCCGGATTATTGTTCAGATGCACTCCTTAGGTTAGCCTTTTATCAATACTGTCTTCACTGATGGTCACAGTTTGAATTGGGTTGTATGTTTTTATTTTTTATATTTTAATTTGTTTTTTATTTAGCCGATCCATTCTCGTATGTTACTAATGCCCCCTAAATTATGATTCTTTTATTTCATTATCCCTTCATTTTGCCCGCGGACAAAGTCCTTGTCGGCAGCCACCACCAGGGGGCCCCCAGCATGTTTTGTTGTTGGTTGGGAAAACCGGAGTACCCGGAGGAAACACAACTAAGCACAGGGAGAATATGTCTAACCCAATGTATTCAGAGGTACTTTAATCTGCGTCCATTTATTCCGTCTCCTGGAAATCAGACTTGAATCAAAATGGACTGGACTAATTGTTTTGTGTAGAATAGAAAAATGTCCAGGACACTAAAAAAAAAGAACTTTATTCAAAATGAACACAACAAAACAATAATGAAGGCAAAGATCAAGAAGTTAGGCGTCAGAAAACATTGGGTGAAAACATTTTGCATTTTAAAACGTAAGTCCGCAGAACTAACGTTTGGGAAACACAGCCCTGGACAAACCCCAGCTATCGCCAACACTTAGGGACCTACACAACAATCACTCTCACACTGATTCAGACAAAATCAGATACACTGGTCTTTAATGGAGTTAGTAGCCTTGGATCAATCCTATGACTTTCTAGATTAGAGGCAGGGCTACTAACCACTGTGTCATTATCCAAAGCTTTTTGTTGTCACTATATGATGCACTATAGAGGTTATAAATTCCCATTCGGAATAACTATATATCTTTTTGACCCAAAAAAAAAGAGTAAAAAATGATGGTCTCAATATTCTAGTCTTTAATTAATTTTCCATTTCCACCACACCGAAACCCTGCATCAGGATTAAATAGACTGTAGAAACGTCAGGCAGTGAAATAATAATAAAATATATATATATATATATATATACACAGTAAGGGAAATAATCCAATGACAAAGTACATGACCATTATACCTGCTTAACAATGTGCACAGGAATTTTAGGTTGGTTAATGACCTCAAGCTTTCACTCTGTGGCTGGAAATTGAAATGCTAAAGCGCTGGCTGCTGACCTAAGAAAACATTTTAATGAGAAATGGCATTATATCCAGCATCTGTTCAGGGCTGTTGTTGTTCTTTCCTAATCTGTCCTTTCAATTAAATCATCAGTCACAAGTTAACAGGAAAAGAAAAAAAAATAAAATAAATAAGTAAAACAATAGCACAGTGACGGGTTTGTGTATAATCTTGAGCATTAATAACTTAAGTAAGTATGCTTTCAAGGACAGAGGAGAGAGGATGAGCACAGCACAGAGCAGAGGATGCCCAGAGGTTGGAACACTCAGGGTGATAATGAGACACATGTCGCCCTGTCACCTCTCCACCCCTTTCACATGTGACACCTGCATCACCTTACAGCTCGCCTACACAGGCCAGTTAATGTATACGTCCATCTGTCGGATAATTTAGCTCCCATTTCCGCATAAAAAACAACATTATCCTCCATAACGAGACAGTTAAGCCTTTATATACACTCACCTAAAGGATTATTAGGAACACCATATTAATAGTGTGTTTGACCCCCTTTCGTCTTCAGAACTGCCTTAATTGAACGTGGCATTGATTCAACAAGGTGCTGAAAGCATTCTTTAGAAATGTTGGCCCATATTGAGAGGAGAGCATCTTGCAGTTGATGGAGATTTGTCGGATGCACATCCAGGGCACGAAGCTCCCAAACATCCCAAAGATGCTCTATTGGGTTGAGATCTGGTGACTGTGGGGGCCATTTTAGTTCAGTGAACTCATTGTCATGTTCAAGAAACCAATTTGAAATGTTTCGAGCTTTGTGACATGGTGCGTTATCCTGCTGGAAGTAGCCATCAGAGGATGGGTACATGGTGGTCATAAAGGGATGGACATGGTCAGAAACAATGCTCAGGTAGGCCGTGGCATTTAAACGATGCCCAATTGGCACTAAGGGGCCTAAAGTGTGCCAAGAAAACATCCCCCACACCATCACATCACCACCACCAGCACCAGCCTGCACAGTGGTAACAAGGCATGATGGATCCATGTTCTCATTCTGTTTACGCCAAATTCTGACTCCACCATCTGAATGTCTCAACAGAAATCAAGGCTCATCAGGCAAGGCATTTTCGCCCACAGGACTGCCGCATACTGGATGTTTTACCCTTTTCACACCATTCTTTGCAAACCCTAGAAATGGTTGTGCGTGAAAAGCCCAGTAACTGAGCAGATTGTGAAATACTCAGACCGACCTGTTTGGCACCAACAACCATGCCACGCTCAAAATTGCTTAAATCACCTTTTTTTTCCCATTTTGACATTCAGTTTGGAGTTTCAGGAGATTGTCTTGACCAGGACCACACCCCTAAATGCAACTGCCATGTGATTGGTTGATTAGATACTGGCATTACTGAGAAATTGAACAGGTGTTCCTAATAATCCTTTAGGTGAGTGTACTTTTGCAATGTATCAGCCGAGAGGAATATAAAGCCTCAACAATATTGTGGCATGTTGACCTGAAGGCATATGTACGTAATTTACCTGGTGCTATTAGTCACACAATCAGTCTATTCTGCTTACACATACTGTTATATTCCAATCAAAAACATTACCAGGCTCAGACCAACCATAAGCATGCCAAACAAAACTGTCTCTTTATTATTGACAGTATTGATGTGTGCGGGGATCATAAACAATCAGGGTTCATAAGTGCTGCTGGTGATAACGCTGCTCCTTTAATATGATGTTAGATATTTAAGGTCAGAGTTCATATGTTCCTCTTTATTGTTTTTACATAATGCTGTCATCTGATTTTGTGAAAAAAACAACAAAAATAAATAAATCAAAGTTAAATAGAGAAAAGTTGAGGTTGAAAGTAATTTAGTCTTGTTGGGTCTATATGTTTTTAGGGGCCCGCCTATTTGTCTGTCTCTGTCCCAGCTAAAGGTTTTTCATTCTGCCAACCACGACAGATAACATTCTGCTCGTAGGAGGCTGGCTGAGCCGCGCTGTTCCTTCTCCATATTTATGACTAAGACGTGTGCAAAGAATTTCTTCCACACCCCCTCCTACCTTTTCCTCCTTCATCATCCATCTATCCATCTGTCCATTCAGTCCTAGTGTTGTACCTGCTCCTCGCTGGGTTTATACCACTATGATGAAAACACCACCGTTTCAAACAGCTCCCCACTGTGTGCCTCCCTGTCTCCCATTACTTTGCTTTACTTTTATCTACTCTCCAAATGATGCAAGTCTCCTCATCTGGACCCTTGTCCTTAGCCTGTGTTGTTTATTTTACTCAGAGGGAAACCATCTAGCTTTGACAAATTTGTGGTTTGCACAGGGTAGGGTGAGAATTTGATAAATTCATTATGTAAATTATTAGGTATTTATTCCAGCTCTAATCCAGCATTACTTAAGTAATTGGTCAAGAGACATACTATTCAGTGATTTAAAGCAGTTCCCCACTGCCACGTTCCTACTGTGAGGTCATACAGAGCCTGTAAATGCACGTGAACTCTGAGAAATACTATAAGGGTAGTTTTAAATTAAGTCCATGTCACTGGAACACATTTTTGGATGTGGCAGCGGACGGATATTAACAGGTGTAAATGTCTTCAGGCTTGTGTAAGGTTTTCTGTAACACTTGAGTATGTGTTGGTGAGTCTCTCTCAAAATTTAGCAGAAATAAATGATAAAAAAAATGCTGCTTTTTTTAGACAATCAAAGGCCAGTGTAATTCATGAAGCAGTGAATCCTTTAAGCCAGAAAAAGTAAAGTGTAAATAGAACAAGTTGAGCTGGCCAAATGCATGGAACGAGAAGTGTAAGGTCTGCAGCAGGTCCTTGTTTTTTTACACACTGAAAACAGCTACACCCTACATGAAGTTGACTATGAGAAAGTTTCCCTCCTGATTGGCTGAGGGTTAATGATCAATCACAGGAAGAGGAAAGCAAAACAAAACTCTGCCTACATATAATCAGCGCCAGAGATTGCTAAGACAACAAAACACAGAGTTTACATAATGAGATGGTAAAATGAAACACGTCGTCTTTCTCAATCAATAAAAAAACACCAACATTATAATGAAACCATTTGGACCTTTGATGAGCACCATCCTGTATAGATGATATCAGCTGCATACAGACCGCGGCGGCATCAGAACAAATCCAAGTCTGTGGTAAATAATGCAACAAGTCCGCGCAGGAGTGAGACTGCACCAGCTGCTCTACAGGCACCAGCAGTTCACCTTAAAAACCTGCCTCTACTGCACCAGATGCTTATGATTTAAGAGAAGTCTAGTCGGTTTTTAGAGTTATGCTGGTGCTATTCCCCACAGATTTCAGAACGGTGTAATGTTTTTGCACTTGCACTTGTTATAATAAGTCTTGTTCTACTCAAAAAAAAAAAATAGGTATGTTTTTTTCTTTGGTGGGACACTGCATTTTTGTGGATGTCACAGTGTACTGAGAACCTCCACATGGACTTTGAATATTGTCGCTCAAGTAGACAATGCTCCCGAACAGAATATATGGCATGTGTGAGCGTCTGACACCAACGTCTATGATGTATTCTTCATTTGGAACAAACACAAAGCTTTACTTTTACAATCTAATTCACAACACAAACCGAAACTTCTGCTATTAAATGGGCTTTTCTGTAAGTTTCTTTAATCACACGCTCGTTGCACAAAAACGAAGACAAGGAAGAATGAGGCGATGTAAATAGAACTGTAAACTGCATTTCTAAATTTACCTTCTCGAATGCGACAACACTGCAGATTAATCACATCGCTGTAGTCCGCACATGCTCGTACACAACCGCTGCTTTACTCTCATCCCATCTTTCTTAGTATTGTATCTGTATTCTCTTTATTGTCAAACGTGCTAAGGCTTATTGTGGAAATGGTCCCTCTACAGCTTTGTTTTATTGCACACCAGCTTCAAATGTCTTCTGTATGTGAGGACGGAGATACATGAAAGCTATACTGTAGCTTTTCTTTGTTCTTGGTCCCAATTCCTCAATCTCTGTTTGTTGCTTTGTTTCTTAAAAAGCACCATCTCTTTGTGTGAAGTTGATTACGATAATAGACGAGTGATTGTCACAACACTAAAAAAAAATAAAAATAACACTGTCTGTAATTGTTCATCAGTGAGCAAGGATTTTGGACTTAATTTCAAACGGCTGGAATAAGCACGCATTTGTGTGAATGTTGGTGTGTGAGTCTCCATGCACACTGAGAAGAAGAAGAAATAGGTGTAGGAGCTGAACATAGAATGCAAATGATCGTCATAAGTATGCTTCATGATAACTTCTGCAGGCCCATTTAGATGCAATGAGCTGACAATAGGGCTACAGAAAAAAAGAGTGAAAATGTGACACTGTGTTAAATATTGTGAGGATTATGTTTCCTGGTTGGCTTGAGAGCACCAGAGGAAGTGTCTGGGGAAGGGGAAATTCTTGCTGCCTCCATGATGCCGTCCCAGATAAGAGTAAGAGAGTGAAAGAGAAAAATAAATAGTTTCTTTATTCAAAAATATTTTTATTTTATTTATGTACAGATGGAACACGTTCATAATAAAATTGATTCTTGTTGTAAGGTCTCAATTATTTAAGATCAAAACAATTGCACTGCATAGCTTTGCCATAGAAAAGTCAAAGTAGACAATTATAGAAGTTGATCTATATATCTATATATATATATATATATATATATATATATATATATATATATATATATATATATATATATATATATATATATTATTATTATTATTATTGTTGGCTTTTTAAGCCATTATTCGATAGAGTGTTGGTTGACAGGAAACAGGGTGAGAACAGTATTTGGCATGCACTGAACTGACTGAGCTAGGGGCGCCCCCAAAATGGTAAATTATTTTGACAACTGGCTCTAAATGTCTGCAAGGGAATTATACAACAGCAGTTTAAGCAGTCTTTACGATATGGAAAACAATAACTTTGTGAAATATTGTGCACCCCTACCAACCATACAAAATGACATATTGTTCTTTTTGTCTCCCAGTTGTTTTTATTCTATAAACCTCAGTGAGTTACAGAGAAGATGTTATAGGCCTCGACTGTAAACTCACAACTCGGCTTTGATGTTTTATCTGACCGTGAAACCCACAGCTTTACCTGCTGTTTTCACTTTATTTACTTAGCCCTAGATTGTTTGAAAGTGCATTTGCCTTTTTCGTTTTACTCTGTTCATTTTATCCGGTTGCCGTGGTAACAGGCTTCACTTTGCCTGGACCCTGGCGCGCACACAGGCACACAGACGCACGATGGAAAAACGATGCATCAGGAAAGGAATCACACGACTCTCACTTGCCGTGCACTCATCCCAGTGGCCGACGAGGTCAGCGCGCGATCGTGTCCAGGCAACCGCGGCCAGTGACCTCGCGTGACCCCGGAGGTTGTCATGGAAGCGCAAAGCTCATTCCCACAACGGCGCCACACTGTTCCATCCCTGCGCAACATCATTTATTTATCACGACGTTACTTCATGGGACGACGCTGCGTTTCAAGTTGGTGCACATGAGAGCGGGCGACTGGATGACAGAGAGAAAACAAAAGAATGAAGCCTTTTTAAGCACGACGCCAGAAAGAATAGACAAACTTAAAGCACAGCCAAAGTTTTAGTTTGAGGTAAACTGAAGCAGTGGAAGATGTATGTTGATACTCACACACAACTGAATTTTAAATATGCATCACAACAATATATTAAATTAAAGATGACGTAGACAATATTTCTAAGTAAAAAAAGTATGCAAAAGGGGTGAAATTATAGAGTCTGTATGAATGTTTCTTAAACAGACTGTATTTGACATATTTTCTTTTTCAATGGGTTAAAACTTAAAAAAATTAAACAATAATTTCTGAAATAACAGGCTTTAGGATGCCATCTACTGTTTATTATTAAGGTTTTTAAAACTTTTCCCAGGAACAAAAAGAAACAATCACATGCTCGCAAAACCACATTTGGTCCATGTTGGTCGACACCGGCTTGTCATATGACGTTCCAGGAAGTTTAATCGCTGCTGAGACTGTGTTTCAGCTGAATAGGTTGTTTTTACTGTGTTTAGAGAAACCGCTCTAAAAAGAAAAGCATCGACAGAGAAAAAGAGAGGCAGCGTAAAACGTGGAGAATTCCTGTCAATAAAGGTTATGCTAAACTCTAAACTTCAGTTTGGTGTAATATATTAGTATTTTGTGGAGAAATTGTTCCTGTTAAATGTTTTTAATAAAAGAGAAGCAGTAGAGGTCCCTAGGTTGCTTTTGGGTGTGAGTGGAATCTGAGACAAAGAAGAAAATCAGGTGTGGAACTTTAAGAGGCCTAAGGCATTTTGTAAAAGTTGTAGTTTATTTAAAATAATACTTTTTTTCTATTTTAAAAAAGGTTGTTTTGATGTATATTGATGGTTCCAAAACATGGAGACGTAATTATCACATTTTCCATAGACAGTGCAAACAGCTCACCATATCCCATTCTGTCACTGAATGAAGTCATCAGCTCGTAAATATTCGGCCATTTAACTCTTCAGAGATCAAAACGCTTTGACGCTTTTCGGTTTTCGGGTGGAAATGAGAAAAGGCAAAAGAGTGATAGACAAGACACGAGAAAACAATGCTGTAGACTGCGGCTAACACCAGCACTACTCAAAAACACAGTACAGCCACGTCTGTCTCTTTCTCATGAACCTGAATCTGCCGTCTCGTCTCGGGACATTTATGTCTTGTCTTTGAATCTGCTCTGGGACGAGCAGGGAGCGCGCTCACAGACTGAGGACACAGAGCTGCTCACAGGATGACAGAGCAGAGCCACATCACGCGAAGTTTGAGAACATAGCACAGTATCTTCAGCTGTTTGCTTCCTTTTACAGTTGTTAGCGAGCTAAAGGAGAGCTAATTTATGTATCCTACAGTTTATTCGAGTTTCACAAACTCCTCCCTCTGAGCGTTACCATAGAGACCCAGGGATTTTTAATAATGAGCTGCTGTAGTATCACTACTGTTTTATTCATTCAAAGGAAACACTAAAGTTGTGGCCTCTACCCAAAACTTGGTTTGTTAAATGAAGGTGGAAATGTAACGGTAACATCACAAACAAATTGGGATATAAACAGAGGAAATGGAATTATGCCTCTCCTCTAGTAGCTCTCTAGTCAAAAAAGTGTGGGCACCCCTGTTTTAGATAGACTGGTATCTAAAAACACATTGTATACCTCTGGTTTCTGTTTTAAAGCCACAAAATTATGTACAAATGTTTCTATTTCCGCCGATAAAATGACCAACGATCGAAACAATTAATAGTTGAGATCTGAGCCTTAAAACATATATTTTCCTGAATGCCATCACAGATCAGATGTTGTAAAATCGCTCAAAGAACTTCATGAAAGCATCTCTCATTTACACTTGAAAGCGTTCCGAGATGAGCACGTCGTGTCACGTTCACACAGAGAAGTCATACGGTGGAAGATTTCTCGGTCCTCGATCAGCTGCAGGGTGAACACTGCTTTCTTCTGTCACACACCTCACAGCAAGAGACACAACAGGCTGCACCTGTACCAGACTTTGACCTTCACTGAGCCATGTCACAACTCAATCGTCACTCAATTCCAACCCCTTCTCAGAAACATCTACTTGAAGCAAATACTGTATAACATTTTGTAGGACAATGTGCTGCTCTGTATCGGCAACAGGTAATAAAAGAGTGTAACATTTTAGCATCGCTGATGCTTGGAAATACCAGACTGTTTACACATTATTATTATTTCATTGACACTTGATTTGGATCATGTATAGGAACATTTAGGGATAGAATAAGTTACACAGTATACATTAAAAGTACAGAGAGAAGTGCTGTAACAGAACCTCCTAAACCGTCTCAGTACAGTAAAGATAATGTTGTTATGATAGCACATCAAAACCAATCTCCGACCTGACTTTTGATCACAGGTCTCTTTACAGCTCTGGTTTCATTTTAGTTTTAAGTAACTTTTAGATCGCTCTTGGCCATTAGGGTTTTGCTGATAGATATTAAACCAATGATACATCGGCGGTCTAAAAATGTGAGCTGTACATCTACCTGAGATATTCTATACGGTGGTGTGTTGCAGAGTCCGTGTGAGATAACCTTGTGCACGTCCGCTCACTGTCACTATCTGAGGCGCCTGCAGTCTGAAGGAAAGCATCTGGTTTCAGCATCTGGACACACACGCTCGGGCAGTGGAGGTGTGTGTGACAGAGCAGTGAGCGGACACCAAGAAGGTTATCTGGGATCAGGGCCTACAGTTACAGCACGTAAGTCCGCCACAGAACGTGCACAAACTCATGCGCGTGTTCAGAGATGTAGGTGGACAAAGTTGACTATAAAAACAAACTTGCTATAGTCTTTAACATCTTGAACATGTTCGTCAATGCAAAGTTACAAAATATGTTGTTTATTTCCCCTTTCTTCTTTTGTTTCCTTTATGGGGATTTTGAACGGTTAAAACTAGACATAGGACGTTTTAAGGAATACCGCAATCTTAGGAGTGCCACAAAACAAATGTTATAATCAGTAATACCAGACACTCTCTCAAAAACGCTTATCTAATTAATACACTTTGTCAACAAGTTGGGCTGTAAAATAATTGAATCAAGTAGCCTTTGGGGTAGGGTGACAATACGTCCCGTTTTACCCGGGACAGTCCATTTTTGGCCGGGACAATTCCGTTTTTAACTGTCAATTCCAATCAAATGCCAAAGCAGCGCATTATGCTGTTAACTCATTTGACAGTAGACTGTCTGTCACAGAGTTGCCATGGTTACGACGTTATTAACCAATTGGAAAAGATCAACAGTGTAACTCAAATCTGATTGGTCCATTTTTGTGCTTAAATGTGACATATTGTTTTTGTGTCCCTTTTCCAGCATTTTTAAGTTTGAAAATATTTTCACCCTACTTTAAGTTGTTGGAATGACTTTTAAATAAAGTTTGAGAAAAGACTAAAAGAGATAGAGGCTTTATATTCACTCAAAGTCATTTCTTTGGCCAAATGAATAGGACATTCACAGAAAATGCAACCAGTAGAAATGTGAGTTTTGATCCCAGCCTGAAGAAAGTGCATTCAAAGAATTGTGGCTGGTCTGTTTTTACCTATTAACACAACCCAAACATTTAAATATTGAATGTTTATCTAAAAGTTGAAAACATTTTAAGTGCTAATCACAATATTGTAACACACTAAACTGCTTGCAGCATTTACTGTACCACATAATCAGTCTGAGTGTTTTACTTTTGGACAGAGAAATCGGTTTTTTTGTCCTTAGTAAAGCGAGCAAAGGTTGAGGAGTAACCAAGATTGAAATAGACTAACCCCAGATGCCAATATCTCACTGTAAACTTACAGACACATTATGCAACAGACTGGTAAAAGGAAGTTCTTCTGTGCTCTTGGACTCAGCCAGTGTACAGCGTGACATTGGAAAAAACAGATAACATTCATTTCAAAATTCTCAGTAACTGTTTTACAATTGTTTAATTCAACAAATTATTTTTTAGACTTTTTTACCTACAAAACCTTGGCAGTGTCCGTCGCGCTGGTGTATGAATGTGTGTATGAATGTGTGTATGAATGTGTGTATGAATGTGTGTGACTGTCGAGGTGAGTGTGGTGGTGGTCGGAGTGAGTGTCGTGTGTATGTCAGCCCCTGTCTGCCCCAGGTGTGAATGTGGTGAATAGAAGCATTATGTAAAGTGCTTGGGTGTCTAAAAATGGCGCTATTTAAATGACCATTTTATGCCTCACACTAGCACTATAAAGAAATACTCATTATTTTGTATTATTGGTATTAGGATTTGTTAATCCAGTATATAATCCAGTTAATGACGTGGATTTCCGTAGTACCTAAGCAGTTTTAGAGACAATTAGTGTTTCTGTGAATAATGAATACCCCTGCAACATAAATAAACAATAGTCTTATCTCTTATCTTAGATACACGTAACAGTAGCAGCCTCCTGCCACATGATCATTCTGACATCTACTGTCAAAGCCTTTTGCTTCAAGGCCTGACTCTGGCTCTTATCTCTGCAATCATACACATACTGGCCTTACTGGGTAACCGCTTATATTACAGTTTTACAAAAGAGCTCCATCTCTTGTTCCATTTTGTAGAACATGTTCAACAATGTTAATTTGACAGTGAAGTTGCATCATGATGATACATAGGACTGATATTGATTTTTTTTTTTTATTAAACCCACATGTTTTCAGGCTCCAGACTAACACCATTTCATCCATAAGCAATAATAATAAAGAAATGATGTAAGGTTATGCATAAAAACAGGTTTAGGACCCCGTAAGGAACCATAAAGACAAGAAGAGTCAAGGACACAGTCTTAAAATAGCTCAAAATTGAAATAAACTGAACATGCCAGGAAAAAAAAGGAGCATTGATTAAAAATAACTGCTCTGACTTAATTTTTGTTAATTAATGCCAAATTGTCAGGAGGAATCGTCAGTTGCCACACAGCAGCAAAGAACAACCAAACTCTGATTACAAAATAAAAGCTGTCTTTGGTTTCCTTCTGTCCCGGCGTAAAAATCCACAGACAGTGACCGTATCTAATGTGGACAAGGTCTAAATGGGCTCAATGCCTTAATTTCATTCTGAATGCATCCTTAAAGCCCTTGTATTTAAGCTCTTAATTTGGTGTGTGTGTGTGTGTGTGTGTGTGACTCTCTCTGTGTTTATTATCAAGTATTTTAAAAGATGCTGTTGTGGAGAGATGCTTTGGGAGGGTAATGGAAGGAGTTTCTTCTTTCAGTGTGTTAAAGTTAAGGTCAGAAGCAGAAGAGGGGTTGAATAGCAAGGTCTGAAGGAGGGCTGGTTCTGTCCGTCCAGAGCTGCCTGTCACTGGAGGTGGAGTGCATGTCTAGGCCTGGCTGCAGGCAGGTACAGCGGTGTCAAAAGCAATGACACAACATTTGAGGCAGCTGTCTGTGTCCAGCCGAGAAACCAAGAACATCAGCAGTCGGAGATAAGAGAAGGAAAAATAATGTCATCTGACCGGGTGAGAAAGTTTCTCCAAAGTTTAATAACTTTACAAATGTTAACTGACGTATGTGTGTATGTTTAAGCTTAAAGACCCTTCCACTTGGTGCTGAGCTGTGTAGCAACTATGCTAAGTAGCTGTAGCCTTCAGTGTAATATAACTTGTCTGTAAGGTATTGCACTTTTGTAATGCGTTTGCTAAATGTTTCAGGTAATCACACTTTAGATGAGGATGTCCTAAAACAACAAGTATATCTCCTCCATGTGGTGTTCTTTGGTGTTCAGTACACATTCTGCATAACATAGCATCCAGGGACTTGCAGCTTGTAGCCTTTAGCCCGTGTAGCGTTAATGCCTGTTTATAACAAGAGCAGCTATACATCGTGTCACTTGCTAATGTCCTCTACCCACTCACAAACAGCACATGATACAATTAAACAAAACCAGGTTGTTTATCCCAAAATTGTCCTTTTTGGTGGTGGACGTCCATCTGTTGATTGAAAATAAATCACTATCTTCTTCTTTTACTTAGGTGTTCCCTTCAAAGTGAATAATCTGCCTCCATTTATAGCCCTATCCCCTGCATCCTCTTCTCTCAAACCAACCTTCATGTCCTCCTTCACTACATCCATAAACCTCCTATTTGGTCTTCCTCTCAGCATCTTTTGACCAATTATATATATATATATTCACTCTCCATCCTTTGAACATCTAACATCTCCTTTTTGTCTCCAACACATTTTACATGAGCTGTCCCTCTGATGAATAAGAAAGTCAACTATTTGGTTTGTTACTGAAGAATATACAGACAGAAAAATTAAACAGAACGCCATACATGTCAAGTTTTTCCTACGTCACTCCAAGTCAACAGAATGAAAGATGCTCCATGCTCTGAGAAAGTGTCTAGCTTCTGGCTTTGTAAATAAAATAAAATAAAAATAAAAATCATTAAAATATGCCTTATATGTGTCTACATTTGTGCTACGACTGTCTTCAGGGCATTAACTAAGAGTTTAAGCGTGGGCTGTTAATTTCCGCCCAAAAATCTCAGAACAAGTCTTAGAATTACTTCGATGAAAAAACACTTGGCATTTGACTTCAGTGCTTGACTTTCCGACTCTTCTACAAGACTATTTTCTCTTCTGTAGCTCTATCATTGCCTTTGACTTTTCCGGATCTTCTTTCACCCCCCAGTCGTAGCAATAGCTCTCCATCTGTCACCCTTCTGTCTGCCTCTGTTGCTCTTATTTGTCTCTCTCTTGTTGTGTTTCATTCTGTCCATCCATCCATCTTGTGTTAACTACAGTATCTCCCCCCGTCGTAACAGTGCGACAGAACAGCTCCATTGCTCACTGCTTGGATTAGGAGCTCTTCCGAGTCCTGCCGCCTACAGGGAAAGTACAGGTTCCCACTCAGTCTGTGACAGGTTAGTTAGTTAGACATGCACCTCTGGCATCTGAGAACAGCGTCACATAATAAAAGACAGATAGACAATGATTTGGAACGTGATACATCATCCTTAGGTCTGCTGTGTGAAGGGTTTGGAAGAAAAAGCCCAGGTAACGGGTAAATAATAGTGGAAAGCTGAGGAGAGGATGGCATAAAATACAGGGTGAATAACTCTGTTTCTGTGTAACACATGGATACACCCAGATAAATTCCTGCTGCAGATCCAGCTCTGGGATGATGTTAATTGTTTACATGTGTGAAAGTGAAGATGAATGGATGTGTATGGGGTCCCTTCCTGCAGAAACCACAGGGACCAATGACAGGCCCTCCTGGAGCAATTTGAGCCTATGAAGATGTACTGAAGGGAAGCCGAGAGCTAATTAGAGCAGCGGAGCAGCATGGAGGCTGTTCCACTGAATAGGGACCCATCTGAATATCTACACAGGCTATGTGATTCATTTATTATGCCTCGGGTCCCGAAGTGTTGTCGCCCCGCTTTTGTTGGGTTCCCACCTGACAAGCCCTTTAATATGGTTCAATGAGCATCAAGTCCCAAGATGCAGCATGGCGCGTCGGAGTCTAGAAATGGAAGATTGTTTTAATATGTATCTATGCCAACAGTACAGTGAAATGAAGCAGCTGTGTCCGTTTTATTACTTTAAATTATATTCACACTTACGTTATCCACATTTTAGTACAGTATAAGGCTGTAACTGAGTTGGACTATCAAAACTAAATGTCTTTGATCACCACTTACAACACATCTGCAGGGTTAATGTTACTCAAAAATGTGATCCATAAATTGGCACTGCGTAAACTTTAGCAGTGCTGTCGTTTGTTTCCGAGAGAAATCTATCCAAAACCGGGAAGTAAAAGAAAAACGATAGGGTCATTTTAGTGCATTTTTTGTACAAATAAAACTCTTGCCCAGTGTATCGGCCTATTTCTGCTCCGTCTGTTTGAGCTGCTGTGTTTCTCAGGAGAGGTCTGTCCCAGTGGCATTAAATTATTTATCATTTATATCAGAGTTTTCTGTTCAGCTGAGGGGACTGTGTCAGCGAAATAGGCATAATTTCTACCAATTGTGTGTATATTTTTGGACTTTAAAGTTCTGTGATGCTACAAGTTATGCAGTGCTTAAAAAAAACTAAAATAAAAAGCTTACAAATAAACAAATAAGCACAGTTCAAACTAAATTAAAGTTGAGTTGTAGAGTGTAATTATAATCCCCAGTTATGTCTTTTGCAGTGGCACTAAAGTGTACAGGTTGGCGTCAGGAGAATGCTAGATGTCAGCAGAGGTGCCCCATGTGATGCGTCTCTAAAACATACAAACACACAGCCAAACTGAGTTTCTTCAGTATATTGTGGTATAACTACATCAGGGACAAAGGGACCTGGAGCAGAGAGAAACGGAGTGATAGACGGATGGGACTCAAGTAACATGTTGTGACAAGTCAATTTCACTCGCTCACTGGGGAACAATGAAGAAAAAAAACACCATTTATAACTGTGTGTTTACACAACCACACACAAAAGTGCCCCCTCAATAGAGTTTTTTCACTTCAAAAAGCTCAAACTAATTTAAGGCAGTACCAGGAACATGCAGTGATGAACTAGAAGAACATTTATTAGGAGTATTATGACATCAAGTGGTTTTACATTTGTGTTTATGGTCTGTCTCAAAATGTCACAGACAGACAGCCCCATAAACATTTCCTGATGACCTTCCACTCTCCACATCTCAAACCAACACATTATTATGTCCTCGGTGTCGTCTAGAAACAACCGCACCATTCGCTAATTGTTAATGTGTTTTCATTCTGTTTCTCACACATACAAGCCGAGACATGAGCCAGTGTTGTATGTGTCAGATTTATTTCCTGTTCAAGACGCTAACAAATACATCCGAAAACAAAAATATGTCTCATTTTGCAGGCTACTTCATTAGGCATTCATAGAAGGCAAATGGTTTCCATCGTGAGGTACAACAGCTAGTTTTTTTCAATTAAAAATGGAGGAAATGTGTTGGTAGCTGACTGTCTCGGAACAAATTGAGAAAGAATGTAACACTGCACGTCTGGAGCCTCTCGTACAAAAACATTACACATTGTCGTTTTAATACATATTTTTTATTAGTTGGCTTTTTTTTGCTTAAAATAGTTATATTTCAAGGTTGAGTATTACCAGATTAAAATGTAAATGGTGATCTCACGGGAAAATATAACATTTTTGCCCACCGCTACATTTTGTTATTTTAACATAATTTTGCATAGTTTGGGTTCTTCTTTATTTTGCTAGAATAGTGTTATCCTTATTAGACTTAATGTAGGTTATAGTTTTAAAAGTGCTGCCTTAGTTTTCATTTGTATGTCACTGTGAGCTTTTTAAATTTAATAAATAAAGCAAGAAACTTTGGGCTTGAATATTTGACTTGTGTGAGAAAAATAATTGCTCGATATCGTTTATGGTTTGGACAAATAGCTACTACACAAAACATTTTTCAGACAAAAACTGCCTCAAAAACTGTTCTAGTCTTAAATGATATAAAAGGGTATAGTTCAAAGATTTTTCTCAAAAAATCAAAACAAGTAAAAGGCAATGCTAGGGGCTTGTCACATCAAACATCAGTCAGACATGGAAAAAAATCTGGGATGTCTTCTTTGAAAAAGTGGATTTCAGACAAAAACAACAAAGCTTCAGTTGATACTTTGATATAAGGTTATACCGTTGTTTTTTCAGATAAACGATCCCTTTTGTCAGAACCATCAGAAGACAAATATGATGTTTGTTTTGAACAATATCAGGACATGGATGTGCTTTGACAGGTGAAACTGAAAGAGCTTTGCATCTAAAGGAAAATTAGGTTTTGTCGTGTTTTCCTTTTTCAAGTTTTACCTCAGTTTTAGTGAGTCAGAGAAGTGAGATAATCTGTACATAATCACACTGCATTGCACCATTTTGGAAAAAAAAAAAAAAAAAAAAACTAAAAACAGCTTTAACAGCTATTTCTCAAATTAATTAAAAATAAAATCACAAAAAACAGAAGCTTAAATTCTGGTACCAGCTGTGTGTAGACATGAAATATAATAATGTTGATGTTTAAAGGGACATTTATCGACATCTGTAGTCACAGGATAAGTTGACGGTAAAAACAACAGAACATTTACAAGACACATGGACAGACAGTATCAGACACATCAAAGTTACAGAGTAAAATTGGAGAAAATGCTATAAAAAATTACTAGCAAATCAAGCACAGATTAAAGCATAAAGCACAATACACAGCAGCATCAGAAATAAATCATGAATGTGTCTCAACATCTGTTTGCTCTTAATAAATTCAATTACAACATGTATATTGGAGGAAGAACGTGATTTCAATTTGTCAGTGGTATATAGAAATGTTTGTCTTTAATTCCAAACAATTAGTCTTTTAAGTAAAGGTGAATTGTTTTTTGTAAATTGCAACTATAATGAAGTAATGTGTTATTTATTGTTTACATAAATATAAACTGTTTAAACTGTTTTGAGCTAAAAACTGTACACTTTCTTGTTCCCTGCTAGGACACAGAGAGACCTAATCTGACAACCATTAGCAGTCAGCAAGCAAAAAAAAAAAAAAAAAAAACAACTCTGTGGGGTGTGAGTTTGAGCGAGGATCCTAAATAACGTTTTAGCTCCTGGTGCGATTGTCTGAGGTGAGGGCTGTCGTCGGAGTGTGTTGGGACGGGAGTTATAGAAGAGAGACACACGGACAGAAGCTGAGACAGTGAAAGCAATAATAGACTCCAGGCACATTTTCACTTTATATTTGGTCCATACAAAAAGGGCACTGGAGGATGAGGAGGACCTGAAGATTTAGACACAAGTGAACAGATAACGGGATCAAATGTCCTGAAAATAAAGTCATTTCTAGACGTTACGTTTTATTGAAGTCAAATGTGTTGTCATAGCCAAATAGTTTGAGATAAACGAGCAAACATCTTCTGTATGGGCGTTCATAAGTCCCAGTGAAATATATTATTGAGGTTTGACCCTTTGAGGCTGCTGTAGTTTGGGGCAAAGAGGAATAATCAGGAAAATAAAGACAAACCCGGAAGAAGATGAAATAGAGGAATAAAAAAATTACGACCCAATTTTTTTTTTTAAGAAAAAAAGATCTGGAAATGTCCTGCAGGAGGATTTTGTTGTTTGTATTTTCAGCATCATTTGTTCCAAAATATACAGTTTAATAATACAGAACAAAATAGAACAATGTTAATAATACAAAACAACAATAAAACCCTAATAAACACAATTCTTATCCACTTTAAAGCTCTTTCCACTCACTATATTAAGAAAACACCCCCACATCAATTACACACATCCAAGCGATGCTATTTGCAATTACCACTAATTACCAATTAAGTGTACACTCACATCAACAATATGCTAAAAAGGAGCTGCTAATAACTGTCTTGTTCTCATGTGCAAAAGCCTCTGATTGCTGCAGTGTGAGAAGGCTTCACAGTGTTTTTTTTTTTCCACTGATTGAGCTATTCAAATATTAGTAATGACCAATTTGGTGCAATTCTGTCCAAGCCGAATGAGGAGAAATGGGTCCTATATTAGAAAATATAATGATTATCTTACCGCAGTTATGAGGGAAACATGTTATTTGTCGGAGGAAAAAAAAAAAAAAAAGTATGGTTGATTAAATTCATGTCATCTTGAAGAAAAGCCAAAGACGTGAATCTGACACAAGTGAACCGTGAACTACCCTTCAATAAGTGACTTGGCCGGAGAGAAGGCGTGTATGGTTTCCTCAAATGAATCGCGTCTTTCTGGAGGATGAACTGACTCTTAGCTGTGCATTCATCCAGTTAGTCAAGGTAGAGAGGGCCTCATAATTACAGGACAGCTTCAGAAGGGAGCCGGCCTCTCGCCAGAGCGATACGTCGAAGGAGACATTCAGTTCTTTCTTCAAAACTAAACCTCATACATCATGCATAGAAAGAAGGATACTTTCTGATCTTAGTTAGCTTAATTACTGATTTTAGGTATCCAGCAGCAGAAACACTGTTGATACACGTTCTGTTTTTGTACAGCAGATAAAAGTCTGTTACATTACCGAGGGAACCTCTTCAAACAACAGCTCTTAGCTTAGAAATGACTCTTTCTCACGGTTTATCAAAAAAAGAAATAAAAACTGTTTAGAATCTTAATGTAATCTTGCCTTAACTCTGCAAATTGAGTTAGTCATTCTTTAGTTTGTCTAAAGAATACTTAAATTAACCAGTTTGCCAGTTTGTTATGATCAGTCATTGAATCACATTAACTAAATGTCCAATCATTGACAAATAAAAACTATTAAAAAAACATTTGTTATTGTGATTTTAAATATTTGAATCATATTGAATTGTATCAATCAATATAAATTGTTTTAGAATTGTTTCTTAATACGTATCATATTGTTACACCCTTACCTGTCACACCTTCTCAAAAGAAGGATTATTTATTGTATAAAAACATTCTTAGGGACACGCCTTGCTTTGAAGAGCCACGAGGAAAAGCTAAGGGGAAAATTAAGGGGTAATTTAGAGAATTGGGCTTAAATAGATGTAACTACTGCAACACAAGCTTCTTCTGTCACTAAACCATCAGCGAGACTTAACCTAAGAAAAGTACAGTGGCTACAGATGCCAATAAAACAACCCTATGAGTTATTTTAAAACTAGCGTTTTGTGCTGAGTTTAGAGACAGAGGATCCATGGCAAAGTGCATTTAAGGCTTTTCTAGTGGCGCATCTCGGCCCACAAAAGAAACTTCCCTGTAATTAGTCACCTGTCTCAGTGTCAGCGTTGCTTCAAAACAACTCCTCCATTTGTAGCTGCGCTCTGCGTCGATCAGTATTCATTAATGCAGGGAGAGCAACAACAGCCACAGTGAGATTTAAATGAACAGCTGTTGAGACGGAGTCCTGCGGCACATCGTCAGCACGACACCGAGGTGAGAAGAACGTTTACCTGGCCATGCTGCGTAATGAAATAACATCTGCATTAGAGTCTCCGACCACAGGGGGCTGCCATCACTAATGGTTTGGCCTGACGCTCCCACCTCCGAGTGTTTCCTACTACTTCTGTGTCACGTTTCTAAATGTAATCTATATTCATTCATGGGTCATGTCCTTGAGATATTCAGACTTTTCCACTCTTCATAGATTTAAACTCCACTCAACAAACTACAGCTACCTCAGAGGGACAAGTTTGAATTGAGTTCACAGAGTACCACATAATACAGTTGACTTTTTAATCCAAAAACACATGGTTAAAAAAACGCATTGTTAAAATAGCTACATGAAGCTAAAACATTTTTTTAAATAAAATTACTTTCATAATATTAGCTCATTCTAACAATTTCCCAGCATTACTATTATCTCTAATTGCTTTTTTTTGTACAGTTTCCTAACTCTCTAACACAGGAACAAGCCTCAGTGTATGAGTTCTCTATGTTATGTTAAGTCCCTGCTTGACACTAAAGCCTCCACACTATGACTTAGCGCTTGTGATCATCAAGTGACAACATAAACGCTCATCAATACTGAGCCACTGAATCATGAACCATTTAAATGCTAGAACAAATTTGATTTTATTTTAACTTTGTTATCTGCAAGACTTCATCCAAAAAGCACACACAGCTCATCTTGTTATGGGTTCTTTAAAAAGATGTCTGCCATTACGTATAGACATTTTAGAAACGCGTTGTCAGAAAAGGAAATAGGATGCATTTTCATTTGTGTTGGTTTAAAGTTCTTATACTTCCTATACCTCACAACTTTTTTCCAATAACACATGAGCAAAAGAAGTTGTAACTGTTTTAGGTCCATAAATAAAGCAAGTCTTTAGCATTTGCATCATACTCAAGACATCCGGAAACACCACATTACTATTATTCACACATCTGCCAACAAAGCATGTTATTTGACCATTTCTTAAAAAGGACAAGCAGAAAGTTAGAGAGAAAGGTCAGACGTGCAACATTTGCTGCAAAATAAACAACATGTCAGACTTTAGTTTCTTGTGTAGGTTATTATACATTTCCCCATCTGAGGCTTTCATTAAACTTACCATCACCACAGTCACAGCTTGTGGTCTGTTATTCCAGTCACTACTGTTTGTTCCACAGTTTGTGTAAAAGTTCACATTCCACCAAAACTTCTGTAATCATCCCCACCACAAATGTAACCACATTTCTTTCTTTACAAACTTTGTCCTCAACATTCCTGACAAATTAAAAGATTTTCTGGATGAAGTTTCTCCTGCAGCAGGTTCACAGAGTACGTTTGTGAATCTTCGTATTTTGATAAAAGCATAAATGACGTACTATGACAAGTCTATAGATCAGGTAATTCCTAATTTTTTACAGTCCAGTTTTGTCTTACTTAGCTGTAATAAATTGATCTGCCACTAAATCAATCGCTAATCACTGCCTTTTCGCATTGCGCAGCTTAGTTGTTCTAAATACTAAAAAATGTTGCGATGGTAATAAATAGGCCGTCTTAGTTTGACAGTAATATGTTAGATTAGGTTTATAGATAGACTGCATACTTAAATGTGCATGTGTGTATGCATGTCACTGTGTGCATAAGCGTTAAATGCCAAGCGACTCTCATGGGACATTAACAAGAAAGAAAAAGTAGATCAAATAAGCAGGAAAACTGTCTACGTGGACATTATTCCAAAATTGCAGCTTGTATATGTGTGTGTGTGTACGTATGGGAAGGTGTGGACCATCATAGTGGGCTGTTTAAGTCTCTTTGGGACTTTTTAGTGTTTTAGCCAGACAACATCATATATCATAGTGGTGTTTATTACCCAAGGAGCTGTCTGCAAAAGAGCATTACAATCACACACACATCACAGGGAGGTGTGGCCAACGAGAGCAAGAGGAACCAGGAAGAGACGGCAGCTTTTACAGGCCATATTTCAACCGCTGGATGTATCGATGTAAGACCAGGATATGGTGCCGCTGTACGTCCCAGAAAAAAGTTTTCCCCACAGAATACAATGTATAAAAAGATGACTGGTATAAGGGTGACGGGACATATATACATTTAAGAATGGATGGATTATAGACCCTTCCACAAGTGACGTCAGCACGTTAGAGCTTATGCTGTTTAAAAGGGTCTATAAAATCTTGTCTATAAATCCTAAGTTGTTATCCACATTGTCCTGCCTCGAAGCCCATTGGTCAGAAAAGATCGTAGGGACTATTACGGGCAGGTAAAACACAATACTGCAAATGATAAAAAAAGCACTGTAAACACCAGGCATTTTCCAACTGAAATCTGAACAAGGGTCAGACTAATTCATTCTTTAATTTTCACAGGTGACTGGAGCACCTTTAGGCCTTAGGCTGGAAAATGTCTGACTGTTAATCTATCTTAACATGTTGTCACTTCAGAGCTCGTCTTTACTATTTCAACAAAAGAACTGATTGATGATAAGCTTTAACAGGTTCTTTTATCTATTTTTTATGGCATTATTGTCACAACAAGCATAAGAAGGCAACAGTGGTGTCACCAAAAGAACAGACTAATAATGTTTGTTTGAGGCACAAAACCTTCATGACTTGTCTGCCCTACGTTTGCAAATTTAATCCACAAAAATGCTGGTATTTAAGCAGTTGGGTCAAATTGAGGTCAGTTCATGTTCTTTATAAACAAACCGTCTACTTTGGAGTTGACCATGACACAACCTTTAAGGCAGACACAGGGTCCTTTATGAGTCTGCACCAATGTTCGATTTGACAGCTTTCTGAAACTCAAACTGAGTTTTACCTGCTACAGAGGATAACAAATAGTCATAAGACAAGTCTGAAGCCTTGAAGTCATGACCCTACCCTCGGAGTTTGTTTCGTCAAAGCACTGCCTACATTAATAAAGAGATTTCTCAAAGTGTTCAGGTTTTAATCAGTAGCAACTCTTCTCTTGAATCTTTTCTCTGCATTGTAGAAAGGCCTGACGCCAACATGCAGACATTTGCACTTATGAGCAATATATTACTTCATAATTCCTGATCTTATGTATTTAGTACGGTAGGCTTTTTATTAAAATTGACCACAAAATTCTAAGTGAGAGTTCTGAATGAAGGATTAAGTATTGTATTTCAAAGCACATAGTGAATAGTAACACTGCAGAATAAATTTAAATATCACTACTGGCAAAGGCTTAGACAGAAAGCTACACTAAAAAAGGTACTCCTCCAAAAAAAGGACTAAATAAAGTATCAAACATTTGTGGCAACCCATTCTCTATTTCTTTCCGGGGTATTTTGTTTGTCAAACTGTGAAGATAAGCTGCAGCTTTGAGCCGGCTGACGGAGCAAAGCATCAAGTAAATAAAATTGAAGAATGTGCACAGTCCTCTTTTGCCTGATGCATTACTTCCTGGGAGATCCAGCAGCTCCCCGTGCAGCCAACAAGAGCCAAAAGAAAAGGGCTAGAGCCATCCAGCTGTCCTGCGGGCCGAGTGCTGTGAGCGTGAGTGTTGGAGAGTGTCATACATCATTACCTGGGCTCGGAGGTGTGATGCAGGAGGGAGCCTCAGAGTGAAGCATCTGTAGGTCAGGAAAAGACGTCCATATACTGCACTGCGAGGAGAGGAATATGAATATTAGAATCCACTCAAACAGGAACACAGCAACACAACATAAAAGTCAGCAGAGGGCGCAGATCCTTCTACTGACAACAGTGTCATTTTACAGAAACCATTTGTTTTCAAGTAGACACTAGCCAAGTGGCAAGTTTGAAAGAAAGAAAACATGTTTTCTGAAACGGCAGGTCATTTGATTCTGCTAGAGTCCAGTGTATTGACCTATTTCTGCTCCCTCTGAGTGCCTTAAAGCACGTCACTCACGTAATGTCTTGCAATGAGACCTAGTCCCGAGGACAAGAAAGTTGATGGTTTCTGTCCAGTTGACGGTACTGTGTCAGTGAGATAAGCATGATTCTATTAATCTTATGTCTAAAAAGCATTATATCTTTGGGCTAAAAGTTACCCAGGGCTGCTTTAAGACTGCTTTAATAGATTACCCTCACAAAGGTTGGACAAAGCGTTCTGAGTTTTCTGCAGAGCCGGACAAGCAGCACAGCGCAACACACGTCAACAAATAAGTACAAAGGTAAAGACTGATGTTACGGGCAATACAGGAAATGTCGTAAATATACTCAGTAAAGCTCACATTGTGGATGCAACTCATGAACAATGGGACATGGGTTCTGTTTAGGGCTGCATGATATATCGAAATAATATCGCCATCGTGATAATAATATATGCGATATCTGTATCGCAGAGAGGTGCGATAAATAAAACATTTTTTTAAATAAAAAATGTGCCAAGCATTTGTGCGTTGCATGCATATGTCGTTTATCCAAAATTGACCAATCAGATGGGGCATTACTATCTTTATATCCCGCCTGTTTACCTGTTTATTTTCATATGATCGTTACATTAAAATGTTTAAAATAGCTAATAAATCTAGCATTTCTCAAGGGAAATGTGATATCACAAGAAATATCGCATATTGCATATTTGACCAATATCGTGCAGCCTAAGTTCTGTTCCCTTTTACGTTTTACTCATTTAATATTTATGGTTTATGTTTGATTATTGTTTAAGTCATGACGTTTCTAATACAATTACCTAGAAACAGATTATCTTACAGCTCAAGTGACAAAATTTCTTACAATTTGACCATGCATTTGTAAACAAGCATAGCCTTATGAAATAAACCGGCTACTGGAGAATAACCGTTACTTAAGGTATTGTACATTTTTATGGCACACCAAAAGTCACGTTAACTGAGTATTTTACATTATTGACCTTTTTTTTTCATTTTGATGGATTACTCTGAGGATGATTTATTGTCATTTCTACTCCTGTCCAGTTGGTGGCGAATGTACACATTATTTGCAATTATCTTGAATTGTCTTGTCTTTGTTGTCTTTGTCACGCTGTTATTCAGTGGCAAAAAGGTCACGGCAGCTGAGTGTGAGTAGTTTCTGACAAATAGTCCTGATATTGTAGATAAATGTGAAAAAAGAGGAGATGATGCAGTGGAGGATGAAGGGGGACAAACTGAACTGTGAACAGGGCAGACAGATCTACAACTGAATTAAGTTCAGTTCATTTTTGTCCTTTTGTAATGTTCATAATAAAAAAAAATAATCTCTTCTCAATGCTCGTCTTGTAGCCCAATTTCTTATAATGTGAGTAAAATGAAAATCTAAAAATGACAAATAATAATAGATTATGACAAAAATTTTACAACTCCGGAAAACGACGGCGAGTGAGAAAGTCTAGCACGACCTCTGCTGAACACCTTAACGTTATCTCTTACAACCGTAACTTTGCAGAAGAGATTCAAATGCCATGTTTTGCACATTTGGAAGATGCCTCATCTGTCAGCTTCTGCCAGGCCCCTTACTGTCAGCGCTCAGTGCCACGGAGCAGCGCAAAACCTGTGCCGTGTTCAGCAGCCATGAGAGCATGACCTGCCTCTCCTGCCATCTGGAGCTCAACCAGGGACTGTCACCCATTTTGTTTTAAGAAATGTCAGACAACTGAATAATAAAGAATAGAGAGCAAAAGAGAGTCGAGGTTTAAAAATAAAAGTCTCCTGAGTCTACTGAGGTAGGTCTAGGCCCTGCATTTTAACATCTGTCTTTTTTACAGTATTTTGCAAATCCATTGTTGTTGCAAGATAAACAAAAGTGAGAACTGTATCTGCAACTACACCGCGCTATAAAACTGTTACATTTAACTGTCACTATTGGACCTTTCTGGATAAATAAAGGTTTAAAAAAAAAGATGTTTAATGTGGAGAGTTGCTCGTTGCACACAGTGAGTTATGTGCTGTAACTAGATGGATGTTGCTGAGAGTCACAAAAGGGCACATATAGTCACTTTTATGAGTACATGTGAGTACTTATGAGTACTGGTTGCAGGGTTTTCTTTTCTCACCTCATCCTGAAAGGTGCGGTTGTGTAACATGGTGCTTTCATTATCCCACCACAGGAGGTAGTATCGGAGGTAAAGAGGATCGAGACGGCGGATCATAGTGTCATCATTTGATGTGAAATTAGGAGATTTGGGATAAAAATGACATTTGTTTTTGTTGCCTTGGATAAATGACTCGTGTGTTATAAAGTACTGAGATGCAATATCTCCAAATTTATGCGACACACATTTTGTACACAAGCTGGACAACAATTACACAACAATTACACAAAATTACAATTACACAAGTTTACTTATTATTTTTTTTTTTATCACTTTATTATTCTTATGGGAAAATTCACTGCCGGCAGCCGCTACCAGGGAGGGCCCAGCATGTTTTCATGTTGGTGGGAGAAACTGGAGTACCCGAAAGAAACACAAGTATAAATGGCTCATCTTTTTGCCGTTTCATCCCTTAAACATTTGTCAGTGACTATACTGTATTTATAGTATCAAGGCTTTGTGCTTCTGGTTAAAACAGTGGTTGGCAAACTAAGGCTCGGGGGCTGTTGGGCTTTTTAATCTGGCCCCAACAAGCATTTACTAATATTTTATAGATCATTAAACAACATTTTCCTTTTTCTTTAATAGTCTGCAGAGATCAGTTGATTCCACAACAACATGCTCCAAACTGTAAATAACTTTCCTAAAACTAGCATCTCTACTCTCAGCAAAATATGGTTTTCAGTTGTTTCAGAACGAACTGTATAGACTTGCTCTAAAACTGAGGATGTGCAGCTGTGACTGTGGAGTTGAATATTCCGTGTTTATTGCAAATATGTTTTGTGTGTAGTTCAAAAACTTTAAACTAGAGGCAAAAGTAATGTGTTTTTATTGAGCATAAATGAGTTCCGTGCTAATGCTGTGTAATTGTGACAGTATTTACCGACTAAATAATAATCATCAAGGAATATACTTTTAAACAGAGGATGAATCTTGAATTAAAAATATATATATACTGTATAAGGTAATGTGACATGGTTTTGCAAAACTGGCAAAAAAAGTATCAATACGACAGCCTTTCCTCCTCTGTCTCAAAACAGACTCATGCTTATGAATAATATGGGTTTGATCAACTCTTTATTTGTTCGGCACATTTACATTATTATGGCATTTCTATTTCCAGAGATCCTGATTGTGAAGTTGTATGTTGTACTTGTATAGACACAAAGTTGCACGCTGCCTAGAGATGCTCCACACAGGTTTACACCACTTGTATTATTGTAATAGTGTCTAGACTGGTTTAATTGCAGGCTATGGCTGATTTTATAGAAGTCGGCACAAATTAAGCCAAATGCTGGAGGGCTGTCTGCTCCTCTCTCCACTTTATGGATCCATATGTCACTATTACTCCCTCGAGTTGTAAGACCCGGTGTCATCCAACTCTGACACCAAGCACAAGCCCACTGTTCACTGAGAATAATACCGAATAACCAATAGAGAAAAATTATAATCATTTGGTTTTGACTATACTTTTGGAAGAGATGAAGTTGACAGCTGCCTACAGTTTGTGTCTTACATTTGTTACAGAAAAGGAGCTGGTGTTCTTCTGTAGTAGCAGGAGTAGAAATACACTCACAATCAGCACTGAGGATTTCATTTGAGGTGACGTGAAGTCAGGTTTGACACTTAGTTTTAACCTGCAAAGTTACAATGAGTTTATACTTTGTTTATAAATAATACAGTAAAATAACTTTATTTTGTTAGAAATTCCAAAACCATAACCTCATTTAACCCTAGTGTTGTGTTCTGGACCTTTTAAAATATTGTAAATTTAATGAGATTAACCTAAGATTTCATGACTTTGTCCACAAAGAAGATTTTTACTCACACATATTGTCACACACTATTGGCCTAAAGTTTTGGGGGTTTTATTCAACTTTTGGTGTTTCGACCTTTAGAAATGGATGGGGGTGACAGCAAAAGTGCAAAAAACTGAGCTCAGATACATCCAAGCCGCTCATTGAACCCCTTGTATAACCCTCAGGTAAGTGCGTCGCCATACAGCAATATAACTCCGTCCACAAGAGGGCAGGCTCCAAAAGCAAACTATAAGCAGAAATCCAATGGCGACTTTACAGGTGTAAAAATCAAGTTTAAGGCCTGGTAACAAGATTGCTATGGTTCTTACTCGGGGTTGGGGGGGGGGTACATTTTTGTTCAATATGTTCATTTATGGTGCCTGAAAACTATAGTTTTACAGTGCAGTAACTGCAGTAGTAAGAAAAGCTAAAGGTGGCGGCAGTAACTCAGTGGTAGAGCGGTCGTCTTTCAACCGGAAGGTAGTGGGTTTGATTCCCGCTCTCCCCACAGTTCATGCTGTCGTTGTGTCCTTGGGCAAGACACTTAACCCACCTTGCCTCGTATGAATGTGTAAGAATGTTCAGTGACTGTATGTGGTGATGGTCAGAGAGGCTGTAAGCGCAAAATGGCTGCCACGTCTCTGTCAGTGTGCCCCAGGGCATCTGTGGCTACAGTTGTAGCTCACCATCACCAGTGACTGTGTATGAATGAATAAAGGACGACCTGTAAGCGCTTTGAGTCCCTTGGTCCCTCGGGAGAAAAGCGCAATATAAATCCAATCCATTATTATTATTATTATTATTAAAAGCTAGTGGTAAGAAAGGAGCCATTTTTTCATCCTTTGGTAAGGCCAATATTGGTGAACAGAGAAGCAACAGGAACGCAACATCCATTTACAGTATATACAATCTATGAGTACATCCTCATTTGTCAGATGGACTCAAATGCACCACCACGAGAACCTTTGTCCCGTAGAGTCTCTCTCCAACAGGAAATAGTTCTCACAGGTGCACCATTCTTTTAATAAAATTTTACTTTTCTCGTATCTTTGGTATCTAAGGTTTTTTTGAGTGCAAACTTTGACCCAAAGGAGTCTGTGATAAACCGTATACTATGTTTCATCTGATTATCTCTTATAGTCAAAATAATCCAGAAATGATGGTTTAAAGAAATTCAAGCTGTATAAGATCAGATCAATGAGGCCATTAATGACAAAGAGAAGTTCAAAACTTTTAATGTTCAAAAACTTAAGTTACATTACACTTTATGATGAGTCTTAATGGAACAGTCATTTTTAAATAGTTTAACATGAAATGAACACAGCACAAGGGGTTACTTTTACCCCAAAAGCATTTGTTATAATATTTCTTTAAAATACATTGTAATAACTTTGCCTATGTTGTCCATTTCTCTGTTTTTTTTATTTATTTATTTTATTATCGTCCTTCTTTCCTCTTTGTTTGCCTCATGCTTGTTTTCTTTGTCTTTTCTGCGTCACTTCTGTAACACACTTTTAAAGATAATGAGCTCTATAAATACATTTTCTTCTTTCTTCTATAGTAAAACCTAAGATCACAACATCACATGGGACTGCTCTGTGTTATAAAGTATTATTTATAAATCACATGTGTCAATTAGAGTTACACAGTAAAGTATCTGGTGTGCTTTGTTTATTGTATTGTTTGTTTTAGAAAGAATTATGGTCAGGATGAACCTAACTACTTATTTTATTTTGCCCAATTACGCGAGGTAACTGAGTGCAAGCGTATACGTTATCCATTCGTCTATAAGAGCCACAGATTTGACAAATGAAAACTAAATCAATGGGGATTCAAACTCAGACGAAAGACTCGACAGTAAACAGATGGCCTACGTAGCTCACTGTAAACTAATAAAACCCTGTGTACGAAGTGGGCCCCAGTCGAGGTTTAGTGAGACACACACTGACTCCACGCTGGACAAAAGGCCCATTTAGGAAACTCCAGGTAGCTTTCATCGGCTGGATCTTCAGTCTGAGCACTCCCTGGATACTGGGCACACACACACACACACACACACACACACACACACACACAGTATTTGATATGAGCCAACTTGAACTGCAGTTTGAAAAATGAAAAGCATCAGGAGTTTGGAAGGAGCGTCGAGACACAAGCGGACGTGACACAGTGCACAACAACACCTTATGGTTCAGATCAAAAACACCGATACAGACCTACGCATACGTTTTAGACTCGATAGCAACATAATATTCAAATATAATAAAAAGAAATTAAATACATTTTTATTGTGTCTGATTTGTAAATGTGCCGCCATTTTGTGTCGCCCATTGGCTCAGCCTTTTGTACGTTCTGTAGTTCAGCGAGCTCGAACAGGGTGTCAGTGAGTCAATATGGCTGCCATTGCATTGCTTGCTTTGTTCTTTGGGCTTGTGTCTTATCTTTTATTAATGCCACATACAAACTCAGACTATATTTACTGTTTTTAAATTAGGACCCACTACCTGTTTTGAAAAAAGACTTTTTTTCCATTTTTCTTTTAATATTGCTATAATATCGATGTATTATATTTGACAAGAGAAAATGTTTGTCATTTACAGCTGACAGTGTGAGGTTCTTGAAATGCACTTCATGTGCTGTGGCGCTTTTTTAGAAAACAAAAATATATTAGTAAATATATTAAATCAAACTTGTGTTTTGCAAAATTTGGTGCGGTTTTATGGATATTAATATTTTCATAGCCCCTTTGTCAAAATCATATAATTGTTAAAGAAAACTACTGTCACTGTGTTGTCGAGTGCTAAAGACGTAAGAGGAGGATGAATCCCCTCAAAAAAATGTGTTATTAAAATGTTATTATCGAACGAAGTACAGGGAAGAAGATTAGATAGATTTATTAAAATAGAAACATTTGATTACTTAGGTAAAAAAAAAACATAAATGTATTTAATTGTACGTTTTCTCTGCGTTCTACATTTTTCTAAATTTTCTTTGTTTATTTTTCCACACATTTCTGGTGTGTATATTCACCCCAGAACTTTAACAAAAAAAAAATGTAAATAAAAAACAAGAAACAAATCAGTTGTATTTAAAGAAATTATTTGAGATTACACAGCAGACCTGCCACAGTTTAATAAGAGATGACTTTATGAAATAATTATAAATGAGCTGTTATGCATCTCTGACAATGTTACATATAGTTTCACTGCTAATTGGTCAGCCTAGGATATTTTTGCCCAACTTTAAATATAACTATGAAGTCTTCATGCTGTGCAATAAAAAACACTTCATTTTATTTTAATTGGCCAGTTATGCAAGGTCAGTGCAGGTAAATACAGTGCCACAGATTTGACAAACAAACAGGGTTTCAAATTAAAATCTCTACAGATAGACAGTACTTTTAGAAATGCATTATATGCTTCAAGAAGAAAAACTCCCAGACCATTAATAGCTACATTTAATTTATTTTGAAATGTTTTAAGTAAATGCAATTGAGACCTGACAGCTGTTAGTAGCATAAAGGTGTTATGTGGCAAATGAAGCCAGACTGGGTAAAAACAGGGGTGTCTTACTTATTTAGTTTAACAGCTGCATGATGCTTTTCAAAGTAAAACTAGAAAGTCTGACTTATGTATGTCCCAGGCCCATTTGATTATGTATATACACACGTTATGTATGTAAACAAGCTATATCACTGATACACGCAGCCATCTTTACAGCATCTGCCATTGTTTCTAAAATCTGTCAAATACAATACTGACTTTGCAAACATATTTTTTATTTAATTATTATTTTTATTTTATTCAGAAAATACTGAATATGTGTTTTCTATTACAATCTGCTCACTTCTTCTTGTGTTTAATGAGGGGACTGTCAGAGCCATCTGTGAAAGTAGCTGCGCTGCACTGTACACTCCCTCAAAGTGCCTCTGAACGCCACTCACGAAGAAACAGGACTTAATCAACAGCTCGTGTGGAATAAGTGAAGAATGTTCGCTCATTTTACGCGTTACCAATAAATAAACAATCTTTAAAATGTCATATATGGTTTTAAAACAGGTTGTAACATAACCACAGCCATACATCACAATTATTAACCATCAATCAAAACAGCATTACATTTATATGCTTGCATTATTCAACTTAATGGACTTCATTTTCCACACAACAAGCCATGGGATACTAAGCAACACAAATGTCAAATAAACGACATCTTAAAGCAAATTTGTATAGTCATTGAATTGTTCTCGGAAAGAATGCTCTTTCTCGAGGCTGTGAAGTGAACAGGACAGAAGTTTGTCCTCACTGAGAACGTACTAGAGCGACCAAGGACATGCTTCCAGTCTTTATGAACGCAGAGGCGAAACAAAATGTCAAACACTCTCTGGATTAGCAGGTCAGAGTTAACTGGATCACTCATTACTCGCAAGAAGAACTCTAAAAAAAACGCTAAAAGGAGGGTGCACAAATGTCACGCAGAATTTAAGAGAGCACCTCAAACTCTAGCCTCGGGTGAACCATTAGTGTTACCTGATGTCCAAACAAAGCCGCTTGCGTGCCAAACTGGGAGGTTTTTAACAACAGGGAATAGCCACTCTCTCGGTCTGAACGATATTAAAGGTCAGGTCTTCATTCGAGTGGAATCAGAGCACAAAATGACAGAACTATACATACCAATACGCAAAAGCAAATACAAGATTCTTTTCTTCACAGACACAATATAAACACTTCTAATTCAGCTCAGGTTCTTATTTACACTCGTTACTAAAGCACAGGGTCCAGCCACATGAGGTGCATTTACACAAAACCTGAAGGCTGCACTGCAGAGACATGAAAAAAGGGGAAGTCACTAAATTTCTGCCATGTTTTCTTCACAAATAAATGTCCAAATTACAGGCAGCACAAGAGTGACGGATCATATTAAGGTTTTGCTGCGCCTTAATTAGAAAACCTCTCTTTATACAGCAATATATTCCAATCACTGGACATAAATGCTGCAGGGGAAGATAACAGGGACTAAATAGGATAACTACTGTTTACTCTATAATATTGTGTAATGTTGTGAGGAGCACATTTTCATTGTTACGTGACCTCTTTCCTGGAGAACTGTGCCATCTGTGAGTGAGCTGTAAGTACAAATAGTAATCGAGTTGGCGAAGACAGATCTTTTTAAGCATTTATTTAATTGACTGAAGTGTTTCTAAACAAAAATGCTCCACATAAAGTAAACGCAAATCACTTAAGGCTTGTTTACGGGGCTATTCTGTCAGATATTACAGGTGTGCACGAGGATAAACACAAAGTGTGAAAGTGTGTGCTGTCTTTGTTTTGTTTGGGAAGTGACTGATGGGGTTTTTATCTCGGGATCGGTCTTGTACGAGGCGCGTAAGAACATGCCAGGCTCCAGCGAGCTGACATTTTACTGAGCAGGGCTGGCATGTGTGCTTGTTGAGACAAAGGTGACCCCGTAAAGCTGCTCTAAACCAAGCGATCATTTATCATCTGCAAACTAGCTAATAAATCACGTCTTCGGTTATTTGAAGTGCTTGTGTTGTGTCATGTTTTGGTGCGTTTATGTGGAGTCAGGGTTGTGTCCTACCTGTTCGACTCAGCGACTCCAGCTCTCCTCTTAACGTTCCTCACAAGCGGCTGCTTTCTTCCACTTTTCCAACAAAAACTTCTTCAGCAAAATGCTTTCTCGAGTTTTTTTTTTCTAGCTGCAACGTCCTCGCCTCCTTTGTTTTCTTTTCCAGATGCTTTTGGATAAACTCATTAAGTTTAGTGTAATTTGAAACAGTTCACAAAATCAACCGAGGAAAAGGTTGTGGATGCAGCGTCTACGAGGTCCAGCACATCCCGGCTCCAGGGGCTGTCAGGGGCTGTCAGGGGCTGGCAGGGCGACGCACACGTGAGCTCAAAGTCCCGCTGTGAGAGGAAACGGAGCGGCCACTTCTCCGTTTCTCCGTAACGCGTAAAAAAAAGAAAAGAAAAGAACCTCCCCGCGTCCAAACCGTCCTTATATTCTCAAAAACACACTGAGCAGTTGTTCAAACACTGCGTCTCCGCTGCGCTGTCTGTCCCGAACGCCCAGCTGAACAGAGGAACTGCGAGGGGAGACAGAGTAAGAGAAGGAAACAAGGCAGAAACAACGCCGTCCTCCGCTGCTGCCGCTGCGCTGCGCGAGTGAGAGTCGCTGCGAGCTCATCTCCTCCCGGTAAAAAAAAAAGAAAAAAAAAAAAAAGACGATGATACGCCAAGCGAGGCAGAAACGGAATGCTGGGGGATCCCCTGCTGCGTCCAATCCTGACGTCTCTACCGGTGTGCCGCGTGCGTGTGTGCGCGCATGGCTTTTTGTGGCGCGCGGGGAGAGAGCGATCGGCGCGCGGGCGGTTGTTGCGCGCCGGAGGATGGCTTTGTGAGAAAGGAAAAGGGGGTCAGCTGTGACTTTGAACTGTGTGCCCTCTGACGGTGGCAGGTGACGGCGCAGGGGAGAGGTGCGCACGCGGTTAATGAGCTGTTATTTCCCCGCCGCCACAGACTGCCTCACGCTCTCTGTATGAGGAAATGTACATAAAATTAGGTTTAAGTAGGCTACATTTCTCGAGAAATGTGTAAAAAACGAATAAATTAGCTCTCTCCAAATGTTCTAGTAAATCCTCATCTCTAGTCAATAAATGAAAGCAACTCTACTTAACCTTTCAGGATGTCGCGCTTTGTACTGGACTTAAACTGCACTGCTGCAAACATGTCCGTCAGAGTTACCTGGTCATGTGGATGCACTGAATGAAACTGACGGATTAAAGGATACACTGGGTTTTTATTCTAATTAGACCTATTATTTTTAATCGTTTTTTGTGGATTAAATTAAAAAAAAAAAGACCTACTATAACATTTAGCTCTCATCCTTTTGAAAATACAAAACACTGTAATGTATTTACACACCTACTGTACAGATTCAAGTATGTTTAATAAAGTCCACTGTTTCTTTTGTTTTACAGGATGGTTTAGGGCTACAAATGCTTCCAAAACCGGATTTGCATTGAGTAAAGTATGTCTTAAAAGGTGTGTTTTTTCTGATAAAGATGCACAACATTACTTTAGAAAAATGACAAACAGTGATACTGTATAAAAATATTTAGTCCTTTGCCTCCTATAAATACTGTAAATTGGGTGTAAATCGCTACATTATTAAACTGTACTGTCTTTAATTCCTTTGTATATAGTGTACATTTACTTTTACCTTTTTTTAAATTACTTTTGACTGTAAAAATGCTAAATCTTTTTTTATTTATTATTTATCTATTATATTATATTTATTAATACTGTATTCCTTTTTTTTAAGTGCTGTTGAGCTACTGGACCAAGCATTTTCCCTTGTGGATCAATAACGTCTAAGTCTAAGTAAATATAGGCATTTACACAACACAACTTTTTATCCAAACTCCACATCGTCTTTACAAAAGTCCTTTATTTCTTGCGTGAACCAGTTTGTCAAGAAAACCAGTGCACTTTCTCATCAACAGTGAGTCAAAGGAGATCTGACTAAAGCAAACCTTGGAAATGTACATAAATTCAATGCATTCACACAACTAAGCCTCTCAAGAAAGGTACTTTGTTAATGGATCAGACCTCAAGAAGTCTTGTGTGAATCATTAGGTCATTTTACTGAACCACAGCAGGACACTGTTAATGCAGCTACAGCTTATGATTGATTTAGGTTTTTAAAGTAAGAAAGGAGCCATTTTACTTCAGTTTCAGTTTATTCAAGTTTCCACGGCTTCATAATAGAGTCTGTCACATGTGACTTTTGAAAAATAGGACACACCCAGAAGCCAATCAAAGCTTATACAGGGGCCCCCCAAAAAATTGGTCAAATTGGTTTAAAGTGAACTTTCCATCGGAATTATTTACACTGGATATGTTCATTAGCAAAAGCATGTTCCTGCAGGGCTACCGTAGCTGTGAGATGAAAGTACAGTCTGCACCTTCAACCCCAGAAACCTCCCAAAAATGTCTGTATATAGGATTGCATTGCTTTATGGAAGTTGTTGGGATTTCTTTTCATTTAGTATTTAACCTTTTTTCATCCTCACTTTTCTCCCTGGACTCACTGGGAAATGTAAAGCTCACATTTGATTTTCAACAAATACAGATTTTTTTTTTTTTGTGAATAAGCAAAAGCCCTTTGATTTGCTTTTAACTTCACTCCATGTAAGAGTGAACGAGGAAAAACATCGACAGTGAAGCGATGGTGTCCAAGGAAGTTGTTTGCACATCAATATCTTCATATTACAAAGCGTTATGGTTTTAAAGACGGCCCACCCAAAGCCGTGCCAGTTAAATTTTGACTCAGCAGGCTGCTCTGTGTGTGGCGTTTGAATTTCACCCCATATCTTTAATGGACACACACACACACACACACACACACACACACACACACACACACACACACACACACACACACACACAGTTATGCAAATACTTTTGTTTGAATGTAGCACAGGTTTTGGCAGCATACGTGTAACACACTGTACTATCTCTGTGCCACACGAACATTCTCGTGAACTAATGCTTTCATGTACAAGGAGCATTTTAACCACTGCTGGTTACCAGGCACATTAGTGTGAAGGGCATGGCAGTCATTGTCACTGTTTCATCCCTTTTGTTGTAACTGTTCAATCTCTTTGTTTGTTTTATTTGTGGACTTCATTTGACTATTTCTTTTTAAAAGCACTGGTTTGTCCACACATAAAACATTAAAGACAAAGGCAGTTCAGAATAACTTTACAAAGAACTGGTTCTGTTTCAATTTTAAGTGTTTCCACTTTATCACTGATATGCGTGTGTTTTTTTTTTTTTTCATCTTTTTTATACAGCCAGGCCAACTTTACCTTTTAATTTTATATTCTCTCTAAGAATGGTCAATGTGGATTCAAGTTAGATGGTACCAACATAACATAATCACATAACTCTTAGAAAAATGGTTGAAAATGGCTGTTTTGAGACCCATATCACTTTTCAAAATGATTGAATATAGCTGGACTGCCAATACATACTATTAATTTCACTGTAATCTAGCATTTATCACATATTTTCATAATGATGTACATAGTAGTTAATGGCTTTGTAAACGCACAGCTTTTCATCCTCAAAGCCATCAGCAGTAAAAGCTACACTGATGCAGTTAAGACACACATTTATTTTATTATTCATTAAAGAATAGTTCACGCTCTCAAAAAGGTATATTTTATTTCTCAGTTTAATGGCTCTGTAAAGCATCAAGTAAGTTCCCATATCCTTATCGTTTGTTAGTCATTCTATGTGAGTTTTTCTATGACATAAATGATTCACAAACACGAGTCCTCAGATTAAATATTTTTATGCAAAATCCTGAGCATAATTGTACTTTATTGGAGTGCAGCCTCCAAAAAAGAGAGAGTCAGACTCATATTTATGTTAAAATGTGACAAGTTCAGTTTTAGACACTGCCACTTTCCACGGCCCAGGGACATCAGATGAAGACAAGCTCTTAGCTATTTCTGGTTTCTGCAATAAATGTATTGTGCATTGTCACTGTCAAAAAAAAAAACAAACATAAAATGTTATGAATTAAATAAATAATAAAAAATATATATATATATATATATATATATATATATATATACACACACACACCACAAAAACTGTAAAAAAGTTTTATATATATTTAAAAAATCTGGGTCCCAAGATGAGACCCAGTGCTAATAAGTGTATGTTTAACTTACTTTTATTGTACATGTTTAATAAGTTCTTGGTTGGTTTGTGAGTTATACCATGGCCTTTTCGAGATAAACTTGAGCTTTTCATCTCTCTTTGGAAGAAACCAACCGTGCATTATCAGACTAAATACTATATGTGGCGCTTTCCATGTCGTACAAACGAGACATAATCAAGATATACAGAAAGTGTTTGAAAAAATGTCATCGTAAAATCACATTGTTCATCCTGGATTATCGGTTTGTTTCTACAGTAAACACATTGATCTGAGATGGCCCATAGAGTGGAGGTATTACCACTGACAGCTAACCACCGCAGCAGCCCTCCCCATGAGCCTCACGCCGCTCTGCTCTGCTCTGTGTATGGCCTCGAAAACCTCGACTCAACGTTCCTACATATTCTTCTATTTACTTTAGCTGCTTTTTGGCAACTTCTACTTTGATGCCAAGCTTAGACAGACAAAGTTACTAGTCTGAATACACAGCTGGTGACACAATAGAAAGTTACCATGTGACAATTTTCCCAAAACTAAATCAAACCTCTTGGGTGAAGTAGTAATTAATATTCATAGAAAAGGTATAAATGACAGGATTATTCCACCTGTGTCGTTCCAGTGATTGAAATATAAGTCAGTTCTACTCATTTAGCTGTAGAGGAAAGCTATAGTCTGTAAGGTAACAGTATTAATGGAATTATGTTCCCTGTGCGATCATTAAAGTCAACATGTGGGAACTTGCCGATAGCTTAGACCCAGATGTGATTATTTAGGGGTTGCTCTGCTGTACTCTCCACACTGGATGTATTCTCGGGTAAGACGTTAGCAGCAGTTTCTCTGTTGAAGATGTGGATGAAATACGTTTATAAGAGCTTAAAGGTACTAAATGCATTGAGCATAAATTTAGCTAGTTTTTAATACATTTTTGAAAGAAGACCTAAAGGGAACCTGTCAAACTAAAATCTTTTGGCTTCTTCAGTTAATGACACGGATTGGTTTCCTTCAGTTCAGTAAAATATGTTTTAATTCACTGTCTCGTTTGGAATTTGAAATTCTGATGATATAAATGGGATGAAAAAACACAGAAATGACACACTTTCTCTAAAGTTTAAATGTGAGGGGTGTGTCTTTGTCAGTTTTCTTTTCATCTACAATCTCTTACTGCCAGCTTCTTAACACCAGCTCTCATTGTAAACTCAAATCCATACCACCCATTAGCTATACAATAACAACAACAATGAGTATTTAAAGCTCAGAAGATTGTAAATGTATTGTTACACAGATCAAAAGTAAATTATTAACTGGGTACGCATTCCTATGAGCTTAGTTTTACATAACACTGACATGTTTAATATTAAATATGATTATTAAAACCCGTTATTCCTTTATTAAAGACTCATATTCTCTTGTGCATGCATACACACATGTGCTCATACAAACAGTGAGACACCCACTGACACGTTACAATCGAACTCACTGACACACTGACAATCCACATCTGGGGACAGTTCGAGAGGAAAAAAATCATGCAGATTTATTCCTCCTTTGGGTCAGAAGAGAGAAATCCCCACAGAAGGAGCCAGAGCGGACAAGGAAAAGTGAGAATGAAAAACAGGCAGTGGGAGATCAAAACGAGGGAATGAGAAAGAGAAGTAACGAGCAGAAAACACATCGGGACAGCGAGAGAATAAGGCCGTTGTACAGGACTTTGTGGCCTGTGAGGAGCTGTCTGTGTACACGAAAACCCCAGAGGCTGGCACAATCACGTATAGGTACAGGCTGTGTGCTGTGGTCCAAGGAGCAAAAAGGACAGGTGCGTATCCAAGCGAAACCTCCCTGTGTCACTGTCAGCGTTCAGTGTGTGTGCGGCCGGTGGCATGTGTGGAGAGTCTAAGGGCCGTGTTCTTATGTACATTCATCCTGAGCCGCATGGATCACTGACACACTTGGAAATCCAGACTTAAATCTTTCTTCTTCACGTCTTTCTTTTTTTTCCCAGTCAACAGTTATAAAGAGGAAAATAAATAATGGGAATCCCATTTACTCGTCCTGGGAGTGGATCCCTCCTTCAGTGGTTCTCCACGAGGCTTCTCTTTTTTCTCCGTCTGGGTTTTTTGAGTTTTTCTCTGTGATGCTGATGGAGGGTCTAAGGACAAGAGATGTTGTCTAGTTCAGCCTGTTTGTCTATTTGCTCTCCTTTGTTTTTTATTCTGTCCTTTTATTTCAGTGCAGATGTTAATACGATCCTGGGCTGTAGAAATACATTCATTCATTCATTTTCTACCACTTTGTCCCGTTAGGGGTCGCGGGTGACTGGAGCCTATCCCAGCAGCTTTGGGCCTGCGGCGGGGTACACCCTGGACAGTTGCCAGTTAGTCGCAGGGTTAACACTTAGAGACAGACAGTGACAGACAACCATTCTCTCTCACATTCATTCACTAGTGACACTTTAGAGTTGCCAGTTAATCTGTTCATGCATGTCTCTGGACGGTGGGAGGAAGCCGGAGTACCCGGAGAGAACCTACGGAAACACGTGGAGGACATGCAGACTCCTTATATTATACTCCTTATATTATATAAATACAATTGAATTTAATTGAATTATGATATGTTTAGACAAAAGCATTAAAAATTCAAAGCAGCACTATGCAACTTTTTACCCCAAGATGTAGAGCCAGAAAAAAGTTTAAGTGTGCATGCTTTGACAGACCCTCAAAAATGAACCTACAAAAGAACACATATCTGCCCTGAACGCATCACAACAAGGCAAATGTGCAATGCCTTTGTCAAAATGATGGCCCCCCTATTTATGACACACACCTGGCCCGAGGTCTTGGGACAAGTCAAAGCTGTCCCTCTGCATTCGAGTGGTTCAGGCTCAATCGACAGTGTTATCTGTTGCTCTCTTACTCTAGGGTTCTTTGTAATGACCCACTCGACTTGGCACCGTGTAAATGGAGGCACAAATGGGGCCATAACACAGCGTATGCGAAAAAGTAAAAGGGGCATCCAGCCAGTTACTGCCAACAACAATAGAAATTTGAGTGTGAGTGTTTTTTTTTCTTTTTCTTTCAGTCTATGACCTTAGCAGCAGCGGGAAATACCTTTCAAAAAAGAAACAAATAAAGACAAGTAAAGACTGCTGTCGCTGAAACCATTGGTGTCCATGAATAGTAAGAAAAATGAATAAAAGAATTCTCAAAGAAACCAGCATGTTTTTTAACCACACTGAGCAGTTTGTCTATGACTGGCATAAATACAAACTGATCCTAACACTTCAGATCAAAGTGTATATTGGGTTTCAAATTTTGCATAAAGCCCGGAAGGTACACCTATATCTTAACCTAAAAGATCTGCTATGATTAATAATGTCTAAATATACTGTTTTAGACTCACAATCTGACCACTAGTCTTCTGTCATTTAGACCTTCATGTTTAACTTTAAATGTCAGGCGTTAAAATATATAAGGTATACCATTATTTTTTTGTATAAACAAACAACAAGGCTAAATGTGTAATAAAATGATAAAGTATAGCATCTGAAGTAAAAAACATACATTTATGGGGTTTATGGGAATTGCAATGGTAAATGGTAACACGACATGCTCTTGGTCACAGCCCAACAACAAACTCAGTGGAAAAACTGTCAAGAGTCATGAGTCCCCTGAAGGTGGTAAGTCAACACTAAAAGTCTCTTCAGACCAACCACTCAAAGCCAATGCTAAAACAAACACTTGTGGATAGTTATAGCACAAGGCGCCTTGGGGAAAGGAAATGGAAGAACATGTATATCCTTGTGATTACAGACTAAACTCAGGAAACAGTCGTCACACACCTATTGTTATTCATCCCACTACCCACCACTATCCGCTAACGCTAACCTTAAACCCTATAGTGTCCAGTGCAGTGTAATGTGTGTATTTATCTATCTCCATCTGTGGTCTGAAGAGCCCCCATTCTGAAGGCGAAACAGTTTACAAGTCATATAAACACTGAAAAATTATGAGGCTTTTTGTTCCTTCTCCACCGTTTTTTTGGTCGAAACTCTATCATGTGACAGCCTGACGAACGCATGTGGACACAAGTGGTCCACACGGTTCAAACGTAGGTTCACACGGTTAGGCGGCTCAGAGGAATGTCTCACACAGAGGGTCTAATGGACACACAAGCAGCTATGAAAATAAGGTAAAAGCCACAAGAGGAAGGCCCTGTGTCGCGGCTGTTTAACTTGTGCCTATATGTACGCTCTCAACAGATCAGTTTACTAATGGCTATGCGTCAAGTGCCAGATGAACTTGACTGGACTTGTGTTAGAGGGGGAGGTAAAAATGTGTTTGTCTAAAAGACTTTCCGAGACCAGAGGGACTTTTTCTTTATGTCTGTCTTTATTTTTCTCATTGGTTACATTTAATCCTTTGATCCTAGCTGGCAGGATTTTCATATTACATTTCTTATGCGTTTACCTTGCAATGCAACACGATCCCCCCTGTCACCACTCGTCCATTCGTTTCCTGGAGCCTGTGTTGGTCCTGTTGGTCAACAGGCTTCTGTCCTAAACATTGTCATTTGATTTTCGTGGCTCTGAAAATTGCCTTAGCAATATTGATTATGTGAAAGGTACAGTGAGGCATTCCGTGCTGTATACAGCTATTTATACTCTACGCTTTGAATTGATTTTAGCTCAGGTACATGTATCAGGTATTGGTGAATATGAAAAGTATCGGTTTGCTGTGGTTAATGCTGGTGCCATGTATTTGAGAGGTAATTAATACCAACAAACACCGGAGGTCTTTGATGTCGCCTTCACAAAACGAACAAAGGGACAAAAACTGTGAGCAATTAATCACATTGAGAAACACACCGGCTTTTGTTTTCCCCGAGTGTGAATGAACTGTGTGGCTTTGAGCACAGTTGGCTGAAGCTGCTTATTCAGTACAATCCCAAACAGCTACATCATTGTTTGCATAGGAAACTGTGCTTTTTCTATCTTTTCATCACGCGGGACGGTATTTGTATTTGAAAAAAATAAACATGTGCTTCCTTGAATTAGGCCGAGCACCGCTGTCAGCTATCGGGACTAAAGACAAGGTTAGCCATTATAAACACATGCACGTGTTAGCGGCTGTGCACGTTAGCTGACTTGTGTCATGATGCTGACCCAGATGTTGTTGGTCTAACATGAGCAGTGCACATAGTTTTGTAATTATATCATTAGCTAATCTTACTAAGAATTAAACAATTGCAATAATGAGGAAATAATCTGTGAATATGTGTGTCAGAAATGTGGAAAAATTAATTTAGAGTAGTTTGGCCAATGAAGCCTACTCGAGTTTCCTTTTGCAGTATCTGACCAGCACATCATCCTCTTTTATTGAAATCCTTGATAAAGCCTAGAAGACGTCCTAAGGCCTTGTTTTTTTCACAGAAGATTTCTATTACAATATGCTACTATTTTATTTTCACTTAAATAAACAAAAAAATACTCTGTTTTATTTGTGTTTGTGGTAAGATTTTTGACATTAAATGTGTGCTGTGTAAAATGCAGTAGTATATGATATGTTTCTAAGTGTAATTACTTCAAAATAACTAATTTCAAACTCAAAATCTTAATTAAAGCTCCATCACATCCAATGGAAGCCCATTACTTCCCATCACTCTTCCTACTGGTGCCCAGAGAGGACACTATATTTTATAATTTTTTGGTGCACACAGTGCTTGCATGAATGTTCAGGGCATTTATGTTGATGTAAGTTGATTTTGTTTTGTTGTTTTTTTATTTTTAAAGTGAAATTACCTTCAGACATTTTGTCCAGTGGGATGTTCATCAGCAACAGCATGTCACTGAGGGGCACCACAGCTGTTCACCTGCTCTAAAAAGGAGGACGGTGAGTTATTACTGGTAAATGAAAACCATTATTGTATATAGCACAAGGCTAGAATGACTTATTTTGACATTTTTGTCATCAATGTGGCTTTGTTTGGCAATAAACACATCAGTCGTAGAAACAATGCAAATCCAAGCACAAATTTAGCTCATCGTGTCTTTAAGGTAAAATGTTGGCTTAAATACTCTGGCGGCTGAGTTCTCAACTTTATTAATCTCTCTTCTTATTAATGTAATTTATTAGAAGCTCATCTCCAGATTCGTATTGATCAGTGTAAAAGGTATCATTTTGCTGTGGTGGGATAAGTGAGTAATAGACTGCTGCTGTAGAGACAATCAATGCTCTGGAGGAGAAAAGTTCTTAACAGTAGCATTGAAAACAACTGCTTTATAATTGAAAATACAAACATATTTGTGTTATTTATTGAGTTGCCAATTAACCTGCACATGCATGTTTTTGGGCGGTGGGAGGAAGCCGTCAGATTTATAATAGAATCCTGCAGCTCTAACGCTCTGTCCTTTTCCGTCTCCGCCAAAATAAAGTGGTTTCAAACGGTTTTCAAATTATATTTTATTTTGAAAGGATAATAGGAAGTGTAGACATTCAAGGCTAAAGCAAGCATCTCCCAAGGAACCTCCTAAATGGTTGTTGTGTAAGGACGCCGCCATACGTCAAAATACAGAAAAATAAGGCGATTAACCGCCGTCCACCAGAGGGCAGGCTCCAAAAGCAGAAATATAAGGAGAAACTCAATGGCGACTTTTCGGGTGTAAAAATCATGTTTTCTCTGACATATCCAGGGCAGATTCAACTGGCTTTGTAGTACAAGGCCTAAGCTATTTACAAAATTGAAGATAGCCCAAACAATGTTAGAGTCTACACCAAAACATTTACAAAATTGATTTTAGTTGAAAATATTTCAGGTTTAAAAAATAAAAAATAAAAAAAATAACAAAATAAAATACACAGGGGCTAAAGGGACAATGATAAACAATGCATAAAAAGAACTGAGTACTACATAGACACTATTTAGATGAAAAACTGCCAGTGTGCTGCAGTTGGGTTTTACCCTTTGGGGCCGAGAATGTGTCTAGGGAGGAAGCTAGTGGATCCACATAAGCCTTGCTGACGGAGCGCTTTTAGGTGGAGAATAAAAGCGGACAGGAGGCTATAAGAAACACCCATTTGCACACAATCTATAGACACACAAGTCCTATGCGCATATGTCCATAGACACACACTCTTCTCCAAGGCGGTTCATCTCCTCCATCACCAGCTTTATGTTGTCAGCTGCACTGTTTTCTGTCATCATTATGGCAGTTATACTGTTTCCACACATGCCACACTACTACATCAATATCTATAAAACCCTGTGTTATTACCAAGAAATGTCCTCTCCACAAACTGAGGCAAGAAAATCTCTTTTTAAGTCACTGACAAGGCAATTCCAAAGGCGTTTTGTAATAATAATGTCAGTCCAGACACTGACACTGCAGAATCCTGGAAGAATTCTAAATAGAGACAAAATGCTCTTTAGATATCATTACCCCATAACTGGAAATGCATCTTAAACCGAATAAACTGTGCTTCAAAGTAGAATCATACAATACTGTGTAACTCTTTATACCTCAACAATACGTTTTATTATCGCTGTGCTTTTAAATCATGCTTTTTAAACACCAATGTACAATCGTCAGTCTCAAGTATCCCATGAATGTAGACCATTGTCAGGCTCAAAGCTGCTGGGATAGGCCCCAGTCACCCGTGATCCCTAATGGGACCAAGCGGAAGAAAATGAATGAATGAACATACAAGTTGGTTCAAATATATATTAGCCCATATAGTTGTGTTGAGCTTTTCCATTTTGTGAATAAAAACTTTCTGGGGTCCAGTTAATGAGAGTGATTCACATTTAATTGCACCATTACACATTTCTGTTCATTTTTGTTGATTTATAATCAAATTATTTCAGCAAGTTCCAGCTTATTATAAAATAATTGGATAATGAGTGCACTGCACATAATCTCAAAAGGCCTGTCCATATACTGGGGTTAACAGTTGCTGTATCAATTAGTCTGCAAAATCCTGCAGGGCCCACAATGTCTTTTTAGTGGTTTCTTAGTTGATTAAATCACCCTATTTTCACATAAAATAATGTATTTGGCACCAAACTTATTTTTAAACTGCTAAACGACCCCTTTAATTGTATGTTTAATTTCCTGTAACTCAACTATATTACAGCCGGGTATATCTTAATATGAGTTTGAATAATAATGTACACTCCTCGCCCTGCTTTTGTAAGAAGAAAGGTGTTGAGAGCATGCATACAGTTTTTTTAAACCTTTCAAATGAGCCACTCGATTTTTAAAATCTACAAAATACAAACCCACAAAGTTTAGGAACATTTAAAGCTACGAACTTGCCTTTGATTAGAGTGTAGCAGTGTTTTAAAGGCTCCAGGTTTTAAGACAAAGGGTGGTCGGATCATTAGAAGATTAAATTTGCCTTTTGTAAAATGATGAAATAAACAATTGCATGTACATTTGAAATCATTCTTACTTAAAATTTTTTTCCAACTTTCGGTAAATGCCAGGCAGTCTATTTACCCAATGTGAATGACGTTTCATGTTGATGTTTGGAAAAGTAAAGGCGCCTTGAGTTAAAAAAACTGGAAAACATACCAGTCATGCTTGAAAGAACTACAAACAAACCCATGACCCATTTTTGGGTCCTGACCCATCATTAAAGGCCTACAGCAACGAGCACAGTGAGAACAGGACCGAATTGGCTTGAATATTAAAGTGCGAGGGGGTATCCTCTGTGTGATATACTGAATCCCAAGCCAAGCTATTTGACGGTTGCAGTATTTGAAGAATCGCAGGAGGGGGCTGCTTGAGAATCCCCCACTGTGGCGGCTCTTTAAACTTTCTTAGCATGGGACAGAGATGGAATAAATTTAGCTACTCCCATGGACTCAAGCTCATTAGGACGCTCTCTTGTTATGTTGGGACCCACCAAAATCACAGCCCGTGACCCACTTTTGGAGTCCACTTATAACGTGAAGAAGTCTCATTTTGGCCGATGAATTAAAATTTACAGTTTAAGCTACAGTGTCATGACTCCTACTACAAGTCTGCTGTCACAGTCGGAGCAAGGGCTTTTAATTGGGTTTTGATCAACAAATAACATCAAACCCTAAGCTGGAGGTCCTCAATGATATTTGATTTATTTTAAAGGCTAGACATTTGAATTTCAGATTTTCACTGATTAAGGTTGACCTCATAGAGCAATCAACTGCTACTCACTACAACACATTTAGTTTTGATATTTATTACATAAAGTGCACTCGCATTGAGCGCTACAGTTACATTTTTAGGTTAGGCCAGGGTTACACTGTAAGCTCTACAAACTATAACTCACATTTTTAGACTGTAGTAGTGCTGATGTTGAAAGTGACTCTTCTCTTCTCATACATACAAAACCCAACAGCCTTTGCTTCATCCCAGCACCAGACAGGTCTGTGCATCTTGCCTAATCACTTTAACTGTGTCTAGTTTTGTCAGGTTAAACTTAACGAACTCAAACCTGTTTGAAATAAATGGGGATGTCCCAATGCATCGTCTTTTACCCTTTTTAGAAACTGTAGCCCACTGTTGGAACCAAATGTTGAGGGGTTTACTGTTCTTGACAAATAAAAGTGACCGATATTGACCCACCCATACAGCTGTCGTGGAATCTTTTAAAAACTAATGCAATACATTTTTTTTGTAAAAAGCTACAGCCAAATGTGTTAGTGGCCAAACACCATTAGATGCCAATCTTTTGGACTTTGACTGCTTACACTGCACCAGAGTCGGGGCAGATAATCCTTTCTGAGTGCTTTGAGTTGGGCCACTTTCCTGTGATTATCTGAAGGGCAGAATGAAGCTCAAATAGGTTTGATTATCCTGAAGTGTGAGCTAGGCTTTAAAGGTATGATACTAGCAGGGATGAGGCTTATACTGTAGTTTTTTAGAAGTGAGTGTTTAGAAGCAGAAACACAAGACAGACTGTTACTCTGTTACTTGATAAATCATGCAGAGGTACAGGCTCTTCTGTCAGCATCGAAAGCAAAACACTAACAGGATTAAACCTGCTGAACTATTCCCCTCTGACCTCTGCAGATCTCTTCTTGTCTGGATAAAACACTTCACTATAGAATTTTCTTCCAGTTATGGGATGACTTAACTGTATCTGACATTTGGCTGTCTCTGTGTGCAGCAACAGTGTTTCTGTGCTTCCGCATACACTCTAATGCAGGTATTTTAAGTCTACTAATGAGTCATTGCACCAGGCATGTTGAATAATGTGCACTGATCCTGGCATTATCTATGTTTAGGTAAGCCGAATGTATAGAGAATGGATGGCTGTTCCACCTGCAGGAGTTTTCTCCAGTTCCAGTGTATGTGAGTGCATTAGTGTGAGTATTTGCAGACTGCTGTGATCAGGTGGGTGCTGCAGGATTTCTGACATATGAAGCAGGAACGGGAACATTAAGATTGACAGGCCAGACTGTATTGTGACTGCTGGGTCCTCAGGGTCCTTCAGAAAAGGCCATGTCTCCAACAGGCTGACGTGATTTCCATAGCTATTGGACCAGTCATAATATTTGAGCCACTTTTGGGACCAATTCTTTGATTAAAAGAACAGTTTGAGGAGGAAAAAAAAAGCCGAGCAGAGTGTCATCACAGAGAGGAAAAGAAAGGAATAGAGATCATCAAAAAGAAGGTGGAAAACTGACCTTTTCCATTCAAAGCCAACTCACCGACAGAGCATAAAGCTTGCCGCACCATATACAAGTGACTTTATTCTTATTCATGTCTATTTACATCAGCACAACGGAACTTCTTTTCTCATTTAGACCTTGACTTCATGGCAGGTTGGGTCTATGAACAAACTGAATAATAAAGAAACCACATGATGTTACGTATCTAAAATTGAACCGTAAATATGTTGTCTTTTTAACTGAATATTGTTAATCTCATGCAGACCATATTTTAACTAATTTTTCAAGTTGACTAAACAGTGAAATTTTAGTTAATTGTCAAATTCATCAACTGTATGGCTTTAACCTGCTCTGGACCAGACTAAACTTTGGGCGCAGTGGCTCCGTGGTAGAGCAATTGTCCCTGTAACCAGAAGGTTGGCAGTTTGATTCCACGCTCTCCCCACAGTTCATGCACAGTTCAAACAGACCCACTAAGCTGGCTAGTTGTAATAGTAAATAGTTTCTGAATCCAAAGTTAAAGACAGCTGTTGTCTATCTTGCTGCTGTGCATCTGCTTGCTCTAGTTATGAGTTGGTTTTCTTTAGTTTTGGCATCACACTGGGAATTTGCAACTGCTTTGAGAATTTCTTTCACATGACCTGGATCTAAATCTGGATCAAAAAACATTGTTTAACCTCCAGGACAGTTAACGCTGCAGAGATGGAGAAGTCAAAGGAAATAACATTTTGGGGGGCGTTTGGCGTCAACAGTTGATATCAGTGTATATAATACCCTATTTTTATTTTTTTATTGCTGCCTTTAAAATAGTTTTTGTCAATTTGAAGGAACAGTGTTAAAACTTTATTGCAGAACTATTGGGATGATGTGTAATTTGGACCAATTTGTACGACTTAACTTTGTAGAAATGGTCTCCTGAGTAGGCTATTGTACAAATCACAGGAACTGCAATTTTTACAAATCATTCCAATTTTTCGGAAATGTATGTTACAATGAAAGCTCTTATTAACCAGCAGTTCCCGGTCACACTAGACATCCGATAATGAGGGAGATTTCATTGCTAGGTTTGGTAAAAGGATGTCTTTTTTTTTTTTAATTTAAGTGATAAAGTAGTAAAATCTCATGTCCAACGTGGTGCAGCTCTAACCAGAGACCCTGTGGTGACTGATGTCATTATGATGTCAAGGTGCTCCACTGATCTCAGACCAGATTAAGAGATCTATTTGACATAATGAAAATATTTTCTCATGATAGAGCTTGACATGGCTGGGTAATAAGTGAGCGCTTTCTGATGTACAAATGGTCACAATGAAATTGTTTTCAGCAACTCAAAATTGTCAATTTTGACCAATTTTACTTTCTGTCTGAGTGCTGAGAAATCTGTCTGACAGAGAAATCAAAGCAGATTCTCTTTCAATATGTCAGGCCAAGCTGCAACTTCCACAAACAGATAACATCTGAGCACACATCTGTTCTATAAACAAAAGCAGATTTGATTTATTTTTTTTGCATAATTAAGAAAATCAAGCATTTGGAACATTTTATCACGGTTATCAGCAGTCCCTTTTTATGCCTTTTTCTTTGGTATTGGTAAAAATAATTCCCAAATTCCTTCTTAGTGTTAGTCAGCATTGTGCTCCTTTTATGCTTGACAAACAACACAACATAAAAGGCAAGGCACGTCATCTTTTATGCTACTTTCTGGCTTATAATGTCAAGTATTACGTACACAACACACAAGCTGTTTACACAATGTGGCAAAGAAACAAGCAGAAAAGTGCATTCGCATAGATAACCGCTGTGACGCCAACATCTATTCGGTCTTTTCTAGCAGTTTTCCTAACAATGAGTTGTTCCATTTATGCTTGAGCAGTCGCAAACCATCTCCGCTCTAAACACCCATCATGCAACACTTCACCTTTTAGGGTGAGGCAAGGTGTAAGAAAGACAGAAATATCCCACAGTACAATCTTTGGGAGACTCATGCTCAGAGGTTACGAGTGCTGATCACACTAAAAGCTCGACAGGTCATTGTTTTAATAATTATTAACAATCATGTTCTGCACTTAAGGTCAGGGGATTTTAACTTTCAACTATGCTTACACTCCAAAAAAAATACATAAAGTAATAATGTAAAACTTAAGCTTGCTGTATTGAATCTATTGTTATGAATGAATATCTTTTGACTTGACAGATGTAGAAGAAAATGCTTCTAATTATCTTGATGCAGGTGACATTGTTTTTTTGCTGCAGTAACAAAGAAGACTAAGAATAACAAGAATTTGCAGGAGACAAATGTTGTCCTCTGATGAATGGGAGATTTGTTAATAGTAATGTTCATATTGTGCTCTACTTTTGCAGAATGTATTCAAATGATGCACTCAAACAGCAGAAGTACAGAAGTCAAATATATAGCATAAGGTCAAAGGATGGATTTAACATTTACTCTGCAGTGGGATGCACTCTTTCTGATCTCCTTTCTCTGCCTTTCAAACTCCAACACACACCATATGGAAGTTGTGTTCCTTTCCGGAAGATAATTATCTTTTAATTGCGGTTCCTCTATTTCAACTGGTGCCTTTTTCTATTTCCTTCACACATTGTTAACTCTTTCAGTAACAAAAGGTCAGTCAAGTGCGGTGCGACGCCGTCAGAGCGTGTTTGAATGTGCGAGCGAGACGGACAGGATCTATAACGGTGTGGCTTATGCTCTTTGTACATATCATTTGCCATGGTAACTGGTAGTCAAAGGAAAGGCCCTGCAGTCGGACAAAAGGCCAGAAGAGGAGACGGAGAGAGGAGATGAAGGGGAATAGAGAGGACAAAGCAAACTAAAAGAAAACCAGGCACAGTGGATAAACATGTCGGCTCCAAAGGGTCAGAGGAGTCTTCTCTGGGCGCTCATCCTCTTGATAGATAGAATCAGCGAGGAACGAGAAAGTGCCTGACTGATGTGTCCTGAAACATGAGTGAAGATATGCTGCGTCTCAGTGTGTACTTCAGACCGTCAGAGCATCTCTCCCTGCGTCTGGGTCAAGCGTCCTCTCTCGCAGCAGGTGGTCTCAACACCGCACCCCAATCCTTACCCATAATCCCTTTCCTCCCCAGGCGCTTCACTCTCTCGGAACTCGGCCCCACGCTGAGATGAAGTTATCACAGTACACACACTAGCCTCGCCGGTTCACCCCCGCATGCGCCGCTCTCTCTGTAGAAAGGTTCTGCTGTAGGACACGGCTGTTTGCTGCATAACAACCCAACGCTGAAACAAACACCCACCTATCCGCTGAAATAAATGAGTGCATGAATGAGTTCACTAGGTGGCCGGTTTTTGCATGTGCTAGAAGAAAAGAGTGTACAGTAAATACATTCCAGATGAGCTGACAGCAGTGTCCTGACAATCAGTGATCGTGAGATAGTTTCAATTTTCTATTTTGATTAAATGAGGCTAGAGGTTTTAGAGGTCTGCTCTTTGAAGTGTTAAAAGTGATACTGGACATGTTCTGAGAAGTATAATTTACAAAAGAAAAAAAGGGTTTTGGTAAAAAAGCCACTACTATAAAGTCATTCTGTATCCCCTTTTGCTTTTTACAAGTTGGAGTGTATGGTTAGTCTTGATTTAGTGTTAGTTTAAAGTTACCGTTTGCCAGTGAATAGTTAAACAATGGGACAATTTAGAAAAAAAAATGTTACACACACCAAAATGAACTCTCTCGAGATGCTGATGTAGAAGGTTCAATTCTCAATATTAGAGAAAACATTGCACACTCATTGTCCCCATCTGTGAAATATTATATTCAATAGATAATGATTTGGCCTTAGCCTTCTTCAGATCATTGTGTGGTCCGCTGAAATTGGCAGTTCTTTTAAAAGGCAGTCCCATTTGAAACAAACATGTGGCAATGCTCACACAAATGAGTGGGAGATGCAGGACACATTCATTTACAAGACAACATCCAAGTTTCCCATAAATACATGATTAAGATAACAATATCACTTAAATCTGGTATAGGTCCTTCGATTGTACTATTCTATCCTAATTAAAAGTAACTCTGCCTCTTTCGTCTACACTTACCTTCCATGAGTCTGGACTTTGATTCTATTGAGCAACATTTGGTTTAAGTAACACATGACCCTAACCATCTAAAAATAAAAGCTAATGTGAAAATAATATCTGTCGTGATGTACCCCGTTCAAGTAGGTTTTTAGGAACAACAAAGGGCAGCAGAGAATGCTTCTAAACAAAGATTGGTGCATGGATGTTACAGTAATGCGCAGGTTTGGTCTAGATCTGGAGTCCATATTAACATTTCCCTTTGGAACTTTAAGTTTATAAAAATTCAATAAAAACGAGAAGACTTTAAAAATGCCACTTATACATAGACTAATTTTGGAACAATAAACCAGTATTCATTATTATCACTTTTTGGAAACCTGTCGATACAAAAAGTATAGCCACAGATTTATTCTCATTATGCTAAATACTTTTGAGTTTTAGAACTAAAGAAGAAGGGAAAAGTAAGCGAGGAAACAAACATACCTAAGAAACAAAGACAAGAATAGAATTTCTAAGAGCAACTCTGTGGAGATTTGCTGTGAATGCCAAATGTCACCTCTGCATCTCCAAAAGCCTAGGTTTGTCCTAGTTTGGTGTGAGATGCAAAATGAAGCACTTAGAAGCTGCATCAGGCTCTTTTAAATGTGAAAATGTCCCTTTCTTTTGAGTCAACCTTGAAGAAAAAAAGCTGACCTACGTACTGTAACTAAATGAGAGCACATATTCGTTTAATTTACATGCACTCCAGTGCTGCTATGGACAGCAGTAAGACAAACTCTCCTTTAAATGAAGAACCAAATATTTAAACAGCAGTGTTCAATATAAGAAGCAGCTGGACTCGCCTACATCTGCCTCCTGATTTGGCCTGTTGGGTTTTTCAATAAAACATCAGAGACAGAGCAAGGCTTTTTATTGCAATCACCTTACACCATTTCTCACCATTGATGTTTTTCAAGCAGCTGGCCTTCACTACAATTAGGACGTGCTAATGTGTAACGCTGCCAAGAACAACATTCAAATCAAAGAGAGTAGAAAAGCCTATTTTGCTCAATCAATAAATGGATCTCTAAAGCGAAGAAAAGATAATTAGAAGGGAGAACAAGGTTAATAAAGTAACATTTTGGTTCCACCACTCACCACTTTGTTACTATAGACAAATCAAGATAAGAAGCATCACAAATTTAATCCTCTCAAATCTGAGTTTAAAACAAATAAAATCTATGTTTGCTCATTAGGGGTTTGGAAAAAAGTGTAGGGTTAAAAATGTATATAATAATATGGCCGGCAGGTTTAGAGAAATAACAAAAAACAAATGGAAAAATAACACTTAATGCGTAATCCTAATGGAATCACACAGTTTCTGTTGAAATCAGGTGTAGAAAATGTGAAAATTTTAAATGGTAAATGGTACTTTTTGTACCCTTCACAGGCAATCAAAGTACTTAACCTTGTGCTTCAGTGGGGCTAAGGATTTTCTACGGCAGTGTAAAGCGCAGATGCCAAGAGGGTGTGTCCACTGTGTGAGGCTAATTATTTTTAATGAAAATTCTGTCTGGATAATTATTAAAGCTCTAATTGAGATTACCTACACATCCCTTGTTTTTTTTTTGTTTTTTTTTTAGTTTTTTTTTTTTGAGTTTGACTCGCATACCCACAAAAAATTGTAAAAAAAAAAAAAAAGTAAAATACTAGCATAATAAAAAAAATGGTTATACCCTGGTATATATCCCTGGTTATGAGGTGTAACTATTTACACAACTCATCCAGTTCTGAGTCTTGAATCAACAAAGTTTGAGAAAGAAAAGTGCAAAGCATGTACACATAGCTTACATCCAACAATCCCATATGTTCTGCATAACATCATTCTTGTGGTTCGTGAATGCATGTAAATTATTTGGCTGGAAGTTAGATGAAATTTTGGAGCAATCAAGATCCAGAACCTGGAACGGTGTGCACAGTGAAGGAAAGCATCACCTGCTCGCCAGATGTGTGAAATATCTCCCATGCTCATTCATCACTGTACGAGTGAGTGAATAGGTGTGTGTGGTCTTGGTGGATGGACATAAAACTAACTGTATCAAAGCCAATAGTATGAAGATAATTGTACTTTTCTAGCCATTTCCCTGTTTTCCTCAAAACGTGTGTTGCTCTGCTTTGAGTGTGCAGTGAAGCATCAGTTATACTACTCTTTGTTGGATGTTTGCCTTCAGAGGAAGAAAAAAAATGGATTACATAGCAAGTACTGTGCTGCTAGTGTTTTGAAGAAATGGAAAAATACAAATAGAAGGGGGAAAAAAAGCCAGGTCAGAATGGGAAGCTCACAGAGAGTTGTTCACACCAGAGAGTTTTGGATATAACAAAGTCTTCAGAGGCTTGGATAACAGGTGCCAAATGTCAGCCGCTCCATCTCCACAGAGCTGCTGTTGGCCTAGTTTGTCTTGAAATGCAGCTGTATGCACTGTCATATAGATGGCAAATAAGCACCTAAGGGGGTTCTAACACAAGCACTTACACACAAACATGGACAAATATATACTTTCAGCCAACACAATAATGTACAACACAACAACAGATGCAAGGCTTTTCAGGATATACACAATAAAACAAGGGCGTGAACATGTACATGAGCACACGCATGAATATCCACCAAGCACAGCGTGATGCCTCACCTGAAGTGAAGAGCAAAAATAGAACAGCATGGATTCACGCTACCCTTGTTTTCAGTAAGGATAACTGTCAAAAACCTGCATGGCTTCTATCTGCACACTACTTTTTCTTCACTGAGATACATCCCATCCAGTTTTCTTCACTTTTGGGCAGCTAAGCATTAAGGAGAAGTATTTTCTATTGTACCAGAAATGGTTATATTGGATATACAGAAGATTATTTATAGTTTTTTTTTTTTTACTAAATAAACCTATTTTTCTTCATATTTCCGTATTCTTTGTATACGTAGTTACAGCTTGATGCATATTATTTGGCAGTGCTTTGGCATCCCAGGCACCTCCTTGTTCCCTGCAGCCTGCAGAACTCACACCTTGCCTGGCTTCACAGCTGCTTCCCTGTCAAATCTCTCCAGTCGGCCCTTTAACACATACGGCTCAGGGTCTAAACACAGAAAAAGGAGGGCATTGTTTTTTCTTTAGTTTTTTTGCTTTATAGTGGAATCAAGGCATTCAAACTGTGGCATTGTGGGAGAGTGTCGTGACCTTTTTATTTAAAAGTTCTGATCTGCCGTCAGAGAAGAAAGCATAAAGTGGAAGGCTATTTGTAAATTGCTTAAACAGTAAAAATACACAAGAAAATAAAACTATTGTTTCACCCGCTTCTACAACAAAGCTGGCACAAAGAAAGTTTTACTATAAGTCATTCCCATAAAAAACTTATGACAACAGCATGTTTGCTTACCTAACATACACACTATACATCACTATAGTGTGCTTGGAGGATTTTTTTTGTCTTAAAGCAGGTCACCCACATATACTTTTGGTTGAAAACTAGTCTGAATTTCAATAACCTCTCTCAAGCACCCAGCGAGGGACAAAAGTTATTTTAACCCTCGTCTTCTTGAATGATTGGCCTCTTATTTTAACTACTACAGTGCACTACAACGATGCAGGCCTATAATCTCTCACTGTCGAGCGCGGTCTTTGAATGTCATAGCCATCAGTGCAGGGTGAGGCGGGTTTTCACAGGTTCTGCTGTGCCATAATAAGCACTGCATCCTCGCCTGTCACATCAGCTGAAGCCAAAAAAGCCTGTATGAATACCATGCCTAAAACCATTCACCCTAATCTTTTATGCACTGTATGTAGCGCATGTGGCAAAGTCCCACGCTGTGATTGGGTTTACCAAATCTTAACTTAACCCATGATTGGCTGGCTGCCTCTGTATGCTGGATTTTAATTGGTTCCCCATAGTTTGAGCTTATAATGGAGGTCATATCTTGTTACCGTTACAAGAGAGCGTCAAAATATTCCCAGCCTGAGCTCGAAGGGTTTTCCATAGCAACACTGAACAGCCAATGAACTGGCACTTAAATAATGACGTTGTAGCACCATTTACTTACATCATTTCCTGCTCAATAACTGTGCATTTGTAGTAATGCCTTTAAGCCTCCAATCAAATTTAGAGAAGCTTGAATGCACATAATATTTTGATCAATCATACAGTGACGGTGAAGGTAAAGGGATGTGGACATTTGAATGTGTTTTTTTTATCTGGTCTGCTGTTTTTTTTTTTTTTTTAGACGGTGCGGGGGAGTCAAGTACAAACCATTTCGATCAAAATGCCTGAATTCATGCTTATTTGTGTAATTAAATTAACTAACAGCGTTGCAGTGTACGTACCACTTTGCCACTGAACTCAAAGTCAGCACTCAGGGATGCGTTTTTATTTTCATTTCTGATGCAAGGATGTGAGAAGGAAACCAGCTGTGTTTGCACATATACATGTAAATTAATAAGCATTAAGCATCCTTTAAATCTTACCAGTTGGTGTTAGCAATACAGTTGTTGACCCCCTTTTGTCTTTTGGCTTCTTTGTTGAGACATACCAAGGCAAAGTTACATCTTAGGACCAGCACCTATGAGGCAGCAGAAAAAAAAACAAGCTTAAAAAAGTTGAAGTTAGATGTGGTTATATCATTGAATGAAAATTTACATTATGTTTCCTCAATTTTTGCTTTTTAGACTTCAACACAAAGGTTAGTTTGAAAAAGATCAGGGAAGTATAATGGCCTTAAAAACCATTTTTCTTGCAATTTTTCTTCGTTCAATACAAAAGAGAAAGACAGACTGGAATGCAATAAACAAAACATTCCAACAATATAAAAGACAAAGTTTCAGCGAAGCACACAAGTGAATGTGAACTTGATAAAAGGTGAGCAGGAGCAGCTCTACGCCGTACAATGTTCTGCCCATGCTTTGTCGTGTGTACTGTGCCTTGGCCTTCACGAGTCTTCACGTTTCCAACGCTAAACGAGCGGTCATGGGAAACTCAGTTGGAGGCACGCAAACTCAACGGGTGAACCGCAGCTCGGCTTCGACCCCCTGAGGACGAGCAGTGTCTGTCTGTCTGATTTTGTTCCATGCCCCGGTGTCAAACCCCTCGGGCTACCGGTTCATGTGGCGACAAAAAAAGGCAGGTACTGCTGTGGGGAGCCGGCTGATTATACGCAGTGTGTAAATAATGCTCTAATAGTCTGTATTTTCAGCGCCATCCACAGTTGTGACATCTCTTTGTCCACAGACTACAGTGCTCCCAGTCGGGTTCATCAGCTCAGAGCCTCGTTGGTCGTGTTTAAGTGCTCAGGCCGTACCAATCTTTATTCAGAAGGGATTGTTACACTGGAAGATAATGTTATTTTTTTGCTTAGAGGGATTGGAATGTAAGTTTTATGTATTTTTGCTTTAATAAGGATTTGTGACCTTGTGGACATATGTGAGTACATGTATTGAATTTCTGTCAAAAGTTACAATTTTTGGTCTATCTCCCTGTATGAAAAATGTCTTAGCAGATCATTTCTTAGGCAAATTTGAAAAACATTATTATATTTAGCTATTTTTCAGGCTAGCAGCCATGTTTCAGACATAAAAACAAAATCTTCCTTTTGTGAGACAGCTAACCTTGAAATGCATTTGCCAATTACAAAGGGTTAGCTGTCTGTAGGAGATGACATATTTCAACATTTATTTGACCAAAAACATGTTAAAGGAGGAATAACATGCTTCAAATGGGCGAGGGATCAAACCCATGCTCTATAGCCTATATCCTATAGCACTTTTTCCTCTGCTTGTGGAGCTATTGAGCTCTACAGAATCAGTTAATTGAAAGTGGAACAGTGTTTACCACTTTGTAAAAATAGACACTGTTATGCTTTAAGACGCTCAACATACTCACACAGCATTTTTGCAAATTAAAATCTAGCTGACTTCTAAAAGTAAATGTACGTTAGTGCCTTCTGAGATTGACTGAGATAAACACTTCTTTTTGCATGTGTTTGTTTATTGGCTTTCAAACTCAAAAGTCGTTGAATTGACAGCTTAATTGTGTTTCTAAAGTCAAGTGAAGACACATCAAAGTCTTATGTCACATGTCACGTAGTCCGACCAATTAGCTGTGATCTGCTTTGACCCACTTGAACCCATCTGCCCCACTGTCCAACAGACAGCTTGACCCCCTGCACATTCGGTGTCTCTGTGCCACATGTCATTTCATGCTGACACCTCTCTGCAGTCGGCCATTTTGTTTAACCCCCGCCGCTCCACAGCTCTTATATTATATTACAGTATTATTCCACGGCCTGAGCTCTCACGGCAGGAGGCACATTGTGTGGCGGTTACTGAAGGAGGTCTGAGCCACTGCCCCCCCCCCCGATGTCTTCCTGTCCAACCTTATTCCATGCCGTCCTGTCTCTCACTAGGCGGCCATTTTGTGCCAAATAGAGGTGCTGTGGTTCATGGTTTGGGATTTTTCACATTTCAGGTTTACTCTTTTTTTTCTTTTTTCCTACTGTGCTGTAGCTTATCCACAGCAGCTCCACCTCTTTAAAAAAAATCCTTTGAAGTTCCTGACAGTGTATAAAAATAATGAAGGATAATGGATAATTAAGTATTTTGTACATCTGCCGTTAGTAGATACCTTTGGATACTTAATTTCTCACGGTAGATAGTAGTCGGTACATTTCCAGTCTGGAGAAGCAGACAGGAGTGACACGACACAGACTAAACAATCAACTGAGGGCCAGAGAAAATTTGATTTGTCGTTTTTACTGTCCCTGTTAGCAGACATACTCAACATAAAGTCATTGCTCCTTTCTGCTTTTCTAAACCGGGCATGTGCTGACAACTATCTTCTTGAAAGGAATAAGTTACCTTTTCGTGAGGGTCTCATAGACCCTCTTTTACTTAAAATTAAACTCCCTTCAGTTCATTAACGTTATTATTATAATCGCTGTTACTTTTGTTGTACAACCAAAAGCAATGCGCCATGACATACAGTAAAGAAAGACTCATCTATTGTGCACACTGGAACAAAGATGGAAACATTTCAATATTAAAAAGCATAACTGTATGTATATTTCTGTTTTATTATTTTTCGTGGAATATCCAAAGGTGTCTTGACAAGGTTAGAGCACATAACCTACTGTATCCTGTATCATGAACACAAGCTCATTTCAAAACTGTCTGACACTGAAAAAGCTAATGAAATTTTCCGAGAACTTTCCTTCTTTACTATTCTGCATTTCTGTTTGAGGTTTTGGTCAGTTGTGTTTTGCAGAAAAGCAGAGATTAGACCCATTTGAGATGTGGAGACGTGATAACACATAAATGAAGGAAGCAGGAAAATGTGTGTTGAATATTTGGGTGTTTGTGGTTGTGAGACCACCTGCGAGGACAGACAGGGACAGAGGATGGGGGGGGGGGTGGGGCGGGGCGGTGGAAGGGGTGTACGCAGACTAAAAGACTCCCTGCCAGGACAGAAGGGGCTAAAGCAGCCTCTGTGCCGGTTGATAAGCAATAGCAACAATGCTCCCAACAGAGACGGTTGTGTTTCCAAATGAAAAACAACCTCCTAATTTGTGTGTGCTGTGCCTGGGCCCAAAGTCTGTTAGCGTCAGGGCCCCACTGGTCCAGACAGCCGCATGCAGAGAGACTATACTGTACTGAGAATGAGTGGCTTCTGATACAGCTACTGTGAAAAAAAAAAATATTCAGTATCAGTAATTCTAGAGCAATTTAAAAGCCAACATGTTCGATCAAAGAAATAAACTGTTTTATTATCAAAATGTAGCTGAATTATATGTACATGAAAGAAATAATGACTTTTAAGTTATATCTTTACACAGTCAAAACAGGTAACTTAACACTTTAAAACTATTTTCGATGCATAATGTTCTGGGTTTCCAGGAGAACACAAACCTGTTCAGTTCTATTTTTTAAGGAATAATTACCCAACACATGATCTCAACAAAACTTTCTTTAGAAAAAGCTCATTCAACAAATAAAGTAGATAAAGTATAAAGACCATCAAATCAATACCATATTTTAGAAAGACCTTAACTTACAGCTTTCTCCACAATCAGCTTAAATTTATTTTTTTGGGACAGGCAGGGATTTTTTTAAGGCAGGGATTTTTTAATTTCCAAAACAATCCTTAAAAAGGTCTCCATTTGTCAAAATGTGTACATTTTGGCTTTTACGATGTTGGTCATTTTCATAAATCTGTTGTTTACATGTATGTCAGTTTATAGCACCATGAAATGTTAAATAATTTAAAATAATTTGAGCAAATAAGATTAATGGTGGGTATTTACAGGAAAGTTTAGAGAGTATATAAAACAGGAATAATAAATAAAATAACTGCCATAACAAGTTGTTGGCAGGTTAGAGTTTCTTTTTATTACATTTATTACATTTATAAGACATTCAGTTTTTTGAATAAACTCCTGTCCTGTTATTTAATGTTTTTTGTCTTTTCATTTCTTCTTTGAACTGGAATTGGCTCACACATCGCTTGTAACCTCTTCTAAATGAGGAAAATGGTGAAATACAGACAAATGGGAGTTAATTTATAAATATATTTACTTCTACATTGTTTTAGAGGGGCATAGGTTTTCACTAATGTAATAAATATTGTGTGTGAAGATTAAAATGTATTTTATTCATGGCATGCTTCAAGTTACAGAAGCTACAGTTAAATAGAAAACGTTTAGAAGAGTAATTCATGCAAAGGTGAAGTCATTCATTATACTGCTTTCCATTGCCATTGACAAGTAAACCGTCCTGAGCAAAGAAAGTGAAAAAGCATCGAGTCATGGTGGTAACCTTCCACAAGTGTCAAATGTCACAGAGAACATCAGCTCAGCAAGGATGACCCTCATGCTCTTTATATAACATTGTTAAGTAACGATTAAACACTGTATTCTTATGTTCAAGTCAAATACCAGAAATGCGCTGGTTGCTGTATTGTTGCATTGATTGTCGTGAGCCTGCATATAAACTTGTACATGATATAGCCATAAGATTATGACATGATCAGCGACGTAGATTAGTGACTGTGGTGTTACAAAAGAAAAGGTGGTCATAATGTTATGGCCGATTGGTTGTGATATAAATTATTTAAAAGTGCATTGTGTAAAATTAGACACATAATTTTCAATAGGTTTTTAAATAGTGTATCATATATTATGAAAACACACCTGAATTATCAAGATATGATGTGGTACCTGAATGCACCCTTTTAAAAAGCAACTTAACATTTTTAGTTCTTTGTTGCACTCTTGTGATCATTTGTTTTGACATAATCTGTAATATATTGTGAATAATCACATTTTCATAACACCTTTTAGTAAAATCACCATCAGACCCATTTTTAAATAATGTTGCCATGGAAAGACATTAATTCTAAGATTTCCCTAAACTTTACAACAGGCCACTAGATTTCTCAAAACTCCTCTATTTTACCTCTTATCAAGGACAGCTCATTAATCTATACCCTTCCATTTCACTGCTATAACACAAAGATGAGCCAAAAGGACAGACGTTGAGTAGATGGTTTCGAAGAAGTGTTAAGGTAAATACAGTATATTAGCTCTATCTCAGAAGATCATATTATTAATGTGACACACGGTATTCTTTGCGATGTGTAGTGATACTGCACATACCTTACATTTGTGATATATATTTAACCAGGTGTAAGACAACCTAAATAACACCAGATGTTGCTGAAAAGGTCCAAAAATACACATTACATACACACACCTTTAATGAAACAGTACAGGTTTAGCTCTGTCCCTCTGTCCTTATTATTTCCAATCTAATGTGTGAGTCATTACCGAAGTCAGATTTCAGTTTAAATCTCTGCTCAGCGTGTGATAATGTCAAAGTTGCTAGTTTCAAATTGCCATCCATCCTTATAGGCTGGACTCATTTCTACACCGACAGTCAGCAACAAGGCTCCGGTGTCTTTCTTGTGACATTTCCCCGAGGACAAATTTCAACTCATTAACTCTCAATAAAGTTCTCAAACCAAATGAATTTGTGCCACCCTGTTTACACCGCTGGAATATTTATGAGACAATGTGGAATAACAAATCAGATTTTTCTTCACTGCGTCTGCTGTCGACAACCTTGATGTTCGGTGTTTAATTCATTTCCAGTCTCGATAAATGCTTTGTGTACCTTTGGAAAACAGTCTGTTGTTGTTACTAAAGTAGCAAATATAATTTAAATTCTCCTTCCTGTTGATGATAAAATAAACATGAGTCTTGACACTCAGCAAAAACTTAATGGCAGACCTTGGCATTTGAATTGTAAAACATAGCTTTTTATTACAGTCACTTGCCACTGCATAAATGTTGAACGGCTACAAGGTATTTTTAACCATTGGAATAAAAGTGGGTTTAAAATAAATTACAGTATTGAAATACAAGCCTCTCTTTGCCTTATACTGTGTAACTGTATCCACTTCATTAATCTTCACATTGGCTACATGTGGTGGAACACAGTACAGTGATACAGTATATGCAGGAGAGAGGACGCTAAATAAAATCTTTGTGTATCATTAAAAATTATGAGGAAGGTAAATCACAATGACACAATATCCAAAGGAGGGAAAGCAATTGGGTTTTTCTTTGCTGATGTTTAGGGTGGTGCCAATTTATTCTCCATGACTGAGTTAGGATGAGTGCACTTTTTAGGGAAGAGTGCAGTGATATACTTTGTGCATACTTGATAATATGACTCTATGGGATAATTGGACTGTGTGGCTTAACAAATGCATTAAGTTAATATAAATAAATAGGAAAACCATTGGAAAACCATGTTTGCCAAATAAAAAAACAACACTTTGCTTTGTTAAACATACAAGGCTCAACACAACTGCAAAATACCGGAAGGATGCTAAACAAACTTGGCTAAGATGAACCGAATTTATCAGGATATTCTTTCTCAGAAACGGGTAAAAAGCTAAAATAATGGTCATTACAGAAACGAGACAGAAGCAGGATGAGATATGGGTCTTACTTCACGATTTCAAATGAAGTCTTTATCCCTCCACACAATGTTCTAAGATCTTAGAACGCCTATAGCTCAGTTTTATTTATTTTTATTTAACCTTTATTTATCCAGGATAAGATCCACTGAGATTAACAATCTCTTTCATTTACACCAGCTGTCCATGAATAGAAGCTAATGTAACCAAAGAATAGATGATTCTTCGGCTGCTGCTCCACGTCAGTGTCAAAGATTAAGAAAATGCATAAGAAGGGATAGTTACAAAAGCAGTAAGTGATCACATCAATTCTAAAAAAACTGTGCTTACTTCACTCTTTTCTGTCCTGTTGATTTGCTGATGTGGTGTTTAACCATGTATACATGTTTACTACTCATTCTCAGTGAACATTATAGTTATTTGGGAGACCTCATCAGTCTGTGAACCACTGTGGTGCTGGGTAATATTATGTAAATAGGAACATTTTGTGAAACACACATTTCAGTGAGTGAATACCCATGACACAATCAGACTTATTTTTTTAGCTAAAAATGTGGTTCCTCAATCTTTGTGTGACCCAGAAATCAGGGCCAAAGACGTTGCTCCCTCTGCAGAAATGCTTGTAATCCTCTGTCAGATTTGGTTTAGAGGCAGGCTGAGGTCCAGTCTGAGTGTAACGGCTGAATTAAAGAAACAAATGACCGGAGGGCTCCCATGTGCCTTGGAAAAGTGACACCAAAATCACTGCCAATAGTCCGTGGTTGAGCCCAATATTTTGCTCCAATGTCAATGTCCTTGAGTAAGACACAGTAGTGACTAACGGGTCAACATTATTGGCTTTACTGAGGATGCATTAAACATATGGAGGGCCCTGAAAACTTCCCAAAAAACTTACATCATGGAGCAGGCAGCCAATCTTTGTTTGAGAAAGATGTAACTTCATCACTGTCCATTCAAAACTCTTCTCAAAGCCTGCACCAAACTGATCTGCTCACATCCTGCTCTTGTTTTCAACATGAACATATTTGGTGTGTGAATCAGGGAAGACCGAGTGGGAGTGAAAGACATGCCCAAAGAGCCTGAAAGATATTGAAGTCATGACACCCTCCCACTCACTTGTTAACTAAAACCAAACCGACAAGCCCAAATCTGACCTCGCAGCCAGTGCACACAAATAAACTGATATATTAGCTGCTCGCTGGTCCATGTCTAGTCATTAGGGATTTTGGGTAAACTCATGTTGGCGTTTTTAGAAACCACAAGCCCCTGTGCTTTGCTTTTAGTGGTGTGAGACACAATGGAGGGTTCGCCGGCTGAGAGCGCAACTTTTACAAGCTCACGCAGATTAAAAAAAAAAAAAAAACTGGATATCTGAGGTGAATCTAGCACAAAAGCTTCATCTTCAAATGTCAGAGTTAATTGTGACATATAGGTAACTATCGTAAAGAAGAATCCATTGTGGCGCCAAATATAAGCACTATATGGAGATTGAACCAATGTGTCCAAAGGTAAATGATCCTTCACTTCTAAAAAACATTGTACAAATAAAAGTGAGAAACCGGGAGGGATGGAAATTGGAACAACATAAAAGAAGAAACAGGGAAAGAAAATAAGCATGGGAAAGAAAGAAAGGGAAATAAATCAATGGGGCAGATTGAAACAAATGGAGCAGAATGTGAGCTCCGAGTCTCAAATTCTCCCATGTCTCTGTCTCACTCACACACCTGGTAGCAATTGAAAAGTAACCTTATTACTTTCAATAACTCCCCCTCAGTAAGACACACATGTACACACAATCCCCTGACACACTCTGACACGCACACACACGGCCTATTAGTGTGGATAACAAGGCCTATTTATGACCAACATCACACTTACCTCGATTCACTCTAATAGTGAAATATATTCACCGGCAAATTGGTCATGTCAGAGCCACACACAATCGCCTAACTGCATATATACAGAAAAAAAAAATTAAATAAACAAAAGGTGACAATATAACTGTGTGTAAGAACAAAACAAACCACTCATGGTTTATTGTAAGAGTGAGACCAGCTTTCAAACTTATAAAATGACCAATTAGAAAGAGAAATTAACCTGGATTGTTGGACTTCTATGGGAAGCAGCTCTAATACACATGAAGAAAATCACATCAGAAAGCTGTAGTTGCAACATGGCATTGCTTCAAAGATGGCTAACGAGAAGCAGGTCTAATCCCGTAAAATAAACACGTCTACAGGTAACAATTACACTATGTGACCACAGACTCTAAAGTTACCCTTCATGACGCCTGAGGGTGGCTTCATCAATTCCTCATCACAATAGAGACTAATAGTCAGCAGGTTTATTTAAGCCCCTCCCTCTAGGCCTGTTTCTCAGACGTACAGTGGGTCTACGATGGGGGATGGAGCATATATAATTTTTAGATGGTTTGATTCAATATGGGTGCCATTATTTTTTTGATTAAACAAATGTATGTAAGTAATGTGCATGGATTCTTGACTTACAATATACTGTACGTCCCGTCCCCTAAGTCTAGTGTTCGCTGGGACGCATATGTAAACCCTGGGTCTCCACTATCACTAAAGTCACGTCTGGTAGCAGGGACTGTTTGTGTTAATTACTCAGCAACAACCAGTAGACTTGTAGCATTAAACAGAGGCTTAATTTTGAGCTGAATTAAAGAAAAGCCTCTATTGAGAAAGAGACTTGGGTTTCTTGGGGAGCATTTAATTCTAATTCTGCAAAGTTATATTAACCTTACGCTGGAGTATCACTAGGGTGCTACAGAAACAGGCTCTAACATACAAAAGGAATTTACAAAATGTATAAAAAGGGTCAAAGGTTGTGGTTTAGGGTTGTTTCATCAGTGGGCCTTCATGACCTCTACAGAGACATAGTGCATTACGTATCTACCTCACTACGTAACAGGAAGCCAAGATGAGCAACCAATGAGAGCTTAGAACAATTCAAGCTTCAAAAGAAATCTATTCCTTCTCCTGTAGCTCTGAGGTTTAAAACTGTGCAGAATTTATAAAACAAAAGTGCAATAGTAGAATTTTATCAAGGGTTTTCTTAGTTCAACTTTGGCAGTTGTGGCTTGTTAAAGCTATGGTTAAATGAACTTCAAACATCTGCTTTTGGAAAATAGATTTTCAGCACACTCACACGTTTAGGTTCAATGAAAACAAGAGGACCACCTCTTTTGAGTGATTTTACTGAAGGGACAGATTACATGTCACACAAATATAGTTTATGGCAGTTATCGGTATTTCCATGCACCTGGCTTTGTGCTGACCACTGCATGCCAAAGCCCCACACTGAGGTGTAGGTGCAGCCCGGTGGCCTTCATGCTCCACTTCTCGCAGTTAGCAGCCTTGGCAGCCACTTACATGCAAGCAGCTGCAACAGTTGGCTGAAGGGTAGGTGAGGTGTAAAAGCTATACGGGCTGCATGGGAAGGTGACTTCATGACTTTCTCCACTAAAGCGCAAGAAAGATTATCTCCACAGGATTGCCATTTGTGGTCTTACTCCAAGTGTCTCAGAGCAACCGACGGCAAACGTAAAAGCCTGAAGCGCGGCCAAAACCAGTGATTTTCAAAGCTACAAGGGATTCTTTGGTTTCCCTCTGATGGTTGTGAAAATCACCAAGTACAACTTAATAGCTGTGGAAATTGAAGCTGGTCATACAGCAGGCCATAGACCACATGTTTTTTAAGACTTTAGTCCAGGGGTCATCAACTCAATTTTCTTAAGGGCCAGCTTGTTTCTTCACAGTGCTGCTGGGGGCCAGACTTTCAAAAAAAAATATAAATAGATATAAATAAATACATATTGTTATGCTTTTTATTTTATAAATTTTCTTCACTGTTAAATATATTTTCTTTTTTTACTTTTTCCACTGAAAACCTTTTTCCCTCTTGATTTCTTATCTTGATAATGCAAGACTCCAGACAAACTTTTATTGTCACCGTCCCAAAAGCCAGTTCCCACTGTCCTGAAGTTAAGGTCAACTGTCTCCATATTTTCTGGAAATACTGGGTAATGTTTGTCCATTTATATAAATAAACTTGCACTTAAAATGTAAATCTACCTGAAGTGTCACTGGAGGAAGCGCGTGAACAGAGTGAACCTTTAGCCAACTACAAAGGCCCTTACGCCGCAGGGCGCTCAGCGTTTAGCCCTAAAAGGAGATGAGGATAGCATTTCTGGAACCTGGGATTTAGCGAGACAGACCGAGATGTGTTGGACATGGACCGCTGTCTACTTTTAATGTTGTGTTTGAGCAAACGTTGGATCAGGACAGTTTTATTAGCGCCTCTAACGCCTAAAACACTGTCCTCGCCTTTCGACTAGTAACCCTTGTACTTTGTCTGAGATGTTTTGGAGGTAAACTGGAGGGTATATGTTATGGAAAGTCAATAAGGTTTAAAAAAAGAGGAGGTTGCCCTTTCAGTTTATTGACGTTCACTTTAGGGTTTTCTTATTAGTCATTTTGTGTACAAAGAAGCTGATTTTATGCCAGTGGATGTAAAGTAATTTCGGCTAATTTAAAAGATACTTAAACTAAAAAGAGTGGGACCACAAAACTAGAGTAGTTTAAATCTTAAATTTAATCTAAATTTTCTTAATAATAAAATCTCATTCAAGCTTTAAATGTGAGTATGAAGTATAGACATGCATTAACACAGAGTATAGACTTGCAATATTGTCCACAGTGAGCTAGTTTTCCCAGGCTGCAATGTAGTTTTAGAAACACTAAGGGATATTTTAGAACGAGTGGCCTTTTAGGATGTCATCGTCTGGAGAGACTCACTAAATTAGATTTTTTCATTAAGAATGCAGGTGGTCCAGAGGCTTTCCCCCTCTGGGCAAACCCTACTGCAGTCCTATGGTTGTTTCATGTTTCCTGCCCCAGATGTTGTTCAAAACCTGGTGCAAGCAATACACATTTAATGGTTCTTAGGGAATAACCTTTAATAGAAAAAATCAATTACCACAAAATGCAGCTATTTTAAAATGTTATCCATTAATATCACATAAGGCCTACGATAAAGGATTATTCAATAAGTTTCTTGGTTTTCTAACAAGACAAAACTTTCTGTAAATCAATGTCGTTATAACTATCCATTTATCCAAGGTCTCACCTTTTATCTTTAAAATAAAAAAGTCATGTGTGTAGGACGCATAAAGGAAGGGCAAATCTTGACTAGAGGCATTTCCAGTGCTGGCAGTTTTCGTAGAGAGTTTGAGCTAAATGCTATGTAGTGTCAGAAGTCAAGAGTCATAAAGCCATCCACAGCAGCATCAATATGGTGCAATAGCTGTCAAATGTCAGGCTGATAATACCGCGTGTCACCACTATAAGGCCCCACTGGGATGTTCCGCTAACAGAATGGGAAACTCGTATAATAGTGTTCACATAAGCATAACTTTCATTGACACCACATGAAATGCACATGGATGTTATTCCTCACAAACACAGCCTGTGGGTAATAAATTATGTGACATATAAATAAAGATTCAGTCGACTTAAAGACTTTTAAATTGTTCATCTTCCTGTTCATCCAGCCTACTTTTACAATGATTCCACAGCTTTAGTATTTATCATTTGTTTTGTTTAAATACCAAGCCAAACATAAACAGCAATAAATCTTCCATGAAGAACACAGCACACACGTCCCAGGGGACCCTCTGTTTCAGGCCCCCATAGGAGAGTTGTTCGCTGTGCCTGACTGTAAATGGCAAATTCCCTTGAAACTCTTTGTCCCATTTTAACAACTATGCTCGGGTCTGGCTCTCATTTTAAAAGGCAGAGCAAACTTGCTTTGTTGTATTCATTTTTTTTTCCCACTGTCTTAGATAGAGAGCAAGCTAGGCCCACGTACAGCTTACAGCCCCGCACAGAAGTCCATTTCATGCATGTAATCATTTACTCCCAACTGCAGGTATGCACTTACAAACAAATGCAAACACATGCACATCCACAGGCAAACAGTCAGTGACCTTCACTTGGATGGTTTTGTAGCCAAGGCACTGTTAAAAAGCAGTGCACTTGACAAGGGCAAAGTGATTGTTGGTGAAGGGCTTTCCAGTGGTTAAGGGGTGCTTAAGGTCACTGTGCTCTCAGGCTCTGACGCAATCTGAAGAGGTCATCAAACCAAATGGCACTGTTTAGCTCCCTTACACTAAAACATGCAGGAAGAGCAAAAGGTAACATTCGGCCTTATCTTTAGTTTCTTGTGAATGCCAAAAGTAACAAAATGAAACAGATTTTACTCTTGTTTAGCTCCTATTTCACTTTTAAAGATTTACATGATGAGAAATTACCTAAAGAAAACATTTTTTGAGTGGAAGATATCATCATAACTAAGCCAACAGGCAGGTTCTGGTGCAAATTATTTGTTATTATTTATTTTATTTATTACTGTGTACCAATAATCGGCTCAGAGCGGCCTATTCATCCTTTGCCGGAGTAAGTTGTATACATAAATAATTAGCTTGACAATAAATAGCACTGGAGGAAACTCTTTACAGAAAGGCCTTCGGATTTTGAATACAAGGAGTGCTAACCAGCCTGACCCAGGATTTTCATCTCTTTCACATGTTCACATTGCACATGCTCATCCCAGGATGGTCTGACGCTGGTATAAGTCCCACCTGCTCGCGCTCAACCGCTAATATATGCAGCCTCAGGAACACAGATGACAGCGCATCATTAGCCAATCTGGAAGACAGGCGATAGCTTTAATGCTATAACACAACCACGTAATGTTCCTTTGACTTCATAAAACCGTGGAACTCTATCAGCAGAGTAATCAGACTCCACAGTAACAGCCTTTATTTGTTGTACACTTCAATCATGACTTCTTCGCAGTTATCGTCCCGAGTTAATGTCCAATTGCAATGAAGAATGTCCTTTTCAACAAAGAACATTCTTTGATTAAAAGAATGGCATTCCTGCAACGTTATTTGTCACACTCACTGCTTCATGAATCTGTCATGCCTCTGAGATTTTAGTTTAGGATTCTTTTTTTTACTTTGGTGCTGTGTGTTTTTGAGTGAGACTTGCGATTCCTAAACCGAAGTAAATTGAAAACCACTTCACAGACGGAGCAGCAGAGTCAGAAAGGAAGAAAGAATGAGTAAGAAAAGTTGGGTTTTTTTTTTTTTTTTTTTGCAAAGGCAGCAAGCGAAACTGGATCTGTCTAAACACACCTGCATGTAATGAATTTGACCGAGCCGTCTGCCAGTGTATGTGTGTGTGTGTGTGTGTGTGTGTGTGTGTGTGTGTGTGTGTGTGTGTGTGTGCCCAAAAACAGTCCAAAGCTCTTCACTTCTCTTCAAGACTGAACCAGAAATGCACGGAAACACACACTCAGCCACTCGGAGTATGGTATAGATTAGTGGAGAGCAGACTGTCTAAACACACTCGTGTAAACAGCAGATCCACACACTCTCGCGGGCATTTTCAGAGACGCTGTCCCCCTTAATGCTTTCGGGTTATGAAGAGAACATATGTGCATTAGGATATAATGTAAAACACCGAGCTGGCGTGTATAAACATGTCATTTTCACTTAGAATTAAGGAAAGAGGGATAATGGAGGTCATTATAAACACACACACGCCCCTGTGCTGAACAAATATACAGAGAGCCGATGGGACGCCATTCACCTCCTCAGCAAAGTGGATAATACTTTCTAATACTTTCAAGTATAAACCATGTTTGACTGCTCAGCTGCAATGGAGATTTCATTATTGCAGAAGCTGGTAAAAAATCTTTAAATAATGCAATACAATTATCATTTCACTTTTCACTTTGGCAACAGTGGATGTTAGAGAAATGAAGGTTTTCTTTCTTCTCTTTCCTCTCTTTTAGTTCTCATGAAAGTCACAGCCATGTTTATTGTGGCTTTTGGATAAACTCTAGCCTCTTGTAAAACAGTTTTGTTGTATTTTCTTCTGATTGTTTTTAATTGTCTGAAAGATTCAAACTCAAAAACATCCCTTCAAATAAAACAAAGGACAAATATGCAATTTGTGCCATAGGTGGGATTTCTATTCTGTGATGATTATCATTATTATATTCCATAAATATCCTGCATATTATAGTTTGAATAACACTTTAAGTACTCATTAAAAAAAATACTCACCTCAGCTTTTGAGGTCTTGATAATAATGCTGATGTCAAGTCACATCAAAGTTAAGTGTTGCTGAAACAACTGAAAGACGACAATTAAATGGCCTATCTCCATTTACTATGTTTAGTTCACGTCTTTCATAATTAACATTTACGAAATAGGTAGCTCGCATGTGCCAAATAAACTGTGGAGCTTTACTAAGCCATGCGTATGTGTCTCTCTATGCAAACGTACTCATTAATATACTTGTAGAATCACACACAATATCTGTTACTCACTTTGAAAGGGCACATCAAGTATATCACATGAAATACAACTCTGACATATTGTTTCCGGCTTTGGTGCCATAACTCAGCGACAACAGATGAGATACTGTAGAAGTGTTACTTAAAAAGAACAACATTTTAACGTGTCGACCATTTATTCTTCTCCGTTATGATTTGTTGAGCTGTTTTCTTTATGTTAAAAGGGGGACTTTAGCCTACATCCTTTTATGTCATTAAAGGTTATGTTTAGTTGAAAATATTGTATTATTTTGTGTTGACCAAAATAAAATAAAATAAAAAAAATTTAATAAAAAAAAAGTTTATTTATTTATTTTTTTTACAGTGTGAAGGTATAGTGGTTTACTGCTACAAAAAAAAATAAAAAAGTAAAAAAAATAAAATAAAATGATTACAAGAACAAGACGTGTTTTTTGAGAAAACTGACAATTTGTGTAAATCTTTTCTGCTTTTGTTTTTCTTTGTTAGTCAATCTACACACTACATTGTTTATCTTCTTTTAATAAATCTACCACACGGTTGGAACAGAAAAAACGTGTGGTAGATTTGGTATGGCACAGTTGATTTGGCTCACTTGATCTGTCAGTCAAAAGTGACGTCCCATTCACCCAATGACAAGACAAAAATCCTCTGGTTCCTTTAGCTTTGATTTTGACCCTGTGGACCCACCATTACACATTATAACACACATCTCTACTGTTTATGTACCTAACAGATATTTGAGTCTTTTCACTTGCAGCCTGTTCTGCCAGAGCAGCCCTCCCACCATGTAGCAGCACTGATACAGCACATGCCCAAGACCTTTACATGACCTCTTCTCTCCCCATCTAATATTCACTCACTCCTCTCCTTTCACTCTTTGTCTCTTCCACCCTCCACTCCCACCCGCCAGCTTTTTCATATTTCAGTAGGTTTTAGCAAAGATCAGCTCTCTCTGAGGTTAAGTTGCCTCTTTTAAAGATTGCCAGATATGCACGGCCTGCTCCATGCCAGCTGCTTGCTACAAAATTTGTTGCTATAGTCAATATTTCACACCTGTTCAATATAGATCTGCCACACAGGTTCACATCCATGCATGAAAATGTCAGTTCAGATAATGTTTGAGAATCTGACAACACACTCAAAATATTTCCTGAGAAAGTTTTTAACGTGAGAAACCAGAAAGAGGGTAAGAGGGTATTGAGCTATCAAGTGTTGTCCTGGGGGTCTGAGCTTGTGAAAGACAGCTCTCCTGGGGGAAACTTAACAAACCTCTGGGACAGAGCCTCTGACTTTTCAAAGCAACAGTGTGGGACAAATGGAAAGAACATTCAAACATTTCAAATAAGCTTTAGTGGAAAGGTATCTATAGAGAAGTAATCTGAGGCTGCCAACATGACCTAACCATCAATCCATTCATTCAGGTCATCTGTCTTGAATGGCGGGGGCTGGAACCTATATCTCAGCCCCGCCATCAATGTGTGTGTTCAGCATGGTTCACCCTGGACAACTGCCAGGTCATTGTAAGAATCACACTTACAGACGGGCAACCATCCACTGTTACGTTCATGCATTAAGGAGTGTGTAAAAGTTACCAGTACACCCAATCCCATTGTTCATTGGACGGAGCCCACAGAACCCACGCAGGTAATGGGAGAACATGTGAACTCAACAGAAAGACCATTGTCAATCAACACAGACACACAGTAAATGCATATTTGGGACCCATGAGGCATGATTTGATAGTCCAATATGTCAGGATACAAATTACAAATGCATCCCATCGAAGCAGAGTTGGGATTTTGAACCACCTTTGATAAAATGTTGACTAGCCATGTGGACTAACAGACTTTAAATGGCCTATTATTAATCCTCCTCATTTGAATGGTGACTGAAGTCCTTGTATTCAAGTGTCCAAGATGCATTGGTGATATAGCTTATCTATTTTAGCAGAGACTTTATAAATCATTGATCTTTGTAGTAAACTTTCCTTCAACCATTTTAAGTACCATTATCATTTGTCATTAATCATGTATATGCCACTTATCAACAATTTAATTTATTGCAGAAAAAGTCATGCATCATAATCCACTTAATTATCTGCTAACACTATTTTCAGGAGACTACTTTTTAAATAAAACTATCTTTCCTCCTTTTTTGAGTGTGTGCTCCTTCACTTGCAATGATGTGTTGACATTTTTGTTGTTTCTATTTATGTGCCGATGACAACCCGACCTAAATCTTACTCTGTGATAGGGTCCCTGTGAGGCTTGTACCAGTGCATTGTGGGAAAGTAAACCCTCTCACCGGCTGACCCTGTCACACCTCTGTCACTCCTGAGGAAGGGAATTTGTATGTTTTGCTGTTGGTGTGTGTGCCCTTGTGTGTGTAGAGATTCTTGTATGTCGCTATCAGGGGTTCACTCTCCAGTTCTCCAGACCAACACCAAGCAGTACACGTACGCTGAGAGCAAGTTTTTAGTAACTTTAAAGTGCCATTAACGTCAGATGCTTTTGTTTGAATAGACTTACTACTTTGAAGTTTTTCTTTTTAAGGAGAAATAGGATTTAACTTTTTAAACAAGGATCTTTCCTTCTAAGATATGGTTACTGTCATAGTTTCTTCTGTATGTTTTTCAAATCCTTTTGTTTACTCTAACTCCGTTTGGTTTTCTTTGACTGCTCTGTCTCATGTGGTGGCCTAAATGGGAACAAGGCTTAAAGAGTACAGCGTAAAAATCTAATTATGACAATTCAATCACGATGTCTTTGGTGTACAAGCATCATAATGATGAGGTTGTTGAGTGCATTAAAGTACATTTTTGATGATGTTGAACAATGGTTCTTTTGTTATGGGCTTTATAACTATCTTCTGGCTGTGGGGTTAGTTACGTTAATGTGGAGTGCCCAGTGGGCTGTTGTTTGACTTCTTTCCAGTAGAGGGAGTTCTGAGCTGCAGCAACTGAAAACACTGTAAATGTCTGTTGTGAAGTTGAAGAAGAGCAATGTGATCCTATAACACAGATTTACATGACATTGAAAGTGTCGTTTTGGGCCTTTCATAGCAACATTTGGTGGGTAAAGTGCAGACTGCAATTCTACTCACACTCTTTTGAAGCATGTGAACAGCTATGGTGTCCAGCAGGGGCATGCTGTTAGCCACGAACAAACAGTGGAGACAGGTCTGATGGTGATTTCACTTCATAAAAATATCTATAAACGTCCCAAACGTTTAGGTAGGAATATGAGCTCAAAAACAAACACAAGCACTGCATTTGTCCATTTGTCTATATTGGGCATCTTTAGAAACAGGAACAAGAAGCAATGGAACTAAAATGTCTCCTTTCACTGAACTCTAATGAGCCTTACATTTTCATTACATTTCTACATTATTCTTGTTATCATTAAAGGTATAGTTTTGACAGACGTGTTCTCATTTGTTTAACTTTATACCCTTTTACTGGGACTTCAAATATAATGCAGTTAAACGTATGTCAAAGGAAAAACAGAACTGCATGAAGGTTTACGTAAACTCTCTGCTTAACATCAGATGCTTTCATGGCAAAGCCTTTTGTGGTGCAGTGGTTGGTCCATCCCGTAGCGGCCCTGACACAGCACATGTCCCAGACCTCTCCATGACCTCGAGTCGGCCCATCTAATATTCACTCACTGCTCCTCCTTCCTTCCTTCCTTCCTTCCTTCCTTCTTCTCTCTCGATGTGTCTGCCAGTGTTCGCCCTCATACCCCCTCCTTCCCCAGCTCTTTCATATTTCAGTAGGTTTTAGCAAGGATCAACTCTCTGAGGTTAAGTTGTTCCTTTTGGAGGTCTGCATGTGTCTCAGAGTGTGTCTTTGAGTGTGAGCGCTCAGTCGACCAGCGCATCCAGGAGGTTAAGTCAAGTGTTTTGGAAATCAGTAGGAGACATGTTTTACGGTGGAAGCCTACAGTCGACATAGTTTTGTATATACTGCACTTGTGTGTTTTCTCCATCAGTGTAGACTGTGAAATAGAGGAAGCCAGAGGAAAAGCAGTCAAAATGTCAGACATAAACGTCAGGGCAATTCAGTGTCTTCCATCACTTCTTCTCTTTTTTTTTTTTACACTGTGCTTTTGAAGATCTACAGATTGTATGTGTTTAAAGTAAATCCATGTGTGATTTAAAATGGAAAATCTCAAAGCTTCTCAACACTCTGAGCACATGCCACCTACGGGACAAAGTTAGCAATTGCAGGAATACATTTTACAAACTTTTTTAAAAGACTCCAGGACTTGACATGTTTCTTTATAAGGATTTTAAGTATTGTCTTTTTCAGGAATTTGTGCAAAGTGTGGACAAAACATGATTAAATAGAATAAATGTGTGTATGTAAATGTATATTTACTTGCCTAAACATGCTAGAGACTGAAAGGTAGGTAGTTGTGTGTCTTTTTTTTTTTCTTTTTTTACTTTTTGGGTGAAATCTGGTGGGAAAAGTGCAAATTCAACAACTCACACTTGAGCAACACGTGAACAGCTATGAATGAAAACAAGTCTGATGATGGTTTTACTTTACAGATGAAAGTCATTTTAGTTTACAAATGCTCTAAAACCTTGAGAAAAATGTGATCTCTAAAGCAGTGCTTCTCCTCCAGCAGTGCTCAGTTTGTCTGCTTTGGGTATCAGGAAACACTATGTTATAGAGTTACAATAACACCATTTTACACAATGCTTCTTAAAAATATATGACAATAGAGTGAGCATAATATACAATATGTTGGATGTGTAAAACGATGTGGTGAATAATTTTGAAAAATAACCAGCTGATGTTCTAAACTGTGGCACAAAAAAAGCAGAGATTTAAAATATGATGCAGCTTTGGTGGAGTCATTTCTCTGCTGGTCTGTTATCACTGAGCTTTCATCCTTTTGAAAGCATGACACATGGAGGGTACTCTCAAGTTTTTCAGGAAAGCTTTGGCATTTCCTTTTGGCTTTAGAAAATCAATGTCAAATATCAAATTATAATGTTTTCTTTAGAACTTGGTGGTATAATGCATCTTGGTAATTAAAAAAATATATATAGTACAACCTTTCACCACCAAGCGGACGTGGTCTGGCTCAAGTCCAGCATCTAATTACGTTTTCTCGCCAGGCTGCACCAAGACTTTGGGTGACATTTCTAACCAGTGTAGTGTTTGGTGATAAGGCTTTATCTGCTCTTTGCAAAGCTCCCAGCTGGTGCTTTGCTCCCATTTCACAGGGAGTTAAAGTAAAGAGGAATGCACCAACGAAAAGAGTTTGGTTACTAGCTAGTGCAGAGTTAAACCAAGGCACTTTTTCAAATCTAAAATATTAATAAACTGTTTTTGCACATTCAGTGTTGTGTCCTCAGTGTATAAAAAAACCCATGCAACTCTTTGAAGTTGTTTTTTCCTCACTTCAGAACTGTGCTAAAATTGAACCAATCTAAAACTTTGCAGTATGATCCCTAAATAACGTAATCACCACTTTACTGTTTTTAACTTGAAATGTCACTGTGAGTCATATTAGTCATAAAGCTACTGTATCAACTATATATGTACGTTTTAATCTCTGTGCTTTCTATTGTTTATACTGTAAATCTATGTCCTTTTATGGTCTTGTCTTGAATTTAGTAACTTCCCAATGTGCCCAAGCACTAGAGGGCAATAAAAGAAATCAGGCTTCTTCCTATTTCTGTGCAGGTTGATGTGTGACTAAAGTCTGTCTGAAATATAGAGCAGAGTGGACCGCACATTCATCTCATACAAACACAAGGATAGATATGTATTCTTCTGAGTGGTGCATCCTGGTAAATGATGTACTCTAAGTATGCAAGCACATATCCACACGTGCATCTATCTCTTTGTCGTGGTGCTCCATGTGGGTATGTCATTATGGTAATGGCATCTCCCAAACAAATGTGCCTGTTTGAGTATGGATAATTGAGTGGCACAAGCACTCCTGCACTAAAGTGTCTTTCCATATGGCTGCTATGTAAATGATGTCTGCCTAATGATGCACGCTCATGTGTAGTGTAATCTATTTATTCACAGTTAGGGGAATGGCTTCGGCATTTACATAAAGGCCTCTTTGAATGTGTTTGTACATAGTCCTGAAGCTAATACACAATGCACTGGACAAGGAGAACAACCTGTGATACAGACATACTTGACAAGGTGACGGGTCGATCTGAAAAACTATCCTATGGCTGTTGTTCAGGCTAGGTGGAACTCATAAAACAGGATCATGCAAGTTAATTCAAGATATACAGTATATTGCATATATAAAGAAAAAAGTGAAGGTAAAATTTACTAATGCATTTAAAAAACAAAAAAGCTTCACAGATCTACTGAAGGAACAGTGTTTGATATCTCAGGGACAACACATGAATAATCTCCTTGAATCTGTGGCAGTGGTGGGCCGTGAGGGCTGGCTTCTGCTGGCCTAAGCAATATTATATTTGTTCCAATAATTTGTATACAATTTTCCTAATCGTCTTATCTTTTAATTGTATAGCTTTCCTCTTGATTGCGCAGCTTCCAGCAGTGTATGTTTATGCTGCAGCTGTTATCCAATCAGATTTGAGCCATGTGTTGCCAGGGTGCATGAAATCTGGCTTCAGAATCAGCAGTGTGGGCACCTGTAGCTTAAAATAAATGGTAATGGAACTGTACCTTAACCAATCAGATTTAGAGTTGGCTGATATCCAGGAAAGTACCCAGGGCTAGCTAGCAGGCATACAATAATGTCAGCATTTTTACATCTTTTGATTGGATGGAAGACAAAGGTTAATTGGCAACTCTAAAGTGTCCCTAGTGAATGAATTAGAGATGGTCGTCTGTCACTGTCTGTCTCTAAGTGTTAGCCCTGCGACTAACTGGCCACTGTCCAATGTGTACCTCTCCTCAGGCCCAAAGTTGCTGGGATAGGCTCCAGTCACCCACAACCCCTAAAGGGACTAAGAAGAAGCTACTAGACAAAGCTATCAACATACACAAGGTAAAATTATTTTATAGAGCGGCGTTCTCGGCCATAAAGCCTATGACAACTTAGACTGGACTTTCTACTTTAGCCTCCATTGCAATAGAAAAGAATTTATTGTTGGAACTACAGCTGAACTGTGCAACAGAAAAAAATACTCTCCTTGAGGAAAGAAAGGAGGATGGTGTGGTGAGTCAATGATTTTTATTTAATTCTTTTTCTAATTTGTCATTTTATTGGCTCAATATTGATGTTCCTGCTTCATACGATGTATTCTATGTAGTGCAGCTGTGTCTGCAGTGAACAGACACTTGTTGAATTATGTTAGTTGGGTTCCTTGCTTGTGTAATTTATTCTCACTACATGCATTACACCTGACTGTATTATATTTTCTTTTCTATAACGGTGGCATTATAATGACAGTATGAGGAGATGGTATTCAGGTGGGACACCACTGAAGGCCTAGGTGTAAAATGCACAGCTCACCACTAATCCGTGGGATTTCATGTGTCACAATACAATAACTGTGGAGGATTTAAATACAATGCAACCAGATATATAACTTAAATAGAAAATAGAGCCAAGGTTTCAGGCAGAAAAAGTTTTTTTTTAGTGTTTTAAGATCTGTCAGCTTCAGGAGAAAACAACCCCAAAGCTTGCACCATTTTAGTGAACATGTTGCTAAATGTACAACTTGCAAATTAGTAATGTGGCTATAGACCTGCACAAAGAAAGTAGTCGACGTACACTGGGTTCTATTGAGTTTTAAATATCTAATACAGTATTTTTAAGTGTTATTTTAAAGGGATTGTAAACTATTTAAACCACATATATGACCATGTATTCTGATCAAGAACACAATTAAAAACGGCCTCAAAGAAATGAAATGTACAATATTTGGAAAGTGGGTCTAGTGCAGGGCAAATACAATCGGATTTGATTGACTCTGTGAGGATGATGGAAGCATGTGTTGGACGAACGTACTGTATGTTAATCTTCTGAAGTATTCTTCTGTGCATCATTATAGCCTCTGTACTTTGTTTATTATGGCACTCCTCTACTTTTCTCACATTCTTTCATACTGGCCGTCTGTCTGGTTTCCTCCATCGTTTCCTCTCCCTCCTCTCTCGAGCCTGTCCGAACAGATACAAGTGTCCAACTGGGAAAAGCGTCAGGTAGTGATTTATGCTCAAGTGTTTCAAATCCCCTGGCCGGTTCTCCTTTGCCTTTGCACACACACACCTTCCATACCTCTTAGTGACCCATAAATCTCATGGTGATGGACACAAACACACACTAAAATGCATGTATTCACACTCTCCGCACTGTACATGCTCTGGGGTCTAACTTCCCACTGAAACCTCTCCTCATTGAACAATATATCACTCACTCACAAGCTTTTTTTCATGGTGACATCAGCCTCCAATCATTAATTTTAATGACCATCAATACACCATAATAGTCGGGAGTGTGCACGTACACATGCACAGCAACAGGCGCCACAGATCCTGGCCGGCAATTATAGCCTGCACTTTGTTTATTATCTGTTACGAGAAGCAAGGGACTGTATTTGAAAGAGATTTTGATCAAATTAGCCTCGGTCTTAGTGCCCTATCCAACACTGGCACATTTAAATGTCCTGTTTGACACTCAACCATAGAAGCAACAAAAACTGTGAGTGACTTACCGGAAAGTCAGTACGTGGTTTGTCAAAACATTAAGACATCCAAACCTATTTAAACTAATTTAGACTGCTTTATTCACAACCAGATCATGTCCGCAAAAGCAGATCTTTCCCAGAATACACTGTAATACTGCTTTAACAATAATTGAAGTGGTCAAAAATGATTTATTCAGACATTTCAAATGAAATTCTTTTACAAACCAGGAAAAAAAACAGCTCACATTCAACAAAATGAAAAAAAAAAAAAGAAAGTGGCTCCATTACTCCAATTACTGCATTCTTTAAAAAAAGTTAATCCGATTAAAACAAAATAAATTTTGAAAAAAAAAAAAGCGTCCTAAAGTAAAAACAAAATAGTATGTACAGTAGATTATTTCAGTTTTTAATTGTGTTTAAGTATATTACAATAAATGACTTAACCTAACGCTGCTGTAAATACTTTTATGGCATATTATGACCTATCCTCACTAAAAAATACTAAGGCGTCACAGTCTTAAATTTAACCTTTCATTAATTTCTGGTATTAATATATTACTTTTATATTACTATTTATTTATGTGTTTGTTTACGAATACATTTTCAGATTGACCATGAACATGTCCTGACCTACCATTTGCAAATTACACTATTAAAAAATAAATTATATTAAAACATTTTTTTTTTAACCTGGCCCTTCCTGATCTTTCTCATAGTTTGTAATATTTAAAAGAGTTGTAATCTTTTTTGTTATTGAAATTCCCTGCTGGGATTGGCTTTTTTTTTACATACAATTTTATTATGCCACCCCTTTATATTAAACCTTTAACTTGATATAAAAAAAAAGACATACATAATTACTACATTGTGCCCGATCTACCATCTGACCCTCTCTATCACTGTGTGGCCTGTCAGGCCTCCAAATGCTTGTCCCACAGAGGACACAGAGCACATCTGGAAAGATCACAGGAACGGCTCTCCCATTCGCCCAGACCTACTCCAACACATGGTGCAGGCTGTGGACTTCACTAACCCCTCCCATCCCCCCCGAGTCCAAGTCACAGGGGCATCCTCAGCGCCCCGACCAGAACGAGCATCTTCTCTGTGATTAGGACACGAACGCACTTCTGTTTAAAACACTTTTTATTTAAGAGCACCTACCATGTTTAAGTCATTATTTAAAGTTTGGATAAGCACCTTTCTCAAAATAGTGCCGTTTTGTTCTATTTATCTAATTTTATCTCACTGTCAAGGAAATGGGCTTTTTTTCCTGAAACTAGTTTCCTAACCTTTTGTTGTAAAAAGACAATTTCATTAATATTTACATTATTATTAGTCTACCTAAAAATGGAGAAAATGTACAGCACAGTGTAATCAAACTGAATAAATACACATTTTATTGTCTTACAAATCCAATCTCATACAAAGATTATTCATTACACTGTATTTTGCAATAATTATTAGGTATTTTATTAAATCATAAGAAACTGTACATTGTCTTAAAATTTTTAATTAAGCAGAACATATTCAATCTTTTGAATCGATTTTATAATAGTAATTACTACTCAGTAGTATTTAGAACTCAAATGTTTTAAATGTCAAAAGCTTCTAAAGTGATATATTTCTGGTGACACTTTATTTTCTACACTTGATACCTTGATCTACTTTCTTGTGTAACAAACTGAGAACATGTAACTACATAGTACATACATAACACAATAATGTGTACTTGCATATTGTAGGTAGGGCTAGGGTTAGGGCATGTATGGGGCACTATGTAGGTTCATGTTATTACAGTTAGCACTCCTGCCTCACAGCAAGAAGGTCGTGAGTTCAAAACATTCAAACTGTCTGTCTCTAAATGTTAGCCTTGCGACAAACTGTCCAGGGTGTTACCCCGCCTCAGACTCAGAACTGCTGGGATAGGCTCCAGTCACCCGTGACCCCTAACAGGACTAAAAAGTAGAAAATTAATGAATAATTGAATGTCTACCAAAAATACAACAAAACCAATAATTACTCAGTCTTAACATTAGACATGTCATAACTAATCTGCAGTAAACGTTCAAAAAAAATCATGTGATTACACACAAAGAGCCTCAAGCCTGGATGACCTTCCAACGGTCGATATGCGATGCTATATAGAGGGAAAAAACAGCATGTTTATTTCAAGGAAGTCTAAAAAATCAATACATATACGTCAAGCTGTCCAACTGAAAGCACTTTCTCAAAGAAGTTTGGAATTTTTGATCCTTAAAAACAAATTATTTTCTCATTCGGAGTCATTACAGTGTTGTGAGGTCAGCATTTTTAGAACATTTCTTTTCTTGAACCCAAGCAAGAGTGTACAAAGAGAATATCTTGAAGAGTAGAAGCTCAGGGAAAGCATGTATCTACCATCCTTACACAGAAAATGTTAAAACTGTTTTTGAAGTCCCATTAACAATAGAGAGTGTAATGTATTTAATCCATGAAATTCAATGTTGAATATATTTCAGGCTGGATGGGCTGTAAGCCGTCAAAGTTTCCTTTTTACAGGTGATTGTGAGCCAGGTTTTGGAATAGTCCTGTGACAGAGGTGACTTTTAAAGTGTCCAAGTCTTGGGTGGTAGTTTGTGGCCCGTATGATTTAAGACCTGACGGAAAATGCATATGTGAAAATATACTATATATTAGCTTTTACAGCATAGTTTATTTATTCCTACATTAGTCACAAGGTCACCAGAGTCCATTTGAGCTGTTTTGAGCGTATTGTGGAGTAACACTCAGGGACAAAGAGTGACAGAAGATGAAGTGTCCAGAGAGAACACACTGGAAACTGCTGGAACTGTTAACACATGTTTAACCAGAAGTTAGCCTATAGAGTCTAGCAGTTTGTTATTCCCTATCCTCTTATCCTGTTAAAGGGGTTGTGAGCTACTTCTTTGGGAGGCAGGGCCAGAAAAGTGCAGGGCTAACACTTATTGACGTACACTAACAGACAACCTTTGGGCCATTTAGATTTAGCAATTCACTTCTTATGTTTTTGGACGGTGGGAAGACAAGTGCCCACGAGTGCTCACCGTTACCTGGGAAAGACATGCACACTCCAAACACAGAAAGAAGTCCACTATACAACTACTTTGTTTCATTGTCACAATACTAATTTGCAAATGACCCATTTAGCAGCTTTTTTACTAAGACTGTCCAAACTTTGGGCTGGTTTCCTCCTGAACAAGAGAGAGATCCAACTGTCTAAAATATATCCATCACATTGTTTAACAACAATATTATATTTTATTAAACTGATTTGCAGAATGCATTGTAAAACAATCATAACAGGGAGAACTTCCTCAGAAAGTCTTTGAAAAGGGCATGTACTTTTAGAAGAACAGGGTACTTAGTAGTGATTGGGTAAAGCCTGGTTCAAGGGCAGTGTGAGTCCTGAATGGAGAGTTGTTAGGCTCATGTGAGGTGTTAGTTTCACTGCTCATTTCAGGTCTTGTTATTTTAAAATGAAACGGCTTTGATTTAGGTTTCTACTATATACAACGGTGTTCTGAAACTGTGTTATAAGAATTTTCTATGCCCTTATATTTATCCAGAGAGACACGGAGACAGATTATAATTTAACAAGAAACGGCCAGGTTTTAATCCTTGCAAGGAGAAGCAACACAGACACAGAGTAACAAGGGTACAAGGAAAGTTTGCTTAAAGATGTAAACAGAACATAAGAATTTATACAACACAGTGACGGCCTTGGATTAGCAGGAAATGGAAATCAAAACAGTTTCACTCTAAAAGAACACCTGAATGGAAGAGTGAAACTAACGCTCAACTGGGCCTTTAACGACTCTTTTCTGAAACGTCTTCACCTTAAAAACTAACTCCAGATGCCTTTGCTTTAAGCAAAAAACAAAAGATTTACAATAATCAATAATAAACAAGTGAGAGGAGCTTGTCTTTGAATGAAGTTATTGTTTTGGCATTTCTAATAATGAGCCACTGCAGCCGCTGGCACCTGCTTTGGACACATACAGCCATTCTTGACCAAACCTGAGTAACATTATAAAACTTAGAGCAAAACCATCACCATGAAAAGTTTGAAAATCAAGCAGAAACATCATCTCGCCAATAAAGTATTTAAGTCTGTTAGGGACGACCTAATAATATAACAAAATGTTTTAGCACAAATGCAGCTATACCCAATTAGTCTTTAATAAACCCAATTCAACTGCAAAAAGCCCCTTCAAATTTCATGACAGGTTAGAAATACTGGACAAAGCTTTTATATGACCAGATGAATTAAATAACTTTTCCAACAGATGCAAAAAGATTTCATTAGAGGTACTGCTAATAAATGATGTCTTCTCTTGGCTCATTAAGAGGCATTGAGGACAATAGAAGCTCCATCTGTACAATTTAAAAACCGCGCAGAACCCTCTTTTATTCCCCCGAGCTGCATCCCTTGACAATTATCAGACGACTATGCCATCTCCACCTTATTAAATATGGCCTGAGCCTCGACCCTGGTCTCCATGCCGACGCAAAACACTAGCTGCCTTGTAGCCATGGCGATGAAAGGACGCTGAGGTGCGAGGCTTCAAGACAAGTCTGGAGAAAGAAATGACAGAGAGAGACGGAAAACGCACTGAAGGAAGGGGAGCGGAGAGAAAGATGACTCACTGGACTCCGTTAATAGTTGATAACAATGTCCAATCTATCTTTAAAACGTCTAATATGGCTCTAAATCTTCTTCTTCACCATGTGATAGCACATTTTCTTTGCCTTACACCATCTCCCGTTTCACATCTTAAGTCTTGTTAAGAGAGAACAGATGAAAAAGTGCAAGCTGGAGTCACACAATTTTTAGAAAACATAAAAAATACTGTCCCTCTCGAAGCTACCAGCTGAGCACTGCCTTCAGCAGCAGACGACAACAGCCCTCAGCGCAGAAGGGAGCACTATCTTTCATTCCCACAGTAGCTGTAAACAACATGGCATTGCTCTGATTGGATAAAATGACTCTATGTCTGTGAAAGTTCTCATTCATTCAGGTCATCGTAAAGAAAAGTTGAATAAACTATTCTTCATTATAATTTTGTCTTTGTTTTTCCTGTATGTGGTCTGTAAATACATTTTACATACAAACCTAACAAACATTCATCAAATATTTTACTGTGTAGATTTAAACATTATGATCAGCATGTGACGGCATGCTTTACCCAATCATATTCTCGTATACAAGGGTATCTTTAATAAGGGACTTTTCCATTGGCTGTTAGTAGAAGAAATTGACAGGTGGATGTGGAAGAGTAAAACAAGGTCATGAGTTCAAATCCCAGCCAAGTCCAGCCTATGTTTGAGGAGTCTGCATGTCCTCCCCGTGTTACTGTGGGTTATCTCCGGGTACTCCAGCTTCCCCCAGAGACATGCATGTACAGTATAGGTCAATTGGCAACTCTAAAGTATCCCCCAGTAAATGCATGTCTGTCACTGTCCGTGTCTAAATGTCAGCCACTGTCCAGGGTGTGCCCCGCCTCAGACCCAAAGTTGCTGGGATAGGCTCCAGGCACTTGCGACCCCTAACGGGACCAAGCAGAAGAAAATGAACAAAGAAACTGACAAAAGGTAAGATAAATGTATCTAAATATTGATAATGCATTAAGACAATGATTTTCAGAGATGATTGTTGTTACATGAGGTCTGTAAACAGAGCATTACTGACATCTGTTCATTTTAATGCATCATGTAAACATTATTCTCACCCTGTGCACACTGGCACTGGAAGGTTACAGCCTAATTCTGTCATAATAGGGCCAATCACACAGTGAAACATTAACATTTCAGCATCATTTATTGACATTCTTCCTTCTAACTTTCTCATAAAGGACCACTTTTCTCAGAGTGAAAGACTTAGCGGTACAATAATTTATACTGACCTTTAAAATGATTGAATTAAGTCTGGAACAAGTGGATTATTCTTAGCTTTTGTGCACAGTTACAGTGAAGAGCTTTCCGAAAAACTCTTATTTAGTTGAACAAGACGACAGAATGATGTGTCACAACCTTCTTCATCTATTTTCTAAATCAACAATTGGAAATTTAAAGTGTTGGCCAAAATAAAGTATGTGAAATAATTGAAAAAGCATCTTTTCTTTCATCAGAGTGTCACCGTGAACTCCAGTATGAACACAGCTTCAGGTCAAACTACTCATATGTATATTATCTGCTAATCCTGCTTTAAGCGTCATCACAGGTTACTGAAATCTTAAAGGTAAAACGTTGGTTGGTATGATTACTGATGATCCGTGCTGAAATAAGGGATACTTTTGCTTCCTCACACTGTCCAAAGACATGCATGTATAGGTTAATTGGCAATTCTAAAGTGTCCCTAGTGAAAGAGGACCCCCTCAAAAACAAGATGATTTATCTCAAGGGATTATTCCTCACGAAAATGTGGAAAAGCTCCATAAACATTTTTATTTGCAACAGTACAGTCTGGGATCCTGTCCCTTGTGTCCTATTTAAAGAAAGATAGGCTTTGGAAATCTGTGAACAAACTAGAAGCAGAAGAGCTTTATATTTGTGTCTACAATAGCCATTTGGAGGTTTGTTAGCTCAATAGTATATTGTGAAATTATAATGCAACATACCACAACCAGGCTACTTTATACTTATTCTTTCAGTTACAGTTTCAATTAAAACACTCCACTGCTGATAGAGTTTTTCTGTAAGTTTGGATATCAACTTTATTATTCAGCACTTCATTCTGACTTAATAGCTGATAATGCACCCCTGATAATAACCCCTCATTTATAGACACTGTGTAACCAGCCCACTTCACTTTGTACCTCTGCGTGACAGGGCACTCTACCATCTTGCAAAAACATATCTTCCAATCGCCACAACCCTCTACACATCAATATATACTGCGTAGTTGGTGGGAAATGAAATAGTCACAGGAAATGAAATCAAAAGAAAAGCTCTGAAAGTCCTTTTTTTACTCTGTAGACATTGTGTACAGAGGAAGTGGGGCTTCACATGTAACACCATGTAGCCGAGTGGACACAGTATCATCAGTGAACAAAGCATAGTGGGCTGCAGAGAGGTGGCTGGAGCTTAGCAGCTACAGCAACGAGTAAATGATGGAACATTCTGCACAAAAACACCTGAAGTGTTGGATTATTTGCTTGTATGGAGTATACCACAGACACCAGATTTAAAGGGGAAAGTCACAGAGCTGTGTAAAAGACAGTTACAAGAACTCTGAACGTTTGGTTTAGATGGCTAAATACGCAGCATAATCCTCCCTTTATTATATGAATTTTATGTATTCATAAACCATTTGTAGTACAGAAACTTTGTATACAATGATTAGTCAACATGTTTATCACTGTCTGAGCCTGATTTCTGCCAAAGACTCCAATCGGTGAATGACATGACTTTGTCATGTCATTGTCTGTGTGTGCGTTCGGCTGCCTACCTGCGCACCTCCAAGTCTGTGTGCCCGAGTCCAACAACGCTCTGATGAGATTTCAATGAACGCAGCCACAGGTGGTTGAGACATTTCCATGGTAACTATAGATGCTTCCATCTGTCCATATTCTTAACCGGGGTCAGCTCACATCGGTTTAATTAGGAGGTGAGATTTCTCATCCCCTCAGAAATACACTGTACTTTTAAAACGTGGAATGTGTTCACAGGCGAGTTTAACATTTATTTGAAAACAAGGTGAGGTTTTTATACAGTTGCAAAGAAGAGGGTGAAAATTAATATTGGGGTTCAAGATTTGGCTTCACTGCTCATATGGATTTTTTCAAAAGAACAGCTCGTCTTTTTCAATTTGTAACGTCTATACTTCGTCCTGTTCTATGCAGATACGAACGCTGTAGAGGTCAAAGATACTGCGAGGTGTGCTTCTCTCAAGTGCTCTCAAAGCCATTAGACTCTGAAATGTGAAGTATTCTCAAGAACAAATTAGCTTTTTATCCAATACTCCAGAGCTCTCCACGTGTATTAGTCTTATAGGAAACAAGGGCCTCAGTGATTGACTCTAAAGCTTTAGGGCAAAACACAAAGTCTAATAATAGTATCATCAGTACAAGGGCACACAGGTTAACGGCAGAACAACCGGTCACAATAATCAATATATCTGGATGTTTTTCACCACCACATCAAGCACAATTAACTATTTTCAAATGTAAGACCACGTTGAAAATACTATGCAGTTTTTGAAGCAAAATAATCACAAGAAACACAAGTCGATTAAAACTTGTTTAAAGACAATGCAACCGACCCACCAGGCTGCAAATAAACACAACTTTCTACACACATGTATTGTGTAAGATACCTTCTGTCCCAAATGAGGAAGCAGCTGATTTACAGAATGTCCTGTAGGACGTATAAATCTCAAAAGTTATGTGTTGCTTCTCTAATGCAACACAACCCACAGTGAAGTGCTGTATTTGTATTGTTTACTCACTGTATAGAAGTGCGTAGGACAATTTGAATTATTATTTAAACTATCGATTGGGCTGATTTGAAACTTTAAAGCAGAGTTCTCTTCTCTCTTGGGTCTAAGATGTGTACTGACCTGGCTCTGTTTAAGACATGTGACACTTTCTGTAGTAAAATGCTAAAGACATAAAATACATGTTAAATTTCCCCAAAACAATATTATTTCTATGTTTTTATGGTCTTGCTCCACAGAAGCTGACCAACTGCTCCAGCCTTATGCTCCCTCACGATTTCTTGGGTCGGCAGATCAGTCATTGCTCCAAAAACAAAAGAAAACAGTGTTGACAGCTCTTTTTCAGTCCCAGCTTCACAAGTGTGGAATGAATTACCACTGCACATCAGACAGACTGATCCCGTTTCTGAAAACACATCTGTTCTCTCACATCGCTCAGTTTTAGACGCTAACTTTTACTGTTGTTTTGATGTTTTTGATGTTTATGTCTTTTTATGTGCGCTTTATCATTCTTTTAAATGTTATTTTTTTGTGTACAGATCTTTTGTGACCCGTTTTCTCTTTAACATGCTTTGTACATCAAATAGAATCAGATTTCAGTTGTAGTAGTTCCATAAATGAGCCTTTGTTGGATATTTGACATTATTTCAATTAAACACAATGCATTTCTGTTCCACTGTAACCAACAGTTTACAGTAGAACAGTAGTTGGCCACCGTTTCTAACCAGCTTTCACTGAAATAATCCGTCGCCACTGGCAGTCTGCCTTTAAAACTCTGTCCATTAGCCATGACTTATAAGCCACTCTAAAGTGTTACCGCTATTGCCATATTTTCTTTAATAGATAAGGTTTAGAAACCCCGCTGTGGCATTTCCATTAGCCCTGTTTACCTGCACACAGCAAGGAAGGCCCCAGTCTATGTGTTCGACTGCGATTTGTCAAAGCAATTAGACCTTCAATGGAGGCTTGTTCTTTCTTTCAAGCCACACAAAGCCCGCAGCAATGACAGAAGCTTTATTTCAAAGCTAGATTATTACTAGATGCTTGTGCAATATTTGTGGCTCATAATGCAGAATGTTTGCCGAGTGCTCGTCGTCACGTGGTTTGACATTTGTTGTTGCTGCAGAGCTGTCAAATACATGTTGCCGAAATCAGATTACAAGCTATTCGACAGTATCGCAATTTATTAAGTCGTCATCTCTGTGGGAGAGAGGAGTGTCGCCCTCAAATTGTTGCACGCCTTCAGTGATCTTTTAATCTTTTAACGTATGTGGCCGGCTGCGTTTGAAGTGCAACATGATTAAAGCACGGGACCAGGCACAAAAATGAGGGATGGGACGTCTGCTTTAATGAGAAGCAAACACGATGGATGTAAATGTTTTAAAATGTTGTGCCCAACACAACGGCGTGACCCCATTGTGTCAGCGCTTGATTGAGTACAGCGAAGGAGCAGAGAGTGATAGAGTCGGGGACGGCACCAGAAGACAAGATGGGCAGGGGATGATTGATAGTTGTTCATGATAAAGGAGGTATTTCTTTAGAGGTGGGAGATTAAAGCATAAATATATATATATATATATATATATATATATATATATATATATATATATATATATATATATATATATATATATATATAAAAAAACGGGAAAGGCATGTGTTTGGAGGCTATGGAAGCTGTTTTGAACAAAATCTGCTTTGTCTTAGCGCCAAAAAATATAGCTCAGATGCATGCAACATTTTGTATTTTCAGTTCAATTAGAAATTTTATTTTCACAAATATCCGTTTGTTTAACTCTTTTTTGGGGATTCCCACCAGCCAGTCCAAGACTAAATAGGAGTGTTTTTATTTATTCTTTAGTGCAGAGTTTAGAAAGAAACCAGGTCAGGTCAGCAAGTCTTTTCGAGCCATACGATTGGCCGCGGTCGTTGACAAACTCTCTGTCCATATTTGACTTTATCAGATTATTCTCTCTTCTTTTCTTTTTTTTTTACAACATCTAAGCTAAATCAATGTCACTTTACTTTTACTCAGAAATTAGCTGTTCTATATAATGCAATCCTTGGATTTACATATTCACCCAATTCATTTTTCATGCTCAAAGTGACTTCGTTGAAACAGCCAGGCCCCCAAACATCCAACCAGCTGTTTGTGCCGACTCATGCTTCCAAAAGTGGTCTCCAGTAATAAAACATAGTATGTACACAGTATATCAACGTACAGCTAGTCCATGTCATGTGTGGAGACATGGGTCGATGACGTTTAATTGCCTCAGTCGAGGTTTGTCTGAAAGGAAATCATTATGTCCCGTATGTAATTTTAGGCCTTCATGATTTCACTATAACCTGCCCCCTCGCCCGACCAACCTCCAAACCCTGGCTGCAGCCCTGGCAAAGGCATCCCTTAAAGGAAGAGAGACAGAGTTTGACAAATAGATAAAAAGAGTTTTAAAAAAAGCTGGGTGAACTTAAACAAACTACGTACAAACATGTTCGAACCTGCATTTTGTTCTAGATTTTGATGTTAAATAACCTTTTATTTATCTATATACACTGTATAAATATTTTTTTAAAAGGAGCTTTGAAGTTGAAGTGAAGTGTATAATAAAGTGATAGAGGACTTTGTTAACTTCTCTGAAGGACTCCATAGAGTTTCTTTTCATGATCTGAAAGAAAACTATGTTGGAGAACACTTCAGCAAAGCCCACATATCTCTATCCCAACATGTGCGAGCCTTAAATGGTCTTCGATCTGGGCGCAGGCAGCCGAGCAGAGGAAGCCTTCTATGCGTTATGATGGCGTATCGATCCCTGTCGCCAGCCTAAACCCCTGTCTATTCAGCTCCACAAAACAGTCTCCCATCACATAAACATGTCCCCGTCCCAAGACATCAAAAGAAAAAAAAAAACACGTCTCCGAGCTTCTCACCACTGCTGCATTCAGAAGTCAGGCCCTCATGCATGACGACGTATTGATTTTGGTAGCCGGGGTCCCAGTGTGACCATGAACTGGCTCTCCACAGACACTCGAGCTCCGGCAGTCTCTAACACGGGAGGGGGCTGTAAAGCAGAGAGAAGAGGAGAAGAAAAAGAAGTTATTAAATTTGTCTCACAACAAGTCTCGAGCTGAATGTTCTCAAAGCGTTAAATACAACTCATTAGAGATTCTAAGACATATGTAGATGCACAAATGTCAGAATAAACTGTATTATTTTTGGATTATATTTGCACTTTTATTGTAAATGACACATTATTACAAGCTTTACGGTACAGATTTACTGTTTCCTCAGTTATTTGTTATATTTTGTCATGTCTATTGTTAAAAGCATTGCTTATGGAGCACATTGGCGGCTCAGTTGTGCATACCCCAAACTTGTGAGACCTGGGTTTTATTCTGACTCGTTCCCTTCTCTCTCACCCCGTTTCCTGTTTGTCTACACTAACTGTGAAATAAAAGTAAATATCATCTTTGGAAGAAAAAAGATTGCTTATTAGCCACTATAAAACAAAAGGCTCATTATGATGTAAACAATGTACACAAGTCTTGAATTATTAGACCCCAAAACTCTCACTACCCATATGTTTAGTGTATTGGGTCAAATTATATAAATAAATAAATGCATAAAACAAGGCGGGTTCATTTTTTTCCCCCCTTGTGGTCAGTAATAATACTATACAATTTCACATACATGTTAAATCTGTATTTTTCTTGGGTCAAGGTGCAACATTTGATAAGGTTCATTTATATTAAAATATTCAATATGAAATGTATTTTGAACAGTGTTAGATGCCAGATATCTTAGAAACAACCCAAACCAGGTGTTATTGAATTGGACAGTTTATGCCAATGACAACTATCCAATTGCAGATATTTACAGACACAAATACAGTTTTTTTTTTTTTTTTTGATGATCTCTTGTTTGTACTAGGGCTAGGATTTATGATTTTCAAAACAAACCCACCATTCATCCTCTCTTTTTCGTCTCATCAGTAAGTAATCATCAAATCAAGGTTATTTTTTTCTTTTTAATGAACTCTAACCATCTTTCATATAGTTTTATTGAATTTCACATTTGTGAGCTGTGATTGGTGGAGAGTTACAAGAAGTCCCTCCCATGTAAAAAGAAAAAGGAGGAAAATGGAGAAATATGTTGGCAGAGGGCATTTGGTTTAAGGATACATTCAAGTCTACATTATAGATGTGAAATTAAAGGGATACTGCAAGTTATAGCTTAAAAAAAAAATATATATATATATATATATATATATATATATATATATATATATATATATATATATATATATATATATATATATATATATAATAAATATTAAATAATATAATACAAATCATGAAATACCCAAATAAAAAAAATAAAAAACTAATCCCAAGCATCTTACATTTTTCTTAATAACACAATTTGTTTTGTGAGTTAAAAGTAAATATATAGTGTTGGGAAAAACACTAGTAGACCCAAACAAGACAGGGTTTTTATTTACACTTTTCACTTGGAACTTGAAGAAACCAATAAGAGATGGCAAGGAACGTTGCAGAAAGAGGGAGTTTTAAATTATTACTATTTATTTATTTATTTTTTATTCAATAAGGCCCCCTCACCCGTACAGCATAATTTATGGCCATAAACATTTGACAACAGACACAAAATAACACATTTTACATTGAAGGCATAATGACGACTGGATAAGTAAATATGTTTTAATGGGCCTTTCATTAAATACATCTTTGGGTTTTTCAAAGATAAAAACTGTCTGAAGTCATGAAGATGTAGCATTTTTAAAAGCCGTTTAATTTAACAAACCATAAACTATAACTATAACCAGAAATTATAATGTATTATTAAATCTAAATGTGAAATGATTGTATTCCTTTAAAATGTGAAAAATGATGTGTATGCAATTGTGATTGTGAATGCAATGATCAGAACCGTGTGTGGATCAAAGCACTCATTTATGGATATATAAATTACTTATTACCTTACTTATTACATATATTACCAATACTTATTTTATGTTTATAAAATGGTGCCCTGTCTTTGAATTTCTTCTTTTCTCTTATGGCAAGAAAAAGAAAAAATTCAATAAAAGAGTGTTGAGTTGTGTAAAATATATCTAAAAATTAGCAGTGGATGTCTAACTTGGAAGCAAGGTTAGACATATTTGGAATTTGAAATAATTTCTTTTTCATCATATAAAATCATCATCACATATTAAAGAATCTCCTTTGCTTCATTTTTATATATTATTTTATATTAAAGAAACAATAAATCAATCTCAACAGTAAGGTTTCATACATTGTGTACTTCCACCTTTACAGAACTGCCACTTCAGTTTCTTAAGGTCAAAACAAACTTGCACTGACACACAGCAATAAACACAATTGGTTTGATGAGGAGTTCGATGTCTTGTGTGTGTGTGTAGTGTGTGTTCACCGGTCCCTGTTTTGCCCATCACTTTCCCGTCACAAACTAGCCTCAGTCTGTGTGTGATATCCGGTCAGCCGTTGCCCCGCTCAACACTCCTTTTATCACCGTCAGCTGAGAGTAAAACTAAATCTACTTGGACAGCCAGGACACAAGGACGTGATCCATTATTTACACAATCAAGCGTTTCTCTCGTCCCTGACCCAGAAAGAATGAATTTGTCACTTGTGCTTTAGACGCAGTGTTTAGACGAGGGCCACAAAGAACAGACATCATGAAAAATATCTTACTTTATATCTCACTTAATTTCACAAAGTTCGCGTATGAAATAAAGTGGTTTGGTTTGATCGTATAAAACGAGAGCCATTATTGGATATTTATGATGGAAAAAAAGTGGTAAAAGTGTAAATTTGGAATAAAAGCTTGCATTAATCTGCTTTAGCCTTACTCACACACTTTAACCTTCACTTACAATGCTTTCTTTTGTTGTTGCTATCTAAACTGTCTTTACTGATTGTATTGCAATGACTAAATAAAATACATTTTTAACTCTTTTTGGAGGAACATCTGATACTTAAGCTTATTTTTATCAGCAAAAATTAAACTCAAACATGCCATTTGTGGCCATTGAGGCTATACTGTATATTTCTATATTTTTGTTTTGAGTCTTGTGATTTGTCTAAATTTTGAGTGTATTTTTTATGTATTTTTTCATGACCAACACAAAATAACAATTACATGTATTAGGATATGACAGGCCCATTGGTTTTATTTAAATATAAATAAGTGCTTCACTTGGTGTGTCAGTCCAAATACAATACATTCACAAAAGTCTCACAAGGATATTATGATAAAATTGTTTGTTGTGTAAAGTATCAGAGATGTAGTAAAATAAACCTAAATGTCTTTATTGTAGACGGTAAAGATATTATTTACACAGTATAGGTGATACTTTGTGTAAATCGTAGAACGCGGACTTCAATTTTTCTTATTTTTATATATTTTTTATTTAACCCTTATTTATCCAGGAAAGTCCCACTGAGATTGCAAATCTATTTTTCAGGGAAGTCCTGGCCCCCTGGGGGGAAGGGTACTGTTGTACATGTTTGGTTTTTTTTGGTGGTAGGGGAAACCGGAGTACCTGGAGGAAACCTACGCAGACATGTTTACACACATTCAATAATTAAAGCCATTCACTGCAATTGTTTCATTTATATTATTTCTAATAAAACCAGTAAACCTTTTGTCTGTCAGTGAAACAAAGTTTTTTTTTTTTTTTTTTGGCAGTCTAAAATGTTTTTATAATGGCTCGTCTTTAATTAATTGTCCCATAGAGTTATATATTTGTTTATCTGTGTTATGTGCATTTTTGAGTTTACAATTTGGACATTTCAATTGGGAATAAATGACATTTTATGATATTAAATGTCAATTGAATTATAAAAAAAAAAACTTGTCCTTATAATAATTTTAATGTTACGTAATTCAGGACTAATTTATTTTTTACAAATATGTTAAAAACTTTTAAATATAGGTGGACAAAAAGTCTATATTTGATATTTGTTTGTTTTATTTGTTGTTATGTTAAACCTGTATAATAAGCAATGTGTGGCAAGTGTATCTTCATTATTATTCTTTAGTTTCACTCCCACAACATGTACAGTTAAAAAAGTTTAGTATGAAATTATTCTAATTTCAGAGCGCCAAAATGGACTACCTAATTGTTTTTCATCAGTTTTATTTTTCTTCCTGTGCCCACGCCTAAACACAAACAGTTAATTCCAACTGCACATGTACTCTCGCAAATGTATGCCCATTAAGACAATCACAAACCAATTGTAAAGTCCCTCTTGAAACAAAAAAAAAAGACATGATTATCAAACTGAGTGAGTGAACAAACCAAAATAACACCATCATAATACAACTATTTAACTGAGGTATCACAGCACTTTCAATTACAAAGCTGCCACATTTGTTTCTGGCTATTGTCAATGTTGAGCACAAGTGAACCCGCATCGAGCCGCCATTAAAAACACCGACTGATTAAAAACCATTTAATTTGATAGCTAAAACCGCGCTCTCCCGTTTTCAGACGAGCCATTCATCACAAAGCCAGACGCAAAATGCAAAAAAACAATTTGACTCCAATCGTTGTAAGCGCCGAATCACGCTGCGAGACATGCTAAAGCTAATTTGCCAGACAAATTAGTTGGCTGGATTCGAACTTCATTGACGAAGTTAAAAGATGTCGTATGGAGAGAAAGTGCTCACGTCGTACATTTATAGTAATTGTTTCAACGAACCCCTGCTGTGGGGGGCATTTTAGACGCCCACCTCCCAATGCCATTTTTTAAACACTGCAACTGTCAAATGGCTTGGCTGAGGATCCCAAACATAACAACGACAGCTCGTTCATTCCTTTTCACGACTGGAGTCCATCTTCCCTGCGATGCTAACACATGCCGAACTGGTGGCAGTCCAGTATTTTGGGCGAGTATGCCCCATTACACAATGCTGCAACTCAAGGTAAAAGTTAGTTTTGTGGTTCAAAGAAGCAGGGAGAGCAGATAAATGTTTTAAGAAAATGAAAATAAACCAGTTAAGCACGCAACACTTTATTTAGATGCTACATTTGTGGCGTAGGAGGAGATTTTGGTGGTTTTAAGATGCCACTACAACAATAATTCTGAATTTATTTTACTTTTTTTATGTAATGCATGCTGTTTGACAAGCAACATAATCTTTTTTTTTTTTTTTTTTTTTTATTTAAAACAATTATTGGAAGTTTGATCTAAAGCTCTTTGGCTGAAAGTTAAGTCCAGGCAGTATTTCGTGAATAGGTTAAGGTGAGTTGAATCTGTCTTTAAATGTCTGAAAATATAAGTTTGATATATACAATTAAAGCCCACAAAACAAACATTGTTCTTGTCTCATCAAAATCTTTTTTTTTTTGCCATATTCTACCTTTTTGGGCTCATTTGGCTCCACCCCTTTTATGGCTAACCATTCCTTTAGCGCAGTTACTGCTATCAGGCTCAATAGCTTACAAGTTAAAAGAGTGCCATCAACAGAGGTCAGCTTGGTTCACTGTACATTAAAAGCAGTTGTTGCACACTTTACATCCAGACAGCAAAAAAGGATTTGTTTAGACCACGGTACAAATTAGCGTTAAAAAACTTAGCTTAGCGCTTAGCAGCATCAATATCTCACTGTGTACTATTAAAGTTTGTCTGTGTTATTATTCTAAATGTAAATTTCCATAGTAATTGATTGACTATACATACGTGGATGCTACTATTGCTGCTCAGTCCACCCAAAACCTCTAACCTCAGTTAATACTCTTTTCATGCAAATCTGTCCCAGTTAACAGATGACTTTAAGGCATAGCTCAAGGCGCTGAGGTGGACTCTATACATCCCACATTGCTGTATCATTCTTGATTTCAAAATTAAGTCTGAATCAGTGAAACGTCTGCTTCTTGTGGGCAGATGTTTCCCTTTTTTCTAATTGTTTAGTCACACTGTCAGAGTGATGGCCGCTACCATGGTAACCAATCAGATCCACTTAAGAGGCATGACTCTGATTCTCTCACACAGATACCTACAAACACGGTCTTTCTTCTCTCAGAAGTGGAGAAAGCAAGTTGAGGTCATGCTGTTAAAGATTTCGGTTTCACCGTCCGCGCATGTTCAATGACGCTAAACAGCCATATCACCGAAGCCGTCCAAAGCCTGAAGCGACGGCCATTGTGCCAGCTATTGGATTAACTTAGTGCGTGTTAATAGACATACTCCGAGCTTCGCCGGGGCATCGCACTGACACACACTTTAGCACACATGCATGCCACTGCCAGATGTCAAGGCTATGTGCTTGGCTAATTGTGCGCAGCCTGCACTATGATTATGAAATGTTATTTTGTGCTCGAGGCCACATTTCTTTCGATCAAAAGGCTGTCGCTTTGCCAAAAAGTAGCTGCACAACCCGCATGTTTTGTCTCAATGAAGCCACAATTGATCACAAAGCATGAAAAAAGATGAAGGCCTTTGACCAGAGATGACTTTCAATGTAAAAAAGAAAAAACAGAAAATAAATCTATTAATTTATAGAATTGGAACAGTTGTTGGAGCAACACATGTTAGGAGTAGCAGCCCGCCATTTCTTTGGTAAATTGAGTGCACTACTTTCAGGCTCTCGATGCTTAAAAAACACTAATAATAATGAATAGAAATACAAATCTTTTTTTATCGCTTTCAGCCCCAACTCTCCCAATTGCTGTATTTAATTTTGAAACTAATAAAAGTACTTTGACTTGCAAAATAGTCTACTGAATGTATTTACAAACTCCTTAATACAATAAAGGGTTTGTCGAGTCCACGCTGACACAAGCTGGCAGTGTTCAAGAGGTTATTCTTTTTGTGGCTTTGTTATCGTACAGACACAATCGACAAGACAAACCTACTATGTGATGGAGTGGGTCTTTTTATTAAGAACAAACTAAACTTTTTATTAAATGCTGCAACTTTAGCCTTTATAATCACATAGTCTTGGTCAATACTATTGTTTAACAAATACATTTCTTACAAGCTGCCTTATAACCATATAAATGGTGCAAAAAAGTGAAAATAAGCCAACTCAGAGTATTCGAGTTTGGAAGTAGTTCTTTCGACTTTGATCTGTTTTCGTGTTTTCGGCCCGGGGAAGTAGGAACAAGATGGAAGTTGAGACAAAAATGTACTAATGTTATTTTAAAATGAGCTAATACAATGAAACTAGCAATTATTAACGGTTCAAGAAAAGGTATTCTATTAAAAACAGAAAAAGTTACAAAACGTATTTTGAAACCGCTAAATAGCGTATGTAAATAAATAAAAACCTTTGTAAATATGTGGATTGTTACCGTTACTGTGGTGCGTTTATGACTAAGTATTGTAATGAATCTTGATTTCCTAATCTCATAATCAACACCTTTATTCCAGGGATTGGACACGTTTGATAACCTGTTTCTTGCACTGTTTGATACAGTGTCTCTATCAAATAAAAGGCTTAAAAGGACAAAAAAGTTCTTTCATGTTAGTTTTTGTCATGACCTAATGTGTTCAAGCCTCAAATAATTTGCTGTCAAAAAGTAAGAAAAAGTACAAAATGCTAAAATGTCACAGTATGAGCTTTGACAATGTCCATTATTGTTGTCCTCAAGAACGTGCGTCAATACAGCAAAACAGTTAAAAGCACCACTAAAAGCTCCACACTGGATACTGTCAATGAGTTCCAAGGAAGATCCATGGCTCTAATTACTTTGCACAGTGAGTCATCGGTGGACTTTCTACTCAAGCCCAAAGCAGCTGTAACACTGTAACTTAACACAAAGACACAATGCTAATAAGAAGTGGTTCAATTCAACAAGTAACAGAAAGAAAAAGGAAGTGTTGCTTTCTAAACCTAACACAAAGCTGAGCGGCCTCTGCGTGAAGTGGAATTGAATGAAATGTGTCAAAGTTTCAAAAAGTTAGTTAGCAATTTTCCTGGAGCATACAGTAAATCTGTCTTTGGTACCTGTAGCCCGCAGTAATTTTGACTTGAAACCAAACGCTTCTCTCTTAGTTCAAAGAAAAAGCAGAAGCCAGTACATGCTCCTTTCTCAAGCACATGCCATTCTCTTCCCTTCAGCCTTTCATCACTCCAAACCATCCGGCAGCAGCAGTGTTACCGAAAAACTCCAGTAGGTATCCGTTTAAAAAAAATGTGTGCCTATTACTTACAGCCAGCGATCACTGTCTTTTATGTAGGTACTAATGAGTAGGCCGCACAGGTAGTGTAAGGTGGGCCAGGTGGTCTTTTAAGCATTAAATAGCGCTTGGTAATTAACCAAACATCACATTAGGCCATAGAGTGGGTGCAAAACTTCAGAAAGTGAGCCAATTAAGTAAAGTGGGAGGACCTTTCCACAAGAACAAAAAATCCAGACTACGGCCTCCTGCGTTCTCTGGGCAATGTACAAATCTCCAGCGTGGGCGTGCAACTTGTTTACTTTGTATCACTTTCCAGCATTCGGCAGACCCCTGCTGATACATACTAGTCTTATTATATTTCAGAAAGAGATTTTAAGAAGCAAGCAGGGCTCTGTGTCCTTGGGCAGCTCTTTTGTAATGTTCTGAGCGGATGTGGGTGACTGTTCAATGGCCCTACAGAAATCTTCATCAGAATGGCCCGGGCAACGCTTCACGCATGGCAAGGTAGAAAGTACAAAAAGAGAAGATTGTTTGTTGAGGATTTCCAGCAACAATTTTCATCTCAAAAGGTTAGTAGAAAAAGCAGTAAGAAAAGTTTTTAGAAGAACGGATTTAGAAATGAGCACATTGTACACATCCAAGTAAAATTTTGGCCTTCAAATGTTAAAACGGGGTGATCTTGAAAGATGTTGTAAACAAGTTGGACATTCTTTTCTTTACTGCACAAAAAGCACTAAATTTCGGCCTCACATCAATGACACAGCATGTTTTACCCATTTCTCATTTCACATGCCGACCTATTCAGTCCAGTCCTTGTTCATTCGCAGATCATGAACTCAGCCCTGACACATTGGAAACTCATTTCCGGTCTCCACAGGTTGCCTGCTCCTCTTAATTTCCTTTACTGCTCCACTACCTGGGATCGATGATGACATAATCTGCACCATTTATTTTTCATCTAGTGCCAAGTCATGATTGCTTAAATTTAGGAAAAACACAGAGAAAATGTAATAAAGTCATCTTCATCTTAAAAGGTAGCTTGGCCAGTCATCTAATGTATTTTTCTGTTCCATACAAAGATTTAGTCATGTGTCTGTTGGCATGATTTGGATTACTAGGGAAATAACCACCTGATGCAGATTAAAATGTTGTTTGTACAAGACTTAATACAACCAGAAAAACAACACATTGCATTAAGCCTTACTCGTCCTACAAGATTTCTTCTGAAGGGAGTTTTCTGACCCATTTTCTGAGTTCAGAAGTTCAGAAGAACACAACAGGACCCCAACATACTCTACTACAGCATTCTTTTGCCTGTTGTTATGCAAAGTTGCCTTTTTCCAATCTTCACGATTGCTAACATCAAATTAAATTACTTGTAGTACATAACATGCTGTGTCACTCCCTGCATGTAGCTTTTAAACTGTCACATTTACACTTTTTTGGCCTGAGGCTCTATTTTTTAACTTACTATGAAGTGCACCTATCACCTGCACAAGTATTTTTATGTCAATTTCAACACAGAGGATCAAAATTATGTTTGTGAGTGGAAGCTCTTCACAGGATCTGGATGCACTAAACTCAAAATTATCAGAGAAAAGGAGGTCTATAAAGACTGAAAGCTAGCTCAGGTCTCCAAGCCTCTGGCCATCTGCTGCTTTTTCGATGATATATGCTCCAGTGTAGGCTACCACACAGAGCCGAGCACGAGGCCTGGGTTACGGCCCTGTGGAGAGGTTAGTGACTCTTCACACATGCATGCAGCGGAGCAGAGTAGTATCGTGCAGAGTGGTCATTCACCTCTTACTCTCGCCGCCATACACAAAAACTCACACTCCCAGCATGCTCGGCTGCTTCAGACTCAACTACATCTGCTACATTAGAGCTGCATCTGTGCACACATAAAACACAGACATTTACATTATATTTATTATTAGTGATCAATTTATTTTATTTAAAAGACTCAATTCTGATTGGACAACACAACAACTGTTTAAACATTGTCATAAAAATAGAGATATACTGTATAATAACAACTAAGTGATCAACGAAACTAGAAGGTAGTGTGTTTGAAAGTGACTACTCAAGGGTTTAACAGTGACAGACCCAACTCAATTACAATATGCACTCAAAGCTAACTTTAAGAGAAAGTATATCATTGCATGTGCTGTTATTTAAGGTAAGTTGTCACCTTATAACAAATAATATTTAAATTCTATCAGGGACATCTGAGTAAATAAATATGTGATATTATGATGATTCAAAGATATGCAGAACAAGAGAATAGTTTATGAAAAACAAATAGGATTATATGACATATGAGAAAATAAAAGATGAAAATAGGTAAGACAGCAGGCTGTCCTCATCTGTGCTCAGCAAACAGGACAGAAAGTGACAGAACAAGTGAAAGATAACAAGAGTTAGGGAGGCAGAGAGAGGCGCTACACTGCTTTACCCAGCAAACACAGAGCAGTAGCTCAAGGGGATGGATCAGCTGAGAATGAGAGGAAAAGAAAACCCAAAAAGTGCAAGTGAACAGGGTAGCGTGAGACGTTTAAGGACAGCGGCAGAGTGACAAGGCCGAGGGCATGTTGAACATAGTCTTTTTATGCAGGAGCACGGCTGCAGCGCAGACGGCTCTGATATGGAGCATTAGCACACACCCAGACACACACTTAAATAGTGATTGGTGTGTTACATATTACAAGCTATTAAGTCTGCTGTAGGAGCAGATGTTTATTCATGACAGGAACAAGAGGAGGATGTCAGGGCATAGCTCCCACTTAACAAGAGGACATGTTTACCATAGCACCATTACAACACATACATATGCATGTTTAACGGGCAGCATGAAGGGATCAGTGCTTATTTAATGCTTCCTAAAGCACAGTATTTACATTCAGGGCAAGTCACTAAAGCTCCTCTGAGCTCTAAAATAGTTTATATTTATATGATAAGTTGATTTATGAGCTAGTTTGTGGTATATTAATAATAATAATCTTTCTTTAATATAATATTCTTTTTATATAGCGCTTTTCCACCTACTGTAGTAGGCACTCAAAGTGCTTTACATACAATAAACTATTACCAGTGTTACAGAACTTCACCGGAGGCAATAAGTGTCTTGCCCAAGGACACAACGACAGTATGCGGGGGATGCAGGAAGTGGGATGTTGTGATGTTTCGAGCGGGGTAGGAACCGCCTACCCGTCGGTCGAAGGAGGGCCGCTCTACCCACTGAGCTATACTGCTGCCCTTATTATTAAAGTATTGAAGAATAAATAAATATAACAAGATCCGATCATGATCCCTGAGGTACACCCTTATGTACTAATAATAACATTCCTATTCATTATAGGACAAGCATCTGTCAGATCCTCTCCGTCTCTCTCAGGGATCCGCTCCACCTTCATCTCATCACTGCCACCTGTTCCAAGCACCTGCAATCTATTACCATCAGTGAGGTATTTAAACCGCTCCTGTCCACCTCTTCCCTGCCAGATCGTTCAGCAGACTTTGTGTGAATGTTAGCTCCACGACTCAACTCCAACTCTTGGTCCAGCTCCTCGGCTTGGTTCCAGTTCACCTCTTCACTTCAGCCATCAGCGCAGTTCCTCAGCACGGACTACAGTCTCAGATCTCCTATCCAGCTTCCTGTCACTATCTGGACTTAAATAAAGAATCACTTACCTTCACTGTCTTGTGCGTATTTGAGTCCTCAGCCCCACATTACAGCATCAGGCTATAGCATCTATGCCTCAGTGTGGTCTGTCTGCAGTATTAATCAGGCGAAAATAAGTAGTGCCAGCCACAATAGGTCTTAAGCTGTATGAGTTCATTCAGATTTTTTGCCACAGTCACTTTTATATAACACAAAATTAATGATAGACCTTTTTTGGTCTTGAGTATAAATAAATTATTATAGGTGGTATAGATGTGGCATGTTTCGGGTTGGATAGCTAAAATGGAATAGAGGTTTTGCAAACACTGTACTGCTTACTGCTTTGTGGCGCTTGCTCATTGGTGCATTTTCTGGTGTTGTATAGCCTCTTCTATTCTATTGTATTTGTTGTCCTGAAAGCCACCTTGTTTGGTGACCTGACTGTGAATCCAACTAATGGACCCGCTCTCAGAGTGTCACCGCACACAGAGCGCTGCAGCGAGGACGGGACTTTTGATTGCACTTCAGTGCTCTGCAGTATTGCCAAATTGCCACCTTTAGCCCCCTCTCCCCACACCAAAGCCTCCCTTCACCTCCTCCTCTGTGTTTGTGTCATCCGCAATAAAACATGGCTGAAGGACAGAAAAGGACACGGTAGACTATACAAGGGTCAAAGCACAATGGCCTTTCAGAACCTGACAATTATCTGGAGCTGAACACAAAAAAACAAAAGCAACACTATGGCATGCCCAGACAACTTAGTGTGAATTTGCAGCCATGATTTGATTCTCACTCATTTTCTCCAGAGGAAGTCTGCACACACTGGTAGGTCCCTTGAGGACAAAATGTCAAAGAAACCATTATAGGAGGAATGTATGGAGTGTTGTTGTGATATATGAGAGTGTATGATTATTATTATATTGTGATCTCTTAAGATGTGTGTGTATGAATGAAAATGCATCCTCCATATTTACAGCATGTGAACAGCTATATGCACCGCTGGAGGGACACATTATATACATTATAAGTCTATGAACAAGCCCATTAGATGAAACAAGGTTGTTCATATATGCCCAGAACCCTTGTGCAAGAATGAGTGTTTATAGATAAAGTGTTTTTGTCCTCCAGTCAGCCTCAGTTTTTCTACTCTGAGCAAGAAGGTAATGGGACTAAAAAGATTCTTTTCATACATGTTCTGTTCTTTTTGACTGACGTGTCATTTTAAACTGTGGACCTTTCAGACTAGAATACTGGCATAGTGAGAGAAAAAAACACAAGAAAGGGTTTCAACAAAGGCATCTGGATGTCTGGAGGTGAAACTTTTCCATCCCTTATCTTCAGGACTTTGTCAGTTCTGGGTTCAACTGGTAATGATGAGCTTGTGTCTTCTAAACTGCATGCTATTGGTCCACAGAAGCATAACGACTCCCACATTCAGCTCTTAAACCAAACCTTCACCATGTCCAATCACAGTTAGTTTAGATAGTCTCTTGGATAAAGGATGACATGTTATCACCTTCAAACTTGGGATTAAATGTCTTTGTTTAAACTTTTTCTTGATTATTTCCTGAATAACCGAGAACATCTACACTACAATAAAAAAGAAGGCAGAGTAGACACAGAACATATACATGTAGGAGCCATAGGTAGGATGGGGCTGTTCATGACTGTTGATGGTGACATTGGCAGACATTGTCACTGATGAATCTTGGTTGCACTGTAGGTGTGACATCCGCGGGTTTTAGTGCACGTACCTGTTCACATGACTACTTGGACAATGGGGAAGGAAACTTTCTGTCACGTGTCATGACGGAAAAAAATGACATTGTATTTGAAGTGTCTCAGAAACACGTGGAATAAAGTGTTCTGTTTTCAACTCATTGTGATATAGCACAGATAAAGATTTTAAAGTAGTTTCTTCCCAATAATTATAAATAAAATGTGGACAACAAAGGATTTCAGATGATTAATTTCAATAGTGGCGTTTGGGTCACAAATATCTGAAGGGTTTTTCATAAAGTGGAAATCAAATTCTACTGTGAACCTGATTTTGTTCAACTGGTGCATCTGCATGAGGCCAATCAGCACTTGTTCAGTGGCCATTAGAGCTGCTCTTCTCCCACTGTCCTGAACTTTGGAAAAGCTGGCAAGACAATGATGACTAAACCAGACTGATGAGCGCTCCACATGCTCTCTGATTGGAGCAATAATGTGCCATGACAGAGACAAAGTTGGGGGTATTGTACCAATCTGTCACAAATTAATTTTGGCTCAAGTCAAATTGACTGGTCTCACCAAGAATGAATTCCCAGTATACTGTTCAGTCAATTTAAAAACAAAAGATTTAGAGGTTACCTTTATTGAGGGGCTTAAATATTCCACTCATCATTTGAGAACTGGAAATACGCGTCTGCAGCCACTCAGTCCGTCGAGCTAAGACCAAAAGACTTTACAGTGAGTAAAATGAAATCAGTGCTTTGCCCGTACGAGTTTTTATCTTATTATCTGACTGTCAGGCCGCCAGTTATAAATGCCCTTTGCAGCCATGGAAACCTTTCTACACTGAGACATTTAATATAGTTTATATAGTATAATATATATATCAACTATTAAACAAACATCAATAAGGCTTCCAAGCAAATTGATCCACAGAAATGGCTGTAATAGAGCTTGTTGAGTAGTCGTATTGGGTCTTTGGGGTTGTTAGTTGTATTTCTTATAGACTTAAAGAAAGATTTTGACAACATCAATCACAAAATATAAGTTTGGTATATGGGGCATTACACAAAAATCAATTAGTGACTATCTACGGAAGAAATTTCAGTTTGTGCAATTCACCAACAACAGGTCACAGCTACAGAGGTTCCACAAGGATTAGTCCTTAAACCAAAACTATTTTTATTGAATATTCCAGTGACATTTTTAAATTGTGTTTTATTTACAGATGACAGAACTCTAATTTGCTCAGATAAAAAACAGTAAAAAAAATGTCCAGATCATAAATATACAAAGTCGAATGAATTTAGCTGAATTTAATTATAGTTAAATCAATTCAACACTAACACTACTTGAACACTTAAAGCAGAGTTTTGTTCAATAAAGCTGATAAAATAAAGTTTTATAATTAATGTTTTAAAAATAACAAAATCCTTACACCTTTGCAACTCTTTTTATTCTTAAAAATATTTTTGTTAACTTTGTTACAGTTTTTCTATCTCATATTTTGTTCATCACTTCTTTGTCTAAATGTACAGAAGGAAACAAGGCAACAATGTTATAGTGATTACATTAATTTAAAATACAGAAAAAGACAACTGTAAAAGCCTAAACCAGTTCTTGTGCATCGCAGCTCAGTACGTCTATACCTTCTCCTGAACTGAGGCCTAAGGCGTTTTGTTGAGCTGTTTAAATCTATTACATTTTGGGGTTTCAGGAATGAAAGCATGGAGTCAGCAGAACTCCTTTATTACATCAGCAGTGAAAAGTATGGCATACAGCGCCTTCAAATGATGGGGAGATGGCAAAAGGAATAGAATATTAGAGGAGAGAGGACGAGCGCGAGTAGTATGGATTATAGATTTACCAAAAAAAAAAAAAAAAAGAGAAATGGAATGAACAAAATATTACTAAAGCCCAGCTGCGCCGCAGATACAAGTCGCTGAGTTGACACACACATGATGTAAAATTCATCTATCATCTTCATCAGAGTAGTCAGAGGGTCCCGGTCCTCTGCTGTACATCCACCACAACCTCAATTCTCCGTCGCACAGCATTTGTCTGAACTTTGTCTAATTTGTCATCTGATGTTTCAGTTTTGCTTGTCACGCCGATGTCAGAGAGATGTTTTCTGTTTAGACTTTAAGTGTTTGTACCTGCGCATCACTGTCTGTCAGCGAACGTTAGGTAGGGCCAGGTGTGTGTTATAAACATTTCCGATTACATTTTGCTGATTCAGCTCCGAGCAAACACAACACTGGACACTTTACTAACCGTGAAGTCCAAATCGGCTGCTCTGAGACCGCAATGTATTCTGAAATTATTGTTTTTGTTATATTTATGTGTTTATTTAAGAAATCAAAAGAAAATATAAAACATTGATACACCAGTTAGCCGCAACATTAAATAACCACTGACTTTGGGAAGTGACTACTATGATCATTATTTGTCATTGCAGATGTATATTAGGTAAGATTTGCCAAAATCTGAACCAGGTTTAGACTTCCATGGCTTTGGCCTGTTTTGGGATTTACAGCCTGGTTTCCACTGGGGAGGTGTGTTACAGGTCGGGACAGTAAGGGTAAGTATCCAAGGTGCCCTCAAAAAGCATACAATACTACTGCAGGAATGCTTTGGCAGCTGGTCCCATGTGGTCCACTTTCAAAATGGTAAAGCTAAACACTGCAGTCAGCCGATTCAAGGATAGATTATTCTCACTAACAGTCAGGGTTGTACAACTCTTACTAGCATGTTTGTGAAACAGAGGAGAGTCCGTTTACTGCAGCAGAATATGGCTGTACCTCCAGCCTCTCGCATCACTACACACCAGAATTTACACTCCTATTTATGCTATTAAATATCAATGACATAGTTCCAACATCCAAGTGTTGGAAGTGTCCGCTTCAAAGGTGCTTGCTTTCTCAAATACAGGTAACTTTTGCTGCATCTTTGTGCGGTAGCAGGTGGTTTTCTCTGGACCCAACTCAGTGGAAACTTGAGCTTCTTATGGGTTACCTGAACCAAACTCAGGTGGAATGTTTCACTTCTATTTTCACTTAACCTCCAAAACTATCTTTATATACATGACCAATATTTCCACCAAGTTGTGTTGTATTGAGTAGATTAGAGTAGATAAACTTCCAATTTAAGTCCTTAAGACTCAGTTCAAACTAATAAGGAATATAGTTCTACCAAAAGTGTCAAAGCAAAGTACTGATGCATTCAGGGACTTGTTCTGCATGTTATTTTCAGGTTGTTCTAGGACACTACAGCTCTCTCAATGGTTTACTGTTAAAAACAAACATTCAACTTTGAAGTCTATGCATTGCCAATGGTTATAGCAGTGCGTATTATATACAGCGTAAGCTCTGAAATTGAATAGAAGATTGAACAGTTTGAACTCAATAAGATGAACTGTATAAAGATGGTATATTACCGAGTAATATTTACAGGACATTTGTTGAATATGAAGGCAGTAATGCTGGATGAGGTCTCCATTGGACATGAATGTGCTAATAAGGAGTCAAGGCCATTGTGACACAACTCTGATTCAGTTCTGATATCACTTTCTGCATACCAATTACAAAATCCAGGTTTTAGTCTCATTGCATATGTTTGAATTCACATTTAGTGTGTACATTTTATAAATGTATAGAAAGAAAAAAGAATGAATGTATTTTATTTAACAGAGAAGATTCAAAAGGATATCAATGGTGTCCCGGTTTAAGTGTCCATCACACTGTGCAATTTTTGCAATCACAAACAATTGTTCCATGTCAGAGTGTGCAACATGAACCAGCTCAAAAAACTGATGCACGTCACTATGAATGATACACTGGGATAAAATGGGAAGAGTTAGTCGGCCATTTTGTGTGTTGCCAAAGTATTATTATTCTTTAGTCCCACATTAATGCCATCAGCAATCATTCATTATCTAAAACTTTAATGATTGTAGAAAAAAGGTTCACGCTCAAACAGCTACAAGAAATCAAACAAAATCAGGCAACTACATTACTCCACACCATAGGTAATGTAAAATTTCCATTGTTTAAAGCTTTTTTTTTTTTTTTTTTTTTTTTTACACAAATCACACGTTTGTGCTCTGTTACAGTTAAGTCTCATTTATCAGTCTTCTCTCAATCTACTGTCTTGGTCAGCCTATTGTGAGTCTCCTTTTAAGCTGGTATTTAGCAAACAAAGACAACTTTTCTGTTGATTGATGATTAAGACGGGACCATTTAACACTCCTCATGCCAGCACTGCCCCTTTTGGACGGCGCTGAGACATTGAAAAAAAACATTAATAACCCACAACTAAAAGTCTTCTCTATACGGGCTTGTATGAGTTGGACTTGGTTAGGTTTCTCCATGTGTTTATTCAAGTTTAATCCCATCACTTGTATTGCACACACGCCGTATAGTGGTTCTCATATTGACTTTTACTTGTTTTACCTTTATATAATCAAGTGCGGCCCCGCTGTCCTACTCCTTTAGTTATTTAACACGGTATTCTCCACTAAATATTTGGTCTGTCTCTGGTTATTGGCTCTCTCACTTTGTGGCCTTTACTGAGCTCATCACAATGTGTGTCGACATATCTTTAGACAAACATGCTCCTAATAACTCTCTCTTGCTCTCTTATTCTCTGTCTGTTAAAACATTGGTGCTCTGTGGTGTGACGGTCTCCTTTCTGAGCTGGGGCTGGCCACAGTGGATTTCTGCAGCCCACTGTTCAAACAAAGCGCTGGAGAAACCAAGCACTGCAGGCAGAGCTCGATATTAAAAACCCCGTTTCAAAAAGACCTCTGTGTTATATGCTCACTCACGTACAAAGAGAGGCCTGAATCGATCATGAAAGAGAAATTTAGAAACATGTGATGACAGGTTAATTTTTACTAGAGCAGATGAATACTCTGATTGTTAACATCATTGATTATTTGCAAAGAGCTATGATGACATTTACAAAGGCTATAGATGTTCATTCACAGTTTGATATACTCCCTGTCCTTTCCTTTGATGGTGGGTCTTATTTAAATCTAGTCCATTATGTAAACGTTTGCCTCGTGCTACCAGCCGAATATAAACACAATGAACTGTGGTGCATCTGGAGCTGGTACATAGCACTTGTATTTGTTTAGAAGCATAAACTAAGCTACCCACAAAAGTTATAGTAAAAAAAAACAACAACACAGAGGTAAGTCGAGAACATTTTCCATTTATAGATGCAGCAACATGATTGACCAACCAGTGTCCAGCCTTTAGCTCGAGCCAAAAGTACTCAAAGCTTCTTCGAGGCAGGCACTTGTCGTCGGGTTCGGTAAGTAATGTTCTTTACAAAAAAACATGGCTTGGATCAGCAACACATCACAGATCAGGCTTAATTAAAATAAGGAGGGGCATCAATAAAAATTTAGGTAAAAGTACACAAAAAAACAATAAAAAAATAGTATTGATAAAAAAAGTCATGGGTTATAAATATACGCTACAATTAGCAATTAAAATTATTTTTGATATGTTCAGTCTCCAAAAATGACAAAATAAAAAGGCCTTTTAATGCCCAAGGTTTTATTTTTGGAGAATTGGACAGATTACTTGTGTCTGTAACAAGGTGGCTTGGGTCATGAACAGGGCAAAGAATAACAGTAGCTGCTGCTAAACTCTACAGTAAAGCTTTAATCTGAGCTCGCAACAGAAGCAACTAGGAGCAGGCTTATCAACAACAAACAATCACTATATTTAGTAATTGTAATAATATTATGGCATCCTACAGTTTAACAACTGCTTGGAAACCTTAAGCATCAACATGGTAGAGTAAAGCAAACGTGGTAATATTATTATAATGAGTCATTCTATAAATGTTCAATAACCAAATGTTTGTAATGTTAATTATTTTACAACAGCAGAATCAAGGATTAAAAAAAAAAAAAATATATATTTTTTGGTTCATATCAATTATTTATTTAAATTGAGTATTTAACAGTTTCAATATACAGTACATTATATTATATTAATATGCTTATTATTTGAGTAACTAAATCTAAATATTGAAGTTTTTAACCTCGGCAGAACGACATGAAGGAACCAATAATGTAAACACTCTTGGCATTTTGCATATCTCTGAAAAATATTTCCCGTTCATTCATTTATTCACTATTAGACTCGTTTTCCTTGGGATTGTTTAGCGACAGCAGCATGTACCTGCAGAGCCACCATAGAGGAGTGTGGAGTGTGTCCCCAAGAAAAGACAAAACTAAATAAAATATTTTCAATTAAACTGCGATGAACAAACTATGAAAGTGTGTAGCTTTGGTTCAACCAGTGGAAGTCCAAAGTCTTGTCTTTTATTTATTCGATTTATTAATATTAGAGTATTTAAAAAAAATTACTATAGCAAACTGAAGATTCAAAGTCTGATAACTAAATATTTTCTTCATATTGTGCAGCCTTTCTTACAACAAAACTAGTTCCAACAAAGCCTTTTCCCTCTAGGGTGTGTACAGAGGAGCTAGAGATGAAAGTTAAACAAAGTGGTAAGAGACATATTTTATCTCAGTGTGGCCTTTTCTATGAATGAGACAACAAAAAGATCAACAACACGGAAAGAAAATCAAGACAGAGCATTGAGGAAGATTTCATGCTTCAGGACAAAGAGCACAAAACCATGACAAATTGTTTTCCTCTGGGCGACCCTCTCAGGTTTGATATCCATCTTACTTCCTCGTCGCAACTATGGGTATTTTACTCTGTTAGACTGTTTTAAAGATTTCACAACGTTGTCTCTTTATGATCAAGTTAGACATGGCTAATAAGTAAAAAAAAAAAAAAACAGCTAGAGTACACCAATCAGATGTTTTATTTACTATTTTCTCAGAGAGACAATTTAACTCAAAAAGAAGTTGGAAGCTTCTGTCCATGTTTTCTCATGCTTTATTGATAACAGCTGTTGAATGTAAAATATTCAACCTGTGCAAACTGTGCATGTATTTCAAACACAAAAGCTTGAATGAAATTTCACGGCAAATGCCAGACAAAGCAAATGTTTCAAATGGTATCACCTAAGTTTGTTTGACAAAAGTAAACGTCGGGTAGGTGTAACTGGCCATAATTCAGCTGCAGCACAAAAGAGAAAAATGTGTCTTGGAATTTCTTGCTTTGGGTTGGATTTTCTCTCTTCTTTGGGAGCAACAGACCTGAGGATGAAGAGATTTCATGCTCAAAGTCATGAAAACCTGAACATTAACGTGTAACTTGTGCATATAAAACCATAATAACCCTGAATGTTGTCTATAGCAACAAAATTGTCTGACTGAAAATGACGACATTAAGTTACATTTTACAATAAACATGTAATAATAATAAACAGTAGGCTAAACTAAAGCTTTTTAAATAAATGATTTTATTGTTTCAAATGCATAAAATGGCAAACACAGGGCAAATATTTGTACAAAGAAAAAGGGCATTTTCTAACTTTTTACATTTTTCACCTTGCAGCTGCACTTGAACTGTCCTTGAATTTGTTCCCATCACTGCAGAAATACCATCTGTCATTTCCAAATGAAGACAGAGCAGCCATGACAGAGGTTAGAGCAAGCCCTTCTCTAAATGTTTTTCTAAAAATCTTTTTGATATAAACCATTTCTCCCAAAAATCTCAGGTTAATAGAGCCACAACCATTGCCAGTGCAGCAGTGTTGTGTCTAGTAAGAAAACCAACAAATAGCCAAAAGCAACAGAGAGCTTTAAAAACAAATTGATTTAATTATAAACGAGGAGTCAATAATTCTGACAAAATGGCACTCAGAAATTCGGGACTGTCTCACAAACAAAGGTTCAACTAACATGGTGGATCTGTGTGAACGCAGGTAAAAGCAGGTAAACAGTTGAGGCCACTTGTTTGAAGCAATAATGGCCATGATTTACCTTGAAAAACAGCTTGTCCGCTTTATCCTGTGCTAGCTGTGATTTGAAAATAAATTTAATGTTACAGCTATCACTATTAAAATGCTTTCTGATGGATATTCTCTTGCATTTCTTAACCCTTGCTGTTCCAGAATGATACTAAGCATCAGTCTGTATTTCAGATACAGTGGTGACATTCAGATACACCACTGTATCTAAATTTTTTTCAGATACAGTGGTGAAAGAAATTCATCGAACAAGAAGCATCGTGTATAATCAATTCAGCCACTTAGAGCTCCACTGCCTGATTTTCTTTTTGCCGTCTCAGACTCCACTCATCCCAAAAAGCCATTTAATAAAACTGGGCCAAGTTTTCCACCACAAAATACTAATACATTTCACCAAACTGAAGTTTAAAGCAGATTATTTTCTCTACACTTTATAAATACACGTTATTGGCAGCTATTTAACGTTCTATGACAAGCCAGAGTCAACCAATGGCCGAGGTCCTTTTTTACAGAAAATCCCTTTAAATAAACATTAGTTGACTTAAGATGCATAATCCTTCTTCAAGTGAAAATGAGGAACTGTATCTTTTGTTATATTGCAACAGAAAACATGCTAAATATTGTTCTTTTTATTAAAAACAAAGCTTGAGTTGTTTGAGTAACAACAGCTGTTTCCAGTTTTAGATTTGAGTTGTGAATTCAAACAAAGTAATTATTGTCTACAACCTGTTACATTAAATAGTTAGTCTTGGTGGAAATTGACCCAGCTTTATGAATTTAATGTTCAGAAAAGTGTAAATAAACCATAAATAATCAACTATACCACCAGCCTCGCCAATATACACAAGGATTTACACTGTTCTTGAATTTAATTATTGCTAATGCAGACAGTTCCTGAAAGCAATGTATATAGAGTATATTGTATATCTGTCACATGGAGCTACTAGACAGGAATCAAAACGATGAAAATAGACTCTTCACGCTACTGTTGCTCAGCAAACTTGGACATCTGACAGCGAGCGAGTGGCAATAGCATCTAGTCAACTGTGGCATTCCTTTTCCTATTTACTCACTGTATTTGACAATCACTCCTTTAAACACGCAGAAGAAATAATCAAGCATCACTATTTTTCTTGTGTGTTTGATATTGTTTCTCAAACACAAACAACAGCAGGTCTCCTTCACGCGAGGACCAAAGATGAAAACACAACTATATATTTCTCTTTTAATCAGTTCACGAGCGCGCACCAGTTGTGACATATACGGAGGTGGACATAACCATGGGAACAAAACGCAATTCAACGCAATAATCCTGCATTATGGCTATCATTTACATTATTTGTAGTATTTTTGCAAATCTTATGAACATTTATGTTGAAAAATACGTTCAGACAGAGGCTTGTGGGCCTAGTTTCTAAAATAGTGGACTGATTGGTGACATACACTGCAGAGAATATCCACATCCATAATTGCGCACTTCTTTAAATACTACACTGCTGCACAGAATATGACATTGAGGATAAACTACATTTAGGATATTGTGTATTAAAAAAATGTAAATAAATAAACGTGATCTACAGATTTATGAGGTAGGTAGGATGAATTAACTTTGTTTTAATGCATCTGTGGTGAAGCTGTGGTTGAAGTTCTTTTTAGGGGAGTTGGGGGATATAAAGGAAGTGTATAAATGCAATAAATTTTAAAATAAGGATCAGTCAAGCAGGACCACCTTTTCTGTTGAATTTCTTGTTGAAACATTTATTTCACAGCCTAACCTTACCAATTGTAACTCACATATTACACAGAACACCATAAGTCTTAACCTGCACCAACCTGAGCCCTAAAATTATCACAAAATAAGCCCAAACCTGGCTTTTTAAAACTGTTTTCTAATCATATTGAGCACTTTCTCCTTCTACGCCCATTCTGTCAGCTTACATAAATAACAAATCAAAAAACAAAATTCTCAAAATGTTTTGTCATAGATTTAAACCAAAATCAGTGTTAAAAGTGACTTATGTACGAGTCATAACCAGAAATGCAACATACGTCCTGAAACGAGGCATGTCAGATAAAGATGTAAGGCGGCGACAGAGGAGTGCTGGTGATGAGGAAAGACAAACAGAAGATGGAGAGAAGAGGAGAGCAGTGGAGCATGTTTAATGTGTTGGCAGCAGAGCGAGGGGGGGGGGGGGCTGTGCAGAAGGCTTGTAAATGTTGGATGAGAAGTATACATGGCACTGTGACTCACTGGAGCTGCCCTGGTACTTGTGAGGGCAAGTGCTTTACACACTCACTCTCACACACACGCCCGTTTCACTATTCAAGCGGGGACAAATAATAAAATTAAAAAAAATACCGTCGATACTTATTTACTTCACGACAGGATATTAAAACCCTGTAGTTGATTCTAAACCACAGTCTACATTGTAAATATTTTGGAGATAGTCTTGCAGGGGATGGAAATATAAGAAAAGCTTCACCATACCAAAGATTGAAGAGTTTCTAAAGTAGGTGTGTGGTGTTATTTAAGAAGCGTGATGCCAATTTTCATCACTGTTTCCAGATTGTTTCCAAAGATTACTCCTGCATATTCTAGTTTTTAGGCATATTTTAGGCCCACAAGATGTTCTCCAATGTGTCTAGGGGACATTACACTGACGCACATTCATATCTCAGAAGTATTTATAGCATGTTAACCATAACCTACTCTTGACCCTTTAAAAAACAAAATGCTTATATTTTGTGGAGAGACTTTAGTTGACCTTTTCCAGAAGCAAGCGCAGCGACTAAAACGTTCAAAAATAGATGCACAACCACAGGCACACAAACAGGAGTTGTCCTCACCGAGCTTATGCATTACACGTGTGTCTGAACTTCTACAGCACAGCAAAGCCAGAACATACAACTCAAACTGGAAAGATGCATAAGAATGTTCACTCAAAACTTTTAGTTCCTCTCAAAGCTTGTTACTTGTTTTATCTTTTTTTTTGTTTAATAGATCCTTCCACACAAAATAAATAAAAAAAGTTCCTGAGCACACAAAGTAAAATGATTAAATTACAACCTTTAGAGTCTTTGAAAATCTTGTTCCCGGTTTAACAGACTCTTAATAAGGTCACTCGAATGTTTACTTTACCTTAATGTTTGTTTTCCTGCTTTAGTGATGTTTATGCCAGTGTCTTCAGGGAAACCTCAGTTTAATATCAGTTAAATATCAGATAATCAGTCTAGTATATAAAACTAGTATATAAAAGAAAACATGCTTATATGGTTTTCCTTTCAATTTCAGTGCATTTCACTGCAGTGCAAAACATTATATGCATTAATGATACAGGAAAGTTATACCCCTGTAATGACATGTTTGCATTCAATTAAAAAAACACCCCTAAACTGTCATTGTAAATCACAGTTACAGACTGAACTGACTTTCCAGATTGTCACTACTGTTTATATAAATACCGCTTTTGAGGATATTACTATTACAATTAGATGCTAACGTACATTTGCGTTTCTAAACTGTGCGTATGCAAGTTATTTCCATGGCTCTCTGTGACGCACCACTCCCTCTTTCTCCCTCACTGCGTCTCGTGAACATAGCACACCAGACAAATATAGTGCCCTATTCCCTCCTCATGGTTGGGCAGGTAAAATATGTATGAGTGTTTTAACCTCTGGCCGACCCCAGTGCAGCATTACAGCGGCTTCTTCGAGAGTTCCCAGAGAGGAGCAGAGACAGCCACTAATCGAGACAGTGATTACATTGTCTGACAAGTCCTTCCTGAGGTTTGAATCGTTCAGGTCAGCGGTGTCAGACTCAAATTGATGAAGGGTCACATTAATAAATAAAAAATCATATCAAGGGACAAAGATATTGTTAATTCACTGGCTTTTATTTTAATGAGCAACATATGTCCATTAAAGCCCTTTGAACCTCCTGTTTCATTTTTTTTAATAACTTATTTTTTTTTTTACTCTTTTTTTTGGCAAACTAGAGCTCCTTTTTTGGATGGTTGCTACAAAATGGCCAAAAGTGAGATTTATTTTTAGCCTTCAGCCAACACTTTACTGGAGCTATATTATTCATTTATTAGATTAACTTTATAATACAGTATATTTATTAAACGTTGTCAAACAAAGGACTAGACTGCAGGATCACAACAGTCTGACACTGAACTCAGGGAAGTTTTAAACTTCAGTAAGATGTATTGTATTTGTATTTCCTCTGGATGAATGGACTTATTTTACCATTGGCCCAGCCAGACATACCGATAGAAACACACCAGAGGAGCTGAGACTCTGAAGAGATTTAAGAGAGATTGAAAACAAATCTCATTTTCTTTTGTACTGTCCTTGTTATGATAATTTTAGAGAAACTGATAATCACAATTTTCACAGACGATCCTGAGATATTCTGGAGCTCTCATGACAATAAGATAAAATGCTTATTTAACTTCAATATTTTAGTACAACTACTGCTCTTTTGTTTTGTTTAACTGGTTTGTGCAGGGCTTGGATTTCAAGCAAGAAACAGTAATAAAATATCCATTCATTATTCATTCACTATATAAAAATGCATATAATCACACTTCCCTTCACAACTTTCTCTCTCTGTAAAAATGATTTAACTGTTAGTTTCTCTGATTGGTTGTGTCTATCCGGTTGCTTCCAGAGGCACTTTAATCTGTGCCTGTTGGTCCTACTGGCATCAACAGAGACCAGACAATTTCTTGGCTGATCTGGCTGTTATACTGCAAATGTCACTGTGTAAAAAACATAAAATAAAATGAGGTTTCCAACTTAAACCAAATGTAATACATGTGTGAAAATGCATTTGTCTCTTTGCCACTTGTTTGGCGCATACACATGCTTTAATCTCACTCCGCCGAGCACCACTGTCAGCGCACTAAGTGACAGGGAAGTTTAGCTGCTATTTTCTATCTTTGTTTTTGCCCCGTTCTCCCCCGTGTTTTTCATTTTCCTGTCAGTATCTCTCATGTCTCGCCTGCAGATGTTACTGTTCTATTGACAGGTCATAATTTTACACCTCAGCAGTTGTTTGTCTGCTTCTTACATGATTGGGTAATAAGTATGGAGGAGAAAGGTTTCCTAACAACTTAATTATGTCCTCTGTCACATTGTTTATGGAAAATAAACCAAACCAGATCCTCTTTTAGCTTTTATTTTTGGACCAACCATTGTCATTTATTTGCTTAGTGTATTTATTACTAGTCAAGTCGAGTGCAGTTTGAGAAGTTATGTTACTTGTTGAAATTAAGTCTCATTTCTTTTGTTAAGAACTGTGGCTTTGGTGTTTGTATGTAAGTAAAATTATGTATGGGTGGATTATGAAAATAATTTAATAGGCAAGTGATTGACTTTGATTTTGTAAACATGACAATGACTTGGAGTGATCTGAGACTCAAACAACGCCTAAAAACTTTCTGCCTTTCAAAGTTGTTTTGGTTTTTAAAGCAGGTAATTTCTGACATTCAAGAATGCATCACAGCTGAGATTTCAAATTTATTTTGTCAGCCATTAATGTGACTTGTTTCATTGATTTGGACTTTTGGCACATTTTTAGTGTTGCACAAATGACATTGGGATAAAAATAATCATGTGTACATGATATCTTTCTGCCAGAAATGTTAACACTGTTATTAAATAATTTTGGGGTTGGTCATATTATCAAAATGAAATGACCGTTTGACATTTAGTTTTTTTAAATATCTCGCAATATGTCAGGTTACAAATTGAAAACTGGGTCCCTTTAAATTAAATTTTGGGGATTTTAATTGAGATTTTTTTCCTGTGGCGAGTTTACAACAAGCATTCACAACCTCTGCATTTCTTATTCACACATGAACTCTAAAAAACACATTTATGTACCACGGTCCCTGACGTGTTGTCACATATGTAGCTTTTACACACATCATGTAAACATCAGACCTGTCCTGTGAGGCGACTTTCCACAGGGAACTAACTCTGAACCTGCAGAGTTTGATATGTATAAGCGGCAATACATCTCTTATGTAACATACAACTGCAGAAATATCTATTTTTATCAGCATCACTGTCATACAAAAGTGTTATAGACTTTTGAGTAAGTATAACTAATAATATATTTATTTTGGCTGACAGTCATTTGTTTTATTCCAAAACATATTTGAGGGCTCAAGTCAGCCTTGGTCACATTATTAAAACATTTGATAAAAAAAATATTATCAGAGCAGAGTTATATTCTGTACACACATAACCTGTTTCCATGTTAACTGGTCATTTTACACAGACATTAATCTGGCTTTTGATAGTTTAGCTTGACACAATTGTGACCTAGGTTTGCTCTAAATGCATCAACAAGGTTTATATTATGACATGTTTGTATCCAAATGCTGGTTTAATTTATATTATAAGTGAGGTAAAAAAAATAAAAGCAAACAATAAAATGACAAAGTTATGTTTTCAATACCTTTTTCTTCAAACTGTCAGACCCTGAAAGCACCCAGACGCAGCACCCATCATTTAACCCTTTTAAAGCACTTTCTCTTTTGTCCAGTGTTCTCTGTAATTGTTCCGACAGAGTGACCACTTTGCTCAGCCTGAACATGACGCGTCGTTGGAGGAGTCCACTGAGCAGCGCATGTCAGACGCAGAGTGGCAGAGTGACTGCTGTGAAGTGAAACTGCCGGGCCGAGCCACGGCGGACACTCACATGCAAATGAGTCAGACCCCGGGGCCCGGTCCACTTCTGTGTGTGTGTCCAAATGTCAGGGGCTGAGACTGCAGTGTGCAAGCTGACCACTGACGCATGTCCAGGCTGGGCCACACACACACACACACACACACACACACACACACACACACCGGTCTCTGACACATCCCTGAGGCCGATCAGTCCATTGTACAGGCTCTCCAGTGAGCCATAGCTTTTACATATATTAAAATGAGCCTTGGGTACAGCGCTGCCCCCTAAGACCCCCCGTCTCTTTCACACACACGGTTCACTCGGAGGCTGTGTGTGGAGACAGCAGTGTGAAAAGGGCAGCAGAGCATGTCTGAGGCAACACCACTTTTCTCTTCTTCCTCTGTCTAAAACTTTTCTACTTGAGGGGTTCTTTAAGTTTTTTTGCCCCTGGGAAGCCAAATAAAAGAATTTGGGATTTCAATGGGACCAACTCATGAAACATATCATTGGTTGAACTAGAAAGATGTGACTGGAGCAGCGTCTATAGAAAAAACAATGTAACTTTTTTGGGATGAGAAATGCATTATTATTGAAAGTTTTAGCTCAAACAAAGTTAGATCCCTCTGTCAGTGTAAACCCAGTCTTCTACAAGTTCTTTTCTCAAACTCCTGAACACAATACATTTTTTTCTCCCAGGTCACTTTAGGCAGTGGCAATATGGCAACAACAATGTTCATAAATCATACTGATTATATTGTTTAAATTGTGTCTCAGGGACCATAAGCAGAGTGCATGGAGCAGGGAAGCCTTGAAGCCTACTGCCTTTTCCACCGTTTGTGCGTTTACCTTGTTTCTTTGAATACATGTAGTATTTATATACCTCATTATCATATGGAGTCCACTTCAGAGTCCACTTTATTTCTCAGTTTTGTGTTGTAAATGAAGGGGTAAAAAAACTTTCTAAAGTTTGCCCGATACAGCTCATGCACGTGGAGGATGTAAAGGATGGCGCCCACTTCATTAAATACAACCTACTTTCCCTGAGCTCAGACAGTTTATCACCGAATGAACCGCTGTTGATTTATTTCTCACATTCATTAGCCTTTATTTACCGTTACATCCCAGTGTGGATTAGCCAATACTAACTTGGACGTTGTTACTTTTCAAATGTAAAACAGTGAGTCTGGTGAGAACATATGTAAGATTTTGATATACACAAACTCTTTATGAATGCAAAATACCTGATTTTTCTCAGAAAGAATGGCACTTACCGAGAAAGTTCTCCTCAGATTTATTCCCTTCACCTGGAAGTAGAATAGAAAACATATGTAATAATCCAAACTATTGATTGTTGTAATAGACACTAAACACACATGAGGCGCACAGAATTATCTAACAATGAGGCTCATCACTTTGTTCGCTTGTGAGTGGCTGAAGCGATGATAAAAGTTCACAATCATTTATCTATTCAGCACATAAAGAAGAGACTCAATGTTACATACGGATAAAAGAATCTGTTCAGTCCACTCATAAAGTCCTATTTTTACAAACGACAGTCTGGAGTGAAATGAGGTCCTCCATCAAAAGACAAACAGATATGCAACTGTACAGACCAGCACTAAGAAGCTTGACTACAGACAAAGTAATCATTATGCACTTAATTACACTGTGTAACACAAACATAAATACAATCGGTCTTTTCTTTGCACAGTGCGTTAGCAGTGACAGTGTATGTCTCAAAGTCGAGTGCTAGATAAACAATAGAGATTACAATTCCAGGTTCCAAAACAATGGTCATATTTAGGGCAACCTTAGCTTTGGAACAAAAATATATGTTATATCCATGGATTATGGCAAAATGGTACCAATTAATTTCAAAGCGCACTGACATGCGCTTAATGGATACCTTTCTTGTTAGTGGTAAGTTTAGCTGGAGACTAACTGTTCCGTGAAAAGTCTCTCTATTCTTGCACAGCTGTGAGAGGGTGCATAACAGCACAAATCAAGCACAAATTGCAGATTGCAGCATTAATCAGAATTCTCCTAGCAACAAGGCAGTCTGCCACTGTGCTTGACTGGAATCCTTTGATGGCAACTGCCTATTCATTTCTTTATTTAAATCGCCGTGAAGTGGTGACCAGGAGCCGGCTCGAGGCTTCTTTTTGACTCCTTTACACCGTTGAACCACTTCTTCAAACCTTTACTTTAGACTAGACTTTCCAGGAGATGTTCAATAAGCCTTCTTCACAGCAGAGTTGGTTGGCCCTTGGCTAAGATCACTGTCAAATCCTTTTCAGACGATGTAAAACCCTGGCACACGCTTAGCCAGAGTCCTGGACTACCGATAGCCCTGGGCTACACTCGGAAACACAGGTTAAAGCAGCTCCAGAGCCTCTGTCAACAAGACCTGCTACTTACTCTTTAATCAGTATAGATTTGATGTGTTTGTTTCGATGTTTTTACACCTCATCACTCACAAAAAATATCTTTATTCAAATATATTTATGACAAAGATGTGTGTTACATTTTCATAAGGTTGCTCTCAGTAATGTTGAGTTATCCCACATATGACAAATATTACTTGATGTTTATCACCAAATTCAGCCTTTGTTCTGAGATCTGTGTTGTCTTAATGGGAATGCCAGTATAAAGCATAGATTGTAAATAAAATGGATGTTATCCGCACATTGGTCCCCTATTCACCGATATTGTCGTTATGAAAGGGCAATAAAACGCTGGTTACATCCGGGCTTTTCTGCTTTTACACCATAGTAAAATAATAGATTTCAGATAGCCTAAACAAACATATTAATCAAAAACTCCCCCCAGAGTTGTCACGTAGTAAAAACTTAGCTCTAGAGACTGGAGCCATCTTTTGTACCAGGCTGTAAACATGATTTTTACATTTGTAAAGTCGCCATTGGGTTTCTCCTTATATTTCCACTTTTGGAGCCTGCCCTCTGGTGGACGGCGGTATATCGCTGTATTTGGTCGTATTTCGACGTATGGCAGCGCCTTTACTTGAGGACTGTTTAAGAAGTTCCATGAGAAAAGCTTGGTATAAAGTAATAAACATTTAGTTTGTTAACATTACTTTCTAATGGTAGCATTGCAAACGTATATAGGCCTATCAAAAAGAAAGTTATTGACAACGGTAAAAAAAGAATATTGTTACTGTTATTCTTAATGACCGTCAAATATATAAGATTCACTGTGGGACAGAGAAAAGTGTGACAGAAATACAGGCAGACATGGGAATTGAAAGAGAAAAGTGATGAGCAGCCAAAGAAAAAGGTTGACAAAAACAAGGGGTGGCTTGAAGCGAACAGACAGTCACCACTCAAGCTCTGCTCCACTGTGAATTTCACACAGGGGCAAAAAAGTGTCCCGGCCTGTCCTGGGAGAGCTGGCACTGGGACGGAGACGCCTTGTGTGTTAGGCTGACAGAAAGAGTGACAGCGACAGGGAGGCAGCCGTGTCCCCTGTGATCGGGGCGCGCTCGCTGCTTACATATTCAACCCTGACAAGCACTGAAGGCTGAATGAGGGTTTACTCTGCTGGACAGAACAGAAGGACATGCAACACATTTTTAAGGCTCCAATCCCAGACTGGCAAGCCCTGTTTTAACTTTGTTTTTGTGGTACTTGGTAGAAAATTGGCTTATTATTTCTCATCTGAGTCTTGCAGTGTCTCTCACTGACTGCACTGCTTTGGTTACTGTTAACTTCAGAGCATGGTTAAAGTTCCGCTCTAATGAACAACAGTTTAAGACCACCAGGTTATGTTTTCTTTGATTTACTGAAGACCTAACAACTACAAGCTTTCCTGCCATTCTGCAAAAAAAAAGAATAAAACAGTGTGACGTATTGTACAGTATTTAAACAATGTAATATTTTGTGTGAGCGAATTCATTAGCATGAAACTACAAGGGAAGTAAAACAGACAGATCTGACTAGACATGGGTATTGAACAGCACATAAAACACAAATGACATGTTGTGAATGGTTCAAGCGTCCCGTATGATGCCGCACTATGAAATGACATACTACTATTAACATCACAGGATTAAAAAGAGTCTAGCTTGAAAGAAAGTAACACATTGTTTAAGCAATAGATCTGTACACTAGCCCAAGTTGTTGGTGTTGTTGTTACAGATAAGGATTACGAGGCTTACTAAAGCTGTCCCTATTTTAATAAACTCACGTCAACAAAGATTGTTGAGAAGATTGTAGAGAATTTGCCAGAAATAAATTTAATCAATCTGTTAAATTTGAAGTTACACACAATGCAATATATTTGTATCTTTTTTCTTTCACTGGTATTCTGTAAAGCTTCACTGTCTTGAAATATCTAGATATATTTCCAAAGCATGATAACAAGCACTATGAACATGCCTTATGCTGTTAATATGATAATCATATCTATATTCTATGATACCGTCTTATTGCTTCATGATTCTTCATTCATTGGGCCATACTGTTCTCGGTTGGTAGACAATGGTGCCATGTTCGTGCTGCCTCACACTTCATCTGGCATATATGTGACTTTTATCGATTGACCCATTTCCCACTTTCTCACATTAGAGGCGGCGGTGTGGTTTTGAACAGTGTGGACGACCTGACTCGCTCTGAATAGCCCTGGACTGTGAGTGTGTCAGCCGTGTGATGGACCAGTGACATGTCCAGGATGTGCTCCGACTCATACTGTACTGTCGTTTCAACATTCGACAGTCAACTGTACAAGTCAAGTCTTTCTCTCTTTAATGGTTACATCAATGTGGGCTTAATACACCTTAGCATCTTTAAGGATATCGAACAGTTACATGTGTTAACTCTTTTGGGTGAAAAACTAAACCAGAAAAATAAATTAATAAAATGCTGATTGTTTGTTTGAGGTGGTTGATGGTGATGGTGTTCAATTTCAGTTAATGATATTGTAATATACCTAAAAATATAATCTTTTCAATTTTAAGTCAATCCATTCGTTTATTTTCTAATGCATTTCTTGTTTAGGGCTCGAAGGTTTTACAAACTGTTCAAAATGACTCCTGCTGCCCTTAAAGGCTTCATTCTGTGGCACAGTCTGGGTAATAAATGTCACTAGGACTATTACATATGCCCCCTTTCTGTCAGCACTAACTTTTTACCATTAATATACTTTTTCAAAATCATTTAAATGTGTAGCACCCAAGCCATTTTGAAAATTTCAGGTACAAAAAGGGAAAAAAATAACCCACTTTTAATCGAAATACTTTGATGTTATGTTCTTCTTATATGACATTCTTATACGCAATAGTCCCATGTGAGTTTGTGTTAAGGAAAGCAGAACCAAACAACCAAATATACTTCCCATATTTATTTACTAAGACTTATCAATGAAAAATAAAGATATGAATAATTTGTAGGAGTATTGTACAGCTCCACCACCACACTCACTGCAGTCATCCTAAAATCCATCCATGCCTCTAAATAAAGCGGTTAACATGACCGGGGCCTGGCATCCAAATGTGATTACACAAGTGATTTTTTAGCCCATCCAACCACTAATGTGACAGGCAGCCACTTTGTGCCGGAGTTACACTCGGGTGTACACGGCACGTCCCGTCGTACACACCGTTAAAAAAAAACAACACACAAACACACGGCAACTCCCCGGACACTCATAAAAGCAGATGGACAGAGATGAGAGGACGGACGGGTAAAAGGTGCTGTTGGGATGGGGGTCCACGGGGCAAGAGCGGTGGTCAGGGGCGACCGAGGAGGCAGGAATCCGATTGTTATATGGCTTCCTCTGGGCCGCGACCTGTGTGTGTTTCCGAACAGACAAAAATATGTAATCTCTTTTTAATGGTTCTCTGGGAAAACATATACAATAGATGTGATAGTAGAACGTTAGTTTAAAGAAAAGTAGTTAGATTTTAAGTCTGTTATTAGGTACAACTCTAAAAAGACAAAAAAAATGTACATGTTTAAATGAAATAATAATAAAATTGAGGAGGTACACATTTGAGTGAAGTATATTTATTGCTCTGTCTGTCTTGTGAATAACACATATTCTATTGGAAATATGTAATAATTCCCTCTTATTTAACTTAATATCATACACTAAAATGTCCAACCAACCTTTGCAGCCTACAAAAATGACATATATTAAATTATGATGCACTGATATTCCATGTGACAGACATTTTGTCCAAACAATTGGTTAAGTTATTGGCTCCAGTGTGACACAATTAGACTCAAGACACTCCTTTACATATTTGACTTTTAACTTTTAAATGTTCTTTAAATGTTTTTAAATGACTTTCAAATATTATATCATATTGCAATATTAAACTTCTCAATCATATATTTTCTCTTTAATGCACATTAATGCACAAAGTCTCTAAACATGGTGCATTTGCAACATGTAGCTTTTTGCATAAACAGTAATTTTTTTTTTGTTTTATTTTTTTTTTTAGGCTAAAACACAATTAATTTCCTCAGTTCCATCATTAATCCAATCTCTCTGTCATAAATATCCATCATCTGCTCCCAGGGAATGTTTTGATGGAGGTCAGACAAGATGGAAAATCTATTAAATGTCTGATGTATGATGGACTTTGCTCATTTATTTTTGTTATAAATCCAAACTGGTCCCAGATGAAATTCCCGGTCTGAAGGTGTAAAAGTTTGTTATAACTTTGCAAAATGAGGCCACTGTGTTTTTTTTTTTGTTTGTTTGTTTTGAAGCTACCGTCTGTTTTAAATAAGTTTGCCAGACACTGTTTGTTGAGCACACTTTAACCTGCTGCATGAACCAAACCTGTCCATCTGTCTAAACACTACTCTTTGTGCAACCAAAGGTGTACTCAGTTTTAAATGCATAGGGTTTAGAAAAAATATAATAAATATATGGTAGATATATTCAGTTTTTTTGCTGACTTTAGGCTTTATCTGGCAGTTAATGCACACCCACATTCTGCACCCCTTCACAAGAGTAACCCTGATGTAAAAACAGAAGAGTAAATGTGAAAAGATCCAAAAACAGGTCCAAAAATTACGTTTTTTTTTTTTTTTAGCTGCAAAATATTTAAAAGTCTTGTCCACTTATTTCCATGAATAACAGACTTTAACACTTTAAATGGTCATTTTGAGCTTTAGTCAATTAACCGTCATCATTTTCTACATTAAGCTCCGTTAATTACTCCAATTACCTCTGACCACTTTGGCTTTTGTAATGAGCTGAACGAAGTTACAATGATATGTGTAATAACTCTAAATGCAGGACTTGGTTTTTCTTTTCAAATCCTTTTAATGAAGTGTGAAAGAAATGGTTGAAAATGACGTTGAAGTGGATCTTACTGTATTTTTTAAAAACTAAGACACAGAGTTACGGCCCTGGCCTCCAGCTCCTCGTGCTGCTGTCTTCTTCTTTTTGTGACTAATGTTAACACTTGCACGTCACTAGTTTAACAAATGTGACTTTGTTAATCTGGGTTAATTATGGAAACTTAAGACAGGGCTTTTATTTTATTATGTTTTTTTACTACTAGCTCGAGCTCAGTGGGAGATTGGCATTCTGAGTAGAGTCCTTGCCATCTTACTGTGTGTTCTATTTCTTTTTCTTGTCTTGTTTAGTATAAAGTGCATTTTATTATTCGTTCAAACCTACAGCCTGGTTAACACAGGTTAATTGGTCTGAATTTCCCATAGTGCATGAATATGAGTCGAATAATTGTTTGTTAGTGTGACACAAAGCAGCTGCCATAGGCTTCAGCCCCATGTGACCCCGAACAGAAGAATCTTCTAACAATCTTCAGCTAACATCTGGGTTTGGAAATACTGCTACTTGTACCTCTTTTCTCAAAAAGTGAGGAAAACAGGAATATCCAACAATAAGTAGCAAGGATAAAAGGGGCTAGTAAGTCATTATTTTAAGAAAAAAAAAAGGTATCTTAATATTTTATGTGATGTTTTTTTCTCATATCAAACAATGTTGTAATTCAAAAATCAAAATGGCTTTCAATTTCTCAAACAATAAGACTAATGTAATGTGAAATTTCTTGTTTGCAGTGCCATGAAAAAAACTGTTATTGATTCAACGTGGGTGGTTTTTGTTTGCCATCCTCCTTTGGCATCCACATTCTTCTCATTGTGTTCAGATTGTCCTGACAATAAATGGCACCAGAGCCCAAATGAAGCAGAGCCAAAACCGATTCAAAAAAATCCCAAAAGCCGCCACATAAAAACCCAGTGTCTCTCTCTATCCCCTCCCAGACAAATGTGACACTCGGGACTACCCCTCTTTCCACTCTCCCTTGATGGATCGCGCACACACTCACACACTCTGATGTATTGCCCGAGGGTGTGGGGGTGCAGGGGGGGCGAGGGCTAACGATTACGGGAATTGTCATTCGCCGATCATTCGTCTGCATTTGTAAACCATCAACGTCAAAGAGCTCACGGCGCACACACCGCAGACACACGCAGATGCTGTTACCGAGCGAGGGGGTCATAACTGTCTGTGTGAGTGTGTGCTTCTGGTATTTTCCGTCATCTAATCTCCAAAACTCACATTAAGAACATTAGAGACAGATCATGTATCACTGGCCCGGAGTGTGAGTGTGTGTGTGTGTGTGTGTGTGTGTGTGTGTGTGTGTGTGTGTGTGTGGGGGGGGGTCTCTTGACGTTGATTGGCTGATAATGCAGATAAATTATTGTGATAAAAACAAAGCAAGAAACTAGGAAACAAAGAAAGAGGAATTGATCTGGAAGGACTTGAAACAAGATTTTGAGAGATTTATTTTTTTTTTTTTTTATTGATTAACAATGACAGCTTTTATAAAACAACACCAGCTAGTTTTAAAAATAACATTATTATTATTTTTTTCATACAGTGTTAAAATTTATTACAAAGATTGATGTACATCACAGACATAATTAATCCTACTTTAATAATGATAAATTATTAGAGACAGCCCCTATTTTTCCATCTCAGTCTTTATTCCAACACATGGTATAGTTTTTATTTTGTTGTATTCAAACTAACATTTTAGGCTATAGAGCACCTACCAACCTCACTTTTTGAATAAAGGCAGCCATGTTTGATATGGTAATGGTAGTCCATGCTTAGATATTGATTAATTACTGATTGATCATTCATTTTTAGTCATCTCCTATTACAGTACCCCTTCCAACCACCAGGGTGCCACTTATCCCCCTCACTCCACATCATCGATAAACAAGTGTCTAGAGCACCGGTGAAAACTTGTTAGTAACTTTCTTTCTAAATAAGGTTAAAATTTGACCCTAACTTGTTTACACGTCACGTACCATATTTTTCTATTTTTCTCTGGACATAATTTAAAATAGTTCAGTGCAATTCTACTATAAAACCATTTATGTTAGCACTGATTATGTTTATGGTAGTTTCTAAGGGTTTAGGTTAGGTTAGGTTTTTACTGTAGCAATCTTAGAAAGTTGAAAGTTATGTATAGTGTGATTATCTTAGGTTGAAGGGTGAATGCTGATTTGTGGGTTATTGATGTTTGATGCATGCATTTTATTGTATCTTGATGTATTATCTGCCCAGGGACTGCAGATGGAAATTAGCTTTAGTTAAATCTGTAAAGCATCTTTTCTTTTGTTAAGATTAATGTGTTTGCACATGGTCCCTGTCAAAAAAATAATAAACTAAACTATTACTTCATGTATACTGTATATATATTTATAATCTGTAACAAGGCCAGAGGTGTGGAATAAGATTAAAAGTGAAAGAGATGCACTTTTCTTTCTTAATCTTGTAATTACAAAGCAATTAATGTGCTTTTTTTCTAAGAGGAACACTAAAACTACTCACAAACAGCATAATATTCTATTGGACTTCGTAATAAAGCAATCTATGCTGGAGCAAGATGTAAAAAATAATCATGTCTATTTTGTGTTCACTTATTATAAAGTCTCTTACTTTTTACACACTCAACCCAAATCTCAGTCAAAACCCGTATTGATCCAGACAGTTCCTAAACTCAGTTTCAGGGCAATGATCCAACAGATCCTGCAGATGTCAGAATGAATAATAAACAAATCAAAATATTAATAATAATAATTAATAAAATATTTCCACACAGGTATTTTATTTAACTTGTTATTGCTCCTGACAGCAGACATGAATGAGTGACCTACTGTCATGTAAACTGTCACTTCTCACTTTAAAGGAAACTAAGAAGTGCTGCTCAGCTGAAGTTGGGAGGTTTGCGCGGTGTTACGCTGTTATTGAGTCTGACAGTGACAGGATTTAATCACACGAGCTGGATGTGCTTAAAAAAAAAAAAAAATGTCAGCTTCAGCGGCCTGTAGAAGTGGCCCATGTTCAGGCGACTAAAAGCATTTTAAACCTGAGAGTGAGTTTTACAGAAACAGTTACATAAATGTCTGAAATTCAAAAGAATACATGGGTGACATATGTTGATTTATTGACTATTACTGTGTCCATTGACTGGTTTGTTTGTTTGCTAGTTTGTTTTTGTTTGAGGAAACATCACTATTCACATTTTCAAAACAATTCACATTTTGAAATATATCTGGAAAATATTATTAGCAACAGTATAATTTGCGCGCTTTAAGATTTTCAAATGTTTTTTCTTGGCAAAAAGTTATTGGGTGTAATTGTATGCTGTTAAGTTGAAACCAAACATTTGGCAAATGTGTAATTGTGTAGTGTAAGTGGGAAAAAAAATATATTTAATTTTATTATCTAACTTAAAATATTCAGGGTTTTTACTCCCCCCCCAAAAAAAATCTAAATTATTTTTCAAAAGTGACGACAAATGTACGCTTTATTATACAACTAGACCTTTTGAAAAAACTGCACCTGGGAAAAAAAGGCTACACACCTAAAACTCTGCGTGACTCACTGTTTCTGATCCATATGCATCCGTTCTGCTTACATCTGCATTTTTAACTCTGATGTGTCATTCATCAAGTCCACTCTAATGGCGCGCTTGATTTATACCGTAGACATTTGGTGGGAATGTGTGCATTCATCACACAAATCACTGCACAATCACTCTCTGTGGTGACAAGGGAAAAAAAAACAAAAAAAAAACACAAATTGTACATATGAGGACAATAGGAACACAATGCTACATAATATTACCGGCACATGTATACATTCACATTCGCCTGATGTATTTGCACACGGACAGTCGCAGATGTTCTGTGTTTTCCACGACTCAGCTCTGTTTGGATAAGTGGGCAGTGCAACTTTTCAATTTAAGATATTACTCTCAAAGCTGCAGTGATGTCTTGAAACCCGCCTGAATGTGTTGTTCGACACTAGACGTGCGTTAGACTGTGGGCTAATGGGAGGCATTCAGTGGCTTCGTTTTGAAAGTGGGACTGATTAATCTGTTGATGGCCACTGACAGAGCAGCTTCTGTCATCTGGGGGCTGTCATTAGCTAAACAGACTGTGTACACTTATAAAACTGGTCATTTTGTTACAGATATCACTTTGACACCGATGGTTGAAAGGAAAAAAAGTGACAGTCTGTTGCGAAATTAGGTTAAGGCGTGATTTGAGAGGTGCTGGGAACAGATGGCCACAGCGGATGAATTTTCTACATTTCTAAAGCCGTTAGTCAGGGTGACAATAATTTATATAAATTACTTTTTCTTTCATGATGTCAATTATTTGTGCAGTTTCATTTTATTTTAATTAAGCTCACATAGCATTTTTCTACTGAGGTTTTGAACTGATGGGAGTGAAATAAAACTCTTAAACCCATTTAAAACTGTTTCTAAAAATAGGAAATCGATTTTATTTCAGAACAAAATTTTATATTTTTCAGTATTAGAGTCTAAATTCTTAAATCAAAACCAAGTATAATGAAGTGATGGGAGATTTTTATTTTCTTCCACAAATCCACTTTCAGTGTTACAAGAAGAAAAAATAAAATAAAACATCCAGGAGAGAGAAAGCATTTGCCTGAAATGATCTCATCTTCACTTTCTGTAATTTTGGTTCCCGCACGCTGCCAATTTCATTGTCATTTTGCAGATTTTCCCAACAGGAAACTGCTTCACTGCTTTGGAAGTAAAAAAGAGACGTGCCAACATTTATGAGCATGTTTTTAAAACAGACTTTTTGAAAGGAGTCACACAAGGTTTCTCCACCAGCCTTGCCTTTATTTCACAAATGTTAAAGGCCATGTACTGTCAACAACAGGCGAAGATGTTTGTTCATTTAGATGTAAATATTCTTTCTAAAGTAACAGTGCACACAGTGGTGTTTCGATGATGATTCAGAGCCATTTTGGATCTGTTTTGACCTTGTGTATTATTTTATTTTTGATTTTTTTATACACAGTCCTTATATAAACCTCGTTTCTTGCCTTGCAGGAGAGACATGGGGCCTTTTTCTTTATGGTAACTAGTTGTGTGGATGAATAAGAAATAACATTTGACACTAAAAATGTCACTTTGAACTGTTCACCCCTGGTTCTTAATACTTTACTCTGACCTGGGAGTGCATGAGCAATGAGGTCAAGTCGAAAACACTTTATCCTGATATAAATATTTAAAGTCTTTTTTTTCCTCTCCCCCAAACCATGAATTAAACACTGCCCTTATGAGTTGCACCTTGTTGTGCCTCCAACAATTATATTTATCTCAAACCAACCTTTATCCTACACCTTTCCATCACCCATCCATTATCACCATGTGTCATGTAATCTTGTAATGTACCTGTATGTTTTTCTCACCCATTCTCCATTTCCTCTGCTTTCTGTTCCTGCCCCCTTTTTTCTGAGGTTCAATAATTGATGTGAGACGTTCTGTCTCCCTTTGGCGGGCTGGGGAGGTTTAAGAGACATGACTCGGCTATGGAGGGCACTTTGTACAAGTCCTGACACGCACACTCACACACTTGTTTTACAGCAGAGTTCAAGCCGGGGCCAGCTCGGTCCCATTAATGTTTCAGCTCAGAAAGTGCCTGGTGTGAGAGTGTGTTTAGCATTTATTCAGATCCGAGTCAGCTGTTAAACTGGCCTGGTGTGTGTCTGGCTGAGTATGACTTTCTTTCAGAACGGACACTAGACTTTACTCAGAGCAAATGACAAACCAAACATTAGCAGGGTTAGCGTTAGCATTAATGCCTTTAACTTCATCTGTTGCAAAGGTCAAGCACCTGTTCTTCGGACACTTCTGCAGCTGACCTCACACTTAATGCTCCAAACAGGAAACAATGAAACCAGTCATATCAACAAACCACAGCATCAATGCAACCATGATGAGTATGAAAACTCTACAACACAACATGTGACAACAGCTGACAAGACCACAGATCACATTCAGGCTTCTTCACATGCAAGGTTAAACATTAACATAAACACAAGATTAAACAGTGCACTATGAACATTTCAATCAGCTGCATGTCTTTCCAGTAAAGCAATCTTGAATGTCTTCATGTGATTCTTAAAAATGATGCAACACTATCATGCATTATTTTGTCTTTGTTGAGAAATATATAGATTTCTTATGAAGAGAAATAATGCCTTCTCATTGACAAAGTTTGTGTATTGTTCCAATCCAATAAGTGCAAACAACATCTCATGAGAAAAGATGCACTTGAGCTCTAAAAGCATTAAATAATCATTTTTTACTTGAATAAAATCTGATCTTAGTACAAAAAAAAACATATTGGACAAAAACTGTTTTTCACTTTTTTTGCAATACAGCTTTGAGCTAACTGTTAACATTTTAATGTCACAGTTAATTCTAACGCAACAGCTCCTTAAAGAATTGTGCAAACGTGAGATGAATCTGGCACTGGGTGGACCCGAGTTAAAGCTGCTGAAAATTAAAGTGCCTTTAATGTAAGGCTTAACTGTATTTGCAATAGCACTCTGTTTTTTTACAAAAAGGACTCTAAAAATCATGGCTCTTTCCAGGTTTCACTTTAGAAATGCAGTGACCAATCGTCAACCTTTACAGCTCCACCGGCCATCACCTACCTACGTCCTCAACCTTTCATCGTTCTGATTTTTTTGGTCATTGTTTGGATTTATTTTGCCGTTTTTTAAACCTTGGATGATTCAATGTATCATTTTGTATGAACTGAAAAATATAAAGTAATTAGATAATGTATGTTTCTAAAAAATGTGTGCCAGTAAACCAATATACAAAATAAAAAAGTTTGTTTTTTTGTCTAAAAGAAGAAACTCGTAGCACATCATCTGAAAATCTTTGCCACTCGCGTTCTCAAAAACAAATGTAAATGTGCTTTTCCTCAAGCAATGATAAGTTTGTCCTATCTGGGCACCTGTAGCAAAAGTTAATAATGAAGCTTCCACAGGTTTATCTGGGGCTTTAAAGGTCTTGTTATTGGCAGTTTTTTAACCATGTACTTTTACACAACAAATCACGATGTTTGCAGTTTACGTGGCCAGGAGAACTGTGTAGTTACTGTTAGGTTTACTTTGTTCTACTCAAACAGATGGTTGAGATTTGGTGAGGGTAAAATAATTATTAATGTCTTTAAAAATGAATCCATTCAGAAACATAAACTACAACTAACAACATACTAACCTAAAGACATTAAACTGACATTTACTGAAGGTTTGTGGGCAAACCAGGAATCACCTTATGCCCTTTGACCTACAAATGAGTACTAATGCTTCCAAGAAAAATCATCAACTTATGATAGGCATCTGCAAAAGAACGAGACTTTTGTGTTACGAATAAAACACTGAGCATTGACATACAGACAGTTTTCATCTCAGACGTTATAACAAAATGGCATCTTAAAGCTCCACTGAGGTCCTTGACGACAAAGACACGCTCTGACCTCCAAACGTCTCAAATAAGAACTACGCACAGAAATTCAATGCATAAAAGTTGAAATGCCAGAGATAATGGCATCCTTTATGTTGCTGTGTATAAAAGGACGGACGGATGGAACGGTGAAAATTTACCGCAGTGACCTTCGAGTCTTAGTTTCAACATATAGTCTACACTTTGTTGGAATGTGTTCTTTTTTTTTACAGAAGCTGAAAGGTTGTGAGTGCTGCTGTTGTGCTGCTGATTTGAACGATTTCAGTCATTTTTGAACAGATTTTCTCAAATCAGTTCATGTTGCGGCCTAATGATATTATTCTAAGCTGCTGGGTCGGGACCCAGAAGTGGGCCACGGTCTTTGTTCTTAGTGGGTCATGGTGTGTGTGGCAAAAAAAAAAACAATACTGTGATAAATCTTTTGCAATATTCCTAGCAATTTATTAATGCCTATGTAACACCTATCTACTTAAAGTTTGTAAAGCCTAAGTGTGAGATAACTTATATGCAGTATCAAAATAGGCATTACAATATATGCCAGAAAGCTCATAATAAAACTGTTTACTATAGTTGCATTACCTTGCTTGGTTTGGTAAATAATAACTCATAACTACTGTATATTGAAATAAAAAACTCAACACAAAAGCCCGTGAGAACTGGTCCAATGCATAGACCATAACCAATCCATTTCAATACCATCTAATTTAGATTAAAGTCTGAGTTGTTACTTATCTGTCTGTGCTACGTCACATGCTTCTGACAAACGGATAAAGTCAAAGTGGTTGTTAAATCCTCCTCCAGCCCACCTGTGAGTCAGGCTGGCAGCTCCGTACGAGGTTTAACACAGACGCTGCACCATATTTTAGCAAGGCAATAATAATTTTGAACATACTGATGATGCAGATGGACAAAAAAAAAAAAAAAAAAAAAAACAGAGGGAAGGAAGTTTCATGGATGTACTCAGCATTTTGAAAATACAGTGTTTTATTTTTACCAGTATTTATTCATTTTAAAAGGGTTTTAGTTCACTTGTCTGAAGTGAAATGTGCAAAATCTCTCTCGTGTAAATGTTATCAATTACAGATAAATGATGCTATTAATTTTACAAGGGTTTTTGTTTTTTAGTTTGTCACCTCTGGCCTTTTTTTTTGTGTCAGCCTTTCCCCAGAGAATTTATAAACAGTCAAATGCTTTTCATTTCTCAAACATGGCATTTAATAAGTTCAACTAAATAAGTGAACTTTTAAAGTTCATGAGCTGCACTTCTGAACCACGCACAGTCGTGTTTACGTTTGTAATGCATCTCAGATATTTTAGATCCAACTCCAAAACAGAGACAGTGAAAATCTAGAGTTCATTTATCTTCTACTGCACACCTCTCATCCGTGTTTCGGCCCGTCTCTTCCTCTGTCTCTCTTTGCCGTCTTAATTGAAAGGCCATGGCAGGGGACCTGAGCGGCCAACAGCCTGATCAATACAAGGCCTGATGTGTAAAAATTGATTGTGTTTGCGTGTATGATAGAGCTTCTGCCGGTCTAAGTGTCTGAGTGACAGCGGCCGTGTGCACGTATGTGTGCACGAGAGAGCGTGTGTGCGCACCCTGCCACTTACTGAGGTGTTCAATCAGTCTAATTCATTCTCGCCCAGAGACTGCTGTGTGGTTGCAGAACGATTCATTTACTCTGCAGGCTCCAATCAAAAGTATTCCCAGCATTCCCTGCTGTAATAATCACTGCATATGAAATTAGAAGATCCATAACGCCAAAGTGCTTTGCACTGAGGGACAAACAGGGACGTGTACAAGTGTGAATCACTTTGTGTTTGGGAATTATTATGAGCTTTATCATCAGTTAATGATGCGCTGTACACAAACCAGCCTCACGCTGAGCATGGATCTATGTCGTTTTAATTGTGTCGTATCAATGGTTTGTTGAGAAATGGTCAGGTCTGTGTCTACAGTAGCAAATGTTCTTTACGTTAATAATTCAATATTTTGTCTTAGACAACCTCAGGTCAAGATGTCAGCAGAGAACAGTGTTAGGTTTGTCACAGGGTTTACTCACATCTTTGTTACTATCAACTAAATTCAAAGGAGAATAAATAATCTTATCTTGCCTGACTGACCTATTATATAAAAAAGATCAGGTGATGTACAATTTAAATCTTATTTAGGCTTGTCTGTGGCGGTTCTCAGTCATCCAGGGCATCTTGAAAAAAAAGGTTTGAGTAAAAGCATCTGGACTTCGTTTTCCAAAGTGAAGACGTTTTGTCTCTATTCCAAGAGACTTTGTCAATTCTGAGTTCAACTGGTAAGCGAGCTGAACTTATATAAGCTCAGCTCGCTCAGCTCTTGGAATAGAGACAAAACGTCTTAACTTTGGAAAACGAAGTCCAGATGCTTTTACTCAAACCTTTTTTTCATTTAGGCTTGGCAAAATTATATAAAACTGAGTCAAAGGCAACATTTCATATATATTTACATTTTATTAACTAAAAATGTAATCATGCATTTAATCATGTAAACATGTAATCAAGTAAGAAGTTTAAGTCAGGATCACTATAATTACATCTGACACAAAATTAATATTAAATCTGTTGCCATTAAAGTTATTTTCTGTAACATTACACAGCTGTTGGCCAAACTACTGGGATATTTTAACAAAACAATTGTTGAGTACATTTTACCAATACCTTTATTAAATCTTGAACCACTTGCATACTTGAATACATATATTTCAGGTAAAAAAGTTTGGAAAACCTCTGAAAACACAGTGGAAATAGAACGGTTGTAGAGGCAGCGGTCTGTGAGATCTAATGTCTCTATGGGGTCTTTTATCACATGTCCAACAGAGTGGTCTCATTGTCTGTCACTGCTGTTAATCTGCTTCTGTGCTGTTAACTCTTTTTATGCGGTCGTAGCCTTCATTTACGTAATGCCATGTGGTTTCGATGTCTGCGCCACTAAATCTCACACAATAAAATATGGATATAAACAAAAGGTAATGTTTAAAAATAAATTTAAATACAATTGTTATGGTCATTGTTTTTTGGGACTATTTTGAAAACACAATGAGTTTTAAGCCATGGACCAGCTTCAGGGCGTTTGTGATGCATTAATCGTCCTGTAGGTTTCATAAGAATAATCTAAGAATAATATGAATCATTCTATTTTTGGTCAGTCTACGTAAAAAACAAGCTCTTCTCACTTATTACTACAGCAACCAGAGGCCATAAGGCTGTACACTTTTCTTTCTTCATTAAATCGTACCTCATTATTAAACATTTGGTGTTATAAGTGTTATAATATAAGTAATTAAGATGTTTGTTGTGTATTCCAGACAGTTTGAAGCGGCCTTACACCCGAAGTGTACACATCTTCCTGAGCAGTGTTTCTCAGACTGTGGTGCATTTACCGGTGATCTTTTGTGCAATGGGGGAGTCTAAGATTAAATAACCATAACTAAATTTAAGCCTATTCATTTTACTAAATAAACACTATGAGGTCTCTGTAAATATAAGGAAGTGTGGCAATGTAGAAATTCATTAAGGAACACAATTGTCTGCAGTGTATTGAAGTAGTTTAAAAGGCTTACACTCCTGGATTGTACTGCCATAAAGATGGATCCAAATATTTTCTGGGTGGTATATTTTTTGGGGGCGGTTGTGCGGGCTTACATTGTGAACTCATCTGTGGTGCTGAATGTTAGCCTGTGAGAGAGAGAGTGGCCTCAGCGGGGGTGAGGTGGGCGGGGTTTTTAAAATGGCGCCTGTCTGGAAATAGGTCCATTATGGGTTTAAAGTACTTTGAGTCCTCCGAACAGTCTTGACTCACTCTCGCTCCCTTTTTTTCCTCTCTCTTTACTGCATCTTCTCCCTGGCTCCCTCGCTCAGTGCTTCTCTTATGCAGACTCCAAACTTCTCTCTGGCCAATTAGTGCTCAGTCTGCTGCAGCACAAGACAATATGTCTGCCCCGAGTCCAGAGAGGAGGCCTTAAACGCTCTCCAGAGAAGCAGAGAGAGGGTGTGAGCCGCGCACATGCATTAGGTGGAGAAGGTCTTTTGGGGGCATTTTCCTCTCTGTGCTACCTGAGGTTCCTTTCCGATTAGATTAGCATATGATGTCATCGTGAGGCTGCCGTTTTCAGTCTAATGGGCAATCAGCAACACCACCGCTTCCAATATTGAGATAAAGCGATGTTAACACGTAGCTGTGATGCAGCTGTTGCCAACAAGAGCATTTTTGTATTTATTTGACAGCTGCAGTAGAACTCTTTCCTCCAAACCCCCACCAACCACAAAAAAAAAAAAAAACACCAACACAAAATTTACTTTTACAGAAGTTAGATCTCAGACGTATCGCTGTCGCATTACTTTGCTTCTCATTTCTGTTTATTTTCTGTAAGCTGACCTAGTCGCTGCTTGAATAGTTTGTTGACAGCTCATGTAATACTGCCAATGTGATCACCTCATATTGGAAAAGGTTGGCACACCCCTTTGTTTACAACCGTGTGATTGGCCAAAGCGGAGAACTATTTACAGAGTTATCTCCTACTGCAACATCCAAAATAACTTTAATAACCACCACACTGATTTTAAAAAAGCACCTCTAAATAATGAAATTTGTGTGCAAGTATTTACTAAAATCTAAAAAGTTAATGGTGTATGTGTTTTACCACTGTGTTTTCATATTATCATATGAACTGCACAATTTGCTTGTATTACTATTTTTTTTTAAAGTAGGCCTTTACATTAGTAAAGATTAATGGGGATCTTTTAAATAAACAAATAATTAAAATCACCTTCCAATAAAAATATTGGAATGATAATATTTTTTATACGATCTTTTTCCCCAAAAAATATTTTTGGGGATAATAATCCCCCAGAAATAAAAACTGCAATAATAAAGCACAGATGAGGTAGCAGATATCTGTAATGAGCAGATATCAGCTCTGGCACAAAGCGTTTGGACACACTCTAAAGGTGCGTTACGCCACTCACCTTTGCTTTAGAGGCTGAAAGTCTTTTTGCAACACTTTTTTTAGTTCATTTTTCTTTCCACATCAAGTGTTGCTTGTGCGGGCATTATTTACCTTTCTTTTCTGTTTCCAATTGTAATAGTTAAGAAATGTGATATTAAGTGGGCATAATATTGTACAAGGGTCTTATATTAAATGGTGGTCAGATGCAGCTACTGTGTTTCAACCAGTTTCCTTTGAATGCCAAGCCACAGGGCTTTGATCTCTAGCACTCTCTGTCCTCTTGTTAAATTATTTTTTGGCTAGACTTCCTGCTCAAAGTGTCAGCGTGCAGTAAAATGACACACACTGACATGACACCGCCAGGGCAAACTGTATAATAATCTAACGCTACACATTTAGGGGGATAAAAAAAATTGATTAGGAAGTGAGATGGGATTTGTGCCTTGCTCCTCTGTGTGTGTCTAAATATACATCATGTGAACAATGATGATGCAATGTCACTAGGGAAAGATATAGTCAATACTGACGCCAGACATCAGACAAAAGCTCACCCATTACACAATCCGCATTACACACATACACCGAGTTTAACCATGACGCTGCAGAAATGGTTTTTATTTTTTTTAATACTAATAATGGATGACAAGAAAGAGCATTTTGTGGTAATAATAGTGTTGAGTTAACGTTGCTCTAAGGATGTTTTGGATGAAAATATAGCCTAAGCACAAAGACATTTAACCTTTCCTCATCCTAGGTTTAAGCAAAAATGGAAGCTTCAAATTAAAGAAGAAAGTGTCACATACAACAGTCTATAGTCTGGTTTTCTGCGAGTATAAAGGTATATAACACAGCAATTGGAAGGATTTTTATGAAAAAAAGTATTAGAAACAGGGTCAAGTTTGTTTAGCAATATATTGAAGTATCCTCTACTTTATGCTTTTGATAAATATAAAGTAAGCTGCATTATGATGGTGCAATTCAATATAATAATTTTTTCTTCTTAATGTGCATTAAAAAAAGCACAAAGCCCTACAATTGTCTCGTAACCATAGCCAAGGGAGCCCATATTTTGAAATAGAATTAAGTACAGTAGGGAGCTCGCTGTACAACAGGGTAACCAGGCATCGTGACATATTTGTTTTTGGCGCTATGTAACTGCCCAATGCTCACTCCCAAAGGTCACACAAAGAGACAGGGATGAAGAGACTATTTCCCAGTGTCATACCACAAAGACAAAAAGTGTCTGGTGTCATTCCTCCTTTTTTTAGTGTGTATTTGTTGTGTGTCTGTGCTTGAGTGTCCAACAGCTAACCCTCCGACACCTCTCCGTCTTTCCCATTGCAGTCCCTTTACCCTTTTCCCTCTCTCGGCTCGCCATTCGTCTCTTCACATTTTCAATTTTACTTTTCTTCCTACAGTATTTTTGACGCCCGCACGCAACCGACTCTTCACTGGAGCACAGCGAGCTGCCCTGCTATAGCCACTCTGAGAGGTCAGCGAGTGTAAGTGTCGTCAAATGCATGTCGGCCTCCCGGGACTCTCCTCCTTGTCTTTCTGCTTTTAAGACATGGAAACCACAGTAACCACGACAACTCCAGGCACAATTACTACCTGCTCCCTTGTGAGTGAGCGCATGTGTGTGAGACGGAGAGAGGAAGACGAGCATTTAGAGTTTGAAGCAGAGATGTGCCACAGCATTGTTTAGATGCAAAGAGATTACTTTGTCACTATAGTAACACCATTTTTTATTCAAAGAATGATACTGGCATAATTACAAGAAATCTCTCATTGGGATTCAACGCCATGGTGGCAGCACATTTCTCTTTAGTTACAGTATATGGTAAAACTATGCTATATTTTAGATTTAGACATGTTACTAGATTTAATCTTTAGGTTGAAAATGTTCATCACAGAACAAAAAAAAAAAAAAAAAAATCACAGTTACACACACAAGTTTTTTTTACTGAGACCAAATAGACTAACTTTAACAATGGGTTTCAATAAAAGTTCAAGGTAAGGTTATTTATAGAGACGTTTTGCCATGGATATATCTTCCGGAGTAAAATACTTTTGCCCCGATGAGTCTGCCTCCTTACCGTTTTCACCGATGGATGAATAACTGTTAAATATGCTCTTGTAATATTTTTAATCACTGTCTCAATGTGTATTGGGGGCAAGGAAGTGCATAAATGTGTAACAATTTATATAAACTATGCTTTGTAATGTAAACTGGCAACAAGACAAAAGACCCATGTGAGCATAACCTGAGATTTTCAGCGTCTGATCAATGCGAACGCGAACAAATATGCTCTGTTTTGTTGGACATCTCCTGAATGCTTTGCCAGTTTGACATCTTTAAGTCTAAAGCTATTGGTTTTCCTCAAATTAAGAGGTCTCTGGACATCAAATTTTTTCAATCGTGGACATTTTATTTTTCGATTTCCCGGAAGATAATAGTCTTTAAGTTTGTCAAGAACATAGTTTGTTTTTACCCTCAGTACCTTTCTGTCAATGCATCTAACTATTATTGTTGTCATTACTGCTGTTATTATTATATATAGCCAACATAACCATGAGACAATTTAAAATACCACAACAGATTGCCACTCTGTCTATGCTGTTAATATTGTACTTCGTCTGGAGCTTTAAAAGCAAAGTTAGAAGCTTTTCACTACAACGCCAAAACAATTTTCCCTACCATAATAGCACCTAAACGTTGTCTCCAAAATGATGTCTCTCCAGACACTTGTAGGCTCGACAGTGTTCGGTGAGGGGCACTAAAAAGTTCCAAAGTCCAAGATAACAATGGTAAATTGAAAGAGTGCTCTAGAGATAAAGTGGGAAAAAAGCTAGAAAGGAAAAGTGCTAGACTTTAGAAAACACAGAGAGGTCAGAAGAAGTCTCAAAAACAAGAACAGCAGGTGTGTGAAGAGAGAGAAGTGTGAAAGGATTTAGTCATCATCCTCTGCTTAGTCCTGTTAGGGGTCGTGAGTGACTGGAGCCTATCCCAGCAACTCTGGCCCTTTGGTGGGGTACACCCTGCACAATGGATAGTTCATCGCAGGGCTGACACTTAGAGACAGACAACTATTCACTTTCAGCTTCATTCACTAAGGACACTTTCGATTTGCCAATTGTGTCTGGGCGTTGGGAGAGAGCCAGAGAGGACCCATGGTAACTCGGTAAAAGAGTTTGAACTCACAACCTTCTTAACGGGAGTCAGGAGCACTAACCACTCTGCCGGCATCTAACCTTTTTGCTTCTCACTGTAGAGACTAAATGCAGTCAATGTGGTAAATCATAAATCCACAAGGCCACGGCCCAGCGTCATACTTCCATTTCACAAAATGATATTGAAGGAGGTCATTGTGGCCTGTAACAGTGGTTTATGGAACCATTTTCCAAGATTCAAATGCAATTTGCCATTAGTATTCAGAACATCCAATCTTTTTGCCCTTTTTTTAAGAAAAAAATGATAAATGTGAGGCTGGTAGCTCTCTCACACTGTGCTGTTACATTATAAATATGGTTTACCTGACCTGTTTCAAATCCTACCAGTGTCACAGAAACAATATACTGTTGGTGTACCTCAAGGCTCGATTATAGGCACTTTAATATTTAAAAAATTAGTAGTCTGTTGTCAGAGGAAACGTCTCATTGTATGAAGAGGATTGAGCTTGAAAAAATGATTTCAGATAATGATTTCAGATAAAAAAGGGATGCAAGCTTTGTAGTGAAAGATGAAGAAAAAAATGAAATGGTGAAAGCTGCAAAAGGAAACAAAATAAGGAGAATAAAGTGATGGAAGGAAAGGTACGGCGAAAGAAAGGCCGGATGAGAAGTAAGAGGAAGTTTTACAACAGCAGTAATATAAATCTAGCCAATTTACTTTGTCTTTGTGTGTATGTATGAGAACGTGGACTAGCAAGGGTCCACTAAAAAGTACCGGTGTGGCACATAACCAGGCGTGGACCCACAATATTACCACAGGGATCAGTCTACACAACACACACACACACACACACACACACACACACACACACACACACACACACACACACACACACACACACACACGATGCGACGGGGACAGGAACAGTGTAGGCCAGCTTTAATGAGAAGTCTGATGTTCTCTTAGTGGCCTGTTCCTTGAGTCACAGCTTCATTTAGAGGTGTATGTGTGTGTATTTGAAAAAAAAGAAAAGAGGCAGAGAGTTTTATGGTTTCTTGGAGACATGCGTGTGGTGGCCAGAGCCAATTGGACATGCATGAAAGATTTCTTTTGGAGAGGAAAATGTGGAGGGAAATAGAAGGGGAAAGGAGTTATCTGTGGAGTAGACAAGAAACAATAACCAGGGAGAGCAGAGAGAGAAGCCTTGAAATCCAATTCATCACGTATTCTCAAGGCAAAGAGGGACTGGGTGACCACACTGGAGGAGACATCTTCGTAATAGGCCTGTCATTATTTTAAGAAATAATTATCAAAGCAATTTCCCCACTGAAATCATAAAAAATGCCTTCTCCTGCTTCTGAAAGAGAGCAGAAAGTGTAAATTGCACAAACGCCACTACAAAAGTGAACCCTGTGATTAAATAAAAAAAAGAAAAAAGTGCAGTAAAAGTCATGCTTTTTAATATATTCAGACTTTTCTTAATCAATTTCACCATCTGGTTTTGCACTTGATCTTTAAAACAAACTCCTCTGTTCAAGCATATGTTGCATTATTTTAAACAAGACGTTTTAACAGAAGCTGACTTTTATAATAACATCCTTGAAATATTAGGGTACTTTAGCAAGGTCTCTGTAAAATTGTGCAAGTCATTTCTTTTAATGTGTTGATTGTGAACTATATGTCGATGAGCATATTCATGATTTTATAAATATTGGACAAAAATTGTGAAAGTACATTGTGTATATTGTGTGAGACAGACATAAAAGTGAGAATTTGTGGCACTGCATTGGCCTTTACATTCTTGTAACCTTCAGTCTTTTGAGAGACTTGTCAAATAGAGTTAAAAAGGTCATACTCCGAGACTTCTGGAGCTGACAGCTTTAGAAAGAGCTGTGTTTTTAGTGTTGTTCAAATCTATCGGTATTTTTTCATGTTTTACTTTGTTGTAATAGTTTCTCACTGAAGGAACTCTTTGATTCTACAAATTTCTGCAGTAAGCCTGACAAGTGATTATATTTGTTGGCAACTCTTCAAAGCCTAGTTTAACAAGAAAGATTAAGGCTATGTCTTTCTTTTCCACATGCTGTACCTTCTTCAACAGTCTCTTTTAATCAGTTATACTCTTATACTCATGCCTCTACACTAACCCCTCACATCCAGTTTCACAGACAGAAATCCAGTCTTCCTTATTTTGAACAAATCAGGGGATGATCCAAGACGCAGATTCCCCTGAAACGCAAATTCTCTCAGCACGCCATGGCTGCTTGGCAAGACTGACCCGAGACATGATGCAACGCTGAATGGCAGAGGAGAAATCAAAAAAGAGACAGATCATAATAAAAGATGCATCAAAAAAAAGTCTCATGTTGCAGTAATTCAGACATGGAATGAAATTTGATTATTTAAACGCTACACATTAATACGATTTACTGCATTAATCTATAACCATATTGAACAATGAAACAATGAACGATTTAAAGCCCACCCCCAAAGGACAGTACAGCGCATTATAATCATTGAAAGTGCAATATGGACATTTTATTTTTAATCTACCTCATTGTAATGAATGTGCCGACACTGAGAGCACGGTTAAAATGAATGTATGTATCATTTAATGTTTTAACTCATCTATGTGAGTTTTGTTGTATATTCTTGTAGAATGACAATAATGTAAAGGTTTTGGAGACATATGTAGAAATCTCAGATGTTTTGTAGGATTCCTTTCACAGATTCATTGTTTTGGGGCAGTTTAGAGACACCAGTTTCATATGAACATGAATGTGTTTGGACAGACTCCTCAAAGAAAACCCTGGTGGTGCAGGGTTTCAGTTCAATCTTTGATCCTTCAACACATTTTATCTTTTACCATGCAGGGGAACTGTCTTAAACAGGAACTCTTTCTTCCTGTCCTCCTTCCCCAACTTGCCACTTACACATGTATCAAGAAAAGTTGATTTATTTATGGTTTATTTTATAGAGTCAAGTACCAAACAGACAACAGTCCCAGAACATTATAGTGTTCGTGGATTTGTGCATTCAACAAGTCATTTTCAAAACCAGAGCGTAACAGGATTAAGACGAGACCAAAGCCAATGCATGACACATTAGAACAAATAAAAAATAAAAAAAACAAAGTAATAATAAAACTATTTTAGACTCACGGAGGTCAGCGTTTGAAGAGACGGAGTTAGTCCAGTCTTAGACCAGGTCCAGACTCGTGGAGGTCAGTGTTTGGTGAAGGAGACAGAGTTAGTCCAGTCTTAGACCAGGTCCAGACTCATGGAGGTCAGTGTGTAAAGGAGACAGAGTTAGTCCAGTCTTAGACCAGGTCCAGACTCACGGAGGTCAGTGTTTGAAGGAGACAGAGTTAGTCCAGTCTTAGATCAGGTCCAGACTCATGGAGGTCAGTGTTTGAAGGAGACAGAGTTAGTCCAGTCTTAGACCAGATCCAGACTCATGGAGGTCAGTGTTTGAAGGAGACAGAGTTAGTCCAGTCTTAGACCAGGTCCAGACTCACGGAGGTGAGTGTTTGAAGGAGACAGAGTTAGTCCAGTCTTAGACCAGATCCAGACTCATGAAGGTCAGTGTTTGAAGGAGACAGAGTTAGTCCAGTCTTAGACCAGGTCCAGACTCATGGAGGTCAGTGTTTGGTGAAGGAGACAGAGCTAGTCCAGTCTTAGTCCAGGTCCAGACTCATGGAGGTCAGTGGTTGTGAAGGAGACAGAGTTAGTCAGTCTTAGACCAGGTCCAGACTCATGGAGGTCAGTGTGTAAAGGAGACAGAGTTAGTCCAGTGTTAGACCAGGTCCAGACTCATGGAGTGTTTGGTGAAGGAGACAGAGTTAGTCCAGTCTTAGTCCAGGTCCAGACTCACAGAGGTAAGTGTTCAGTGAAGAAGACAGAGTTAGTCCAGTCTTAGACCAGGTCCAGACTCATGGAGGTCAGTGGTTGTGAAGGAGACAGAGTTAGTCCAGTCTTAGACCAGGTCCAGACTCATGGAGGTCAGTGTTTGAAGGAGACAGAGTTAGTCCAGTCTTAGACCGGGTCCAGACTCATGGAGGTCAGTGGTTGTGAAGGAGACAGAGTTAGTCCAGTCTTAGACCAGGTCCAGGCTCATGGAGGTCAGTGTTTGTGAAGGAGACAGAGTTAGTCCAGTCTTAGACCAGGTCCAGACTCATGGAGGTCAGTGTTTGAAGGAGACAGAGTTAGTCCAGTCTTAGACCAGGTCCAGACTCACGGAGGTCAGTGTTTGAAGGAGACAGAGTTAGTCCAGTCTTAGACCAGATCCAGACTCATGAAGGTCAGTGTTTGAAGGAGACAGAGTTAGTCCAGTCTTAGACCAGGTCCAGACTCATGGAGGTCAGTGTTTGGTGAAGGAGACAGAGTTAGTCCAGTCTTAGACCAGGTCCAGACTCATGGAGGTCAGTGGTTGTGAAGGAGACAGAGTTAGTCCAGTCTTAGACCAGGTCCAGACTCGTGGAGGTCAGTGTTTGGTGAAGGAGACAGAGTTAGTCCAGTCTTAGACCAGGTCCAGACTCACAGAGGTAAGTGTTCAGTGAAGAAGACAGAGTTAGTCCAGTCTTAGACCAGGTCCAGACTCATGGAGGTCAGTGGTTGTGAAGGAGACAGAGTTAGTCCAGTCTTAGACCAGGTCCAGACTCATGGAGGTCAGTGTTTGAAGGAGACAGAGTTAGTCCAGTGTTAGACCAGGTCCAGACTCATGGAGGTCAGTGTTTGAAGGAGACAGAGTTAGTCCAGTCTTAGACCAGGTCCAGACTCATGGAGGTCAGTGTTTGAAGGAGACAGAGTTAGTCCAGTCTTAGACCAGGTCCAGACTCATGGAGGTCAGTGTTTGAAGGAGACAGAGTTAGTCCAGTCTTAGACCAGGTCCAGACTCACGGAGGTCAGTGTTTGGTGAAGGAGACAGAGTTAGTCCAGTCTTAGACCAGGTCCAGACTCACGGAGGTCAGTGTTTGAAGGAGACAGAGTTAGTCCAGTCTTAGACCAGGTCCAGACTCATGGAGGTCAGTGTTTGAAGGAGACAGAGTTAGTCCAGTCTTAGACCAGATCCAGACTCATGGAGGTCAGTGTTTGAAGGAGACAGAGTTAGTCCAGTCTTAGACCAGGTCCAGACTCATGGAGTGTTTGGTGAAGGAGACAGAGTTAGTCCAGTCTTAGACCAGGTCCAGACTCACGGAGGTGAGTGTTTGAAGGAGACAGAGTTAGTCCAGTCTTAGACCAGATCCAGACTCACGGAGGTCAGTGTTTGGTGAAGGAGACAGAGCTAGTCCAGTCTTAGTCCAGGTCCAGACTCACGGAGGTCAGTGTTCAGTGAAGGAGGTGGAATAATGGTGGGACTTTTTATTGAATGAAAAATAATTGAGTGTTTCACCCACAATAGACAAATAAACTATTTGTGGTCTTGGTTGGTCTTGACGTCTAAGACCAAGACAAGACCAAACCCTTTACAAAATGGTCTTAACACCAGTCTTGAGACCATGTTACTCTGGTAACTCAAAGTTTCAAAGTTCAAAGTTTCTTTTATTTATCTCCCATAGGAGAAATTTGTCTTGGACAAAAAAGGCAGTACTGCAGTAACTGTACATAGTTTTGTCTAAAAATACAAATTAGAACTGTGTGGCTGTGGGATCCTTTTTAGCCTGATATTACTTTGTTTGAGACTACTTTGTGTATTAAGGACTTATGACTTGCACATTTTCTTCAAGTGCAGCACAAAGCCTCCCTGTAGACCTTTAAAGCACCTACACAGGCTTACAAAATTAAGATCCTATTTTGGGATTAGGTGACACACTTTGGTCTAGCATTTATCTGAGATGGCATGAAAAGGTGGCTGTATAAGAGATTTGTTTTAAACTTCTTTCAATATGTAACAAATAAATTCCTGGTAATTTGTCAACCCTGGCTTTCGATAAGATGTCACGTTCTTAATTAAAAGGGGAAATACCTGAACAATCTGTGAAGTGTTTTTTAATAAGCCTGCTGAAATTTTGATTAAGTGCAAGCAATGGTTTCCGATTTTCTAACAGAGCAGTAAATGACATTGTGGATGGAGGAGCTGTGACCATGATGGGCGGAAAATTAGGTGACATTATGGTAAGCCATTTTCCCATTCAAGTAAAAAAAAAAACAACTTGTTAGAACTGTGTAATGCTGGACAAACAAGTCATTTCCATCTGGGGCTCATTTCAATTTCCCAATCTTAAAATAGCCCTCATACCCATTCACTTTGTAAAGTCCTCTCCATTTACTGCAATTTCCACTTGTCCACCAACTGTAACTGTTTATCTCAAATGGGGTAGGGTTTATGCACCTTTTCCTCTCACTCTTTGGATGATTGTATTTGTACTTCACTGCATAAAGGTCTTGATATTCTGTATCTATTGGTACTAGCCTCTGGAAATCCACCACAAATTCACTAATTGTTTGTATAAAATAGAAAAAGAGACGGATAACATATTGTCTAGAAATGAGACCTGAACACTTCCAGTCTTTATTATCAAGGATTAAATAGATAAGAATATTCAGCAAGCTTCGGCCAATCACATGCTCCTATGCAAGGGGATCTTGAAAAAGAGTCCCTCCCATTGGCTCTTGGTCTACACGGCTTGTCAAGATTAAATCAGTGAAGATACAAAATGCACTGAGAAAGTGTAGTTATACCAGAAATGGCTACGTCTTCTCAAATAGAGAGGTTCAGTTACTCACTGGCTCATTTAGCCTCACATACGTCTAACAAAAAATATATAAAATAAATAAAATTAAACTATAGGCAGGTTGCTGGACTGGGAAGCATTCAAATATATATAAAAATTTGTGTTAACTTCATTTTCCATTTAAGACTCAAGTCTCAGCCAAACACGAGCATTGTTATAGTCCTACAGTCAGATGCAACAAATTAGCTAAATACACTTTCATTAAAACACTGTATATCTTTTATAATAACCCGTGCTGTGGGCCTCAATAAAATATTAATCTAAAGTGTATATTTCTTCTATGTTTTCAATTCTGAACACCTTCTCTGTCTCAGCACATGTCTCTAGTCTCTAAACTGGCCTTACTGCCCGTCTGCCTCCAAATCCCCATCTCGGTTTTATCTCCCTGCTCCATATTGTGTGTGTTTTTCACGTTAAGTCAATAAATATTTAATTCAAAAGTCCAAAGGTAGTCACTCGGGAGTCAAGCATATGTCCCATCACAGTCTGTTTTTTAGACGCTCTGCTCCAACGTTAGAAGTATTTATAGCAAAAAAAAAAAAAAGTGGAAGAAGAAAATGCACACTTTTCTGGTGTCTGTCTCAGGATTAGCCAATCCAAACAGAATAAGAGAAGCATGGCAGCACAAACCTGGAGAAGAGCTCTGAAGCCTGAGATTTTACTGTCAACGGCACAATTTGTTTGTGCCTGCTGGTAAATTAACAAGATTTTAATACTTTTTTATTTTTATTTCTCTTACTAAAATAGATTGAAGGTAACATTTGTAAACTCACAATAAATCACATTCTTTCTTATGACAATATTAACATAATGCATTGGAAAACTGTGAAATGCATGTTTTGAATCAAAAGAAAAGGTCAGTGGCTCCATTATGACCAGCGGATGTTAGTCTAGAGCCCTATATTTCATTAATACAATTTACAAACAGTAAATTATTTTTTTTTTTTTTTGGGGGGGGGTTAAATATATTGCCAGTGTTATTATTGCTGCAATATTTTTTGATATTTTTTGGATTTTTTTGCATAGTGTTGTAGGTTTTCCTAAAATTGAGCTGTAATATTAAAAATGAGTGCGTCTATAAATCATATTCTATAGAAATGAGCACTGCTTCCTTGGTTACCTCGCCATTTTTCCTCCATGAACTAAATTATATTTTCTCAAATCTGTCTGTTTTAATACTCTCCACCAATATTGTGTCTTGTAATGAATACAGCCATTTGGGTTTTAGCATCAGTGTGAGGGGTGTTATATTTTTGCACTTGACATCTATTAGTCTATAAATTTCTTTCATTGGCCCGCGCGGTGGCAAGGGACAGGCAGTCTCTTATGCCTCGTCTAATGATCGTCAGTGAATGAGCGTTAGCGTTTGAAACAAAAGGAATCATTTTACACATTCTCTCCGTCTTCTCGTCGCGCTCGCCCCTCACCTCTGTCTCGTTATTAAGTGGCCGATTAAGCTCCTCACTGTGTTGTTAGCGGGGCCGTACAATAACACACCAGGGTCAAACACACTTGAGAAATGTTGCGCTCTAATGGTAATTATAGTTGTGGAAAAGTCAAAGGGTTTGCGGGGAAAGGCGGGTTTAAATAGCAGCATGGGGTAAGAGATTTTAAATGGACCTCATCAACACGTTTGCCCGTTATCTTTTCTCCGGTTTCTCGTCTGTTTTTCTCCTCTTTCTGAGATCCTTCGCTCTGGGTTTTGGGGCTGCTGATTAAGTAGGAGTTGCTTGTAATGAGCCATGAGGACTAATTGGGATTGTCAGAAAAAAAAAGAGAGACAGCGGGAGACGTAGTGTGTTGGCATTTATAAGTGCAATAAGTCACATACAGTAGAAGAGATGAAAAAGGGAAGTTAGAGGAATCCCTCAGGACTTTTTCCAGAAACTAGCTCACTAGTCGTAATTTTTAGTTCTGAGAAAAGTCTGCGTTTTAGGTGTTTGCTAATGGTGTCTGACAATCTGAAATAAAGCAGTTGGAAAATGTAGACGAGGCATTTTGCGTTTGAGTGACCTTCTTTATAATTAGGATTTCTGCTAACGGCGTGAAATATTTTTATAAATGCATGTGAAAAAAAAAGGGATATATTATGGTCTCTGTTTAAAACTGTTGAGGCTATCAGTACATTAATTTGTATATAATTTTTTATCTAGTGGACAAAATTCCTCTCACTCTAAGTACACCAGGCCACTAAGTAAACTTTAGTCCACTGCCAGAGAACAACATTGTTTTCTTCTGATTTCTGTTATAAATTGGTATAAACTGGTAATGGCTTTTAACTATTTTTACAATGTCTTACGACAAAAAGTATTGAAAACTATAGGAAGCTGTTTTGCTAAATTTGTTTCAAGCCAATGCCCTTGGTTATGCACGGCCCATTACGCTACAGTAACGCACAAATTCATCTGAGGTCTAAATAAAAGCTCTGGTTTCATCTGAAACACAGTAAAAAAGAGTTTTTTAAAGTCTTCACTCTGGAGGTAAGTTTTAAAAGGATGCTTAAAAGGATATTTGTGTGTTCAGGCCAGAACACAGACAAAAAGCAGCAGATTGTCAGCTTTGTGTGGACAGGACATCAGGCTTTCAATACAAAACATTTGACACAAAGAAATGACGCAGAGTGTTATTTTAGTTTATTCTTATGTATTCGTAATTTATTTACTTCATAGCTGTTTTTTATTATTATTTTTGTTCCTGAGTGATTGGTTCCAGTGAATGTTTAGTTCCTAAAGTCTGATTTCATTAATTAATCCAGGTGGTCATATGATTTAATAGTTGTTGACTAAGCCCGTTCTTCTTTTAACCGTTTTTTTTTTTTTAGTCTCTGATCTGCACAGGCTCAGTTTACAGTGTTGTCTTGCTTTCCAAATTACATAGCTTCATTACAGACATTAGTGCATTAACAAACAAAATCCTCTCAGCGTGCACATTAAAGGCGTCTCATTCCCACCTCGACACACAATCAAGGCCATAAAACAATACGCTACCACCCTGACTAATTACCAATGTGAAAACTTTCATAATTGAATAGCAGCCTTTTACCGATCCCACTTGGCCCGGGCCGTATTAAAACAGACTCTTAACAAATGGAATTTATCAAAGCAAATAAATGAGATAATAGTGTGGAGCGATTCTTCTGCAGCAGGTAATAAGGTGAGACTCAACAAAGTTCTGCTGCTGCGTTAACAAAATTTGAGCAATTTCCTTGTATTATATTTATAAACCATCACAAACTTGAACTATTATAAAACCAATAGGATTCTAAATAAATCAGAGCTGCACAAGATACCGTTAATTTATTGTAATCCTGAAATCAGCAATCACAACAATCATATTTCAGGAAACTTATAACTAAATCATTATTCGTTACGTTTTTTTTTCACATTCAGTTTCTGAGGCTAGTCTTTATACATTTTATTTTAATTTAACTTTTACTTTGTCAAAGTGAGCATTCATATACATTATATATATCACATTGTCAAATTATTATATTTAACATACTTATTACATATTGTAGGTTTTTTACTATAAAAAAACGTATGCATATTTTTTTTTTTCAACCATTTGCTAAATATATTGTTCACATTGTCCAGGATTGGAAATATATACCAACTATTTATTTCTGTTTTAGTGCCCCACAAACTCTGACACAATAATGCTTCTTTCTATGCTCAGGTGTAAAACTTTTACAAAAGGTGAGAATCAATCCCACTAAAATTACTAAAATATTTTCTCACTGGTCCCATAAACCCTTCGAGTAAAACTGGTTCACAGTTTTTTTTTATTTGTATAATATCAATAATAATTTGCATACACAGCCATCATTATTGAAGACGAGCCATCACAGCCCCTTCCTCTCCAGCCTCACGCCTTCAGGGAGACAGTCTCCAGACCGGCTCTACAGGACTCTCCGACAACTTTATCCACCAGGCTGTGAGTCCATTTCTACTTTCTCTATTCTTATTTTATTTATTTTTAATAAAGTGGGTGAGAAACAGCATTTTGATTCCTCTGTATGACCTCTAAAAAACAATTTGAAAGAAACTGTATTGTTTGTATAAGAACGTAATATACTCACTCTACACAACACGCTACAGAAGAAGTTAAGATTATTCATATTTATACAAGAATAAATGTAGGATAAGGTATTTCCAATCTTGTTTCCTGTTGATAAGGAACCAATATATACATTTTGTCACAGGATGGAGTTTTAATTTACTTAAATATGGTATTTTTGTACGGAATGATAAAAACAATGAATATGGCATTTAGCTTATGACATTTCAAAAGATTTATAAGATAAACACACACAAAAAAAATCATTAAAGAGAACAACAACTTGCTTCTGTGATCTAAATCAGTTTATTGCTGCTCCGTGTGGGAAGAGCGCATTTCACACAAAGTGTTTTATTGATTATAAAATTAGCCTTAATGACGGTGAAATGCCACTTCTCCTGTTGTGTCAGATAATCTCACATTTATCTCACAGCACTCAGACTCACTGCCAGAACGCAAGAAGACTAAACAATATGTCATTTGTAGGCATAACAATTAAAACAGTATGACTATGACAAAAACTACTAAAAGCGGTATGGTTAAAAAAAAAATACTGCAAATTATAAAAATACTAAAATACACCGCATCTTTGTCATCACAACACAATTCGACGTGCTCAGGGAGAACCGGCGCTCCATGCAGACGTCTGATGAGCTCGTAATTTACCTTGAAATGCCAAAGTGCTGTCAGAAAATGGACACTGACGCTAAAAAAATGTGTGTGATTTTAACACATGTAGATACCTGAGGATCAAAGCAGAAGACTTCTCGGTGTAAAAGTCATCCCACTGGCGGACATGTTTGTTTTTGAGCACGACTTTGAACCGGTTTCTAATGCTGTGGTGACACACAATGGACCAGAACAAAAGGTGTCAAGCTTTTTAATTTGCGTTTTCTCGGTTAAATGTTTACTCCCAGAAGGAAGTCCATAATATATTTCCAAAGGGAACAGACAACAGGCCTGCTCGAAACTGAACTAATCGAAACAAATCGAAATAACTCTCACAAATTATTATGTCACTCTATTTTAAGGGTCCAAACTGCTTTTAACTGAATTATGTACAGCTCTTTTAATTTTTTATGAACTCACGATGGGACAGGTTGGGCAGTGGGTGGAGCCAAAAAAGAATCAAATCAATGACCACAACTAAAGCAATGTTTGGTCACACTTTTGTTTTACACTACACTTATTCGATTGTATCTACAGTGTAACAAACTGTGTAACACATTGTAATAACATGTAACTACAATGTTGTTACAAGTGGTAACAACATTGTAGTGTAGTGTAAAAAAAAAGTGTGACCCTATGTTCAAACCCCAAAACACCCCCGTCCCGTTTGAGGGGTGTCAAAGTAAGAAGGCAAACTAAAAGTTAGAAAAAGATTACATTCAATAATCTTTTTAATGAGCTAAAACAATATGAAAGACAAATAATCTAGGTATAAGTGGGGAAAAGACAGCTAATAGTTCCTGGACTGAACCTGAGATTAAAGAAATGATTGGGTCTCAGTGTGAGCCAGATGAAAGCTGACGCAGATGGAGCTCCTTTCCCAAATGAACCTGAAGAAGCTGCTGTAGGGAAATGCAATCCCAGCTGCACTGGGAAATCAGACCACTGGCACTTTGACTTTTGAAAAGCAACAGAGTCTTGTGATGCAGTGAATTATTTGATTAAATTAAGATTTTGTTTTTTTTTTGCCACATCACACAATATAAACATTTTACAGAAACAGTGGAATTGTACAATGTTGGGTCCAAACAAGCTCGAGCTTTATGCCTCTGCAGCCGCTAAAGGGGAGTAGTGCTCTCCAGAGAACCGTAGTTATCTCCTTATTGTTTTATTTCTGTGAAGTAAGATGACAAAAACACAAATACTATAGAGTCTGCATGTGTTTGATTAGCCAGTATACGTTTTTGTCTTTTAACAAGACTCAGCCCTGTCGTTGTGAACAGAGAGACAAACTTAGGCTCAAAATGCAAGAAACAAACAAAACAAGTCCCAGCATAAAACAAAAGCAAAAAAAATAAACAGCTTCATTTTTATTTATTTTTTATAGGAGAGGACAAAACACAGACTGTTGTTTTTTTTTATTTTTGTCTTTCATTGACCACATTGCCTTCCCCTAAAGTTTGTATTTTGTTCACCTTTCAACATTTTACAAAACAAAAAATGTATTGAATATGTTTTTATTTATAATTGCTTTTTTCTTATAAAACAAACACTACTTTAAGTGACTAAGCCAAACACAAATGAGTAAGTCCAATGTTCAGACTCTTACCTGAAGCACATGGGATACGACCGCACTAGTAAATTATGGCTTTTTATTCTTTATTATTATTCTTTATTATTTATTTAATCTTTTGCACTACACATAGTCAAGTACCCTCAAAGATGAAAAGTGAATCTGGGTTTTGAGTTTCATAATGTCTTTAAAAAGAGGAAGAGGAAATGCAAAAGAAATAACAAATAGGCTTATTGTATTTTATTTATTATTATCGTAAGTTGCCTATGCGTGGTTTTACATTAAAATGATGCAGCAGAACTCAAATCCCCAAAAGAATATTCCTTTATGAACCAAACAGAGAGTAACAAATGACAATAGTGAAATTAGATGAAAGAGACAGAAACCCACTTAAAACTATCCTACACTCGGTCTTCAAAGGCCTTCACTGTAAGCAACTTGTTTTTCACACAGCACGATCTGACTAATTTATTTTTTCCTTTGAACAAAAATTATGGTTATTTACTCTGATGAGACTTATTTTTTCATTTTATTTTGCAAATGAGACATTTTTTTTGGGCAGAGCGAGAAGAGGCAGCAGAGAATCCAGTATTCTGGACTGAAAAGCTAATGGCTATTTACATGTTAATGTAGGTTATATTGTTGTTTTAGGATTATACGAGTGATAAAGGGAAGAAAAAAGCTGTTGGTAATCTAGTATTTGGGTGGTATTTGTTATTTACTGTTTTGTGCATTGGATGTTGAGGGTTTAAGTATGTAATAGTCACAAATACGCTGTGTTGAAGGATTTATTACATGTATAAGTGCATTAATGTAGTCTTCATATGAGTAATGTTCATCAAGTGGGTATTTATGTTTTATTTTGTAGATGTATGTGCACGTGATTGGTTAAAAAAAAAAAAAAAAAAAAAAAGAAGGGGTAGTTTTGCAATTGAGAAGATGACAAAATGTATCCTGCCTTTTGCACTATGAGTAAGACTAAATACATAATGAAATACTTTTTGGGCCTTTTTGCCTTGATTTGGCGAGAGAAAGAGGAGAATGACCCTGGGCCAGAATTTAACCCTGTTCTCAGAGACAACCAGATGTGGTGCCCTGGATATTTATCTGAGAAATTGCCTTTAACTAACGGGTTTGCATGAAAACCTTTTCAACAAATAGTATTAAATGGCTATTGTAACCTTTGTTTGTCGTAAATCTTGTTCACGGATTCTTGGAAATATTGTAAGCTGTGTCCAGACAGTGCAAGGATAAAGGCAGTCCTTAGATAAATGTTAGATTTAATGAGTTGTTCAGGTTAAAAAGATTGTCTGGGTTTAGCTTCAAATCGAATAAAAAAATCTATTGCATAGACACTAGTTTGAAATTTGAGTTAAATTTTAAAACGAGGTGTAATAATGCAGGGTTTTATTAAAGTCCAGCTTAAAGAAGCCCTGTTCTTGTTTTGAAATGCATTAAAGTTTTACATTAAAGTCTGATGCAGGTGATTGTTTTTTTTCATCATCAGTAATGAGCTCTTTGAGCCGCTGTGATTGGACAATACCTAATGCTCTGATGCAGTCTGGACCGCTCCAAGTTTACTTTTGTGAAACTTATCAACAGTTTCAGCTGAGCCGCACACATTTGATTCAAACAGAAAACAGTGTGTTTTTAGTGGAATATAAATATTTTAAAAGTAATAATTGCCTCAGAAAGTGGTGGAAAGTGCTAAATTGTCAAACGACAAACAGCAGACACTCACCTCTGTCGGACTTTCAGCCGTCTCCAAACGTCGTCAGTGTTTTCCTGCTCCTCCGTCCGTCCGCCGTCAGCAAATCAGCCGCGGATCTAATTTAATAAAAGTAAATGACAACACCAAAATTAAAATGAGACCCAGACGAGCCATTGTTTCAGTCAATAATAAACAACAGTGTTTTCTCCACAAGACGCCAACAACAAATATTTGGCCAAATGTCTGGGCAGTGGGCTCGAAACTGCACATAAGCCTTAACGCCATTACTTATTCAGGAAGTTTATTGGAGTGTAAATAATTGATTACCTAATTAAGGGGGAAGTTGGGGAGATACGGGGCTGAATGCCTCTTTACCAGTGGGCTTTTGGTAAGTGCATGGTTTGGTGGAGCGCGACAGAGCGGCGCCGTCGAGAGTAACTTCTGAACAGGGCGTAAAATACCTTTTTATACAAACTGAAGTCAGGACACACTTCACGTTCGGCCCAGATGCTTTCAAAGCCTCGCACTTTTGTCATGTTTAAGACCAGAAGAGAGGTGTCCTGACAGTTTGTTGTTTGTGCTCTTTTCTTAAGCAGCTGTTTCGGTTTGAAAAGTGAGTTTGAGAATTTGTATAGATATTTAATTTGTAAGACAAAAAAGTGCACTATTTAAATACATCTAACGTGCAGACATGAACAGTATAACTAATATGATTAATTATTATTATTATTATTATTATTATGTGCACTGTCTTTACAGTCCCAGTACTCTTATTATTACAGATAATTTTTCTACTACATTATAATTCATTGAGATGATGGTTACAAATATTTTAAATAGCATTGTTTTACTTAAAATGCCAAGAATATATATAAAACACCTTTATTATAAGTAGTCTGTATCTTTACGTATCTTGGCTATTGTCACTTTAAATAATTACAGGTAAAAAAAAGCAGTTTATGTTGATCATGTGAGGAACTTTTGGCTCAGTTTCCTGTAGGATGGAGTTACACTGATGAGGCGGTGTTAAAGAATGAATGGCCTGGGTAGCTGACATTATGAGATAAAATGTTAAATAGATTATATCACATACTATATGAGTTATTTCTGTCTCCCGTGTCGCTCACGGCGGATACATTAGGTGCTGGTTTCTGAGCACAAGAGCAGATGAACCCTCAGTAACCCTCTGTAATGTAGTTTAATTCATCAGAAAAAACATGGCCGCCAAATTTGGTAAATCTAAACTATTCACTTCACCTTTTAGACTTTCCATTTTTAATTTACATAATGTAACCACTTCCTGTTTTTTTTTTTTTAATTAGCTGGAGGCAAAATAATAAATCACACAAGCAGCAACCTCATGTTACACTGCATAAGGCCAACGTGACTCGTATCTGACCACGAAGATCATATTTTAACACTCATAGCTCCTGAGTCAGAGTTTAAAACAGAGGCTGAGACAAAATGTACCGGCAACTTATTAGACTTTCACAAGGTCTGAGAGTTGATCTGTTTTCTGCTGCACAATAAATCTCAAATGTATTCAACAATCACAAAATCCATGTCACAAAGAACCAGAATCAGTTTCAGAATCAATTCAATTATATTTTGACTTTAATTTAATAATTTCTCTAGAAACAGTAACACTTTGGGAAAAAGACATAAAAGACTGATGATATTGCAAAAAACAAAACATTGCCAATCTTATGTAGACTATCATTTATTCAGTAAATTTTCATTTGGTTTTATATTTTGTAGTTGATATGATAAACATATTAGGGGTGGGTATTTTTCATTCATTTTTCACGTGATTAAAAGTGCTCTGGTTTCCTGGAGATTGAGAATTAATCATGAAGACCCTGCTTTATGGAACGTAATGAGTCAGACTTCTCAAAATAAACAGCTTTTTAGGTTAGCTCACTTCATGGAAACCCCAGATCCCATTTTTTGTGTCAATTCTCTTAAAATTGAATCTGATTTGTGGCGTTACATATGAGGTAAACATTAAGTGCATGGACGTTTTTTCTGTTTTAATAAAGCACCACAATCGAACCCTCTTTGTGACCTAAAACAATTAAAGTTTAATTGCAGTGATTGAAATGCTTCCTCCGAGTGCAGCGTGGCCACAGCAGCGGCCCCTCGCACTGTTTCCAGAGCGATGATTTCAGAGCCGATGGACTCTCCTGGAGAGGCCTTTTAAAGAAAGCTGTCTAATGCCCACCATTCATCATCTGGTCGGAAAAACACGGCTCAGGCAGCAGATAAAAGTGGCATTCATCATTCCATTTATCGTACATGAACATAAATATCTTGCCCGTACTTCTTTACAGTATGAGGACAGTGTGCATTTTTAGAATAAGAGCTTTGTGTATGAGTTTTGCACCACACAAAGCTGCTCCGAGGTGTCTTTAATTTCTCCTTTTTTTCTCAAGACTTAAAAGTGATTTTGAGTAAACACCCTGCCCATAGGCTCCGGATCATCTCTATAAATAATTCTCAAAACAAGGTAAATATAGTGTTATTTTTGCACAAACACAGCTCTGTGAACAGCATGATGGGAATTTATTCAGGAAGTGACACATTTCCTGGAGGTGTACAGAGTTATTTAACCGTGCTAAGCCCCCGTCGTCATTAAGCTACTGCCAAAGTAAGAAACTTTTACATGTCATGAGTAGGAAGCCACACTCTATGATCTAAGATGAAAAAGTTGCATAGTTAAATAACAAAGCCAAACATTTAAATCTCAAATCTATTTCTGTATTTTACTTAATTTAAGGACATGGCTGCCTTTGTAACGTTCTGTCCTTAACTTTTCTAAAAAAAGAAGTAGGGCAACTCGCAGTCAGGGGCAGCACAATGCTCTTATTCAAAGTGTTACAGTAGAAGGCAGTGTATTCGTCAGAGCGCTTGAATCTCAGCAGCCGAGTGTCACACGTCTGGAGCCACGGCGCAATCAGAGGACACTCTCAGACTCATTAACGAGGTTATACTGTACAGACATGCTTCAAAAAACAAGCATCATTAAACTGCTCAGCTTTATTTAACAGATTACTTCTTATACTTTTACTTTTTCTGTTTAAAAAGTACACAGACCACACACAACATGGGAATATAGTAATAAATAGTGTTATAGTCCAGACCATGTCCGAGATCAGAGAATATCAAGACCAAGACTTTCAGCTATCGAGACCAAGTCAGGACCAAGACCGTGTCGGGCAAGTAACAGTAACAACGTAAGTCTCTAGCTATTAACCAAGTTCAGACTCACGGAGGTCAGTGTGTAAAGGAGACAGAGTTAGTCCAGTCTTAGACCGGCTCCAGACTCATGGAGGTCAGTGTTTGAAGGAGACAGAGTTAGTCCAGTCTTAGACCAGGTCCAGACTCATGGAGGTCAGTGTTTGGTGAAGGAGACAGAGTTGATCCAGTTTTAGACCAGGTCCAGACTCATGGAGGTCAGTGTTTGGTGAAGGAGACAGAGTTGATCCAGTCTTAGACCAGGTCCAGACTCACGGAAGTCAGTGTTTGAAGGAGACAGAGTTAGTCCAGTCTTAGACCAGGTCCAGACTCACGGAGGTCAGTGTTTGAAGGAGACAGAGTTAGTCCAGTCTTAGACCAGGTCCAGACTCATGGAGGTCAGTGTTTGGTGAAGGAGACAGAGTTAGTCCAGTCTTAGACCAGGTCCAGACTCACGGAGGTCAGTGTTTGAAGGAGTTAGTCCAGTCTCAGCTAAAATTTCTTAACTCATGTTTTCCTCGGACCACAGTTGAATCCTTTGATTTGGCAGAAACATGTCCATCATACCTGCGGCAGGTTGGATCCGTCCGTCACAGTTGAGGCTTAATTAATCGTTAGTTAATTGCTACTGCAGTGGTGCTCCGACACTGGAGGAGCTGTAGGACTGCGGTGCTGCTGAGCATAAAGACTATTTATTTACCTGAAATCTCAGTGTAATTAAATCACACTAAATGCTGGTGCTGCACCAAGGTCAATGCCGTTTTTACTTCTCCAGATTTACACATGATAAAGATAGCATTTACTTTAATTACTACTAGCATTTTTAGGGATTTTTATATTGTTCTGTCTGTGTTCACACTGACAAAAGTAGGTCAGATTTATTTATAAGCACCGATTAAAATGAACAAAGTAACACTTTGTTAAAACACTTAGATTTACTTTGCATTTATTTAAATATGGCCTTACTCATTAAATTTATTTGTCATCAACACTGTTCAATCATTGCATTTTCACAAAACCAGTGTGAATAAAACCACTGTCACATAATGTATGATAAGTGGAACATAAAAACATACAGAACCAAAAAGAAACACATTTTAGTTTTGCCACAGAGGAACCCTCATCACTGACAGGCTGACATTTTAAAATAAAGAGGCATATATTGTCCTGATGAGGGCCCCTTTATCAACAAAAAAAAAAAGATAAAGACATGACGATGGAAAAGGCCTAATGGATGAGCTGAGGTGGACGGGGCTCTGGGAATAGGCAGACTTTATCATGTTTTAAGACCGATAAGGAGCATGCGGCGACCAGACTGAGAGGCGGGACGTGACATGGCTCTGACAGCTGCAGGATTTTACACACAGCACTTCATTTTCCTTCATTTTTTTCTTTTTGTCTGTTGCTTAATGAATGTCATAATACAATAAGGGAGCTGCCAAGGATTTTGGAGATTACTGAAAGATATCACACTGGCTGCAAACACTTAACAATGATCACCTATGGCTTCAGGGGAAGGAGAGAAGCTTTTTATTAACAGAAAGTCTGCATTCTATGCTTGGCCTAGCATCAAAAAAGAATGGAGTGAAGGAAAGAAATAAAACTTTACATTTTAAAACTTTGAAATCAAGTATCTAAAAAACAAAGTGTGCTAGTATGGGTCTCTATTACTCTGCAGTGCTTTACTACATCACACTACACGCAGGACATGAAAGCCTTGTTGCCACGAAGGCTGTGCAGTTATGGTCGGGTTAGAATGGGTACGTTTCCATTTGCAAAAGGAGTACAAAGCAACTTGAAATATTTTTAATGTGGCGATAGATATTTCTCAATCATAAAAAATCTATGTAAAGCTATATTTACAGACTTTCTGTCCGATACACACAATCATTTTCTCTTTTACTAAGAGTTCATGTTTTAAAGATTTTTATTTTAATAACCAACAAAGGAGTCAGTTAGTAAAAGCTTCCTTGCAACAAAAAAAAAAAAATAAAATATTTTTTTTATTTAAATATTTTCTTTTTTTATTTAAATATTTTCTTTTTTTTTTTCTTTTTATTTTAAATTTTTTTGTATTGAAGTGTCCCATCTACCAGTGAATAAACACAAGTACACAGAACAGCCAACTCTTATAAAACGGGACAAATATCAAAATGCACAGATAATGGTTCAACTAGAAATATTCCTCTAGCAAAGTAAATATTTGTGATTTGTGAGTAAAAACCCAAACAGCTGATATACAAGTTTGGTGATTAAACTGTCAAACCTAACCCAAGCAAATCTCCGTTTGAACATTACCACGGATATAAATGCATGGCCATAAATGTCTGTAAGTTAGAACCCATTATTGTAAAATCATACGAGAAGTCAACATAAAGCCAATACAATCAATAATGTCCATAATCATGAGTATGTTTTCCTTTCCCTCCACTGAGTAGGACTGTACACAGTATGTCCACAAATAACACTGCCACAATATTAAAACATAACCAAATCAATCAATTCCAACTGAATAGGTTAATTATGCAATGTGCCTGATTAATCATTCTGATTAGGGAACAAGATGAGCGACAAAGTGACATAATGAGAAATATGAGCGTATCAGCGCGAGCAGGCAACAGATCCATCAATACTCTTTGTATAGGTTAATAGTCTCACTAATTGCCGCGCAGCAGTTGATGGATGATGTCAAATAAAACGCCACGAGAGGGAAAACATGACAGGACGGTCCCGGGAATGAAGGGGAGCATGAGACTTGTGAGACGCAGACGTGTGCGACAAAATATGACACATTAATAATATGGATGCCCCGTTCTGCTCGGTTCACAAGAGACATGTAAACAAGTTCATAAAACATCTCCGTTGTTCCATTTCATTTTCAACAGACTGTAGGAATATACATTTTAGAGATACATATGAAATTAAAAAAAATGTATTTAGGTCTTTGCCCATGACTTTCAGCACATTCTGTTTATTAAAAATGGCCTATTTGGATCTTTCCGTCATATTTGAAGTGTAAAATCATCCTTGATAGGTTTGTACTTTGTACGCTTACGTCGAAGACAGTAAAAGATGAGCTCTGTCCAGCTGCATGTATGAGCGTAACAGCCTCTACACAAGGTAGCTTCTATGTTTTTGCACTTTGACCTACCATTACATGTGATACATAAAATATTTTACGGTGATTCAAGTTTAGCTCTACATTGGTGTAAGAACTTTTGTACTGAATAATAATATCTTCATTAAAGTGGCAAACATGTTACAGTCATCCCTGGTCTCCTCTAAACTTCATGAAACGTTGCATGGAAAACTAATTACACAGATGTAGTGACGGACTGATTGATAGATGCTGGAAACTTTTTTAAAACCAAATGCTTAGTGAGTGAAAGGTCAGCTCCAGAGATGAGAGATGATGATGATTTTTTAATGGTGGCTTTGAAAAGGCTGCACATTTGCTTCTGTGTCAAGAACTGAAGGAGTTACGCAGAGAGAACAGGCACAAGTGTAAAACATTGTCTCTATCCTTATCTTTTAACTTTGGTTTAAAGATAAAACGCATTGGTAACCACACATCCAGCAAAGTTCAGTTTTCACAGAATGGTTTCTGTTACAGCGCTGCGTCATTTACAGTTTATGAAGAAACATTTCTATTTTTATTGAGAGACAAAATTAGTCCTAAAAGGCTTTTAAAATGAGGTCAGAAATAGGACAAAATGCATTAATGTCTCGTGTAAATTAGGCTTTATTTTGTCAACACATTAGATGGTAGTTAGTGTATTTGTGCAAAGCTGTGATTACCACTTTAAGAGATTTGCTCATGCAGAATATCAAACATATTTCCACATAAATGAGGAAATGTCCCATAATAAGTTTTAATAAGTCATTTTTGTAACCTACATTTAGGAAGTGTAATGCATTCCAATTCAAGTTTGTCAACTGCAAGTGGAATAAAAAAACTAATACCATAAAATAAATATGAAAAAAGCCTTATTGTTTATTCTGAAGAGGATTTTTTTTTTAGCTTAATGTAGGTATTGTAGAGAGATTTAATCTAAGAAAGTAATCTAAATGTGTGTATTTCAGCATGACAATAGATTTTCACTGATTTCCTCACAGCACCTCTCAGCAGTTCAGCTGCCTATACAATTATGTATCATTGATCAAAAAGTTTTTATGAGATATTGGAACATGTGAGTGGGCTGCTGCTAAAACAGCTAAGGTTGCTTTATTACCATGCAAGACAAGAATTTCAAACTTCTTCCACCCCTGATAGTACATTAAAAATATATTTCTACCCAACACTGAGCCCACCAGCCTGATTTAGTGCAGAGACTCCTAATTTGCCCTCTATGTGTATAATTGAGCTGTGTGCCGGTGTTTTTGCCCACCTTGGCGTGGTGTTGTGGTGGAACTCAGAGTGGTCGCCCCAGCGCTGGGACTCCTCTGGCTCTATTTCATCTCAGCGGGGAACAGCGCTCCAGCTCTGATCAGAGGGACCTGTAAGGCAAAACAAAAACACAGCTCAGCTTGACATATCCTCACTAAACACTAATCAACTGTATTAAACGTAGTGCCAACTCTGAGTCCACAGCAGTTCCAGTCCACAATTAGTCTGATAACAGAAGACATACAGCAGCAGGATTACAAGATGTACTGGGCTATTTCATTTGCAGCTTGGCTTTTACTCTTGTTGTTGTATCTTGATACTTTCTGTTGCTGATTTGGCTTAAAGTTAACAATCTCAGAAGTTACGATTGTTGATCTTGTCAGGCCGATATTCTTGAGTCTGTGTCTGTTGAAGGTTTATTAACGTTAAAATAAGTGGTTTTTATGCTTGCTCAAGGGTGATTTTTATACATATTGTGAATTTTACTCAGAACCTTTCACAAAAAGTACAAGGAAGCAGATGAAAAAGGTCCACACTGCCTCATTATGCTGAGATGTCCTCAGAAAAAAAATAGAAATATGATTTTCATTTTGCACTTCACATTTTGTTCACATTTAAGGCTTTGGTCTCACTTGAATTTGTTAATACACTTCAAATTTGCAACCCATGTGCAGTGAACCACTAAAGTGTCACACACACCTGTGCCCTTAACCAAGATCCATATTTTCAGGATTTTAATTTCATGCTCTTCAACTGATACAAGTGGGATTTTTTTTTTTTTTCTATCGCAACAAACTTGATGTCTTTCAGTTATTTCTTTTTTCTTTGTAAGTCCAATATGTAAAGTAAACAGGATTAACAGCAGGTGTTATGAAGGACTTGAGGGGATTTATCAGGAGAAGAAACACTTCAGCAGCAGCCAAACACTTTATTTTTCACTTTTATTATAAAGTTAATTATAAATGATACGTTTTATTTATTCCAAGACGGCTATGATTTCAGCGTGTGGAGCAGGTTTCTCATTGTGAGCATGAAGCTTGTCTACCCGTTATTGTTCAGTTGCTAATATACTCAAGAAAATTAATAAGCCTTTAGATTCACAAATTTAGGTCTGAGAGCCCCTTTAGACCTAGACTCTGGACGTATGTGGCCAACTTGGCTTGTTGTACTTAAAGTTTTCTTGAGTCTCATCTTGTGACACAAATTTGTCCTTGATCATTTTGTTGCAATTCACTTATTTAGATTATTAGATTAGATAGATTTAGATATTTTTCAAACTTAAACTTGGTAAAAAAAAAGTCATTACATCATATTTATTTGAAAACCTTGTAAAAAAAATATTATATTATATAATTAAATCATAATGTATAATTTTTATAGTATGTAAAAAAAAAAAAAAAAAAAAATTTTTTTTTGAATGAATGAATTCATACTTAGTGATGGCTCCTGTTGTTGTTTCTTAGTTTTGTATGTATGTTTTATATATCTGGAATACAAAGAGAAATAAATTCAGTAACTAGATACATCATGTGGTGTTTAGTAAAATAATGATTGTAAACGGCTACAACTTCAAAAAACAAAATCCTTTCTGTCTGCCACTGCTGTTCTCTGTTAAGTTTTCTGTTAATCGTGTTTTCATCAGTTTTCTTTTGCAATCATTAGGCACAAAATAATACTGCGGAATAACCATAGTGAGATTGAGACATCCATTTTACCATTTCACCAATTTCATGTAACCACCAAGTAATCACCATATGGTATTATGTGGCAAAATCTTCTATAGAGCATTTCAGAGCAAAGGTTCAAGCTGTTCTGCAGGTAGTTGTTGGTGATAAAATGCCTGGCGTCCTCTTGGTTCCAACCGTGGACTGCCTGACATTACTGTTCCACTGGTTCTTAATTATTTTGCCCTTTTTAAGTGAAATTTAACAAAAGCTGCTTGTAAATCCTGTACTTTTTTTTTTTTTTTTATAGTATGTTTTTATAACGGGTGCACGTGGCAGAGTGGTTAGCACTCCTGCCTTACAGCAAGAAGGTCGTGAGTTCAAAACCCGGCCGACTCAAATATTCTCGGCCGTCTCCAGTCTTTCTGTGAGGAGTCTGCATGTCCTCCACGTGTTACCGTGGGTTCTCTCCGGGTACTCCGGCTTCCTCCCACCGTCCAAAGACATGCATGTACAGGTTAATCGGCAACTCTAAAGTGTCCCTAGTGAATAAAAAGTGAGAGTGAATGATTGTTTGTCATTGTCTGTCTCTAAATGTCAGCCCTGCGACTAACTGGCCACTGTCCAGGGTGTACCCCACCTCAGGCCCAAAGCTGCTGGGATAGGCTCCAGTCACCCGCGACCCCTAACGGGACAAAGCGGTAGAAAATGAATGAATGAATGTTTTTATAGTAATATTCCATTTTTTCACTAAAATGTTGCACATGGGTGGCTAAAAAAGACAAAAGAAATTTACAATGTATGGCACTTTAAACATTTTTACATTTTACAGCCATTGACCAATGGGAACGTGCCAGCGACAGAAGTGGCAGCATGTTTAGCCAGTGAGCTCGTTAATGTTGCTCCTTCTGGTCACACTGTTGACACCGACTTATACATTCGCTCGTGTCTCAGTGTCTCTCAATTTTGTGATTGGACAATGAGACTGATTGGTAGACAAAGTGTTAATTTCTGTCACAAAAAAAAATAAAAAAACACATAATATTGCAACTGACATTGTAAAAATAATAAATACCCAATTATGGAGCAACTCAAAGCGGCAGTTGTTCACCCACAAACGTTATGTCCAAATGTGTTGAAGGATGTGTTGATACAGGTTAAAGTAATGGTTAAGGTAAAGTCCTTGTTCTACCAAAATGGTAACAAATAGCTGGTGAGTTAAGTGCTCTGTGCTTTTTAATATAATAAAAAGGGCTTTTTGATTCTGCAAATTTTTTACAATTTTGATCCTATACCATGTAAATACAAGGCCTGTATCGCCGATAACAATACTTTTTACTTTTGTTTAGTCTTTACAAAATTGTGATGTCCATGAACCCCGGTGGAATCACTTACAGGTGAAATTAAAATGATGTGAGAGGATCAGACACAGCATCCACAACCAACAGGAGTCGTGTACTGAATGTAGAGAAGAGAAAATACAAAAATATCAGTCTCATCAAGCAAGTATCGATCAATACTGTTGCCAACGTTGGTTATTGATACTATTGATATTTTGAATGGATCCGCCCACCACTAATAATCAAAACTTCTCAGCTCCATACACTGAACATAATTTTTGAGTGTGTTAATATCTCAGCAGTGGCAGTACATGACGGGACAGTGCCACAGTGAGTAAAGCACTGGGGCCGGCACTCGTGCACACACCAGCCGCTCTCTTGCTCGGCTACACTGATGTGCTGATAGACACAAACGCGCTCACGCTTTGATGAGTGCATGCAGTGTGAGACCTGCCAGTGACCCAGAAGAGTGAAGTGAAGCGCTCTGACAGAGTACGCCTTGTGTGTGTTCGCGAGCCTGGACGTGCACGTGAGCTAGAAAAGGAAAGGTGTGTCCCATAAGAGCATGTAAGGGCAGCGTAGGTCACAGGAAGTCCCCTGCCTCTTCAGCTTGAATCCCGAAATGTGTTGTCTACAAGCACATCATCACATTGTGTTACCAGTGCACATTTACATGAATGTATGTGTGGCACTCAGGACAGAGCTAGTGACATTTGGAGTGTTTCTGCCTCACTGCAGCCTTCCTCTTTGGACTGAGGGCTCCCCCATGCTCTCACTCCTCTTCACTGAGCCTCTTTTAATACAATAAGATGCTACATGCTGGGCCTGGGTGTGTTTATTTATTTTAATGACCCGACAAGTGATCTTTTAAATGGTTATGCGTGTGCATTTAGCATTAGCCGATGCTGACTGAGAGGGTGTAAAAAGTTGTTGACATGTTAACTGTCCATATTTGCGTCACCTTCAATTAAATACTCAGAGCACTCAACCGTGTGTTTGTGGTTTGTGAAGAGTTTGTGAAGGATAAATACAAACTTTTAAGAGAACAATGTGTTTTTTCATAATCACAATTCAATAAAAATGCAGACAATTATGCCATACATCGATGCTCTAAAACAATGTAAATGTGAATGGAAAAACTTTAGATTTTATCATTTTGCTTTTGTGACTGTCCATGGTCCTGAAATGTGAGATTCATCTATTCTCTTCCGCTTAGTCTCGTTAGGGGTCGCGGGTGACTGGAGCTTATCCCATCAGCTTTGGGCCTGAGGCGGGGTACACCCTGGACAATGGCCAGTTAGTCGCAGGGCTGACATTTAGAGACAAACAACCATTCACTCTCACATTCATTGACTAAGAAAAATGTGAATTTAGGGTTTTTTTAAACACACGGGACACAGCTGCTATAGTGGTTTACTGCACACTATTATGACAGTAGTACACTGGACATCCAGTACAGCACATCTCTTTCATTGTCTGGGCTTGGTGCTCTGTCATTGTTGGTTTTACATTTACATTTATTCATTTAGCAGACACTTTTATCCAAAGCAACTTACATTAAGCTTTAATTCACCAGTGTTACAGCTGGAACACCACTGGAGGCAAGGTGGGTTAAGTGTCTTGCCCAAGGACGTGTCTGTGAAGATTCTCAGTCATCCAGGACATCTTGAAAAAAAGGTTCAAGTAAAAGCATCAGGACTCTGTTTTCAAAGTGAAGACGTTTTGTCTCTATTTCCAAGAAACTTTATCAATTCTGAGTTTAACTGGTCAAAGAGCTGAACTTATATCTTTAGAGGGAGGAGTTTCCCCTGAAACCAAACCTGATGGACCAGGCTGTTCTGGTCTGGTAAGAACACAACAACAGTATGAACTGAGGGGAGAGCAGGAATCAAACCACCAACCTTCCAGTTGATGGACAACCGTTCTGCCACTGAGCCACTGCCACTGACAGTAAATATACTCCTGGGAGTGGATCCCTCTTTCTGTGGCTCTCCCTGAGGTTTCTCTTTTTATTATTTTATTTATTTTTATTTAGTTTTCCTTCCCCTGATAGAAGGTCTAAAGACAGAGGACGTTGTCCAGTCCAGTCTGATAATCCCTTAGAGGCAGCTGTTGTTGGGATATTGGGTTGAAAACAAAAACAAATGTCTAAGGTGTCAAAGGTAAAGGACTTCAATATAAAATAGTTTCACTACTGTATGTCTGACTTCCTCTCTCCTTCTAAAGACTTGCATGTATAGCTCAACTGGTAACTCTCATTGCTCAAAGTGAATGAATGTGAGAGTGAATTCTTGTTTGCAGGTGTATGTCTGTATGTGTTAACTCTGCGACTCAATAAATCAATAAATTAATGTTATGTTCTTAAATAAAAACTTAACACAGAACAGTGCAATCTTCAGCAATGCACCACTTGGACCACTGTACCTCTACATTTTAAGCCAAGTATGTGTTGTATTACCGAATATCCGTCTAAATCTTGAACTTGTAAAGTAACAATGGTCATTACAGATTAAAGCCGAGGTGCTGTGCCAATACTCTCATTTCTTGCTTTCAAATAATGTTAGGCAATGCAATGCTATATTCAACAACACAGATTCAGTACAGTTTATATTTCCCTGGTTTATCTTAAGTTTTCAAAATTTTATATTTTTTTACTTTAATAATCAAAATAATCTAGCCTTCTCGTCTTCACAGACCTGAAAACAAACTCAAAATCCAGACGATTTGATTCTCAAAGCTTCTTTACTGTGCAAGCCCTACATTGCCACAGCAGCAGCCTGTCCTTGACTACCTCGATGAAAACCTAAGATGAAATAGGCTTTTGTGTTCCCGTCATTGTCATGAACCAATCCAGTTTTCTTTGAAGCTAATGAATTTCCTTCAGATCAACTGAGCTGTTGTTGAATGCATCGCAAGAAATCACTCATTTACTTTGGAGCCTCATGTTGAAAATAGAAAAGAAACCAAGACACTTCCAAGAAACTAATTCCTCTGAGGCTCGGCAAAATACACCGTCTATCCCTGACAAAAGCCAACATTTCTTTGACAATCCTAAAAACAAAGAACTAATACAAAAGCTGATTGATGATTTATATACAATAAATGTATGATGAAATATTTTAGCTTTGGCATCCACACTAGTCTACTAAAATTTACAATTGAATAAGTACAAAACAGAAGACTTTGTAAAAAAAACTAATTTTAATATGGGATTGGTTACTGTATTGGTAATCATTGACAACTATAGTATCTATAATCAGAAGTTAATTTGTAACTAAATTTGGATGAGTTTAAGTTGTTTAACTCAATCTTCAGCCAGTTTAAATGGTTTTAGTCTGCTTAATACTGAACTTGGACAAGTTTAAAGTGGTTTATCTTGGACTTTAACTTGGTTTTGATTGGCTATAAATTAGAAATAGATGGATTTGAGTGGGGTTTAAGTAGTTTATCTTGGACTGTAACTGATTGAGTGGCTTTAAAGTGGTTATAGATACATTTGGATTAGTTTTAAGTGGATGCAGACTTTAATTTCCAACATATTGCATAAACATTATCAACGATTACTTGTGTGTGTTACAGTATACAGTATGTACCATCAATGTTCACACAAAAAGAAGCAGAGTCATTTCTGCAATTGTATTCTGAACCTTAGCCACTAGATGCTACAAAAAGAGTTAAAAACAACACACTCCACTATAAATAAGTGACATTTGTGTGCATAACAAATTGTCTCTAAAATAAGATATAAATGTTGGTTTGTGCAAAATACAAATTCATTTTCCTTTTTGTTAAAAAAGGCTTCCTTGGGTCAATCGTCACACATTCAAGAGTTTAGTAATTCGGCTTTAGCATTATGACTATAATGACGCATTTTGTTTTTAGATAATCTCTTGCTATAAGTACTCGTCTTGGCGAAAGGTAAGTTACAGTGGAAGTATCTGGAGCTGAGGGGACTGTGTCAGTGAGATAAGCATGAGTTTACCAATGCCATGTCTACTAACCACAAAATTATTTGATGTTTTGAGCTAAAAGTTACACCTTTAAATAAACCGACTTTCTTGTATAAGTATGAGAATAGTTTGCTCTGTCATATATATAATGCAATAATGTGCCTAAAGTAAGTATAATAATTTTATACATTTGCTCAAGCGCCACTACGGATATGACATCTAGCAAAGACAGCAGCTCTCAGCCCCTGCATCAGACTGTGGAGGCTCTGAGCTGCTCCTTCAGCGGCAGACTGAGACACCCTCAGAGCAGGAAGGAGCGCTGCCGCAGGTCCTTGCCACCTGATGCAACTAGACTTTAAAACTCACATGTGTAACAATAACCCAGAACATCTTCATTTATTTTTTTATGTCTATAGGTAGCTTTTGTTTTATTTAATTGTTATATTTTATTACATTTAAAACACTGCTGAGATTGTGTATACATTTTTATTCATTTGCATGCAAGCATTTTGTTTACTTTTTGCACTTTATCTGCCTAAGAGCTGCTGTACAAGTGAAATACACCTGTGGGATCAATAAAATACTGTCTTATCTACCTGATTTTCCTTTTTACCATTTTAACACCCACCTTCAACAGCAGCCAAGGGGGCTTTTCCATATTAAAATGGTAACACCAGACCAATATTCCACTGCAAACTATATTATACCAAAATCAAGTCTGGTATAACAGATGAATGGTATAATAGATGAATCCTATTACAATATGCTTTAAGGTGATTTTTCTCCCCCTCACATGCATAAAATTGCATACTCTTCATTTTTTTAATTAAATAATATTGAATTTAAACACAATTTGTAAATGATTTAAGATTTTATTTAAAACTCCTGATTTAAATGGGGAATGTGAACGTGAAGGCTAGTGGGCGTTAAGTTAACAGGGCTGTAACCGGACCGCACAACAGCGTGTCTTCGGGGACTGCAGATGGCTCGTGTTGCTCTGTGGAGTGGACAGGGCAGCTCTCCTGATCGGAGCGACAGCCTGGAGCCACACTGAGCAGGACGAGCCATGTGTCCCGCTGCCCTCTGTGCCCTTTTCCCTGGACACTGGGACTGTCCAGAGGGATAGTAGTGACCTGTGAGGCATGCACCATCACGGGCATCTGTCAGCAGCACAATCACATCAGTCCATGAATAAGAATTGTGATGCACTCACTGGGGTAAAATGTCAAGAGTAAATGTACGTCACAAGAGTCACAATCTACTTTTATCTGTGTTTTATTGTGATCTCTAGCCGTTAAAGATGCTGTAGAAATAAAGTTTCCACTTAGCTCCTGTAGGTAACTGAGTGGAACCTTCTGTCTGGTGATGCTTCCACAATGTAAAAATGGTTATTGGTTGTCAAGATACTGACAATACTTATGCGGTTTTTGAATTTCACGATTTTTAAAATCTATTTTGTAGATTATAAATATTGTTTAGATTTGAGCTTACTGTTTCACAACCGTACACTTTTGCAGATATGTTAGAAAGCAACATGGTGTGCTTAACATAATGAGAAATGCAGAGGCTCGCCAATCATTTTGATAATAAAATGTGTCTGGAATCCTTTGGTGTCACTGCAATAAAACAAAAACTACCAATGCTTCGTTTCTCTGATTAGTTCTGTCCATTTGGTTGCATTTAGAAAACAAAAATACACAAAGACCAGACCTTAAAAAATACTGAAGTATTTTAAGGACCGAAACAAACTAAACTGAAGAAAATGTAAAATAAGAAATAAATAAATAAAACAGCTGTATTTAAAACAAAACAAAATATATTTTAGAAAGCATCTAATAGAATAGTACAGAATACACAGAAGGACAGATTTGTACAAAATGCAAATGTACGTATAATATATGTCACGGCCGATGGCCCAGGAGCAGGAAGACTCCAACGCAAACTCGCAGAGTCAGGTATAACGGTTAACTAAAATTTATTTAAGAATAAAATAACCAAAAAAGGAACTTCCAGGAATTCAAAATTACCAAGGCAAAGGTCCGAGCATACACAAAACCAAAAAACCAAAATTACACTGACAACACAGGTAAAGAATCTCGAGGAAACATCTACAAAAACAGACTAGGCATTCTACCAAAACATTAGGCACACAGACAAGACTTACGGGTAGGGCGACAATGACCTGGCACTGAGGGGAAGGACAAACAGGTATAAATAGACACAGACAACAAGGGACAGGTGAAACATATTAGGGCGGAGCAGGTAATCACACAGGAGGGAAAGACACAAGGCAGGAAGACAAGCTAAGACACAGACAAGGGCAAGACATATCAAAATAAAATCCATGAACTAAAATACAGACTTGAAACAATATCCAATACACTTACAAAGAACAAATCAGTACAAAACCAAGACAAAACCAAATAAAACAGACAGCAACAGACATGAAACCTGACAATATATTGAAAAATCTCTAATGCAAGTTTTCATATTTGTGTGCGACATGAGTTTTAATTTCTCTCAGGTGATTTCCACACAGACCCCAGGAAGAGTGAATACAGGAGATGAGATGCAAATTAATTAATTAAAAATGCTATTTGAATCATATTTACTGTATGTTTTGATTAAATAAGAGGTTAAATGTAGCTTGTTATGGTCCATCTTCATAAAAAAATAAAAAATAAAATAACTTTTCTAACATTTTATGTCTACTTTCCTAAATCGACGGTTTTCTGGAGAAGCCAGGATTTTTCATGAACTAAAACTACATTTGCAGTAAAAATCACCAGCAATGCACTGGACATAAATGTGAGAGAAAAGGTCAAGTGAAGGAATAATGAAAGTGGAGAATGAAGAAAATTGAACAAGGAAAGGGTCTGGCCGAGGGATAAAAGCTTGGAATAAAGAGGAACAAAGAAGAGTGAAAAAAACAGGACACAGAGTAGAAGAGGTTAGGGCTCTGAGAAAGAGAAGAAGCAATGGCTCTGAAAAGGTAAAAAAACAGCAAACCGCAGGAGAATTAAAAAGCTCTTAGACATTGAAAGGTAAACAAATAATTAAGCAATTGACTTATTAGCAATAACCGGCTAGAAAGGTGGTGCAGCTATCTCTAGTAAAAAGAAAAGATCTGGACAGAAAGAAGTTCCAAGCCTGAGTGCACATCAGCAACTGAATCAATACCATTTAAAATAATCCAACAATGTCTTCTCTTTTGTTCAAACAGGACATGCTTTAGGAATAAGAACCGTTGTGTAGTGCGCCGTCTAATGAATTGATGAACTGAGACTTATTTCTACAGTCTGTCACACAAGGTCTTTATTCAGAGAAAAGTGTGAAAAGAAGAATAACAGGCTTAGAAACCAGAAGAATTACGTACACACCTGTTTGTGCTACACTTAGGAGTAAAGGGACTCCTATCACACTGTAGTGCACTGGACTCTGAAAAACAGAACCATATGCTAGATTCAGACTTAAATAAATTCAAACTGAGAAAACGGGGTGAAACACTTCATTATGTAACACTACAAAAAACAATTCCCTGTGTTACAATCTCCTAATCTGACATTCATACTGGGATGTCAGTGGCTGTGGATGTAGGTGTTTAATGTCCCAAAGTGGCCTTTTACTTAATATAGTTTTGTATTTGAGCAAAAGTCACACAAAATCGTGCCATTGCCACAGTAACACCATTATATTGTTTGAGAAATAATATAACTTTGCACCAGTTTTGAAAAATTGTTTTTTTATGCATTATTATTCTGGGCCTCTGAAAAAAAATTATAAAAAATGTTTTATTTGCTTCAGCACTACAATCACAATGACATAATCTTAATTAAAAAAACAAAACAAAACAAAAAAAAACCTTTGGAAGATAGTAAATTCAAATTGTTTATTATACTAAAAAACTCATAAAACTAAAAAAAATATTTATAAAATGACCCCAGTGGTTTAGTTAAAGGTTTTAAGTGTCAGTTGTTAAAATGTAATATCATATAAATAAATAAAAATATAATAAATTAATAAAAAAGAAAATAACCTCATATCTGGAAAGAATTAGACAATGCAACAAAATGTCTTATTAACTTCTACAATTAGTTGTTGTTTAAATATACATCATTACTCCACGACTGAGCACGATCTTCGAAGTTGATGAGGGCCCTAACACTCTTAAAGCGCTTTCTGCATTGATTTCTTCTTAACCTTTGCTGTTTTTGGGCCCCTGCATTATCATCTTTAAATAAATGTGTAATAAACAATAATGGAATGTTTTGGAAACTTGGACTTTTGTCACTTTTGGTTAAAATTTTTACTAAAACAGTGCCGCAAGAACTCCTTCTTCGCCACAAGACAAGTATGATTTCCTTGATCAATGAGTCTATGGCAGATTAAGTATGAAACAATTAATCTGAAGAGACCAAACAACTGACTTTCCTCTTGGGGATTAATAAAGTTGTTCTTTACAGTTCAAGAACCTTCTAAGTATTACATGTTCCTTTATTTCCTCCCAACACGTGGAAGATTTATTATACTTTAGTTCCTACATTCCCCAAGAGTTGCAGATGCTGTGTGCTTAAAGCCCTTTTTGCCTCTCACAGGGACACAGCTTGACTTTATGGTTATAAGGGTAAATGCGTCCGTATAAGCAAGACTCACTCTGTGCCTGCCTGTGGCCTCTTTGCCTCATCCACCATTAATGGCGTGTGTAATTCTCACGTTTTACTGTTGCCGTTCTTTTGTAACACTGTAAAAACCTTTCACAGACTTTCTAAAAGACTAGCATTCACCGAACAAACACATGCAGATGCATTAATGAATCGAAATGGCCCATTGGGAATGATTGAGTGTGAAAATGGTTGTCGGGCAGTGTTAGTCTCAAAGTGTTAGCCCTGTGACTGGCTTGTATGCCCCCTTCTCATGTCCGCATCAGCTGGGATAGGCTACAGCGCTCCACAACCCAAGAATGATTAAGCAGGGTTATTATTTTACATTTCAGTGCAGTTTTTTTCCAGGATCGAGTTTCACTTTTTCTCAAAAGTTGGTATTTTGTGAAGTTAAAAATACATATAGTCTTAAAATGTTGAGTCATGAAAAGATTGTCCTGTTCTTAAAGTGAATGTGACAAGTGGTTCTAATTATGGCCGCTGCATTTGTCAGGCTTGCTTTTAAATCCAACATAAAAAAAGTAAGTTATATATTATGTATCAGAGATGAATGATTTAAAAATATTACATTTGTAAGTTTAAGGCAGTAATGTGACCATTGGGTTAGTCCTATATTTAGTCCTGGTTCTGTTGTGAGCGTCCACATATAGTGTGAGACTTTTAATTTAGGAAAACGTGAAAATAATGATCTGTCAATAAATAAGACCTTAATATACCATCCAGTCTCTATTATTAGTGTATTCATACTTTGTAAAAGAGAATGTTTAACCCTGACAACAAGCTTTGGCCGATCACATGCTTCCATAAAAAGGAGGTCTATTGTTTGTTTGAAGGACGGTGTCATTAGAGGGGCTTGACAATACTGAATAAACAAAATGGGAAGATTCTGCTGGGAAAGTGTCTAATCCAGCGCTGGCTACTTTAGATTACACAGAGAAACAAAACACGCCTGCATAAAGGTTAGCCCTGTCGCCTCACAGTAAGAATATTTCTTGAGTTTTATCCCTGGTCAGAGTTGTCCTCTTTGTGTTTGTTTGGAACTTTCTATGGGTACACTGGTTTCCCCTCTCAACCTTTAAAAACGTGCACAGATCCCTGGGCACAGTTCCACGGTGGCCTACTGCTCCTGACAGTTTGCCCCGGCGACACTGGAACGCGTGGGTAAAATGCAGAGAACATTTTCAATTCCCACAATATCCCTACGAGCACTTGAAACACAAACTATGTAAAAGAATAAACCGTTAATTAAACCTTTTCTTCACTGATAAACTTAAATATACTTACTAATGAATAACCTCCTTTAATCATCTCAAAATAAAACGATGAACAGTTACAATGGATGGGCGTCTCCTCTAATAAGAGTTGGCTATAAACTTCTCACAAAGTAATTAGAAAGAGTTTTAGTGTCTTTCAGATTTGGTAAACGGTCCGCAGGCTGTCAGTGTTAAGTCAGAACATGTGCATCGGATCCAAGAGCCAAGCCAGTAATTACAATAAAAGACTACATGCATAATGAATGAGCTTTTTCAACCTTTTTTCTGATTTTTTTAATTACAGTGACGACTGCATTTATGCATTCCTTCCAAGCAAAGATGAATTTAGAAGGTAATTACAGTTTTGGTAATGATTCTCCATGATCTCGAGCCTCAGGAAAACTCGTCATGTTTATAGTTAATGTCTGGAGCTTTACTTTATACAGGACAAAGACTGAAACTGAAATGTATAAAACGATGTAATGGTCAATTGTAGCTGTGTTTTTGGCCTGTTTTGTGTCTAAGAACACCACATTTGAATAATTCACCACACAATACTTCATTCAAGAGCATTTCTGAATCTTAGACGAAATGATTTTCCTGCTCATCCCTCAACCTATCATTTATAGGTTATAAGTGAGTATTTTCTTTAATCTATATAATTTCTCAGAGTGTTTTACTTTTCCTGTTGAGGTTTTTAAAAACTTGCGCCTGTAATTGATTATTTTATATTACGGCTGTTGAAATAGTTTCTCAATGATAAATGTCTGAAGTAGAAATGCTCAACACTAAATAGCTTCAGTAAATGGTTTTAATATAAGGCCTCTTTGCCATATCATGAGCTCACAAAGCTTGAACAAACCCAAAACCTTCACCCATAAAACGAGCAGGGGCTGGTCACTGAGCGAGGGTATGATGAAAAAGTCCTCCCCACTGTCTCTCAACAACGTCCACAGTGCCTCACTCTGCCTCACTCTGCCTCTGGGGCCCGAGGTCGGCTCAGTGGCCCGTGGCACTAGTGCAGCGCTGTGCTTTCAAACTTCCCTCTGATGAACCCAAATAGTCTCCTCAAAGTGAAGTCCAAACCTCCATTTGTTCCCTGTAGAGTGTTGTTTTTCTGTCCTTCCTCGTTTATATTCAGTTCATCCAACTTGTAGAGTGAAACGTGTCTATTCTTTTAGTTTAGGGACACTGTTACACAAATGATCTGTAGGTTTTATTATTCTTGTATGCAAGGAACACATCCCATTGTCTGTTGCTCTACAAGGATTTACAACAATCAGTGACGACAAAGGCTGATGGTCTAATCTAATGTTAATCAATTACATTCTTGGTAGATTTTGTAGATTTTTCTTACTGCTTAGACAAATCATAATGCAATATTCTAAAATGGGATTCAAATAGATTTATGGATGCTAGTGGTCACACAGTCCACTTTCTAATAATGAAGCCAGAAGAAGAAACACTAAAATGATAGAAAATGTGTCTAGGTTTAGTCGCATCAAAGAGTAATTTATGAAAGAAAACAACACAGCAACATGTAAAAGTTCCAAAAATAATATCTGTCATTAAGCCGTTTATTAACAGTAGAAAAAAATCACAGTCAGTCCTCGTCCTGTTGCCTAGGGGCTGGCCAAGGGGGGGTTATGCTACAAAAGTGCAATGGGGGGTTGTATAATGTATACTTATTTAGGCAAGAATGTTTTGTTTCTTTTAAAACAAAAATAGAGTCAGATACATGATGCTTTTGCTGGAATTGGCTAAGGTAGACATAATTTCTGCATTACTTTAAAAGCGCTATAGTAAAAGTGTCTATAATGTTCACTTCAGTGAATAGGCTGCTTTCCTGTCATTGGATGTGATTTTCTCATTATGTAAAAAACATCAGGAGAGCCGCCTGGTCTTCTGTGATTGGCTGCTGCTTCCACATCGTTCTCTATGTGTTCCTCTGTGTTTTTCTGTGAGTGACTTCAAAATGAGCCGATCAACAGTAATTGTTTCCTGTGTGCCTCGCTCCCATCATGTCTGTTGAGCGACAATGTCAAAAAGTCAGTGATAATTCGGAGCCTGCTGCCTCCTCTCATTGTGTGTCAGTGTCGAGACATAGAGCCCCTTTCCCTCAAATGTAGAGCCCCATTTGACAGCCAGGACAAAATATGTCTCCAACCAAGAAGCTTAGAAACCAACCGAAACATAACCTCCTTGTTGCAATCCATATAACTATTACTATGACCTTTTTTATGAATCCCGTGTTTAAAGGAACTATAAATCATCCATGTGCTTGTAAAGACCTGTTTGGCTTGGCATGGGTTACTTTTGGAGGCATTTCTTTTGTCAAAAAGGGTTAGAACATGTTCCAAACAATACCACTGTTGCCCCTCGGCTGTGGTCTCAGCGGTGTGGTGCAGTTACATGAAGATGGATCTAAACAACAATGTGGTCCTTTAATAATTGGACAATAAAGAAGCCTTCCTCGTAATGAGCTCAAAAAGGGGCTAGTATTTATAAGCAACATTCGTTTTAGATGGAGTCTGTGATATTTATATATTTAAGAATAAAACATTGCCTTTGTTTTGTATATTACATTAAACATGAGCAGAACATGTGACATTAAATACTGACCCCTTTATATTCCCATAGTTGATGATGTATGTAATAAATTTCAAGCATAAACTAATACTCATTCTGGAAATGAAATGTCTAAATCCAGACACTGTTGTCACAATGAATAGACAAATTAGAACAACAAAAGTCCATAATGACAAACAAATATGATGAGTGTTTTCAAAGGCTCTTTTCATGTGTTTCCGATTGTTTTTGTTTGTAATATTTCCCAAAACTGTGTCTTATCAGCGCTCCTCTCAGGGACGTCCTGTTGCATGAAAACAAGAAGTGTTCGAGTGGTTTGTGAGAAACGGTCAGCTGTGTTGATGAGATATTCATTAAGTGCCAAACCATGAATATCAATTATGTCTTTGTGTTCCTTTGTCCCAAAACTCTTGAGCGGCTTGAGCAACAGAAAGACAGAATGAAGCAGAGAACGGATTTACGCACAAGTGACAATGGGTTCAAATACCAAAACACGCCACGGCCCTTAGTGGTCAGTACAAACCTCAAAACCTGCTTATTTCCTCAGGATTTCTTGTAATGAACAGTTGAGGAGAATTGTTTTGGTATAATAGAATCCTGGGACAGTCAGTGTGTCCCTCTGCTGCTGTGGGTTTGCTCCAGGTCCTCCAGCCTCCTCCCATTTTTCCAAATACATGCATCCATAAATCTGTTGTGTTAGTGTGTCAACTAACTGGAGATTACCCAGCTGTATCCTGCCTCAGCATGTAACAGTATGAACAATATGAATAGGATTATTTATGGGTAAACAAAAAGTTTTTGTCTCATCTTGTTCTTAGAAAAAAATAAATCAGGTACAGGCGGTTTTGATTTATATCAGTTTTATGAATATTTAGTGCTATATGACAATTACAGCAACATAAAATGTATGGTTTAGTTAAGATAAAGCTTTTTGTGGAAAATATTTTTTTAAACATTCCTATGATGAACAAATATAATTAACAAATATATCCTCATACAATTAAATAATAGTAATTAATTCATTTATAAATTAAATACAATTTGTTATGCTGAAGTCCACTTACCTGGAATATAAGTTATAAAAATACAAATATTAGTGCCACAATAAAACCACATTTTACTATGATTATGCATGTTTTTCAATAGATTTTGGGTGATTTTTGGAGTAGAGGTTTTATTAAGTATTTAGAACATACCTTACATTTAAAAAGACTTTTCTATAGAATTTAACTATGCAGTTCAATTTGAAATTAAATTACAATAGAAATATAAGATGTTGCTGTGGAAGAATTTGTTTAGATTGGCTAAGGAAGGAAAAAAGGGGATAGGTCAAATGCTAAATAATGGACTTGGAACAACAAGACTAACAAGACAGTTTTGTTTTTTTTCTCTTTCTCTTCCGCACAGCTGTCCAAAATTTTCTGTACAATGTTCTGTATATTAACTCCTCTCCTGCTTTCATGCTTTGTTACATCTATATCCTCTTTTCCCATTGTGTAGACCCCTCCTCGCCCTCACGCTCAATTAGTTAGGCTCGTCTTCTTCACACTTACACACCGTATTATGGCTCTATCAACCCTCATCGTTGGTTCCTCTGTCACACAAACACATTAGTGCGAGATCTGCATAGCTTCACTTTACATTAGTCACTGTCCAGGTACAAGGCTGTCATTTATTGAACAGAAATCAACCGATTGATATTTTTCACACAAAACCTTTAAATACAACAGTCATTCTCTTCACTTTATACTTTAACACCTCAAATAGACAGTGTTAGCTTCCACTCATCCATTCAGAATTAAATGAGAGCTAAAGAACTATTTTATTGTTTGGAATCACCAGTTTGATCCAAGGTTTTTTTTTGGACAAAAGTTTGAAAGACTATAACATTATTGCACTACATGTAGTTGTAGGTGGATATTTTGATGATACCACATAAAGGCAATAATTTCAACAGTTCCTAAATCAATTTTGTTCATTATTCACAGGATGTTTGTGGAGGTTCTCAGTCGTCCAGGGCATTTTGAAGAAAAGGTTAAAGCATCTTGGTATTAGAGACAAATTGTCTTCACCTTGAAAACTGCGTCCAGATGCTTTTGCTTAAACCTTTTTCTTTATTCACAGGATGTTTTTATGAAGAAAAATGTCCAACTGTACTGCATTTTAAATTGCTAAGACAAGGGTCTAAACTAGGACTAAGCCTGGGTGTTACCTAGAACTGAAGATAATTCTCAGCACACAGATAATAATGATTCTGTCCTAAATCTCAGAGACTCACCACAATCGAAAGCCGAAGTACCACCAGTGGCCCTTGTATGACCGTTTGAGAACCACTAATGTAGAAGCTAAATCAAATGTGTTGGTTTGAGGTGTCATTACATTGTGTGTGTTTTTACTGTGTACTTCTTATACATAACGAGTCATGGAGGGTTAGGGTCTGAATAACAAGACTACTATTCAAACTCTAATTATTTTTCCATGGCCAATTTATAATTAACCTTTACGGTGACACTGGCTCAGGAGGTAGGGTTGTCCAATAACTCCAAGGTTGCACCCTACCCTTGGCTTCAGTGTCTGTGAGAAACAATGTAAAGAGTGCTTGTGTGTGAAGGGTGTTAGTGCTATACACTGTAAATGCAGCCATTTACCATTCACTGTGGAAGGATTCAACTCCACACAGCAGGATGACGTATTTAAATCAAGTATATAAATAATGCCCTGACCAAACACACGTTAGCTCTAGAACACGGGACCTGTACCACTGTTTCAACAAGAACGTAATCTTTACAGATAAAGGCATAAAAAACAGGAGTCGAGAAAAGAGAAGTGAAGTAAAACACATTATTATTGGCAAAGCATTTATGCAATGTTTAACGAGGTTGAGATAATTGTGGGCTCAAACTGGTCTGACACTGAACTCAGAGCTAGAAGTTTAAGATAAGCTCTTGATTTATTATTTTGCTGGGGGCACATTAGTTCAGTTAGAGGTTTTTTTATTTACAAAATAAGGGCTTAAAGGTGGGGCAGAGTACAAATGCGGGTAATGCATCTTAAAAAATATGCCATAGTAAATTTGTTAGTCACTTTAATGGCATTTGTACATTCTTTTTTTATTTTTATAGGGAAAACAGGAGCACACTCACAAAAAGGAGCACACACACAAAGAATATGTGACATATACCGGGCCGGGACTCAAACCCTGGAAGTCCTTGCTCTGTGAACTGCTCTAGCACCAGGTCAAACCAACACATTGTTAATTGTATCTAAAAAAATAAATAAAAAAAAAACAGCAAATACATTTTAACAGGCCCAAACTTATATTTTTTACTCCTTCCTTAAATGCAAATAGACCCTTTGTAAAAATCAAATTAATGCAAAAAACAAACAAAGAACTTATGAATCACCTGCAATGTCCTGTTCTTTATGCTTATGACTTAAACCGAGCTACAGTATATTTGTGAATTTTGGTCATAGACACTTTATACACCATGAATGAGCCCAAACCAATTAGCCGCCATACTCTGCTAATTATGTACACTTTTGCCGTCTGTTAAATCCAGGGCCTTTCTTAATATTTCATCACACCAAAAGCCCACTCAAATATTCACAGTTATTACTTTTAGGCATCCACAATAAAAAGCTTTCAGCGAAAAACAATATCTCTCTTCCGCTGCCAACACCTGGAAATGTACCACACTCACTCCAGTCCCTTAATTAAAATGCAACAGAGTCATTATCTTGCTGCTCCAGCACAGAACCCAAACTGGCAGCGCACAGGAATTAGCTTTTTCCAAAACATTTATGAGCCATCACATCAAGGTTAGACTAATAATGTAGAGCTATGTTGCCATCCTGTGGAGTTCAGAGGAGAAAAAAAAAACACATCTGTGCATGTCAGACCAGATGAGACCGAGAAGGTGGAGGTCCCGGAGGTGCGTAGGACTAGATTAAACCACATGTCGCTTCAGCTAATGAAGATGTACTATCACTGTCATACCATGAGCTTTTAAGCAAAGACCTGCGACAGGACGTTCCTTTTTGGAGTGACAAAAAATATATTTTCCAAGGTTATTTACTTATTTGAATATACATGCATTAAAACTGACTCTTGCCTCAGGTTTAGCATTACATCTAGTTGTCCAAGGCTTGTTCAACACTGCCCTCTTGGTTCAAATGTAATTCTTAATTAACTACTCTATATTCCTCCAAAACATTGTGCCAAGGTTGTGGTTGTGTTGCCTTACTTCAAAAGAATATCTCACCATCTCTATTGTGGTTTAGTTTGACCTTTGCAGAGGTGAACACAAGATATTTGTGGGGTATAAAGTAAAGCATAACATCTTTTTTTTTTTGCAAGAAAGTCATAGGTGTGGTCCCCGGACCAGCATACATTTGACCTTTCTGTGAGGAGTCTTCATGTCCACCCAAATCCCACCAACCGAGGGCGAGTGAGAGCTAACTGTCAGTGTCTGTCTCTAAATGTTAGCCCTGCAATGAACCCAAAGCTGCTGGGATAGTCTCCAGTCACCTGCAAACGGTACCTCGTGAATGGATGTTTCTGACATGCTCGAATGATTTCATTGATATTCCTACAAAATAAAAATGTAAAATCAAATATAAATGGCTGACAAGGATGCAATTTCTATTTCAAAACTTTAGCATACATTAGCACGCTTGGTTTGGGGAAGTCTCAAGTGTTTATCAGTTCGTTGGCTTTATTGCAGGTGTCCTTATTAAGACAGGCCCCAAACTGGCATTTTTTAATCGTGAATTAGAAATCATGTATGAAAATATTCTCCAAATTTGGCAAAAAGTAAAATCTGTTGTAAATGTTTTAGTGACACGACACGACATGCTGAAAACCTGGTTTAGATTAATACTAAGAGCCTGAAACCATGGAGCCTCATGAGTGCACTATTAAAATCTTTTTTCTGCACTTTTAATCAAAATGAAATCACATGCATGGGTGTCACCAGCCACTCTGTGCGCACTAATGACACTTCCTCATTCTGAAAAGACATGAATCCAATTTTGTTAGTATTTGTCTATTGTAAAATCTAAATGGAAGAGCCTCATGTCATTGTCGCTTAACTTTGAGGTAGGCTACAGTATATTCGTATTTAAACACCTATTGAATATTTCAGTGACCAGAATAGAAACAATAATGCATGTGGCAGACATGGCTGGATGGAACACATCTACAGGAGGCCCTGTTCACTTTCTGATTGGATATTACTGCTGAAATGAAATTACAGATACAGATGACACGGAGTATTCTGTATCCCAAGAATTCAAAGAAATTAAAAGTTGGAAAGGACGGCTTCATGCAGGGTGAAAAGAAATTAGTGTTACTTTCTGTGTAGAGGAATATTTTTTTAAGAAAGGCTTTATTCTAGATGTGAGTCTGAGTAGCTGTCTCTTTGAATTTTGGTCATGGTATAATTGTCGGCCCAACCCCAGTGACAGACAGAAGCAATGAACATGTGTTACAAAGCTTTCAGAACGTTTTTATCATTTGTATTTATTTTTTTTGTTATATGTGTGCGTTAATTCTGTTCCTCATTTACACAACACAAGAACTTAACACTTACTTTTTGTCACAGTGGCAGTCTGAATCAAATTATGTACTTTCTTTCTGTCATATTTTCTGAAAATGTTTTTAAATGGTCATTGCACTAATTCAGGGTTTAAAACTTGACATCTTCCATTCCATTTTTTGCACTTGCCCTATTTACAACAACCCATAGTTTAGCCTTTGTGTCGCGGCACCTGTCTGCTTTTCCAAAATGTGGAATGTGCTGCAGGCATACTATCTAAAAAAAATCATTTAAAAAACAGTATTTCTTAAATTGTAAAATGAATGACGCTAGAGTGTAAGTTCAAACAGGAAACCTCCTCTCTTTCATTTTCCTCCTCCCTGCATCCTTCCAGCGGACTCTCTCTCAGCCAATCTCTTTCTACAGCCTTGACATCTCAGCCAATCATTGTGCAGCTGTCAACATTTAAAGGACGCTCCCTCTTTTCATCCAGCAGGTTTATCCGAACAACCCTTCTCTGGCCCATCACCCCTTTTGCAGCAAAAAAAAAAACCTCTCTCCTCAGCATTAGCAGCTCACACCTTCTCATCTCCCTTTTCTCCGCCTCCAGCAGTGTCTACGTTCTGGAGCGAGAGCCGTCCTACAAACTACCCTCCTGCAACACATCGAACCACGTCTGTACCTGCCGGGGTGTGAGTGCCAAAATTAATCTACAAACTAAACTTCCCTTTGAGCCTCTCCTAATCAAAATGCTTTTAGCAAACAATTTTGTATTTCTTTTGCTATTTTAGATTGCTAATGTATTCTCCTACATTCATTTCTTCAAGTACAATATGTGGCTGATTCATTTTGGTTGAACTAGCCACATTGAGATGTGCTTGAATTGTGGAGTGCTAAATTCTGGAGTTGCATAAAAGAGGAAAAGAATAAAAGAATAAAAATATTTTTTTACTGAATGCATACACAACACGAAGCCAGTGTGTTTGCTCCTGTCTGCTTCCCCAAACTGCGAATGTGCCGATAATTACCTTCTCATAAACCCCATTTTACAACATATTGGAACATCCTTTTACATATTACACACGTGCAGTTGTGCACCCAACAAGAAGGAAATTTAAATTATAGAATCAAATCTTCTGAACCACGCTTCCAACATGATGAAACCCCTCCTCGGTGGACACATAAAGCCAGTGTCCTGGTTCATAGCCCTGTTTGAACCCTGCATTCAGAGACAGTGTATGCCACAAGGGTCTGACAGGGCCGTGTCATTTCAAAGGCCCTTCAAAATGCTGCAATACGGCCTTTTTATGTTGTTGCAGAGCATTAAAGTCCTCAAAGCGCCCTGCAAGCATCATGCTGGTAGCCACAGTTGCTAAAAATATATCAAAAGAACAAAAAGACAGCTCGAAAAGGAGACTTCACGATGGAAATTGGGAAGTTGGGCATGAAAAACCAGTGGACAACATTAGGCATGTTGTAGTCCTTCCAAGTTTTACCTTTGTATCCACTTCAAAACCCATAGCTTTCTGACGCCTTTCAGGTTTGTTTAAAAAAAAAAATCAGACAAACCCGTATCTTAAATCAGCTTTAGAGAGCAAGTACGGATTAATTTAAGAATGGACTAATAGTATTACCATTAATGCAAATATGCATTTTCTACTCTTTCTTCAGGAGTTACAGAGCTGGAGCCTATTTTAGCTGCTTTACGTGTAAACTGAAGCACAACCTGTACAATTGTTGTCATTTGCCAGTTTGTTAATTAATATATATGTTCACAATTATAGTTATAACATCCAAATGTAAATAAGCATGGACAACTCTCTGCATCCATTCACAGAAGGTTTTGCTATACTATTCGCATCCTAGTCAAACCTCATTAAAATAATTATGTAGGTCCTAATATTGTTGCTTCCCTGTGATTTGTGGCCTTCCTATAAGTGCCTTGGCTCCTCAGTGGCTATTGTGCCTTCAGATCACACTTTTGGCTGTACATCCACATAAAAGAGTGCAAGCTTCTCCTGAACACTTCAAACCATTTCAAAAGAGCCATTTCCGTGTGCCATATGGACGGCCTCGTGCACCACTCTTGTGCGGAAATACTGGCAAGAAAAACTGTCAAAGAAAGAAAGAGATAATTTTATTTTTTTTTTTTGTAACAATGACTTCCTATTTCTGAGCCACATCAAACCCATATCTGAGTTTTCAATCATGTTTCTGGCCAAACTGGCACTTCAGGACTGCATCTATGCATCAGAGAAAAAAAAAGTCAGCTTTTTTATGAGCCACATCAAAGCAGCTCTATTATTCTACTCCAAAAACTGAAGAGCATTAATGACAACTTTCTTGGCAGTGTGGGGCAGTGACACGACGATACTCTGTAATTACTCTGAGTAGAATGGTCACGTCGCTGTGCCAGTCGTCGGCGCTCTCTCTGGGCATTACGCACTATATCACAGGGCCTCCTCATTATTCATTCACATCAAAGTCACTAAATCTGCTTTCTAGAGGAGAAAAAGTCTGAATAAAACCAGTTTTCACCACATTTTACCACCGAGTAGACTTTTGAACCAGATCAAAAAACAGCTCAGTGTTTGGCAATACCTACCAAAAGAACGTGGTGCTTTGGTGGCTATTATGAGCGCAGTATCACACAGTTTACACCGTCTCCAGTAAAATCAAAGCTGCTTCTTTATTCCCACACACTCCCAGTTCGAACAGAAATGCCTTTTTCCCTTGTGTTATGCGTGGGTTTGAGCGGCAATTTGTTTGAGATCACTAGAAATGTTTTAGTCAGATGAATAAACCCCACAACCAAAAGACAAGTGTTTCTGAAGCCTGGCTCACACACACAGGATTTTTACATCGACTGATTTTCAAATTGGATGGTATGACACAGAATGACTTAACTCCTGATCTGAAAACAACAAGGCAACATAAACTACATAATAAAAAAATAAAAAAGGGATTATCACAGCCGACAAACTTCTCTCGTGTCATGAAGCAGCAGCTGCACCAACATTAGGTGCTTTTGTGCTACTGTATACAGCTACTTAGCACTAACTTAAAAGGTAACAGAGGATTTTATTAGGTTCATTAGACAAAGAAGCAAACACTCCCACTCATTAATTACTATCAACCAAATCAAGAAAGTTTTTATGCTGAATCTTTGAACGCTCACACAACACTTAAGTTAGTCGTTTCTGAGCTGTTTCAGTCTGAGCAAGATTTAAAACAACATGGCATTTATTTCAATGCTAATGTTAGTTACTGTTTCCGTGAGGGCGGCTTAGACCTGTATCATGTCAAACCTTTCAAATAACTTTGAGGTTTGCTTAACTTTCCTGGACACTGGGTTGTGTAGGCATTGATTACAAAGACTGATATACCTATGTAACTTAACTTATAAAAACAAAAACAAAAACAGCAGAGCCCTCTTCAAACTTCTGTCACAAGCTCCAAACTTTATGTCTCGCTTATACTTTATACTGAGCCTTGGAGCAAATAGTTTCCTAATAACTAGCGGACAGCAGGATAAGAAGTGCTCATCACTGGCAAGGCAAAAGAAATAAATAAAAATAAAGCACCTTCTATCTGTACACTTTTATCTGTGAGTGACGGAAATGAGCTCAACTTTCCCAGTGGTTTTTGGCCGATTTTTAGCTGTGGGATTAAGAATTATTCCCTTAGTCATTAGTCAGCATCAAGATTAGAAAAAGGCTTTTTAATAAATAGTATTCAAATCGGATTAGTAATAGCAGGAGATACTAAACAGTGTTAAAAAAAATATACAAATATTCTTACATTTTAGAGCGATTTCAGATATGATCCAGTTTAATTGCTGCACAAATCCACAGTTATATTTGGCAGCAACCCAACCTTTCGTTCATCATCAGGTCTGGACCATGTGTGGAATCTGGGAAATGGAAAGAGAACTGCTTCTTTAGCTGTGATTAAATTTACAACAGCGGCCACTTATATACTGTAACTCGAACAAATTTCCCATTGACAACAAAACTTTAAAGGAGATAACATTTGTTTTTCTTTGCAAAATGTGACTTAACAATACCTGCCCGCCTCTTTTCATTGCAATAGACTTTTGAGACAAAGTCAAAAGTTAAGACCGACAAAAGACCAAGTGTGTTGTAGAGACCTAAGAGAAAAGGTGAGTCCAAATCCAGATTTAAGAAGAAATTATTAAAATGTTCATCCAATCACAAATGATGTGGTCAAATAATCAGATTGGGGTTGTTGCTGGGAGCCGAAGGGTTTGTGTCTTTCAAGATAAAATATGAGAAAAAAGTGTGCAAAAATACAGTCTATTGTATGCAGAATAAGAAATAAAAGCATACATAATGTATACATTTCTTTGAATAGTTTTTTCTTCCGAATATAAGCGAGTGTGCTTCTTGAGCGGACAGACAGACATCTTGTTCGGCATACTGAAATGAAGATCTCGTCTCTGTTACAATGACAAGCACCCAAGCTGGTGTTTGATACACTTGTAGGATGAAGTGTGCTTCACCTTATTAAAAAAAACCCTCGTACCTTCCTGCCGCTCCCAGAGCCTACTCAACCTGGAGAGGATGTGAGGAGCATGCTGGGGTTTTCTGAAGAGCTTTTTTTTTTTTTTGCCTACAGACAAGAGAGAATCCAAGTGTGGGGGGTGTTAGTGTAGAAGCAGAAAAAGTAGGTCACCATTTTTACTACGATATTTTTTTTCCCCCCTCTTCATTGTTGCCGAGCAGCTTTACGCCCCCCGCTGTGACGCAGAAAACGGCGACTCCTATTGGCTGCCTGGACGGTATTGACACGCAGGTATGGGGGACGTTGTATTGGTTCGGTAGGACGGGTTGGTTGTGATTGGAAGGGAAGCAGGAAGAAATCGAGGGGGTTTGGTTGTAAAAGTGTAAGGCAAAGGGTGACGCTTCCCTCCTACTGAGTTACTATAGCACCCGAGGGAGAGGGTGTGCGCAAATGGGTAAGTGTGGAAACCAAAAAATAAAACGAAGGGGGAAAAAATGCTGGAATTGGGCTGACGGAAGGGACAAAGTGATTGGATGAACGGGATACAAAACACAGAGAGGGGGAATGATTGGAGAAGAGAACTGGGGGTGAGTGGGCTAATCCTGTCTTTGCGAGCAGCAGGAGGTGAGTGCGAGCGATTGAAAACATGTGGAGAATATATCAATCCACGAGCAGATCCCAATGGAGACTGCGCAACATTCATATTTAGCCAAAAACATGTCCCTAGTGCCTCATACTTTTTGTTTCTTAAAGCGGCTCAGCGCTAAGTTTACAGATCCATTATGAAAAGGACACGAGGATACCGACAGCAGAATGGCCGACGGACACTGGCATGGAGCTGAGATGGAAGAATGATCTACTTATGACTACAGATTGTAATTTCTCAATCCAAAAACAATACTGAACTGTGACTTCACTCATATGTGGACTGTCCGATCGAAACAATATAGCGCCAAACGTCACGTAATTTCTATCCACCATGTTGGCAGAGAGAAAAAATACAAACCAAACACCAGTGTAGATCTCAAAATGTAAATTTTAATTAAGCACTTAAATTACTATATGTAAAAAATATAAATCTTATAAAATCAATGTCTAACCTTGGCTACTACACTCCAGAGTCCCTAAAGCAGTAAGGTATGTAAAGTATTAAAGGCATGGAGGTCAATAAATGTAAAATGTAAATATAAAATAAGGAGATATTAATATGGTTTGTCTATAGCCAAGTCTCAGGGTAAAAAATGTCTGTTTGTCACTTCTCTGTGCTAGTTCTAGAGTCCACTTCACAACAACCATCTACTGTGTAATAGCAGACAAATACATCATCCTCTTTAGGCGTTATGTTTAGCGTAAAAAGAATGCAATATGTCATATTTGCAGCAGAGAACCTTTAGTGTGTATTATACATAAACTGCAGAAATATAAATATGCTTGACAGATAAAAGCAAACATCGACAGACTGAGGAGTATTAGTGGGACACTCTAGACAAATCTACTGGAATCGTTTTGGAAACAGACTCAGTGATTTTGTATGAATTGGTTTTAATACCACAGATCCATGTGCAGATGTGCCACTTCCCTGCAAACGGCCAGAGTTTGGGGTTGAATGACGTCATGTCCTGGAGTTCTGTTGACAGTATCCAGAAACAATCAGACCAGCAAAGAATCCGTCCAGATGCTATCGTCAATGCATAGTTTATAAGAATTAAACAGAATACACGAATAAGAAAATAAACAAATGTAGCTTTTGAAATTATACATATGCTAAATGTCTAAAGCTGGGTGTCCATTAACTAAAACTGTCCACTATGATGTTTATGCACTAAATTAACATAATCAAAGTCTGTGGTTCATTACTGTGTCCCGTTTTATAGTAAAATTTACTTTCTGGATTGAAATGAAAAACTGAATACAGTGTCGTTTATAAAGCATTGTTTTTTAAAGCTTCGCAGTCCAAACATCCACTAAACCTTGTCCCAAAAGAGACTGCTCGGCTTTGGTCATCGAGCTTGAGTATTATCTTACACACAAAAGAATATGCTGGTAATAAGCATGTCTCTAAAAATGACCTTAAAGAATGTTTCAACACAGTGAAGTAAAGCATTTTTTATTTTTTACTCAAAACCCACTGTTGAAGCCAAACCAGAATCTATCTGTGCCGCCTGGTCGCAGCACTGGCAGCATGAGCAAGCCTTAAGTCGCCATCTTTGTCTTGGATGCTTTTTTCCTGAGCCCAGTCTTAAATCCCTTCGCTGCTGGTGTTTCCAAACCCCTGGTGTCTTGGCTTGGCTGCCTAAACCCCAACTGCGTCTGACCAAAGAATGAGCACAGTCTATTGTGGATTCACTTGTATTTTGCTTCTGGCCAAATCAATTCAAAGTCCACTTGATGAACAGGCTGCAGAGGAACATGTTTCTTGCCTTTGGCTCTCAGTTGCAAATTGACCTCTCAATTGTCAAATCAAGATAAAGATCAACTCTTGCTAGGATGCTGAACCTTTTACTCTAGGGCTGGTATAAAAATCAATAAATCACTGCCAATATTTTTCACAATGTGTTGAGATGTGTGTACTAAAAGTCTAGTGGAAATATCTGGTATGAGATGGTAAGTACATGCTACCTCTACAGACTAGCTAGTGTAATTAAGATTATTATTAATACTTTATGGTAGAACGGAAGGTTTTGAACCACTACATCCTGGGTTTGTTGCAATGCTTTTATTTTTTTAATAGGCAAGACCAAACAAGCCAACAACAGTGTTTAGTTTCTTAAATGACTCCACAGAAACAGATCTGGGTCTGAACACTTTTTCTTTAGATTAAAAGTCTATCATCACAAAATAACAGAAACACATGTCAGAATAGGAAAAGGTGACTGCAAAGGATTTGAATTTTATTTCTAAAATATTTGAGTAAGGTTTGGTGAAAATTGTGGACAAACTGTTAATCTGAATGAGGCCTTTCACAAAGGAACATTTTTGCCTTGGGACAGTCAAACTTACAGAAAGAACTTAAAAGAACTTTTAAATTTAATGGTTTATACCTTGATGCTATTGAATATTCTAAATCTCTTTTTAAATATTTTTTGTTCACATTTCAACAACCATTATTGTACAGTGCTGCTAAAATAGCTTTTTAAAATAGTTTGAAACTTCTTCAGATTGTGTTTATTCACGTCTTTGTCCAACTGGGATAATAATGCGTAATTCCAGGAAGGGTTAAAAGCGTATTGTGAAGGATTCTTAGCAAATATTTTTGTTAGCAAACCCGGCCGCCCTATGGCCCCCATCTTTAGTCTCTTTTGTTTTTATCAATGAGTAAACTTCTAAATCACATTTATTCTGGAAAGATATTGTCTGATAAAATGGTAAGATGTATGTGAATATATAGGCAGACAAAAAGATCTAGCTCTACTATCCTTAAAAAAATATATATATATTTATTTTTTTATTTATATTTCATCTTGGCAATGTAATCCTAAATTTTAATCATTTTTATGTAACCTATGTGTAATAATTTTTGTCAAGTGTTGTTTTGTGACAGTCCTGCGTGTGGGTGTGGTTATTCTAGTCACTCCCTTAGAAGCACATTCACCTGTGTTTGTGTTTTGTGATGAAGACCTGTTTGAAATAAAAGTTTTTAAATTTTTGTCTCAACAGAGTTTCCTTGGTTGACCATATATTTTTACATAAAGCAGACGATCTTTCTTGTATTATTAAGTTTATGTCAGCCTATTTTCTAAAGCGCACCTGTTTTTTTAAAATAATAAAGTACCCACAAAACACTCCCTTACATATGTTTAACTCATTCTTGCTGGTTTATTCTCCACACTCCAAAACGTCGCTCCCATGTAAAGAAAGGATTTAAACTATGAATTATAGGGAGCAAGAAGTTGGTTTACAGATACATTAATCTCCACGTTACTCTAAAAGAACATAGGTGTGTAATATTGGAAAAAATAATTGCCATTTCTGTTAAGACCTTGCATAATACAGCTTTGATGTTTGAAAATGCAAACCTTGCTAACAGTTCTAAAAAAAATGCAGCGTATATTCACTCCATCTTGTATTTATTAGCATATATATTTGTACTCGTACAGTCAAGTGCACCACTTATATTAAGTCAAGAGGTTATACTTGGCTTTGTTTGTGTTTTTGTCTCGGAGCATCTTAAAACCTTTGGACAGCTTCAATTCCTTTGCGTATTTAAATCTCGCCACAAACAGAGTGGTGCGCATGAATAGTAAAACAAGTCAATGCCATTAAAAGTCTATTGTTGTCTCCGGGGGCCCCCATCTCACAGAGCAGGATCTTTTTGAGGTCTCACACTGCCATTTTTCAAACATCTCCATGGAAACTTAAATTGCTTGTTAACCTCCTTTTGGTACAGGCTCTTGGATAAAAACACATTTTACTGCAAGTTGTCTTAAATATAAACTGAAAGCACTAAAATAATCTAGTGTTGTATTAAAGCATAGGTTTATGTTGCAGGATTGATTTATGCAAAGCCCTAAAGAAGCTGCTGATGATTTATTATGTCAAAGATAATAAATATGCCACATTCCACATTTCCAGGGCGATTGTGTTTTTGTTTTAAATAGCACATAGCTTACATAATTTGACTGGTTATTAATTATTGGGTGGGTTTTGGTTTGGAGTTTTCCCACAGTATATTCAATCACTGCAAACTAATTCTGTCAAACGGCCATCTCCGAAAAGTATGTGGATAGTGTTTAGTTTGTGTTAGTGTTTTTATTAAAAATAAAACATTATAAATGCTTTTATATACACACTTTTTCAGTAAAAAATAAATAAATAAACAGATCATCAGCATACATTTATTCCTCATGACTTATACTCACTGAGCTTATTTTTAATAGTTTATTTGAGATACTTCTAGATTCTGCTTTACAATGTATACATAGGGCTTTTTCTACAAAGAAAGATAGATAAGGTACTTGTGTACACCTACATGATTATTTTCACAATTCATCTTTGCCTTATCTGGACCTTTTTATCTGGACCCCTTTTTTTTTTTTTACCATCCCTGCAAAGTACAAACGATATCAAACAAAGATATCACCTCAAACTTCTAGCCCTGAGTTAAGCATCAGACCAATGGAATTGTCCAATAACCTTGTAACGTGCCGTTAATCACAGCATGAATGCATCGCCAATAATTATCATGTGCTTCTCACTTTGCTTCCCTTTTCCCCACGTCAGCTTCTTTTTGTGCAGTTTCTCTGATGGTAGACATAGCCAGCGCTATAATAGATACTTTTCCAATAGGATTTTCCTCGCCCATTGATTCAATTGTAGACAAACAACCAAGGAAATGTATGTACAGTAGCTCATAGTATGCAAGCATCTGATTGGCCAGAGGTCTCTTTAAGACCTTAAACAGAATGTACCCTGGCAAGCAACTAATGCAAGTCCACCTTTCTTTCAACAGACAATTTTCTGAAAAACTTTTCTGTTTGATGGTGCAGCAAAGGTTTAAGTTGTTTTTTTTGTTACTAAAAGACACCTAGTGGCAGTAATGAGATTGTGCTTCAATGGAGATACCTCTGTAATGTGCTTAGACCCAGTCGGTGAGTGAAGTGAGCGGATGTGACACTGAGCTAAAGGCGACACATTATCGCTGATTCTTGTGTGACAAAAGTCAGTACGCTCTTCCTCTCAGTGAAACATTGCAGCTGGCTGACGACAGCAGGTGCTGTTGATCCTTTAGGTAACTGCTCAACAACCTTGAACTATGAGAAGTGCACCAGAGCTAAAGGTTGTAGCAAAATTAACCTCATAATGCGCTGTGACAAATGCACTCCAACCCCGGGTCTGCAGTCTCGGCTGCCGCTCACATCGCCACACATCACTCTGAGTCCGCTGGTCGTGTGCTCCTCGACACACACGCCATCACAATGCTAATCCTGTTAGCACTGCAGCCTGATGCCAACAAACACACATTGTACGCTTGTTGGAAGGAATTGGACTCTAAGCCTGTGTAAAGGCTGACTCAAGGAACACTGAAAGGTTGGGCTTTGAGAAGACTGGCACTCAGACTGATTCGGGCTTACTCGTGTCGACATGTGAGGACATTTTGTTTGTTTAGGAAAAAAAAGAGATAGTTCTAGCCGATTGTGCCGCTTGTTTGAACCACCCATACCAGGCTTTCTGAGTGTCCATTTCCACTTGACACTGCAAGAATGTGAAATAATGTTTGAAGATTAAGTAATACACTGTTCAAGATGTAGCCCTAGCTCTACTATCCTTAAGGTTTGGACACGTACCATAGAAAAAAAAACAATGGTGGCTAGTGGAGAAAACATGAAAATGAAATTCTTTTTTTATAAATGCCACTTCAGATGTGACTTCAAAAGACAAGTACTTTATTAGGGAATATCATCATTGATAGTAATCTAACATATCAAAATATATCATTCTAGTAACATAGGAAAACGATTACATGCCATGTGTTGGAGAAATTTAAATTTAATTATAACTATATGTCCTTGGTCTCGACTGGGCTTCTGTATTCATTTAGGTCGGCACACCCTGTGAGAGATAGTAGAAGCCTAGTCTAGACACTAAATAAACATCATGATGAGATCCTTTAAGTACGAAGCTACTGATAGTCAATAAATTTATTATTCTGCCTTAGACATCCAAAATATCTCAAGCCAGTCTATTCTCTCTTTAGACTTCTTGCAGCTGTAAGAACAACACCACATAAATGCTTGCGGCAGGCAAAAAAAAAAAAAAAAAGCCTGTATCTCTTTATCTCATATCAAGAGCAACCCATTTGTGTTGACGACTCCCAAACACATCAATCACTGCGTTTACATTCAGAGTCAAAGTCAGACTATGTGCATAGCTTAAGCTTAAGATACCTGACATAGGCAGACTTTACGATTTGTGCTGGGGGTAAAAAATATGCTTCTATTGCTACTATTTAATAAATAATCAATAATTAATGATAGTGTAAACTGTTTGGATGAACTTTAGCTGTAAACTGTCAACAACAGAGCGCAAAAGCCCAGAGCTGCAATAGTTTAAATGTTTTTTGAAAGTTTGTCTGGTGTCATTCAGCTGAGTCCTGAGAAACAGACCTAATGATTTATCTCATCCTGCACAAAATCTCTAAACTGTACATGATTTAGACTCAATACACCCTTTAGAGGAGACACAGACTGGTTCACAAACAAATTACTCACCAGCCACTAACGTTTACGCCAGTGTTTAGTTTTATTGTAGTGTGCATTTGTTGCTGGAAGACAAATCAGATCACACTGAGGATAAACCATTAGAAGCTGTAACTTTTACTCTGAAACAGCTAACACTAAGCCGTTTAAAACCTGTGGCTGCGCAAACTTCCTACTAACGCTAACCTACATTTACCGCCATGTACTTTTAAATGTTTGGCCCCTCTGCATTTTGCCCAGAAACAACAACAACAACCTACAAATTATCTGATTGGCTGATTATTTCCAAAGCCATACTAGCTTCAGTGAACCTCAGGCAGAAATGGCACAGATGAAACTCGCGGAATTATTATGTTTCATATTTACTGTTAAATTTTGCCAGTATCTCTTGCCAAAGCGCTGGTTTGGGGGGTTCTGCAGCAGGAACAGTGGATTGTACTCCTGCGTATATATGCACAAACTTCTCAGGTGAGATTTTATGACGCCCTCAATGAAAAACAAACAAACAAAAAAACACAGTTATCACTATTGCTCTGTAACCACACATTGCTCAGTGTATTTTACCAACACTCAGGGGTACAAAGAAAAATACAACTTAACTTTTGTAAACATGGACATGCTGTACCTCAAAATCTTTGGTTTTGCTAAACCAGGGTACTTTACTATGTTTATTTAGGAATAGTAACAATAAAAAAAAATATATTAATTGCTCTACATCTGTTACTTCTAAAGAGCACATTATCTATTAAAACATTTTATGAGAGTCTGAAATGTGCAATAATAATAATAATAATAATAATACCTCTGAACACTGATCCTTATTTTATATTCTTACGTGTTACATTGTGCCACTGTCTTATGACTCAGACAAATGTAAAAGTCTTATTGTCAGACTGAGGCAATCATTTATAAATCTCTATTTGCATCTAACTGCACTGAGTGAGTCTCTTGTCCCTGTAGGGAATTTCCTCCTCTGCATTTACCCAGAGTGCCTTGGTGGGCATCCCATTAGGAGTGTTGGGCAGCTACTGTGGAGCACCAGGGAACCATCTTCAGATCTGAGCCAGTACTTTGCTCATGGGCACTGACTTGATAATTAGGAGCATTACACACATGCTTTTCGGTCGTGGGGGAAACCGGGGCACCTGGGACTTTCTTGCTGTGGGGCCTAAGTCAATGAACCTCTCTCTCCCAACACACTGTCTATTTGAAGCACAACTCTGTAAATAAATATTTATTCATGGATTTATTTAGTCTTGTTTAGTAGAAACTGAAACGAGCATTCATAGATTTAACAGGCTTTAGTACTTTTACTAAACTGACTCTTTGTACCTTCTGAAACACTAAAGGAGACAAATGCTTTGGGTGAACTTACACAGGACTGTTAACGTTTCATAAATGTCCTATACATATCCCAGTTATAATGTTTACGTTGATGTAATTTGTTCTTTAAAATAAATATTTCTTTATTTTATTTCAAAGAACCATAAAAAATGTAATACTATTATAATAATAATTGTCAAGTTATATATTATGGAAGAAAAGTTACATAGTGTTGGTTTATGTCACACTAAAACAAGCTCCGTCAAAACAAGTAACTCTAATATTACTATATTATTAGGACTTAACTGTAAATACTCAGTTTTAAATGTTTCTGAAAAAAGCTGCAGCAGAATATCCTCAGTGCGGATGGATTGTTTGAATATGTAAAGCTGAAAATGTATATTAATATAATTTATGTAAAAGGATGGTACTTCTGGGCGATATTTAATCCAACCGACTGCGAGGGGAAACCTGACCTCACACAGTGACCTCTCCGACGACCAAAGAGTGAATCTGGGGATAAACAAGTGTGTGTTGTGCGTCGTGTGGAGCAGTCCTTGCTAAAGGCGAAGTCGGAAGACAGCAGATGAAAGCAAAGAGCCATGCTGAGTGGGAGAGAGGAAAAATTAGGAATAGAGTGTGTGAGAGGGATGATAGGAAGTATAGCCAGTGGAGAAAGACATTCTCATTGAGGAAATATGGCCTCGATGTTGTGTGTCCTGCTCAGAACACACACACAGTTAAAAGTTAAAGAAGAAAGAAAAACACCAAAGCTACATGAAAGCTTTTATTGTAAACATGCCAGTGGTCCCCAGGAACAGAGCTAACCTCTTCTATTTAGCTGCAGATAAATAAAAAAAAAAAGGAAGGAATGTTTTGTGTTTTACAAATGCTTTCCATGTCCTGGCCTGACAAAGAAACCACAGGAAAAGCTCTCTTTAAATTCAGCGTAATGAAGTCTTCAGATGCACTTTGTTTACGAGTTTGATGCCAAAATGTTGACTGTCGTAGGGTGGAGTCTGGGTGACAGTGCGTGGGGTTCACCACAACTGTAGATACATCTGTTTATCTTCTTGTTGTGTTAAAGTCATCTGCTGCGACAGCTCTAAACAAGGCATTTTCACTTTACAGTCTAGTTTCTGTTTGTTTATGCAGCTAACAACAAAGGAAACATGCGTCACTGGAAGAGGCCTTTGAAAAGAGGAGTAGTTACCAAAATATGTGTAAACATGCAACTGAAAAATAAATCTTGACGAAAAGGGCGTAGGCTGAAGTAAAAAAAAAAAAAAAAAAAAACGTATTTCTTTACCTACCTTCTTATTTAGTCCAAAGCAGAAAAGTAAAAAACTACAATGAAGTCACACCCACAAAGAGCAAGACAAACCAATAGCATTTCTGCCATTATCCAATCACCAATCATTTTATTCATTCCCACCACCAAACGCTTTGAACCCACACCATCATCACCACCAACACCAACCTAACCATCCCTTCCATACGTCGCCAACATTTTTGATTTTTTTAAATATCTTATTTGTCCTTGAATCCTTTATTCAGTACTCCTTTTTATTGATTGGTTCCTCAATTTGTTTTTGTTTTTTCCAGATATCCGTTCCTTTAAATTTGTACCGTTTCTTTTTTCGAACCTCTTTTATATGTTTAATGGCAATGTATTGTTGATTGCTTTATGATTAATTGAAATAATATATTTTAATGTATGCTCGGTTACGATGGTAAAGTTATGTACAATAGCCAAGTCACTTAACAGAAGTTAAAATCTTCACAACTATTAATTAAAACTTACTTTGTAATAATATTTTTGTATGAAAATATTTGGTGTTATTTTTCAATATGCAACACTGTATCCTATTGATCACAATTGTGTGCAGCCATTAATTACACTTTAACTTCTGTTTCCATAAAAAAACAATAAATAAATCAGGCACAAGTGGCATCTGATTTTGATATGGTACTCTTGATTTTGTAAATATACAATGAGCCAGAGTTTAAACCAAGCACATTAAATTAAATCATGCATTATTAATTTACTTTGTCAATAAAAGTGTTTCCAAACACTGTCAGAACCCAAAAACAGGGCACAATAGATTGTATTTGGATCATTCAAAAATTGCATATTGGCATGGTAATAATTTTTATAAAAATGTAAACAAATGCAATCACGCTATGCTATGTATTATCAAAGAGACACTAAAAGGGAACAAAACCAACATTTTTCAATTGCTCAGAAAGAAAAAAACAACGCTAAACCTGACGAGAATGTCGGATTTTTTTCATGTAAAAAAATAAATAAAAAGAAAAATAATCATTACATAATCAAAATTTGGACTTATGTTCCTAAAGTTTCTTTTTTATTTTGTTTTATTTATAATTTTCTTCTGAAAACAAGGCTAGAAAATTTTACGACATCTGCCATGTGCAAAAACAAGTGTGTATCTGTCTGGAATAATTTATAACATGCAGATTCAGGGAAGATGATTAATTAAAAACTGGTCTTAATTAACAGCCTCAATCAATGGAGCTCATTACCGTCGCTGCTGGAGGTAGCGCAGGTAGCCCCTCTGCACAAACCGCTCACACTTTAATGACCAAACGTAGAAGCCGCTGCAATGTCTGGAGAATCTGTGTCATCAGTGTAGCGGCAATGTAGCCCGTTTCGGACACTTGACTCCTTGCCTCCAGTGTCCAGTGGTGTATGAATGATTGTACAGGTGAGTTTGGTGGTGGTCAGAGAAGGCTGTGAGGGCTTTGTTTAAAGCAGGCCCCCCTCTGTTTGTCCCAGGTGTGAATGTCTGTGAACTGAAGCATAATGTAAAGTGCTTTGGTTCCCCAAGAAGGGTACAAAAAAAAAGCGCAATTTAAATGCACACCATTTACAGTTTAAGATGAGCTTCTAAGAAATGGATTTGGTGTAGATCAGGGAAATGGATTGTGTTGTTTTAGTAAAAAAAAAAAAATGCATGTAATAAAAAGACATGACAAACTTTTTAGACGGTAGTTGACTTAATTATTTTAATTTCCAAAATGAAATTGTTAATATTAATAATCTTTATTTTTATATAGCACTTTTCCACTTACTGTAGTAAAGCACTTTAACTTAAAGCACTTTACATACATTAAGCTATTAACTAGTGTTATAGAACATCACTGGAGGCAATGTAGTTTAAGTGTCTTGCCCAAGGACACAACGACAGTATGTGATGGAGAGCGGGATGTTTCGAGCAGGGATCGAACCTCCCACCCGCCGGTCGAAGGACGGCCGCTCTACCCACTGAGTTGGCTTCAGCATTTAAGCAAAGTTTGCTCGCAGGTATTGACTGAGTTACACATTGCACACCTTTGTGCATTGACTGCTCTCTCTTACCGTTATGTGATTATGGCTGGAAGCTATGCTACTGTCAAGACTCCTTAGCAGTCATAGAGTTCAATTCAGTCCATTCATCCAATGAGATTGCCTTTTTTCATAAGACTGTCTTCAACAAAATACCCTGTTAATTCTGACTTTTTTTTACATGAAGAAAACATAATTAGTGAATAGATGCGATGCCCAATAGTGATTTAGTGAATTTTAGGCTCTGATGCTAACCACAACTGATTTGGTCCTGGAATTTAAACTTTGTATCATGTAATAGGGAGCCATAAAAATATGCAAACACAAAGATCCAACACCATTGTGAGACATAAACCCAACTCTCATGCTGAATGCGGAAAGATTACCCTTAAACAAACTTAAGAAGGTCAAAAACAGCTAAAATGTCCTCTCTCTGAAGGTCAGCACATCGCTTTAATGATTAAAGACACAAACTGCTTCTCACTGCCTTGTGCTAACACACAGCAACACAGATTTCTGGTGGATTTCAAAAGAGGTCCTTTGGGTTTGGAGTGTAGCCTGAGGGGAAACACACATTTCCACACGCATACACACCCAAGCATGTTTCCTAAAGAAGAAAATCCAATTCAAAACATGGAAATTAAAATGAAATCATATCATAATCGAAGTCAAATGAAGTGGGTTTAATGAAATAAAAAAGAAATTAAATGTTTTCTCTTGATTAATTTAGTGCAGCAGCAGTAGGTCCAGCTGCAATACACTCCCCCAGAGGGAGGCTTTAAAAGGGTCGGGAATGAAACTTTAATTTTTTCTTTCTTTTTTTTTTTTTTTTTAAGTCAAGGCCAGGTGGAAATGATGCTAAACACAAACCGGATTAAATGAAACCTGGAACTGAGTAAAAACTAAAAGACTATAGAGCACCATCATTGTGTCAGCATAGACCACCAAATGTTTTTCTACGGAAGAACCAATCAGAGCACAGCTTAGAGGAATGTGGAGCGTGGTGAGCAGCCGCTAGTTCTTATTGTTTTTGGAGGCGTCTGGAGGCAAAATGTGCGGAGTACATGCGCTTTTTCATCCAGCAGTGCTCAGTTTATCAGGTGTAGTCTGATCATTTGCAAAACACTTCATAGATTTCCATCTCCTGTTTTTACACAACCATCACATTCAATGCTTATCTGTGACATGAACTGAAAACATTCTTTAGACTTGTGTGTAAAGTTCTGTTCAACCGTACGGTTCCTATTGAAAGCATCTATGTTTATATGTTTCAGCTCGGTCCCTATTCTTCTCTTTTCTTCCTTCTAATCAGATTTTGCCATTCACCTTGTTGATATAAAAACTGTTTTCTCAGCTGCTGTCAACTGTCATTTAATTGGTCCAACACCATCCCTCATGCATCACAACAGGTTTCTAGAAAAAGACTACAGTCCCATGTGTCCCGATTATGGCCATATTAATAATATGCTATTAATCCGATTGCATTTTATGTATCTTTACTTTTTCTTCTACTACATCTAGTGAACTACTTTCCCTCTCCTTAGCATCGAGGCTATATCCACCCATACCTCTAGGATCTGTCCTCTTCCCACTCCATCGGGAACAGCTCCGGGACTAGTCTGTGCCAGCTGGCTGTAGTTGGGGGTCTGTCGCTGATCCAGGACAGAAAGATGTTTTTCCATGCAGCGTATGAGGCATAAAGCCTCCTGGAGCCAGAACCAACATTACTGTCCCTGCAGCCCAAAAGCTATATTTTGGGCCTTTTACTCTGGGAAATTTGTACACAATGAATCATTTTAAATTGATTTTTCTTTAGTCTGGTTCCAAATATTCTCCCATTTATTTCTCATTTGTTTCTTAATCAAAGTAATTCCTGGACTATTTTAAATCTATAAATGCTGTAATATTTTTTAATTACTTATTTATGCGTGCTTGTGTATTATAGGTTTAAAAAAAAAATAGACTGGTGGTTTTCTTTTCTTCTCCAATTCTGTGCAAATTTTCATTTAATTTCCATTTTTGTCAAACCGGCAATCTTCTCATTTAATTTTTGACCGCCACAATTCTGAAACCTAACTTTTTAGATAACTACATTTATTCAAAGTTCAAAGAGCTTTAATTAATACAATTTCAGGTGCAAAGTGACTTTTTTTGCCAATTCAGTTTGTTTTCTCAGCAGGTGGCACAACCTCATTGTTAATTACTTTAGTTCTGAGTGCATTACTTTTAAGACTTATGACTCAATTTGGTGATGTCACTGCTGCAGTCGCCAATCACAATCCCAAACTCTGGTGTGAATGCGCACTCTGGGGTGTTTCTACCCAGATGTCAAACTGAAGTTACGGCCAAACCTCAGTCCTGCTGCTGCTGCTAACCACTTCAAACGTTGCCTCTCTCCTTTGAGTGCATGTCCATATGTGTGTGTAGATGCCTACTCCCCAGCAGCGCTTTTATCTGCACACCTATGGTGAAACACCGTAGGGGGTGGGGGTCTTTTTCTTCTGAGAGAGCATCATGGAGAGCCGTTCTGCCTTCATTCGCGTTGGCGGAGTGGTGTGGACAGGGCCGAACATTCAGCTACGGCTGCCGTAAGCACACACTCCATTACAAGTAGTTTCAGTGAAGGTTAACCAAGGTCTGCAACGGTGAGAGGAGATTCTAAGCAAGGTCTTTTTGCTAAAAACGTCAGTAGAGTACACATTTCTCACTCAATGCTATCCAATTTCTTTAAAAGGCATCATTGTGTGATTTTCAGCTAGTTTGAGTAAGTTGTGCATTTAAAAAAAATAGCTATTCTTTTATTCTGTGGTTTTAATTTTTTTTTTTTTTTTTTTTTTTTTTTTCTCTAAGTTTTATTGTTTTTTATTGCACTTTGTAAAGCACTTTGTGATTTATATCTGTGAAAGGTGCTATATAAATAAAATTTACTTACTTACTTACTTACTTTTATTTATCATCAGCTTTTCCTTTGACAGGTACGGGGCTAGGGTCTATCTCAGCTGTTTTTGAATGGGGTACATGAGTGCAAGGCAAGTTGTTCAGTGTAAACCCCAGCCACAATAAGGGTCAAGTCGACTAAATCCCTGGGCAGTGACATTAAGTAGTAACAAAAACCATATTACACAAATAATCAAAATAAAAAAACTATATGAATAAAAGAGACCCTAACAGACAACCATTCACACTCACAATCATTTACTTTGAGAATTCAGAGTCACCAATTGACCTGTGTATATGTGCATTTGGACGGGGGGGAGGAAGTCAGAAAGCCATGAGAGAATTCAGATTTCACACAGAAAGACCAGTGTGGGAATCCCAAACACATGCAACTTTTGCCTTTTGCAAACGGGCTATAAACACAAGAGTCAAAGCAACACAACCCAGTCTCAGTCAAGTTGATGTAATGTTTTCTTCAAACCACTCACATAATAAGTTAATATATAAGTTAATATGAAGTATGCAAAAAAAAGTTTAAAATTGTCCAATGCTATAAATTGCTTGAGGGGAATCATATTTGAGACCATAACATAAACAATCCATGATAGAAGAGAAGAGATTGTGGCGGCAAAAAGACGGGACAGATGGAAAGGAGAGGCAAATGGAGAAACAACAGAGAGTTTCGGTTTATAGCAGATCTCTCGCTGCTCCTGCCATCTTGTAATTCAGACTCCTCTGTTCCTCTCGTTCTCTGACTCTCCTTATGGGTGACAGTTGGGTGTCTCTATTTGGTGCCAATTACAGATTGTTCGGCGTTGGCGTGGTGCTGCGACTCAAGGCTGTGGAGACTCCAGCCCCCACATCTCCCAATTTACCCATCAAACACTCCTCGCCTTGATCGACCACTCAGAAAAGTTACACTCTTTTCTAATAAGTCCCCGACTGGTTGTTTTGGCTGCGGGGGGGTTGAGGGTGGGGTGAAAGAGCAACCTTTGGATCAGGGCGGGAGGTGTCAATGGGAGCGAACAATTTGTCCGATTCGACATTCAAGTAACTATAAAGAAGGAGATCATTTTCCATTATTTCCCTAAAAGCTCCAGTCTAGATTATTTTTTTTTTCTTTACTAAACTCTACAAGAGGGTTACAAAATTTACTTCAATGAAAAGGACTCAGAAGTGGCACGTTATATTAGACTAAAGGCAAATCAGCAGCCTTTGTTAACAACAAAAGTCTGGCAATCTGCAGTTTAAAGATGTTCCTCAAAGCGAGATAATGTGTGGTTAAAACCTTTCACATCAATCAGCACCGAGGCCATATGATCAATGACCTTATTTTCGGACTTCCCACAATATGCCCATTTAAACCCCAAGGTACAACTTATTTATTTTTTTTTATCTCTAACTGAAAAAGGCTTTTTTGTGCTTTCTTTGCTTTGTGTTGACGGTGGGTGACACTAAAAGGAAATACAAATTGTGATCCACTGTATGATGATTATTTAATTGTGTGCCACAAAACTGTTTGGAGTGATTTAGCTCGAAAGGTCAGTGTCAAAATATGGAAGCCTTCAAACAATATTTAATGCTCACGCAATCTATTTTATGTTTATATTACAAATTCTTTATTATTACTTTCATTTAAATATAGCTGTAATGTTTTGGGAAACACACAAAAAACAACAACAAAACAATAAAATGCAATAAAATTGTTTATTTGTAGGGAGTAGGTTTATCATTTTAGGTTAATTTTTCCACTTTCATTAATTTTTAAGTAACTGAGATTGCTGTTTAATATGTTGGGGATTTTTCATTACTTTAGTTTTCTGCCCTAACCATCATCACAACAACAACAACAATCATCTTTTACTTAGACCTGCTACAGTTATAATCAACATAAACTAACAAAACATTTACACATACATGAGCAAAAAACTGTATATTGCGAAAACTGCTTTTGTTTTACAAAAAACAACCCAACCCTGACCCAATAAGACCCCACTTTGTCTATGGTGTTCCTCAGTCTAGTCCAGCCCATACAGTATTTACACGACATAACTCAAGTCCTTCCACAAAAAAGAAAACTTTGTGTAGACACCCCGAGTATATATTCATATCAGTTTTATTATTTGCTTTTTTTTCATATTCTTGCCATCTAGTTCATTTTCTTCACGAGACAATTGATCTTTCATTTCCACTTCTCCTGCACATATTTTTCTTCTTATGGTGGTTTATTTATTTAGTGGGATATTGTAAACCATGAGGATTTATGAGATATAGAAGCACATTTGGTTCTTATATAATGACATTTCAAAAGCAATTACACAAAGTTGAAAAGTCAAGCATAAGCTCAGCACTTATGATTGCACGGCAGTAACAGGAAATGTCCTAAATGCGTCAACATATATGGAGTATGAGTTAATGATGGTGATTCACAGAGGGGACCATTTTATTTCCCTCCACCGTCTCTTAGATATCCGTACATATGGGAAAAGAGCACAAGTGGACTTTAAAGATGGTAGATTCAAGGATCATTAAAGGCTATCCGCGTTCAAGTGTAGATGGAAAACAATTTTGTTGAACCATCTCGAAGAGTTTATATTTCCAACTATTGTTATGTAGAGGAGGGTTATTTTCAAAACTGACAGGGTTTATTTCAAGTGGAAAAACTGTTTGGTGTCTCTACATTGTCTGATATTCTTCTAGAAACAAATCCTAACAACTTTACCATTTTTGATAGACTTAGACCTTCAGATGACAAGGGACCAATCTAACAACAGCAATGGTATTTATTTTTAAAACAAAAATAATATTACGTGCTGACCCCAAGATATACAGTACTCTATACAAGAATGTAAAAGTGTGACACCATGCCTCAATCTCGGTGTTTCAATTCAGAAAATGTGGCCAGATAGGGTCGAATACAAGCCTCTCTCATGGAACCTCTTAAATGGTCCTCAAGTAAGGGTGCCATGTAGTGCCAATACAATGAAATACAGCGATATACCTCCGTCCACCAGAGGGAAGGCTCCAAAAGCGGAAATATAAGGAGAAACCCAATGGCAAATTTACAAGTGTAAAAATCATGTTTACAGCCTGGACAAAAGATGGCTCCGGTCTCTAGAGTATATACTCTAAAGTATTTACTATGTGGCACCTCTGAAGGGGTTGTATTTTTGATTAATATGTTTATGCTTTCTGAAAACTATTGTTTAACTATGGAGTAAAAGCCGAAAAGCCCGGATATAGCCGCCATTTTATTGTCCTGTGATAACAACAATATCAGTGAATAAGGGATCCAATGGGTGGATTACATCCATGTTTATTTACAATCTATGGTCGAATATGAAGATGGAAAATAGTTATGTAGTACAATAAGGTGGCATCATGAAGTATGTCAACTTAGCTTCTTAGCAAAGATTTAAAGCAGCCAATGATTCGTTCATTGAGTCAAATTTTAGCACAGACCAATATAATGTCACATAGATCACCATGTTCTGTAACAACAGTTTTCAGTAAAGGCCACAATAAGAAAACAGGAGAAAACTTCTACAACATGAGTTTAGAAATGCTTTGTGTTATAGTTAGGAGCCTACTCTTTTATTTATATCTGCCAGGAAAATTGACTTTCTCCTGACAATTATCATGCTACATAGAGTAAATGTTGAGAGAATGGAGGATTTGCATTCATAAATGTCAGAAAATAATCTAAGTGTTTTTTATGAACAGCGAGATGTGGGTAGAAAGTGTGAGACTGGGTTATTATGTTTAATTTTGAAATATCAACAAATGCAGTCACAGGAGGAAACGTACTAAGTCTATTTAAACATATGTGCAACATAATTTAAACAGTAGAGAGTAATGAACCTACATGCTGCGGAGAGTATGAGACTTCTGTACTCTTCAATCACGGCACCAGTCAACACAACATGCACACTATCTTCCAACTGAAAAAATAATTGGGTGGTTTCTGTGCAAACATGCGACCCCTCTGGATAAAGTCATGAGGATAGTGCTTGTGACAAAAAAAAGAGCTCCATGAGGATTTAAAAAACTACAAGTTCACTCTCATCACTAATGGCAATCTACCATCTCAAATATGGAGAAAAAAAAATGAGTAAAGGTGTTCTGAAGAAAGACCAACAACTTTGAAAACACTAAAAGGTCATTTTCATGGAGACCAAGACCATTTTACTACAGAGGTTATGTTGTTCCAGAGCTGAAGCTTATTTTAACTCCATGGAGCCAAAACCACTTATTAAGAGAAAGAAGAAAAAATAAACATGCTAAACTTTGATTCTGTGAAAAGTTTAGCCCAAAGTGGCGGCTTTTAAAAAGTGTCCATAATGCCCCATGGTGATAGCACTAGGTCAGATGGTAAACTCAGCTAAAACCAAAGACAAGATGAAGTAAAGAGGAAGAAAGTGGTGTAAAAAGTATTGAACTACCAGTGCCAAGGACATGGGAGGGTGTGCCTGCGTGATACTCAGCGTGATGCCTCCCTCTGTGAAGAAATTGGTTCAAGACCGCAACTGCTTTAATAAATGATGTTACATTCACAAACATGGGCTCATACGCACATGTAAAAAAACACACACACACAGATTTTTGGAACTGTGCTTGAAAAACAGTGGGAAGTCTTCATTGCCAACTCACACACTGAGACTGCAGTATGGAAGCGTCATCTGGGTCACATAACCTTTGGTCTCAAGGCCAGGTGTGAGCCTGCGCCACACTAGGACTGATATTAAGACTAATAATCATATCATTAGCCTCTGCGTGTGAGGCGAATGCTATCGGTCAAGAGGAAGACTCCAAATGTGGAGATAATAAATGCTAACACCTTGACTTTGGTGTATGTTCCTTGCAGCTAGACACACACACACACACACACACACACACACACAACTGGTGCATACTGCTCCCCCTGAGGGTCACTCTATGGGGGGTTTGTCCCAATTAGCACAGAGTCAAGGTGTTGAAGGAGACATACTGAGACAGCAGGTTATGGTAACTGGGAACACATCGAGCTAGGATGCTGGATAACTGCTAACTAGCCTACTTCACAAGCACAGCATGTCTTTAATATGAAAAAACACTTGCACCCACAGGCACTTTCCAGCACAGCACTGCAGCACTAGCACACCTTCTGAAACATCTCAATGGCACAGATCTCAGACCGGTGTTTAGCCAAAAATCTTTCTCACAGACATGGAAATATGAGCTTTGTTTTACAAATCTGTGCTGGCAGTAGGCAAAAGACCTCATTTAATCTTTTTACAAATATTTAAAATTTTGAGTGAAAACTATAATTCTTTATCGACAGTCAAAATTGTTAAAATGACAATGCAAATGATGCTATATAGGAAAATTCAGCACACAAATTTAAAGATGTAAGACTGTAGAGACTCTTTCTAATTTTAATACTCTGAAGTAAAGTTAGAGGTAAGACAAAAGTAAGGTGGAATAACCTAATAAAAATATGTTGTGAAACATACATTAACAAAACATAAAGGACTTCTTAAAAAAATTCTGAAATGGATTAAAATATCCGAGAGCATCACAGACAGATCTATATCCTCAAAGACTGTACATGTCCTCTGCTGATCTGTCGAGCACATATACACAAAAGCACACTGCAAACTGTCTTCAGTACTGTTTTTCATGTTACCGAGTGCCAGCATACGGCTTAGTCTGTTAATGGCCTTCTAATGTACCTCACAAGTAGTGGTCAAAGAACCATTATGGGCACAGGCTCGGGCCATAATGATGGTTTTCAGGCCTGGCCTCCCAGTAAGAGAGAGTGTCTATGTATAAATGTGTGCGATTGTTCACGGGGGCTGCAATTGCACAGCCTGAAGAGGGCCCATTACCTAAGACTCAAAAGCAGATGGAAGGGGGGAATATTAACAGCAAGAGTCCGTTCTCCGGAGGAAACTTTAGCAGGTGCTTCATACTGCGGCAAAAACACAATGTATGGTGTGCACAGTGAATGAGGTTAGAGATGAAAATCGAAAGGTTTAGATAATACAATAGAAAATGTGTCTTTTAAAGCGATTATAATATGGTAAGTGATATTCTGAAAGTCCTCAGAGTGAACAGAGGTCATAAACCTTGAGTGGTTCAGTGGTAAACAACAGAGATGTGGGTCTAGCACATTTGTTTTCATAAGTTTACATAACCTGCTAGAATATAAAATAAGAGAAATAATGAAATAACACAAAAACCTTGTGTGCCTCCTTTTTGTGCATCTTAAAACATCCACATCACTTTATATCATAGAGTCCGGTATTTCAGCTATTTGGGTGTTTTTCTTTGCATTCCGAATTTTTTTCTATCAGTTGTGGCTGAAATTTTTGTTGGTTAACTTTTTCATTTTCCACTTGTTAATCAGAGTTTGAATTCTGTTGATTGGCATTCTTAATTCTTAAATTTCTTAAATATCTTTTAATATCACTTTCCTGTTTTATACAGTTCAGTTACCTTTTCCCAGCTATCCTATGATTCTTTGACAATTCTTTTGCTTTTCCCATGACTCAGAATACAGAAACGCCAATGCAGCACTGGATGAGAGATGCAAGGGTCTGTCAGGAGCCTAGAAACTCACTGACCTTTTTTTACAAACACTGATTACAACCAAACAGATCACAGGTGAGAATGGTTACCTAAAGTAGCCATTCAAACCAATTTGTGTCAACTTGTGTTTGTGTTATCAGGCCAAATCACCAGGGTATGCACATTTTTGTTTAGGGTCATTTGGGTAGTTTCTGTTGTCATTATGATTTAAAAAGAGTAAACACAATAGTTTGACAAAAAATGGCTTCACCCAACTACAGATTATGAGTGAAAGAACGTTTTTTGTTTTGTCATCACTCCAATTCTCTGAAAAATGGCCAAAAGAAAAGAAAAGAAAAAGTTCTGTCAGGGTTTGTAAACTTATGAGCACAACTGAATGTGCACAAGCTGAAGCACTGAAGTATAAAGGATGGGGTCACTTAAAGCTCTCGACCTTCAGTCTACAATGGAGGATTTGAAGAGACACAACCTTACCACTCACTGGAAACATGGCAACAAAAATGACATTGGAATTTATCTGCATACTTTTACTACAATACTTAGAGTGATCAGTGTGTTTGGATCAAGTTTTTGCAGACTCATATATGGATTAAAAAGTCTTACTTCCAAAACAACACTTGCATTGACAAATTGTTTACTATTGGCCTCATATTGCTGACTTTATCATTCATACCTGCCATAATAATATAATCAGTCAGTGTGAAAAGCAGTGCAGAAACAAAAAATCCCAAAAATAAATAAATAAATACTTCCACTTACAATTCTGTTAAGTTAATTCAAAAGAACAGCAATTTCAGACCTCCACGAACCATAACCATGCCTTTGTAAGAATTTCAATAAATGCTAAATCTCTTTTCTTGTTTTGTGTGTTGAAAGTATGTCGCCTCTTATTACGGCAACAAAAATGATCATGACAGAATTCTGCACAAACAAGCAAACTGGGAGGGCTACAAGTTGTCTGGTTTTAACAAGCGCTCTTCACAATGTGCCTCTGACAGCTTCAGAATGGGCATGGGCTGAGTGCATGGCTATGTGATGCTTTTTTGTGTTCATTATACCATTTGCTGGGACTGTCATTACTTATTGATAGTGCTTCTGTTTAAAATGCAACATCACAGCGGTAGGTGGCACAGTACTGTCACACACATAGCAGACACACAAAAACATACTGGGTACATTCTTTCTAATAGAGCATGGGTTAAAGAAAAGCAGGGGAGGCCATGTTAAGCCTCAGTTTCTTTCTAATATTGCTCTTTCAGCGCTTATTTACTAACTCTTATTTTTTTTCAAAGCATCTCCCTATTTGTTACCATACACTCTTAACTTTTGTATTGATTGTTTTCTATTCAGGTTACTGGTTAATTACATCATCTTCACTTACCACTGGCAGATAACCATCACCACCACAAATCTTTTAAATTACGGACAAGGAGGTGTTTGGTGGCAACACACAGCCAGTAGAACAACAATGGAGAAACTCTTTTTGTCTTTTTGTTACTATCTATTCTTAGTATTTCTTTTAAATCCAGAGTGAGGCTTCAGAGTATATCAGCACTGCTTAAAAAAAAAAAAAAAAAAAAAAAAACGGTAATTAAAAAAAAGGTCTGTTTTGGGAGCAAAATACTTCTCACAATGCCCCCTCCTGGCCTGGAAGTCACACTACAGTGTTGGGCGTATTCATGCGTTATTTTGATGACATTACCAGGTCCAGTGTTTGCCTTTTAGCATTGTGTAAAGAACCCTTAGACACGTGCGTGTTTTTGAATGGTGAAGCTGCAGTCTACAATAGCTTTGAGAAAACATGTTGAATCCTCACAAAAAGTGCGTTGCTCTGAGTTCCAACTGTCATATAAATTGTATCTTATATATTATGCTCTCACTCTTGCTCCAGGTCATATGCTTATCCACATACAAGTATGTAGCTGTATCTCCTATTGGCGCCAGGCTAATCCAAACAAGACAAAGACATCACTTTGCACTACATCTAATCACTGTCAGGAACTCTCTGCCCTGTACACTTAGTGACATATACACGTAAACTTATTCACATCTATGACTGACACGTCAGCTCAATACACGTCCATCCACGACCCTGGAGCTGAGAGACGGGCATAATGTAAACCTATAAAAGCTTCATGTGTTGTAAACATGTTAAGCAAATCACCTTGTACCATTGTTGCATGTGTCTGATTTGTTTGTCTTCCATTCCTAAATTTACCATGTACAGTCTCCGTCGTCTCGTTTGTGATCAGATCCCAATAATTATTTTAACACCAACCACTTGAAAATTCTTCTGTTACACCTTATATTTAAAAGAAAAATTGATTAGGCAAGATGTAGTTTAGGGCGATGGATGGGATACTAATAAATGTGACCCATCCCAAATACAGCTCATACTCTCAGAGTCGCATTAAAGTAAGTAAACTTATTTGAAGTGATGATGAAACAATAACCCAGGGTTTGCAGTGTTTCCTGATTCGGGTCAGATGATAAACATGGGAACAGGGAGGTCAGGCACTTTTCAAATTCTTTGCAATTATTATATCTGCATGCACATCCAAAGCACAGAGTACATTATCAAAGCTGCACTCTTGGATAAGTGGCAGACCCCTTGGCTCTGCCTAGTGTCTAACGAATATAAGATAATTGTCTAATTGTGAGCCCCCCTTAAGCATCAACTTTAACTGTACTTTTAAAGTTGTCAGCAGTATTTGCACAAGTTTCATCCTAACTATGGTTGGTGATGTACATTGATGGTAATATTAAGCATTTTGTACAAGTGACTGCTATGTTAAGTGTACTCTACAGTCATAATACAAAACATGTAAACACACACTGATGTACTATAACCAGAGGGCACGCTGTATTGGGCAGAATTAGGTAAAGCTTAAATGAGATGCATACAAGGAGTCAGTTCAGTTTGATTTAATTTGATCCACTGTCTCAAGTGGCACCTAGACGTAGCAATGTTTGCCAGATCTCAACAACTGGTTGCTTGCTCTTTTAATATCCTCACACTGCTGCCAATTTATCCTGAAATTATGTGCAGTAGAGTAGGACTGTCTGTGGCTCCAGTACGTCAAATGGCAAATATGGTTCTAGAGATTGTTCAATCAAAACATTGATGCAGAAGCTGGTCTTTTTAGTCTAAAGTATAAAGTATAAAGTAAAATGCACCTATTCTTGCTTAAAATTTCAATCAGAGGCAGAGTAGTGTTGAAATAAGTTATTTTCAAATGGATTAAAGTAGCATAAATTAAGGAAGTATTGTGATACACATGGGGTTGGATCTGTGTTGTTCAGATCAGTTTAAAGTTGACTGTCCCTCCTGGAGAGTATCTGGAAAGCTATCTTGGTGTATTGTCTGTTTTCACATTACACTCTCTCCAGGTAAGCCTCTGATTTTCACTGTAATCCTCTACTCGGCATGGCAGACAGGTGACCTGCCTCTGAGCTGATGTGCCAGTGTGGACCCTTTCTTTAGCCTTATGTATGACTGTGTGCAAACGTGAAATTACCCATGTGTGTATCCTATGGGTGATTATACGTGTCCTCCGGGTGTGCCTGGTGTGTGCACGTGCATAGACATAACGGCATTCACCTCAGGGCTTACAGTTCATCTTGGAAAGCCAGGGACACTGGTGTTATTTAGATTTAAGGCACACTAACCAATACACACAGAGGTAGACACTGATTTTAAGTCTTTGAACAAATCGACATACAACCAACACATGAGCACACGCCGCATGAGCTTCTGCACAGGACACTGGCTTCAGGAATAATAGAGCAGGTACAGCCAGCAGCATGCCACAGCACTCATCTTTGTTGTTTTTCCTTACACCAACTCTGGTCTGAAGGGCAGGGATAGTCAGCCAATAAGACATGTTTCTCACTTTTCACTAAAACATGGATAGCAAATATCAAACTTTGCAATAAGAGCAAGGCAGTTTCATGCGCTTTCAAAAAAAAAGTCACATTTCTAACACACCCATAGAACAATGCATTGGGGAATGTTTCTCTAAACTAACTGGCCTGCTGCATGTGTTTCACCATTTTATCCCTGGTGTTAAGGATCTACTGTGTAGATCATATTTGACAAGAGGTTAGGGTTAAAAAAAAACTTTAAACCTGGATTTGTCTTTTACTCAGTGACATTTCCATGCGAAACCCCACATTATATTGCTTTAAATATGATATAATACATCTCAGTTTCTTCTGGTAGTGGATGAAAAAACGTGACGTAGGAAAAACCGGGAACACACATCTAACAAAACCATTGCCCTGCATATTGTCTGCTTCTCATGACTGTCACTTTGTATATTCAAACAAACGTAAACATGCACAATCCCTTCTGGTCTTAAACAATCCCTCTTTGTTTGCTTTACCAGGCACTTACTAACCATAGTTTTGTTTTGGTATTCATAAACTCCGGCTTTTTCATTCCAAATTGTAACACTGCCATGTTTAAGTTAAGACAGAAGCAACAGAGGAAATTTGGAAAATACTTATGGTTTGGATTGTTAGCAATTCAGAAATATAATAGGACAGATTCAAGGGAAACAGGGATAAACAAACATGACAATAATGTTCCCATAAACAAAAATTATCTGGCGATTGTCAAGCACTATACCATCGAAGACTTACATTTTCCAAATGATAATGTTGTGGCTGTCTAATGGTAATTCATTTAGTAGTCAAGTAGCATTGTGTAAAATGTTAAATGTAATATGCAGTTAGAAAAAACAGTCTAAACTATGTATGTAACAGTAATGTATATTCACATCAAATGTACACAGTGCATTGTGCAGCTTGGAGAAAAAAAAGACATCTCTATAGGGCTCTGGGTGTCACGTGTCTCTCAACCATTCTCCATAATACCAGGAAAAAGTGAGCCACCAGATCAAAAACTGTCCCACTTCATTAGTAAGAACATTATTAAGAGTCATATTCTAGCTAAAGGCTCTATATAAGCTCTACGTCACAAAATCTCAATCAATATCACAGACTCTTATCATGCATCAGACAAATGTACAAGAAGAGATGATCACATAAACATACGAGACACAGACATGAACCATGAGCTCTGTCCAGCACTTTACCTTTACACGCCTAAAGCAGTGAAGTGTGCTGAAAAGTTTTTTCAATGTAAAATTAAGAAAGATAACCACAATGAATAGTATTATGCACTGCTACCTTGTTTAAAGCAGTCACTGGAATTAAGTCTGATAGGGTCCTGGGATGTAAGCTTAGCAACACGATAAAAAAAAAATCTGTTTTTCAATAGTCATGTTAAATCTGGAGTCCACTGCTCAACAACTGTCGACAATCACAGGAAGTAAAAACATGGGCCTCTTAAGCTCATGCGAAACAGGCTGTACTAACTGTATTCGTTTATTGAAACCTCAAAAGTCACTAATAAAAGAATTGATGACTTTGCTGCACTGTAAGTGCTTGAATTTCTTGTAGAGCTCACCAATGACTGCAGTCAGGACATAAATATCTCTAAATATATGTGACATTATCAACAAAACTGGAGAAAGATACCAATTGTATCCTGAGCCCTTTTAGATTGTATTCATTATTTGTTTTCACCATGCAAGACGCCAAATGAGGCTATAATAAGGTAGTGTTCAGCTAATATTTCCCACATTTCATACATTTGATTGAACATCGGCCCAAGTCTATGGCTTTTACAAGTGTTATTCATTTCTTCTGGCTAAATTGGATAATTATAGTCAGGCAATTATTATTTAAGCTTTCCTCATCTGGACCTTAGCAGCCATGCCAGTAATTCCACATTCAGACCCAGCTATTAATTTGTATTTCTGTCCCTGCTGCATCAAAGGTGATTGGATAATACAGTCCAAGTGCCTTCTGAGAGCAAACCTTGTGCACTGATGATTTACATTAGTCGCACCATGCCTGACTACAAATGAATCACACCGTTTCATTTTCTGCTACACCGGCTACACCTCGCGTTATTACATGGCCTGGGCAAGTTATATTGTTTCTAAGTTATCAGTCTTTCATGCAGGGTGACTTACTTGTTTGTCACACTGTATAGAAGCTTTTAAGATTGTGGCTCGACCCATTATTCCAGCTTTTAGAATTGCCGATGTACTAATTTAGTTCTGGCTCTTTTCAGATGTCATGTTCAAGTTTTGTAATCGAAAGCACCCTTTTATGAAATTGTGATGATCTTGTCTAAACATTGTTTCCACTGGAGAAGGATAATATGGGACAGTTTCTGAAAGTGGTACAATAAGCATTTTGTGTTCATTTGATAAACCAATAAGCAGTGCTTAATCCTAATGCTTATTAGCATCAGTTCCAGTTTTAGATATTACAGCTCTCACTTTGCTGCGAGTTAAACACATTGCATTTACTGTCTACACTGCATTAAACACAATCATACTGTATATTGTGACAAAAAAATGAATGTTGAAAATGCATAAAACTGGTTTACAAAGCTGGAAATAAACGAGAACAACGCCCATGTCCTCCTGTTTATTGCAGCAGTATATGGCTGTACTTATAGCCTCTTGCACTTCAATAAAAGGGATTGGCTGTACTCTCTTCTGTATTCTAATTAATGGCAATGCATTTAAGTTTTGAAAGTACCACCAGGGAACATGCCCTTTATAGAAAAAAACTGTATGCCACCTGACCTGAGTTGAACTAAGATCCTCACAAAACATGACAAAGGTGCTGACAGACGATTCTTAATGAGCAACACTTAAAACTAAAAAGGTGACGATGCGTCTTCAGGAAAAATGCGCCGCTATTAAAACCTACTTACATCCAATGGAAAGATTGAAGTACAGTTTAGCCAGAGGTGGTGCAGTTAAATGGAGCAACAGTTGGTCGAGGTGAATGATCTCGCTGACGGCTCTAATTGCTGATTATTATAACACATACAGGGGGTGGGCCTTATGTGAAATCTTTTTTGTGTGTTGTGCAGCGCGCCTTTACTCCTGCTCACAATACCTCCTGTACTTTAAGTGCCGGCCCTGTGCAAGGTGTGTGCGCTGGCCTCAGTGTGAGTCTACAGAGTTATTGCTGGTATAAATCAATGCCTCTAATTGGTCAGGAGCTATAACCTCAGCAGGACGCCCAACCTCAGGCTGCTACTAATTGGCAACCTGCCGCGAATGGAGGCGTGCTGTTGGTCCAAGCCCAGAGTCACTCCACACTGGGCTTCAACAGGTGTTTGTGAGAAACTTGTAATGTCTTTTCTGATTCCTTATGTGAATGCTGTATCCTCATTTAACCTATGTTCAAAGTGTATAACGGACTTAAAGCTTATTTACAACTCAGTCTGTGTAAAAAATTATCTTTTATTAGTTTATTATATTACACAGGAGTAATATACAATATCCACTGTTGTATATAAAGTAACAATAAAGTAATTATCATTAAATGTAAATGCAAAACACTTCTCTAAGGGTGTGATGAAAGAAAAATATGTGGAAATTGTCAAAAGCCTTATGCTTTTGACAATCACACTGATTTGGTTCATTATTTTATTTATTCAGGGAAAGTGAATAACTACAGCAGCCCTTCAAGGACAGGACGTTGTCTTCAAAACTAGGAGGAAATGAGCCTGGGCGTGCCCTCTCAGTTCTTTTTCCCTGCAGAACCAACATACACAGAATAAACTGCTTCTGAAGTAAAAAGCACAAGATCCTAGGTTTCTGCTCAGGTCCATTTACTGCATTCCGTTCCTCTCTCTCACCCTATTTCTGGTCTTCTACACTGAAGATGTAAATCTTACCATGCAAGAGTTTGCGTTCAAAAAGAGACACGAGTGTGGTTCTCCTTTAGAAGTGCTTAGTTTGTCCTTTACGACCAGTTTTAGATAAAGGCCCATGAGGTAAAGGAACTTTCACTTGGTTTTTTGGTGTTTGTTGTGCTAGGCTGTGCCAACACCAGTAACATTCTTTTAAAATGTTTGAAAAATGTAGAAATGGAGCATATTTTCACTTTATTTTTAAAAGCAACACTGCGTAACGTTTACTGCAAAGTGCACCTGGTTTCTGCAGGTTTCAAGGCACATTTTGAGACAGAGCTTTGTGTTTAACATGTTTTGCAATCATTAAACAAAAACTGAATGCAGATCAGTCACGTTATGAAATGTGTGTTGGTGGGATTGAACACAAAAGTAGGTTTCATTTTCTCAATGCACCTATAATGAAGGTTTTCACACATTTACTCAAAATTGTCCTCTCTTAGTTTAATAAGACTAAAAAGTTGCATCTTGTCTTGATCCAATTACGTATTTACTGCCGTGTAATCAGCTAACAAAAGGCCACCCTCAAATACCCACAGAGCAGCTAATAAAACCTAATCAATCATTTTCTTTACCTTCATTAAGCTTTAATGAATGTTTGAAATGCAGTGCGTGGAAGGCTCTGGTGTGTGTTTTATCACCTCTCTGTCATGGATCTGAATGAATGATGCATTAAAAGTGACAAAATTAAACATTATAGGAAGGTGTGTGTGTGTGAGGCGCTCTTTAAAATATAATTATATACCCCTCACTGTGTGTTGGGCTCAGATCAATGCCTCCAGTCAATTAGCGGTGTAATGTTTTAATCAATGTGCTCTCCGTCAGGACCATCATTACTTCTCGGGGCTTTTTTATGACGCCACTGTGAGTGTGAGTTGGTGGAGTCATTCATGTTCTCGAGTGTGAATGAAGTGTGTGTCCGCAGTATACATGATGGAGCACGAATGGAAAAACAGATCAATGTCATCGATTAGACATTTACCAGTTGAGAAATAAAAAGTGTGTCTTGTAAATAGAGCCATGTGGAGGTAAAGCAAGATTATGTGCTTTAGACCTTTAATCATTTAGTCATATCTGCTTCCCCGAATATTAGGCAAATAACTAAATATTTTAAACCTATTATTTTGTTGCATTGTCCCAGATGCATTGGGTGTGAGGGTAGGATACTTTGTGTAGCTCTGTCACTGTGAACAGTTTTATTTGTGGCAGTTAATCGTGCATCACTGATACAGTTCTTACGAGGTGCATTTGTCAAAATAAGTAACAACTGGTGCATTTAAAGTTGTTAGTGGTAATTGTTTAGCCATAAAATAATAATGACAGCTTGTTGTGGCTTCGTCTCAATCTGTTTGTGTATTTTCTCTTTTAAAAACAGTAAGACGAGCCGCTGAAGTGACAGCACACGGGCAGAGCCGACGGTTCGCTCTCATAAAAGGAATACATTGATTTGATTTTAATTAACTCGGGTTTTGTTTCAGGTGTGAAAAAGCTTCTTTGCAACTTTCTTGGTTCAGTGGATCTATAAACCTCCATCAAAACCAGTTGAAACTCTTTCAGTTCCTACAACTGCCCAGAGCGGACAAACTGAGCACTACTGTAGGAGAAGCACATTCACAAAATCACATCTTACTACGACCCCTCAATACCCAATAAACGAACCATAAAGAAGAAGAAGATCTGCTTTACGACAGCCTCCCTGACCCAGGCTCAAGGCATGTGGCCAGTTCTGGTTCAGAGAAGCAGCAGATACAGTAAGTCTGTACTTTATTACACCCACAAATACATCATTAAAGTACGGTGGCCGAGACAGCACCAGCAAATAAAGAAAACATCTTCATCAGTTTGACAACACGCGTGCTGCAACAGTTCACAACACATACAAATACAAAAACACGCAGCAAATTCAAAAACGTGCTGCAAATCCTCACAACACATACAAATACAAAAACACGCAGCAAATTCAAAAACGCGCTGCAAATCCTCACAACACCTACAAATACCAAAACATGTTGCAAATTCAAAAACGCGCTGCAACAGTTCACAACACATACAAATACAAAAACACGCAGCAAATTCAAAAACGCGCTGCAAATCCTCACAACACCTACAAATACCAAAACATGTTGCAAATACAAAAACGCGCTGCAAATCCTCACAACACATACAAATACAAAAACATGTTGCAAATTCAAAAACGCGCTGCAAATCCTCACAACACATACAAATACAAAAACGCGCTGCAAATCCTCACAACACATACAAATACAAAAACATGTTGCAAATTCAAAAACGCGCTGCAAATCCTCACAACACATACAAATACAAAAACGCGCTGCAAATAACACAGACCACAACGGAAATGTTTTATGGGGACTCCTTTGAGTGACGAACCCCTAATGGGACCTGCTTATTGTTTGCTCGCCTGTCGTGTTGTTGTTAGTGTTGTTGTCACTGACCTGAAAGGTGAGTTGTTTTTTTGTTACTTTTAGATCATGATCGTATAATTGCTTAGTCGTTTGGATATTGTTGGCCTAAATATATTGTTCGTCACTCAAATGAGTCCCTATAAAACATTTCCGTTGTGGTCCGTGTCATTTGCAGCACGTTTTTGTATTTGCATGTGTTGTGAGGATTTGCAGCGCGTTTTTGAATTTGCAGCGCGTTTTTGTATTTAAATGTGTTGTGAACTTTTGCAGCGCGCGTGTTGTCAAACTGATGAAGATGTTTCCTTTATTTGCTGGTGCTTTCTTCCTTTGCAGCGTGTTGAGCTGTCTCGGCCACCGTATTAAAGTCCTCTTCAACTGAATTTAGATTTACAGATGACCTTACTCTGAACAGATATTGGAAATGCAAATTGTATATGGTATGATATTTTATATTTGAGCATAAAATGTATTTATTCTCATATTTCTTCTAGCTACCCAGCCTCTAGAAGACTGCAAACTGACTGAGCATGACATTTTTCCAATACTGCCCAAACCTGTTGTGATTAAAGAACAAGATATTTCACTGAGAAAAATCAAATATGCATATAATCAGATTCATTTGGCAGAGCCATATCCAACCTCAGGTCATCCATTTGGAGCAAACCAAGTGAACACATTAGTGTGACTTTACTATTTGTACACCTCTAAAGCTCTGTAGTGAAAGGAAAGGGCTGGAGTTAAGCGCCTGTGTGAAAATGTCTATCACTGCAGAACACGGGTTTCCATAAACTATAAAGCTGCAGCTTAAAGCTCATAAATTTCTTTCCTGGAGGGATGCAGCTAATTGCCAATGCCCTACAACAGGTGTACTGTCTGTTTACAGCATGTTGTCAGTGATAGTGGTGATTAAACATTTTAACAGCTTCTGGGAGAAATCGTTAATTCACTTTCTCACAAATTCTGCAGATTTTGATAAAAATGACTAGTTTCCTGTTGTAGCAACAGTTTTGCAAAGCGTGGATGTATTAAGAGAAAGCTTCAGTAAAGTAAAGTATGACTTGTTTAGCACTGAAGCTGTTCAGTGGCTCAAAAATAACTAAACTACTTTGTCCCTTGAATCCTTTGTGTGAAAGCTGTTAAACTGTACTTTTCTTTTCGTACCTAGACAAGGGACGTTGCCATTTTACTGGCTAGACAGGTGTAATTTAGCTTTTAGTATATTCTAAGCTGTGACTCAAGGCTTGTGAGATGAAAATCATAGTCAGCTGTCTGGACCACATTGAAAACACAGCCTTCTATCAGTTATTTCAGAACATTAAGAAGATAATAGGAACAGTCAGTCTCTGGTCTGCTCTCTCCAATTCACATTTTCTTATGGGCTGTTTACATTTTACATTTACATTTCCACACAGCGCAAAGAAGCACACGTAATATATTTGTCACACTGTGCCCTGTCCTTGTTAAATAAATGATGGATAGAGCAATTCAGTGCCACACAATTGTATGTTATGTACATGCCACAGAAATGTGCTTGTATTTGTGTCTAATCTCGGCTGATGTTTTAGACTGAACAGAATTATCCACCGTGTCAGTCAGTTTTCATTAACAAAGTTGGTAGAGACTACAAATTAAGTGTTTTCAAAATTGTTACTGCATCTGTCATTTTACAGGGTCATTGTAAATACATTGTAAAAGCAAACAATATGGCCATCAACATTAAATTAACTTAATAAGTGATGTAACATGGCATTATATATGATGCATGAATAGAAATACATCCAGACCTCAGAGAAAATCCCCCACGTCAATCTGCAAATGTCAAGTGGACTTTGGATACTGCATAATTTCAAAGTTATTTCCATGTCATTAACTCAAATGCCAGCATGCACATGTATGCATGTGAACACAGGCAGGAGCACATCGGCAAGTGTTTTGACCTAAACTTTTTGACTTGAGTTTACTTCTGAAGGAGCTGTCCACATCTTTTTACTGAGTATCTCGCAGGCGGGGCAGGAATGAAGACTAGAGTTCTGTTCGGTTTTTATCATTATCATGTAGATTATGAATGCTCAAGTTAGCATTGTAGCATGGTACAATTATTTAGGGCAATTAATATTTTCATAGTACCATGACGTACTAACCAAACCTGTGCCGCACCAGTGCAAACATGCCTTTAGAGTCGGCGTGTCTTTTTGCCGGCCTCACCTCCAGCCCTTGTTCCAGGGAGGCTCCCCACACACCTGACTCCAAGAGATTAAACCAACAAGATCTCAAGGGTGACATTTCATTCGTTTTCTGTTTCCTTCCATCATATAAATCTTTAGCTATCTCTTTCTGGTGGTATCCAGGCAGACTTAAAGCTCTTGGATTGAAGAAAGGACTTATTCTCGCACACTTTCTGCACATCATCCTGGGACAAGACAGGATTACCCATTCAAAGAATAATCCTAAAAGGCTTTTGCACATGTCAAAAGCCCAAACATACAGTCTAACAGTCTGAGGAACATAGTGCATGTAATAACCGGAACCAAGACTAATCTCTACTTTGTTTGACTCCTCGCTATTAGCCCCAGCTCTGTCCAGGTGCAGTCAGGTGGGCAGTGGTGTATCATACAGGGAGAGGAGAAGGAAAAGGATTAAAACTAAGGATTTATGAATGGCCAAATGGAGTGGATACTTACCTTTCATAATAACAATCAAACGTTCAGAACTTTAGTAACTCAATCCAAAAGAACAAACTCCTTTGACGTGTATTTCTTATTCGTAACAAAGGCATTCCTTGAGCATAAATGGGACAGCTCAGCATTAAGGGAGTTCAAAAACGTATTGGGTGAAATCATGGCAGTATACGCACCCTGCATGTGTGGCGTGTGACTTGTATATAGCCCTGTTGTTGTTGGTGGAGCATAAATGAAGGGTGAGTGAGTGTTGGGGAGAGGAATAGGATGGAAAGGAGGAAAACGGGCTTTAAGGAAGGTAGTGACAATCATCTGCTGCAACACAAATTTTCCACAAGCCGGGTTTTACATTATTATTTGATGAGATTCTCCACTGATGATCACGGACCACACTGAATAGGCATCTGCCAAACCAGTGAGTTCACATTTAATTCATTCAACACAGAAAGTTATACTCGCAGTAAGGTTTCTATTTACTTTTAAATGGAAAGAAATGAAATTAGAAAAAAAAAGCTGACATTTAAATGACTTTTGTGAATTTGTTTTGTAAATGTAAATACTTAATAAGGCTCAGTTGAAGTTACTGAAAACAAAATCACACTCGGTCTTTAGAGACACCACTCGCCAGACTGCGTATGTAGGCTACAACAGGTTGGTAGGATTAGGATTAATTAAGTGAGAAAAAAATTAAATGCATCTCTTTAGCAGAAAATAATACAAATACAGTTAATAAGGAGGAGTACAAAAAAAAATAAATAATAATTTCCTTCTGAAATTCCCCAATGCTACGTATCTTTATCTGCATTCACACCTTTAAAATTCACATACCAAACAAAAAAAAAGGGGAGAAGGTCGATGGTTACAGTGTGCCATATGGTGCATGTGTAAACCACAGAGGAGGACAGAACATGAGGGTGCGAGAAAGACAGGCAGGGAAAAGGAACCAGAGATCACACATATCGATTTTCTTACTTTTAGTGGAGGTGAGAAAGCAGGCAGGGATTTACCTGTTGGAGAGAGAGCGAGAGAAAATGTTGTTAGAAAACAATGAACACACACACACCGGCCTGGCTTGCTGTGGGGTAAGGCAGTGACAGTTGAATTATGGATTTCTGTATTGTGGCGGACAGAGAGAGAGGCAGAAAGTCAGCTGGGCTTAGCTTTACAAGAGCACTGTCAAACTGATGTGCTACACACCCAATGTTCCCCGAAGCAGAGTGTGTACGGAGAGCAGGCAGACCAGCAGATTTCACAGCCACATCTGTTTGCAGGAAGTCTTGTACGAGCTTTAAGCATCAGGTGTCGGGATGGATGGCAGTTTTAGGTTGGGTTTGTAAAATTATTAATCAGAATGCTTCCTAGTTGAGTGATTTGACCTAAATATGTCTGAAGTGCAGCTATGATACAACCTGATGCAATTTTCTTCTGAAGGCAAGAATAAAAGTTTCAACCAGCTTTCCCCTTCGCCAAAATACATAAGGTTATAGGGGGTATTAGCCTTTCCCAGCATGCTCTGCTCTAGACAAAAACACTCTCACTTTCACATTCAGCCTGCAGGCTATTTCAAATTTCCAACCTGCCCCGTATCTGTTTGAATAAAACCACAGGGCAAAGCCAAACACACAGCCCGAACATGGGATGGATACAGAAAAAAGCAGCCATCTGACCGAGCTGAACCCCACCGAGGCCTGGGACCTCACCACCAAATATTTTCAGTCTTTATCCCGGCTTTTTTATAAAAAAAAAAAAATAAATAAATAAAAAAGTTGGGAGATGCTCCAGCCCTAAAGCAAAACGTGTCACATGGCTGGATCGAGACGTCTGAGTTTGGGTTGAATTGTTGTGGATTTTGTTAATAAGATCTTGTGCTTTTTCTTCTATTTTACTGCGCTTTCTAAAAAGGGCTAATATGACCTTTTATTCAGAGAAATGGAACAAACTACCGCTAAGTTAACAACATCTTCAATAAACCAGATAAATTGAATGCTCTAGTAATATTACAAACCCTTAATATAGAGTAAACAATAAAAATATTGACTTATGGATGTTCTAATCTGTTAACAGCACTATGTAACTTTTCAGGATGATAACTCATCTTTACTTTATAAGGACTCTGTACTGCAGCAAGACTCACATTTGACTGCTACATCTCATTATACATTGTAAATTTATAGGATGTATAAATATTACAGACCCCTGGAGAATCTGCCTCTCAAAGGGCAGTGTTTGCTGAGTCAGACATACCTCGTCTATGAAAGAAGGGTTATTCTCTTTTCAGGTCAGGAAAAGACAAAAATCACATTTAGGCTATGTCAACTTTCACTGTCAAATTTAACATAAACATTTATATAGTTGCTTTAAGTAAACCATGCATTTTTGTTTTGTTCTTAACTTTACTATACTGTTACGATGTATGTACCAGTCAAAAGTTTGGACACAATTTCTCATTCCATGTTTTTTTCTCTATTTTCTGTCTATCTTTTGGTTTGATGACAGCTTAGCACACTCTTGGCAGTCTCATTTAGCCTCATAGTCACGTGATATTGGTGGAATTTCTTGCCTCTTGCGTTTGATCAGAAATAGGGTTGGTACACAGGTGACCACTATTAACAGAACAACGTGACAAAGTATAGAATCCATTGTTACTGAGACATGAAGGTCAGTCAATCCGGAAGATTTCAAGAACTTTAAATTGTTCCTCAAGTGCAGTCACAAAAATCATCAAACCTTATGAGGAAACTGGCTCTCAAGGAGGACTGTCCCAGGAAAGGAAGACCACGAGTTGCCTCTGCATCAGAGTTGTTATCAACTCCTTTGTTTAGAGCCCACAAAAATACCAGAGTTCAAGTCGCAGTCACATCTCAAACTCAACTGTTCAGAAGAGTCTACGTGATTTAGGCCATCATGGTTTAATGGCCACTAACGAGGAAGAACAACAAGAAAAAGCCAAAAACCAACCCTGCATTTGGCATACGCTCTACCGACTGAGCTAGGGACGCAGCCCGGTTTTCTTACCCCTAAAGCGTTGTATGACCCCGAAATATATATATATATATATATATATATATATATATATATATATATATATATATATATATATATATATATATATATATATAAATAAAGGTATAATGTATGGATGTTAATTCCTCATATTTGTTTAATGATACCATTACACACAGATTCCACAGGAAACAGTTTCACTTTTAAACCTGCTTTTTGTGTTTGTGGTTTAATGGTCTACTGTTAGAAAAGGAGAATACTTTGTGTACACCTGTGTGTGTTTGTGTGTGTAGCAGCAGGATACCAGTCCATAGCCCAGGGATAAAGTCTGTGAGAAGAGATAAGGATAACGCACTTGGATTAGACATTTTTCTGTTACCTGCACACAGCATGGACTTTGGCACACTCCTCAATAAAAACACTTTTTTTTTTATTCCTTTTAATTTAAATTGCACAAATACACACACAAAGGCTGTGGCTCCATGTGTTGTGTTACATCCATTACATTCCCTACTTTGAGACCTGCCCTGAACGCAACAACTCTTAACCTTCAAATTCAATGCATTGCCACAGGGTCCCGCTCGAGCCAGAAAAGTGAATGTGGAAACAGATTTATGTTCCCATAACATAATAAAAACACCACCGCACTACGCTAATATCAACCTGTACTCTCTGCCAGGCCGTTGTGTGCATATAAATGGAAATAAAACAGGAAGACCATGGACACAGGAGCATAACTAATTCTGTTTATCCAATGTACATCTGTATGTGGTAAGAGTAGGTCTTTGTTATCGTTTTTAACATTGTGCAATGCTGAAAAAAAACAAAAAAACATGGAGCCACGGAGACGTGCAAGCTAAGAAGAGTAAAAACAAACTGTACAAAATAAATTCAGTCAAATCTAAATCTTTATTACTAAAAATGAGAAAATTCAATGTCAAAACATCTAAATTTCAAGTGCCAAAAGGAGATAGCACATCCCAGTTTAAAATAAAAATATATATATATATTTTTTTATTAAATGGTAGTGGTACGTAAAACGCGATTAACCCAGCATTTTTCCACAAAAAATTAAAAACCCCTGACCTAAAAAAAGGCAGCCACTCACAGCTCTGACCTATATTAAATTCCACAGCAACAAGACAATCAACACTTTTGACAGAGATTGGTCGCTTTCTGCGTTACGAATGTCGAGCTATATCTGTCATTGGCTGCTTCTTTTCTCTGACGTCTCGAAACATTTCATTGTGATTGGTCGGTTTAGGGTTTACGTTAAAGCTTTGATCGAGTCACAGCAATTCGTCCAAAAAAAAAGTCATGAGCAAATTTGAAGCTACATTGGCAACTTTGTTTTTAAAAAAAGTGTGAGCCCCTGGTATTTCTAAAGCTCTTTAGCGGCACCTAGAGGTCGCCGGGATTTTGTGGTCGCTCAAAAAGCATTGGATTGTTCATATTATATTATCTAACCTTATATGATTATACATGAATGAATGCACTAATATAACCAAGTATATAGCTAAAGATCAGACTGTATAACGACACTAACACTGGGTCCATGCCCTGCACAGGTTAAAAATCAGTGTGTGCGTGGAAGGGCGACAGAGACATCTCCCCTTTTGCTCATTGTTTAGTCTCCGACAGCACCTTTTGTACCACTTGGCGTCCGACGCTACTCGCCTTTATAAAAGGGTCAGGCAGGGAGTAGGGAACTGCAAGGAAGATTAGAGTCAGAATAATTTATACAGAAGAAATAAAGAAAACAAAGACAATAAAGACAGTAAAGGCTAGACAGAATAGCGTAACATATGGAAGATAATTCGTATGAGGCCGTTTTCATGGACAGGGGACTGAAAGAAAATCAAACCAGCCCATGCTTTACTAAACGAAAGGCTCATTCATGATAAAGCTGTACAGTAGCACAACTCCTCTCTGCAAAGGGCTTGTTGTTTATGTATAATAAACCATGGACGCATTGTCAAGCTTATTGCACCTACTGTTTGCCCCCCTTAACCTTGCACTGTCCAAACAGTCAAGTTAAGATCTCTTACGTTCACTTTAGAGCACACATACGTAATTCAATACAAAACATGGGCTAAAGCTTAGTGGGATCAGTCAGTTTTAATATATATGCTATTGTGATGTCATGGTTTTGTTATTCCACAGTTTGAGAAGCTGTTTTATAAAAGGTTCTCAGACGTAAGGACATGGCTCCTCAGAAGTCCAGTTGTTTAGATGTTGCAAATATAAGCATGACTGCAGGTTTCCTTTTTTATGTATGGGAGAAGGCCGTTAAAAAGGCAATATGCCATTTAGTATGTTCAGTAAATGCATTAATTAAGCCTCCTAATTTGTTTATTTGCTTATAAACTACATATTAATCAATTTTTATAGTTTTTTAGCATCATACTTGATAATTTTTTTTTGTTATTTATAAAGAGCTTTTCCATCTAGTAGACACTTTACCAGTGTTACAGTTGACACTGCTGGGCGCAAGATGGGTTAAGTGTCTTGCCCAAGGACACAACGACAGTATGAACTTTGGGGGAAAGCGGGATTTTATAATGTTTTGGGATGTTCCGCCCACCCGCCGGTCGAAGGACGGCCGCTCTACCCACTGAGCTACTGTCTTCAAAGATGTTAATAAAGAACCCAATACATTTTTGTTTAAAGAATATATAACCAATTATTTTCTACTACAGTCTAAAAACTTAATTAAAAAAATAGTATTGCCTTCTAGGAAAGGTTAATAGCAGGTTGTTGCAATAAATGTATTATTTTTATTAATATCTAGTAAAAAACAAATACATTGTAAATACGTTATTAACACATCTTATTCTAAAACGTCATCAGCGTTTGCAACCAAAGTTTTCTTCCCGGCTAAACATTGTCCCTGAACTGAACACTGCCAATTTCCACTGCACGTCTGAAGTAATTGAAACATAACTCGACTTTTCTTGTTCATTTGTTTCTTCAAAGAAAAATAAATGTATATAGATATTATTTTCTCTTTAAAGATTGTTTCCAAAGGTTACTGTAACTCACAGAGCACACAACATTAGTTCAGAAAGATATAAAATCAAAGTTTGTCAGTTGAAAGATTTAACACAACAACTTTTGATCAATATCTCTTTATCCTGTGTGTTAGGAACTCTTGCATGTTGCAGAAAATGCCCACATTCATCATAATACGATGCTTTTATGTATGCAGACATCCCGCTCAACCCCCAAAAAACACGAGTTTTTATTTTACTTGGAGTAATGTTAACTTCCTGGACCTAAATGCATCAAAAACAAGAAGCTTATCATGGATTTTAGATTAAAAAAGGACCCAGCTGCTGAACGTTGTCCTCAGTCAGAGTGGAAAATGTTACTTACATGAGCCTTCACCCGTTTTTGATTACCTGTTTTATTTTTTTAGCTCAAATGGACAGTGTTAGACAAAAAACGAACACTGATCAAAATACCACGGTTCTTTACAAACTGTGTCATACACAAACATTTTTTTAAATAGTGTACATGAAATAATTACACCTACACCATGTTACGATTGGTAACAACACTAAACATAAAGACCTTTATATAAAAAACAGATCAAAGTGTTTTTTTTATTTATAGCCCAATAGCACAACCACAATGGACTCAAAGGACTTTACAGGCAGCAAACAGACGAACACGCTGTAAGCTCCAGACAACATCCCTGTCCTTTGACCCTCCATCAGGGTTATTGTAGCCTCTAATCTTTTTTCATATCCAGTATACATTTCAATTATTCAGTTATATTACCCTCCCTTTTGCCCTAAATATCAAGTAGCCACATAAATATGTTGTTTTTTCTGTCAGGATTGTCTGATCTGTGAGTGATTGTGGCACCATCCCTTCACACACCAAGGCTAAAACTATTCACTGTACACTGCTCTTCCCTCCAGCTCACCTCAGATAGTCACAGCAGCCTCTCCTAATTAATTGTAAGCGTCCTTTCACTCTCAGTCTTACCTTGAACGTCTTCATTTCAAATGGGATTGCGTTCTTATTGAGGCAATACAAAGCTTTATAACCTTTTCTCTAAGACGGACTTGAATGGTCAATACTGTCTCCATGTATTGATGGTAAATAAACGTATTTCCTTCATTTAAAAGCTCATACGTGGGTGAAGAGTAAATCAAAGTGTTTACCACAGAAGCTATGAAAAAAAGAGCTTCAATTTCAGGACAAGATGGGCCAGTGAACAAATGTGAAGATATTGCATGTTTTTCATCAGAAAGAATTTGCATTTTGTGGCAAAAATGAATCCCTTTCTCTAAAGAAAACTTGTAAAGATGCTTGTAAAATTCTTCAAAGAGCTGAAGCAAAGGAGAGTCATTTGAGTGGCATGCTGTGTGTGAGCGCGAGCGTGAACAGGACAGGCGTCCTTGAATGGCTGGATGGCGAGATAGAGGACGTTTGTTTGAGCAGCCAAGAAACAGAGGAGGTGACACCGAGGGGGGGCTGGGGTGGTGGTGGTGGTGCACTGGGGCCAATAATAGGGGAGGTGTCGGGGTAATGTGTTTGTATGGGTGTCAGGCTGGAGATGTGATGTGTGTATTAGAGACAGTATGGGATGATGAGAGATAAGAGGATGAAGGAAGGCAGAAAGGGAGAATAAATCTATGTGGTGAAAAAGACAAAGGCAGAGATGAAAGCCAGGCTGAAGCCCAGATGATGAAGATGCCATACCCGAGCAGCAGATGCCAGCTGTTGTGTGCCGTTTGCGTGAGAGTGCGACTGTATGCAATCATCTCCATGCTGTTCGAGCTCATTACAGGAGCTGATCTGAAAAGACTGATGAAGATGATGGTAATGATGATGATGAGAATAATGATGAAAACATGATGATTGAAAATATCTGCTGATCTCAGCCCGGATTTAGTCTAATGCAGGGGTCTCTCTTATGGCTACAGTCCCGGGAGTCGTAACACTGGCCCAACAGCTCCTTGTCAAGTCAAAGAAATTATCACAAACAAACAGTGGGATTTGACATTTTTGAAATGAGTTTGATTTTAATGATAACTGCTGCTCAAAATGTCAATCTCTAACGAAGGTGAATATTTTCTTTTGTCACCTGCACACATTTTTACATTTTTTTCATTTGGAGATTTATATTGGTTTATATTTTTTTTCTTTCTTTTGTTTTACAGCACTTTATAGATGTCTGTGAAGGTTCTCAGTCATCCAGGTCAACACACACATTATAAAAATTAAATTATCTAGTTATGGCTCATATTCTTATGTTAGTCCCTGTGACCTTTCTCCAAACCAGAATTGTGCTGATAACTGTCTTCTGAAGTAAATAGAGCCATTTACAAAATAATTAAACAACATCTTTAATAATGTCCTTTAATAATGTCCATTTGTCAAGCCTTCGGTCCCTCAAGTGAAGTTTCCTCAATCACTCTTCTTTGTTTATGTCATCGTTGCTCCCAGGGTTGATTTAAAGAGTCCTCTTTTTTTGATCCTGAGGCATGAGTCTGACTCATGTTTGTCTGGACTTGAGCCGACCCTGAGCTGATGGAGCTCTAAAACTGACCAGGACTTCTCAGACGCTACCATTTGTTTTCATAAAGAAATTCAAATTAAGTGGTAAAAGCGACACATAGTGTGTGTTATTGCTTGTTATCGGGTGACATTATGACTGACCATAAAATGTGTTCTTGACACAATGCAACACTGTACAACCAATAAGTGAGCTTATTGACCCCTGACAAGTTGCCTGTCGACACCACCTCACACACCAGAGGCTAACGGGCTGGAGGGGTGAGATTAGATGAGGCCTAACAAGGGACTTTCTTGTCGACATGTCTAACTCCGGCCGTACATGGGACTTAGACAAAGGGGATGAAGCGGCATGAGATAGTGAACATAATGACAGTTTCTGGAGCTCTTATGTCTCCGAGGACACACAAGGACAAACAGATAGATAAGCAGACTGCCGAGTGAGTATAACAACCTCGCCGACACTGACAAGCCTCTGCTTGTCTTCTCTCTCAGGATTTAGATACAAACAGAGATATGGGAAGAGCCAGATAGAGAAGAAGAAAGGCTCTGTGAAGGGTCTGACACAAAACATAAGGATGTATCATGGTAGATTTAAAACTCTTGTAAAAAAAAAGGCCTCGCTTATGCAACCTACATAGAGTGCTACTCACCAGGACAAACTTAAACTTACAGTAAAGTACGTAATCTGTCATCTTGGGCTATTCAGGAGAAGAGAAGTTTATAAATGGGTATGTCTGAGTGAGATTTCTGTCCAACTTGTTTTCTCTGATGAAAACAAATTAAATAAAATTTCGTTTGCATCGTTCAAAACAATAATTTTTGTCTGTCGTATAAAAAAATAGTCTGCCTATTGCCCTTATTTTATGGTGTTTAATGTAATATTGGATCAGGACAGGTTTTATTAGAACACCAACCACTCTGTCTCATTACAATACAGATACTATTTCTGCTTAAATGAGGGCCAATGTGAATACTCTTGCACAGGTTTTTGAATTTTGTTTTTTATTTAACTTTAACCAGGAATATCCCATTGAGATTAAGAACCCTTTTTTTCAAGAGAGTCCTGGCTTAGACAGACAGCAGCAAATACAAAACACGGTTACATAATTATTACAAGAAACACACATGGCATGTGCTGTGCGTAATATCTACAGTCACCTCAAACCTCAAAAGAGTTTCTGTTTAACATCATGTTGACATTTAAAAGAGGTGACACTGTGTGCAGGCTGAGTTTAGTGTAGGCTAACAGTACTCCTGGGGTGGTTAAAAAAAATAAAATAAATAAAAGGAATCAATGAACTTAGGGTTTTAGTGCAGGCATCTGTGTGGAAGCCTGTATCTGAGCCAGCATTATGCTTCACACAGGTTGCATCACTATATAGCATCAAAAGCGGTCACCTTTGCAATACCTTCTATACTGCACCAAACCTCCATCACAAACCCTGTTGTTGTGACCAGGGGACGTGTTACAGTCCATTTGCTCTGGTCCTAAACAGAAAACCTTTTAACAAGTGGAAATTACAATAGTAGTCATCTACAAGGCAATAATACGGGAGACAACTGACTTAAAATTGTCTTAAGACTGTTTTCAAGACCAAGGATGGACTATTGTTTGGGGTTATTCCTCTTCCTCAGTTATGTACAGTAGAATACTAATAAAATTTACCTAGTAGCATTATAAAAGTTTAAAGCCCAGAAATATATATTCTCGTTTTGATTTAATGGTTGTTAGAATGCCATTGATAGACTCTCAGTCCCCTCAGTTGGACAAAAAAACTCTGATATAAATGATTTATATTTCAATGCCACCGGGACGAGCCGACCTCTCCTGAGCGACACAGCAGCTCAAACAGACAGAGCAGAAGTATTATAGTGTACAAAATAGTATCTCTATACGCTCAGACAGACCCCACTGCTGCTATATTATTGATTGAACTCAAATCACTTTTTACACAACACAAGCCTCTTTTCTTTTTCTGAGTAACACTAACTAAGGTGAAAAAAAAAACACCTCCGACAAATGAACACAGTCAAGATGGCTTGTATTAGAGCGCAGTAGGTCTTCGACTCGATCCCCTGCAGGGCCATACAAGGCCAGCAGGGTGACCAGGGTGATTTGACCCAAGAGTAGCTCCTCAAGCACAAATAATCACCTCCAAATGATAGAGGCGCACTTTTCCCCGACATGGGCTTTATGTCTGCCTCTCTGTCTGTATGTTTTTAGCTTTCTGCATCATTAAAGCCGTTTGTGCAAAGATTTGACCAGCAGTAAAGATGTATAATCAAAAGGTTCCATATGTTGGTGAAAGTATAAAACAGGAAAAAAAGCCAGAGAGGTTTGAACTTCACAGAAAGCTAATGTCTTTAAGTCGCTGGATGATTTATTAGAATGAAAGGACGGCTGGACTCGGACAAGATCTTAGCTCAATGTTCCTTAATTGGCATTTACTGAAATTTTAAGTGCTTGTTACAGATTGAACTATTTGATCTGAAAACCTTTGGCTAGTGTAGTACAATAGAATGAAAGTGATGCAAAGATTTGTTCGTGTTGTGTAATTACAGCGGTCAGAACTAAAAATGTTGTGACCGGCACTTGTTAATGATGCAACCGTCTCTTTTTGTGAGCCCTGGGTGAAGTCTGAAAAAAAAACACAGTAGTAATGAGTAACATCCCTAACATAATGGCCTTTACATATCAAATTAAAAGTATGCTATTTATCAAGTTTTCACAGTGCTTCCCTTTTTATGTTTGTTATCTTTTGTTTTATGTCATTTCTCTTCGTAAACACACATCGCCAGCACTAATACAGACTAATACAGTAGGTGAACCTTGCTGAAACATGATATAAAATCTTAGATGATATCCTTTTACACTGTATTAGGTGAATTAGCTTTCCTCAAATACACCCTCTGATTAAATGAAGACACGTAAATACAATGAGACTGTGAGTTCCAGTTTAAATTTAGGATGTAGTCTGAGAAAAGTCTAAAGAATATAAAGATTTTATGTTGTTAACTCAAACTCACTGTCAATGAGTACATCAGAGGTTAGAAGGGAAAGTACAATGTTCTGTTCTGTCTTACTGTGATTAACTATTTTTCACAAAACAGCCATACAATAAAAGAAACTGCATAAAATAATCCATAAAAAAATGCACAAAAGCTCACAAAACATTAGTGTTATAAAAGTACATATACTAATAACCATTAACCTGATTTTGTGAAACAGCCACTGCTCTAAAAACAAACTGTTTTACTTAGTTGGCCTGGATAAAAGTATCTGAACCCAGAGTTTTCTCCCTGGATTGTTCTGGGGGAGGTTAATGCAGGACAGCACAGATCTGAGATTCGAGGAAAAGTCTTATCCACCAGGACTGCTGTATTCTTTAGGGAAGCAGCTGGTTTTCACTGTGGTCACTATAATCCTGTTTTTTTTTTTCAACAGGAGACTCTTTGTAGGACTGTGGATGTGTGGAAGAAGGACATGCACTGGTCCAAGTCTCCTGGTGACTCATTACGTCTCACACATCGACACATATGATGCAAGACATTTGTAATAACACACTTCTAGTAATCCTTTTTTACTATGAACACAGTGGAAACTATCGCAAGTCAGCAATAAAGCTGGGAGTAAAAACCGCCACCACCATATTCTTTTTATAAAGTAACATTAATAGAATTGGGATGTTTTTTTGTGACACAGGAAAGGCAGAGGTATTTGCATTTTAAAAGAAATTTGGTGAATTGCATTGTCAGGTAATAAACTCTGTCTTAAACTTGAAAATAAAATTAACATATCACCTAAATAAACAGTCTTGATTTCCTTTAAATGACAAAATAGAAACCATCTATTTTAAATGTTATTTTAAGTGACACCTGCTGAGTTTTTATAAGCAGATTAAAATTATTTTTTTTTTATGTTGCACCATATTTAAAATCTGAAGTAATAGATTGCCCTTCAATTATTTGGTAATTATTAGTGTGCCTTGCTCAAAACCGCAGAAATAGGCTTCACTTGAGTGGCAGAAAATTATTGTCACCTATTATTTATGATATTTTTTAATCTTTTGCTTGAGATGGGTCTTCACAACTTTACTGTATGTGCATTTACAAAAGCAATATGAACATGAAGATTTGAATAAAAAAAAGAAAGTTTAAACTGATGTCAGCTCAGTTCAGTGACTGATTTCTGGAGATGTGTAAAGAGAGATGTAATGGAGATGATTAGAGCGATCCAGATGTCTTTGTTTATTCATTATTTTGCCAGAAAAGGTCACATAGTGAGAGATAGAGTCCAGTCAGGATGGCGTTTTCTATGGATGTCTATGAGAACACAGCAAATAGTTACACAAAGAGCAGGTCATATGAGCACTTTCTTACGCACAGAAAAACAAAGCTAGTCCTATAATTATATTGACAATATCAAAATAGATTTTAAACAACAATGTACAGGTTATGCCACTTAGAATATGATGCCTGCATTAGAACAACCAGAAATGGTTTATCTGTGTGGAACAAAACCTGCAGCTACTGTCAGACAACTTTGTGTGTGTGACCTTAAGATGCAGACTTTTCTTGAAGAGTTCCTCCAACTTAAATAAAAAACACAGCGTCATCCCGGAGCGAGTGCAAGTGGAGAAGCAGAGCAAGAGAACAAGCTTTAGAGAGCTTACTGTCAGCATAACTATCTGCTTTCCACTAGGATACACTTCACATCTCTGGACTTCTTATCAGACTAAAATAAAGTAAGAACATGCTGCAGGTTGACTTTTGGGTCTGCAGTCTTACATAATCAACAGAGGAACAAGTGCACTTAGCTGAAGAAAGCCCATAAAAAGGCGAGGGAATAGGATAGTGAATTGAATGGTTTAAAAGTTAAATGGTTTTATAGGAGAATACAAAATTGTCAAAACTTTTGTTTCCCCCAATGCTTTTTAAAATGTTAGGTGTCAACACTTGCCATGAATAAACTGACTTTAAAACAAAAAATATTTCACCATTTGATTATTTTCAGGACAGCATGATCCATGTCAATTTAAACCCTCCTTGTGTGATTTTTAGCCAAACAAAATTTATTATACCCATCTCCCCGACACCGTAACCTCTGCTGGACAGAAACCTCCAAAAAACGTTGCCGTTATCGGGACGGTGGCATATTGTGAGAGATAACGTGAGTGACACGATGCATATAATAAAGAAAATAGGCCAATACACTGGACCCTAGCAGAGTCATGTTTGTACAAAATACTCCTCTCTTCATTAGGTTACACTGGCTCCCGGTTGACGCCCACATCAAGTTCAAAGCTATGCTCTTGACCTACAAGACCACCACTGGCCTCGCACCGTCATATCTTCACTCGATCATACAGACCTTTGTTCCTACCAGATCCACTGCGTTCTGCAAATGAACAACTGGTAGTACCATCCCAAAAAGAACCTTGTGCTACCTTGTGTTGTTTAAAATTGCTTCTATTTTTTTCCTAACATGTCAGTAGCTTTGGATAAAAGCGACTGCTAAATTAATAAATGTAAAATGTAAACGTTAATACAAAAAAAAATACAATAAATGTAGAAAAAGACATGTTTCTTCCAAACTAAACTTGCTAACATGACATGGTAGCCTTGTGAAGAAATTGCCGTTGACCTAATTCAAATGGAATATTTCTTCCAAACCATCTTAAACGTCTCTACTTGTAAATAAAGATGGCGACCACTATCTATGGGTTGCTCAGAAAATGACCGGCGCCCACTTCTCGCTAAAGGTTATGCAGGATGGCTTTAAGATAATGAGATTTACTTTTAAGTCCATAGGGTTTCTGACAACCCTATGGACTTAAATGGAAGTGTACTTGGTTTCTTTGAAAGAGCTGCAAGGTCAACTTTGTGTTCTCACTCTCTTTGTAAGTAGGTTTATGTTGTTATATGAAGTTTGTGTACATTAGTTCTGGAGAACTGGCAAGGCTCAAGCTGAATATAATTTAACCACTTCGAAGTACACCATTAAGAAAGAAGTTTATTTTGGGGTACTGCAGTGAGTTCCAGCTTTCAGAGCTGTTTCCGAGTAGCTCTCAGTTAATTGGTTGTGGATTGAAATAATCTTAGGATAGCTACAGTTAATTTGCAAAATGTAACTGAAATGTTTGATGAATTAGGACTATGACCTCAATGCACAAATTCATCATTAAAGCCCCTTGTGTGCATTAAGTTTAGTGTTTTAGTTTAGTGTGTGAGGTACCTCTTTTAATGGCTCTGGTCTCCTGGACATATTCAAACTGTGGGACACATTTAAGACTAACAATTATGGCCTAAAGGCATATGTTGAGCACTTCTAAAAAAATTATTCATACATTCAAACACCTTTTTGTTTACAATGTGCTTTTTTTCCCTTATTGCTCAGCTACAGCTGGGCATGGCCACTTCTCAAGATTGCAAGTAAAATACCATATGCCATACAGTAACCCTAACCCTAACTTCTACAAGCACCAGATACAATCCTACAATATATACAACCTTTACTGCATTCAAGTTTAAGACACAACAGCCCTGCAGGGTTTTAACTTCTGTAGCACTCAGCATCATGTGCATCTATATGAGAAGAAAAATAATGAATAATCCACGAACAGATGGATTTTATGAATAAACATTTGCAATAAATGAAAATGTGGTCCATGAATGCAGCCACAAAAAGAACCGCTTCACCCAAAGGAAAATCATTATGTCGTTCTTCAGTATTTCAGGGCAAATAATATGAAAAATCACTCTGCACTTCTGTTTACATCCAGCACTGCTGAAAGGCTCAATTTAGCCTAATGCTAATTACACTTCATTTAACTGCCATAGATGATTTTGTTGGCAGGCTGGGTGACTCACTTATCCGCTACACCACAGTCCTACGCTGTACTACATTCATCATTACACAGTGTGTGTTTGTGTTCACGCTCTGCTTTGTCCAGTTTCCTCTGTCAGAGCATCGTTTATACTAAACAAGAGCAACAGTCAAATTGTACAATATCAATAGATTGTTATTATTATTAAGCTATCATCTTTAGCTTATCGTTTTGGTTTCCATGTTGTTGTTTTTTTTTTGAGTCCAGAAGTTAACAATTGAATCAGAGTCATGCCAATGACCAGAAAAGGATACCACAGTTGAAACACCAAATTGTTCATGACTGAAAACTGGGTAAAAGGTCGGGTTAAGCCCAGGCACAAGCCTTTTATAGTACTACAGAATTTTAAAATCTGATAAATCAGTTTTTCAGATTATTTGGATTTAAAGTTGAATACACAGTAAATTCAGGCACAGACATTTTTATCAAAGTAATCAACATTACATCAATCAAGGCTTCAGTCGGGGTTCACCCCTGTCACGGGGCAGATTTGGGATGCATTATGCTTTAGTATGAGCTAGGCCTAACGTGATTGGGACAAGGGTGATTGCAACTTCATGCTTTTGCAATTACTTAATTTTAATAATGTAAATTACATCATGTCCCATGTCTAACTGAGGCAGTGTCATTAATAATTCATCATTAAGTAGTATGTAACATTTCATTCTTATTTTGTTGGAAGCGAAGGCCCAGCAGGGAGCCATAGGTTCAGGTGCTGCGTGTGCGTGTGAAAGGCAGTGTGCAGCATAACAACCTCTACTGAAGTCAGCTGAGATCGCTGTGATTAGCACAACAAAGATTTCCCACCCATCTGACAGCGCATGGACTTGCAGTAGAATGCATTTTTTGTCATGGAGAGCACAACACAGCACCTCCTACTGCTTCCTCTTGACAAGTGATGAGCTTTGGCGTGTGCTCGCTTCGGTTTCCTGGAAGATTTGGACCTGTTAAATCGAAGCATATGCAGTCTGAAAGGATTTTTGTACTACCTTTTTTCCTTTAGAGCAGTCAACAAGTTAAGGATGCATATATTCTATGACAAATAGATCGGTGCTCAGGCTGTTGAACCATACAGCAGTCCAAGGAGTCTTGCCTAGTTAGAGTACGTGCGCTCGGGCCTTATCCAACAACATGCATAGTATATAATTCTATTAGACAATCTTTACACCACATTCAATTTTGTATTAAATGAACTGAGACGTGTAAATGAACCATTCTCTGATGATGAGGCCTGGGAAATGCTCAGAATTGGTTGGTCCTACTTTGTGTTGCACAGTTTTTCTGGGAATACATAAATAATACATTTTACTGGGACATCTTTATTACACTGGTTTATATTTTCAGTTGCATTTCTGACAGCTTTGAAGTTAGCAAGAATTTTAAGGTGGAAAATGGTTTTCAGAATGCTGTAACTTTAGGATTAAAATATATTATTAAAAATTGTACACTGACATACACCAACCCTGTGCTCCTGTAAACGAAGCATCGTCTAAATCTGTGAACGTACATTGTGTCAACACTTCCCATAGCAGAGAAGGAATAGTACGGATGCATCTGGAGCTTAAATATGAATAAAATTGACGAAAACCCACCTAAAAAAAAACAAAAAAAAACCCAAAAAAACACCCACAATGTTGGATTATTAGCTTTGGTTATATAGTGTTTATAGTGACAAAAGACACTAGAGTTGTTGCAAGAGACAAGCATGTATTAATATCACCAACAGCACAAGCCCACTTTTGACACTGCTTTAAAGCATCTTTGTTCACGATGTCCTCCAGACGTTGTACAAAGTCAGCCCCAAGACCCTTTTCCCTAAAAATCATAACTTTTTTCATACAACCCCACCTGTCTGTGGATCTGGAGGATTGTGCACGTATGAGTTAACTCCAGACAGAAAGGCCAATGCAAACCTGGCTCTTGTATCAATTCCAAGTGTTTTGAAAGCAAATATGTACAAAATCTAAAAAAAAAATAAAATACATCTATAAAATCATAACTGTTACAATCAGCAGTAACTCTTGGCCAACTCTATACTTTGCACAGTAAGTCTTGAGTGGACTACAGCTCCGGGAACAGGAGCCAGCAGGGGTCATGTTTAAGGTGTTGCACTTAAACAGTAATGCCAAAGACTTTGTTTGAAGTTGTTAATTCAGGTCGAGCTCAAAGGCTTTACTCGAGAATACCTCCAGCAGGAAATGGTAAAAGACCTGTGGGAATTGGCTCTTTAAGTTCATTTGATTTGCAAATTTCTAATGCATCAGCATAATAAAAAAAAAACATTTTACATAAGGCTCACAGCACATAATTGGAAAAAAATACACTTGGTGATGCACAGAGAACGAGAACACCACCAAGAGTTTGCCTTTCCATAAAGCTACCTGTTGCTTCCTTTATGCATCACTCGAAAAAGATAAAAAGGAAGGAGGACATGCAAGTTGTCAAGGTAACAAAAAAGATGTGAAAAATGAGGAGTCACAAAAAAATGCATTGGGAGGACAGTTTAACAGACAAACATGTAGAAACAGGGGAGAGTAGAGTCACAAGAGAACTCTTAGTGACAAGCAAAAAAAAAAAGTCTACTCATTACATTATCTGTTCTCTCCGTCATCACTCTGCAAATCACGTTCAGTAAATTATATCACATATATTGAACACTTTCTGAATCATATATAACAACACATCTGGTAGTTTCAATACACCATTTGTGTATAGTTCTCAACATTAGAAATGGCTTTATTATTCCCAAGTGTTCACAGCGTCACCATTTCTTTCCAGGCTGCTACAAGAGACTTTTCCACAGCAGTGTATCCAGGAGAGAAATGTCTGCCACAGTGTATTTAAAACTTTGAAAAACCTGTACTATAGAAACGAGTAACAGGTCAGAAGATTATAGCTCTGCAATAAACAGTAGTAAATGATTTGTTTTGTTTCTCCCAGCCATCTGAAACGGTTTTGACAATAGAATCTGAAATGTGCAGGGACATTTCCCAATAAACACCTAAGGAAAATATAAAAATATTGCTGTGTGTCGTAGCAGGATGTACAAAAAAACACTGAGGCAATGGTGAGCAATCACAGACACAAACTCAAGCAGGAGTGTTACAAAAACATACGTGTGGTAAGAAAACGTAAGGATGAAAGTGTCGTAAGTATCGGAATTTGTTAAGATCAAATGGACAAGATAATGAAAGGATTGAGGGAGGAGACTGTGCAAAGACAAAAGGGGCAGGAAGGTTAGAGGGAAAACCAATGACAACAGTTGGGAGTGAGGAAATGGAATGAACAGAGAAGAAAACGATCTGTGGGGAAAGAAGGCTAGTGGAGAAGAGAAAAGGCAGCGCTGAGGTGCACAGCAGAGGAACGAGGAGCGATAGGGAGATCCCGTTAATTCAGAGTTCAGAGAGATTTTTTAGTTTGACACACTCCGCGGGAGGCCTTTGACTGCCGCTGCCTTTGAACTACAGTACACACGGTCGGCCAAGGATAATGTTCACTTGGAGGTACAGAAGCACTGAGAAAGACGACAAGCAGGACTAACACGGAACAGCCTTATATGTCATTTGTGTATTAGATTGTGTTAACTCGTCTTGTCTGTAAATGTCACTGAAAAGGCCACGGTGGTTTCTGTAGAGCACTATGGTTTACTGATTCCTGATGTCTGTATTTGGACAAAAAAATTACAGGCTATAGACCCTTTCAGTGTTTGTGACCAACCTTTAAAACACATTTTAGTGCCAGATGTTAACTCCGATATTTTCAATGGACACACCATCTTGTGCATAGACAAGATGGTTTCGGCAAATGACAACTAACCGACAACATATGTTTATTATTATAGTGGCTGGCACCATATTTAGATTAGGAGATGTTTGAGATGGGATGAGTACCTAAGTAATTAGCTTTAGTTATAGCGCTCATGCTATTCTTCATTTTTTGCACTTTTGCATTTTACTAATTTTTCATTAGACAATTAGTCAGTTTGACCATTTGAACTGTTATTTGTACTGTTTTTAGTGTGCTTCCTCATTAAAATGTTATGCCGTTATATTTTTGATGAAGTCACTGTTGGAGGTTGCTAACATGACATGGTAGCCTTGTGAAGAAATTGCCGTTGACCTAATTCAGATGGAATATTTCAACATAAAAACAAAAAAAAGAAACTAAATTACTCCAGTTAATAAACACCATGAGTCTTCAAGCAAGATTGTGTTCAAAAAAGACAAACAAATGACTGAACTTTTATCAAGTAGTGCTCTGCAGGATCAAGTAGTAATAGACCTTTCTAAGTGTCTATATTTTTTAGAGAAGCAAATGTAGAATAATGGTATTTTGAGGTGACTGAACAACTGATAAGATAGTTTCCTAATTGCTGTCCAATTTGGATCTCATGCCATTCTACAACATTGTCATGAAAGCACTGGAAATATTTAGTCTCATCCTCAAAATGCAGGGGATTGGAGACTCCACACCAGATATTAATATGCATTTGGTGATGTTAATTGTTTCTAACAGCAGGAGGCTTGGTGACAAAGAATATTTTTTTCAGTTTTAAGTTCACCAGTAAGAAAGCAAATACATTTTCAATGCAGCATGACTGTTGGCTACACAAAAGCTTTACGTAGGAGTTACGTCAAAAAAAGAGCAAGATTTTTTTTTGTTTAGAATAAAACTTAAGGAGACTGGCATTTTGAAAACAGATAGTCAAGGATAAGAATTGTGTTCCCTTCAGTAAATAATTGTCAACACACTCAGCAGTGCCACAGTGACAAAACCATAAATGGGCCCCACTGACAGTTTTTAAGTAGTATTATGTCATGGGTTTAAATAGTGGACATTTCCTGGACATATGTTGCTGAGAAATGCCACCAGTTCCTTCAGAAGGTCAAACTGAGGAGCCTGTACTGGAGAGTGAGAGAATAAATGTCAAAATGTCATATGTCAAAATAAAAGCCTGTATCTTTGTAAAATATACTTGCAGGTTTTACGTTTTAGAAGTCTTTCTAGTTGTTATAAAAAGGAGTGTTTGTCTATTCTTAGCTGCAGGCAATAAGGCAGTGCTACCTAAAGATATTGTAATCATAACTGAATTTACACAAACTGTCCAGCATGTTTTTTTTTGGTTTTGTATAAAGGTCTCTGGACTTTGATGGCTTATGTGACCGTGACTTTCCACGTTCTCTTTTCATCCATTCTATTTCCATGTACAGTGTAATCTCTAGGCATTCTATTAAAGTTTATGAAAGTTTAGATTAAAAAGTGTAAAGTTGATCTAAATAATATGATATTGTGTGTTGTTCAACAAGATTGTCTGAAACAAACTGAATGCTTGGCACAATCATTGTCTTTAACTTTCAATAATGACCACTCCTTAGAGTTTATAATAAGTGCTTATATGTTTGAATGGAGGGGTTTTTTGTTGGTATTGTCAAGGAAGATTTAGATTTTTACAGAAAAGACAAAAAAAACTGCACAACATAAGTTAATATCACACAGCCTATTATTGTTGCAGAATGTTAAGCAAGTGCTAACAAACTTTAAAACAGAAGTTGATGAAAATGTTCATGTTGTGTGTTGACAGGTAGATCGAAGAATCACACTAGAAAATGAACTGATTTCAACAAACAAGAAGGAAGAAAGAAAGAAGAGAGATAAGGAGCTATTTTTTTTATGTATTAGCTTCTTTGTAATAAAAGAGCATTGATCTCCGTTCATCAATATTCCACAGCTCGCCGGAGAGATGGGTGAAGCAAAGGTAACTCAGTGGGGCTCACAAACACATTTGTGTAAGCACACTTCTAAAAGGGCCCTCCGCTGACTGCATGCCTGCCTTAACCCAGCTGGAGTTGGATTAGGGAGAATATATTATCACTCACCAAGGCCTTCGACCCGACCAATCGCATCACCTCTTCCCCTTCCCTTCAGAAACACTGTGCTTCGATAATTCAGTGGCAGAACGGGAGTGTACTTTTCCATCACCAAAGCTTCTCCCCAGAGGAAACTTTCACAGAACAAGCAAATACACCACACCTTCTATGAAATTAGCCCAGGAGGAGATTAGCCATTTGGATAATTTGCTCTGCCGTGGTCTTTGGAGGACAGTTGCAGACGATATGAAATGGCCTAATGATATTAGATGGCTGAATGATATTAGATGAAGAGCTAAATAGAAACTGCAAAGGGGGGGGGTTACTCCTTGACATCTGCAGAGGAGGGTCCAGTAGCCACTATGATCTTATAATTTAATTTAAAGCAACACTATGTAATTTAATGTAACACTATGGGATGTAAATATTAGAAAATACATGTCAGTGCTTTCATAAGGGACCCTTTTTCATAGTTTGCATGGATCCTTTGAAATTACCTTCTGATTAGGAAGCCTTAAAAAAAAAAAAACAACACCAAATTCTTCCCAAAGTCATTTCTATTAGCATGTGAAAGGCACTTGATAGCAACGTGATGTGGTGCACTCATGTTAATCACCTGCAATAGTGTGAGGCAAGCGACTGAGGAGATGGGTGCTCTGAGCTGAGGACGGGTGACAGCGTTAATCAGTCAACCAATAGACGTGACGGCCCTAATCAAGGCAATGAGTGGGTGGCAGAAGAGCGCCGTGGTAGAAAATCAACACAGAGTCCATTTGTACGTCTCAATTGCTGACTGTGATGCATATAAATAACTTGCACGGTCCATTAGAGTCATCACACGCTGACAGAAACACATAGGTTTACACAAGCACAAACACCGCCGGCGCCGCTCACTCCCCACACTCTTGCACTTGTCAGAGTGAATTACCTGTGTGGCAGAATGGAACAGAGAAATTGTTGGGAGAGCACAGTAAATTGACTGGTTCAAGGCGGTTGATCTATTGTCGAGATACGGAGGGGACACATGGGTGCATTAACTCTTATTCAAGAAAAAAAAAGTATTTTCTTTTCATTTACGTGGCATTTTTTGAGTCGAAACTAATTTAGTCTACTCAAAAACAACAATATATTATGGTTCGTTTTAAGGAAAGGGCTGTGAGTATCTTTAAATGTTTGTCCTGTGAATAATTGTCCATGGGTTCATGCTCTGAACAGCCCCCTAAAGGATAAGTGGAAGAAGATCTGTGAACAAAATCCATTCCCTTTTTTAAATTGGACAGGTATTTAAGCTCACAGTTCTGACCCAGAACTGCCCAGTATCAGCCGACATTGAACCTGCTCTTTTCACAATGGACTGAGGGCTAAAGGAAAACAGGAAATTGTTTTTAGCCTTGCCTTACAATGCCTTACAATGAAAAGTCTAGGCTATGAGAAGTCATTTCACTTTGTGCTTGAACATAGTACAGCGGGTGCCAATTACTGCTTTTGTTGTTACCATGGATATGTTCATATTCATTAAAACAAAACCACAATAAGCATCACTGTGCTTATCAGATTAGTTTTACTGCCCTACGGAGATGCTGGAAATCTGTATCCTGGTAGGAGTTGACATAAAATACTGTTAGTATAAGTACTGGAGCAAAATGTACTGGAAAATGTACTTGAGTATTTGAGTGGAAAAGGCATCAGAATACAGCTAAGTACAGGACTACTGGCGTTCTTTTTTCCCAAGACAAAAGCCAAATTCTGATAGTTATTTACCACAATATTAGTCTCATTACAAAGTTGAGAAGTATTTAGTAAACTTTCCCTGAACCGTGTTGTCCATAGACAGTAACTCAGTGCGTCAGGATGATGGATGTTGCCCGGGTCACTGTGCTCCTCTGTTTAACCAGCCTCTCTTCCCCATAAACGCCGAACCCACTGGGCTAATTTAATAAAAGCCTTTTCTATGTTACCACGGAGACACAACAGGTAATTACACCCACCGTCTGACCTACACGCACTTGTTATAAAAAGGGATACAGGATTGATCTGAGCACGCCCAAGGGTTGCCACAGGAGACGGATGGCCACCACCAAGCGTCTCTGGTGGCCGTGGAAACCAGATGAGAGCAATAACAAGGCGTCCCTCCAAACATGTGCACGCAAACATGCTAGTGATGGCCTAATGTGGCGTTTAATCCAAAAGCCAGATTAACACAATAAAAGAGCCTCACTGACACCTGCTCAAGTCGTCGCTACTTTCTTTCAATCCCCTCTCCAACAAACCCAGTCAATTGCATGGCCTTTAACGTGCAAGGAGACAGAAGGAACTAATAGAAAAGAGCAATAGAGTGAAAGTGAGGAGGGAGGAAACACTCCCAACCTTTTAAAACCTTCATTTAAAACCCTGGTGTGTTTTTAAGTTGTTTCATTATTAAGACAAGGTAGAGAGCTCGGGAGAGGATATGTGCGTGTTATTTCATTATGAGCAGGGGAAGAGGGAGCGTAGCGAAGAGCAGGAATTGTCCAAAGACTTTTAATTGGATCGCTAAAGCGCTTTCTTAATTGAGTTCTGTATTCTAGCTAATATAAAAGTGTACATCTTTATGTTGTGTTGCGCCAACACACACCAGTGCATAAGCACACTCGAACTTGAACTCACAGCTAAATTGAACCCAGGGGGTCAGGAGTTGCAAAGAGGAGATGAGATTTGATGAGTTGAACACCGGACGCTTCAGCAAAAATTCAATTTAGACGCCCTTAGATTGACTGGTTAATTTCTAACAGCTTACCTATAATAGCTTTCCTTACTGTCGCCTTAATTAAGTTCTTACATTAATGTTTTAGCTGGGGATCAGCGCTCTTTAGAACCTGTTAACGCACATTTCCCCTGTGGTCAGGCTCACAAAAACACACACCCTCGTACACAACAATACATTTAAAAACACAAAATACATTATATTTAATCTGCTGTCTCTTACAGATGCACAGACACAAACTGATGAAGTGAAGAAGCTTTGGGGAGATGCATCTGAAAACACACACAGCCAATGATCTAATGTCATACCTGGAAGATGAGGCCACACGCATATATTTTTACCAGCCGTAACAAGCCGGGCTGCTCACACAGTTGCAATCATGGAACAAATTTATTCCAAATTGTTTTTCCATTTATGTTTCGCTAAGCTTGTTTTTCTCCTGCTAGAAAGTGAACAGAGAGGGCGAAAAAAAAAAGTGCTGACATACTACCTGTAGGCTATACAAGGAGCATCTGCCACCGCACGCTAAAACATGAAATTCAATCTTGTTCGTGGGTGGAGTGGTTTCCTCGCTCTGCTGCGTAGATCCGAGTCTGCCAAGTAAAAAAAAAGGTAGTGTATCCAGCCGGGCTCAAATAAAGTCTGAATGTAAAACCGACTCAATTGAATTCCAATTGGTTTCACTCAAGGATTTTGCTGATGCTATTTGGAACCTGTTGGCGAGCCGTATTAGCTTTGTATTACCACTTTACAGTTAAGAGTATGAATTTATCAAGGAGGTGTAATGAGTTTGCCTCTTCTCTTCGCCAGCTGAGAACAATTGTGTGGTTTTCCAAACAAACCGTCGCAAGAGCTAGTACAACAGCAAAGTTTCATGCAAGCTGCTGCTTGAAGTATTGAACATAGGACTGACTAAGACTTTCTACATCTTCATCAATAACCTTATGAAAAATGTCTCTCAGAAATAAGTTCGGATGTTTTACAAAGTATTACAAACTGCAAACCCTGACACAAGTCATTCAGACCAAAAGGTGACAATAGAGAAATCCCATTTGATGTGCCCAGCCAGCTGGACCCATTGACCTTTTTAGCTGGGTCTGGACTTTCAAACAAAACCGTTTCTATCTTTTTCTGTCTGACCTGACATAACGAGACAGGACATAAAACATCACAAACATGCGATGAGCTTTATGCAAGGCTTTTTTTCTCCACTGATTCGTTGTATGGCTATCCAATTGCTTTTAGAGGTTATTTAATCTGTGTCCATGTGTCCCGTCTCCTGGAAATCCAACTTGAATCAGCTGAAAGCAGACCAAAGCAGCTGGGACAGTCTCCAGCCCCATGATCTGTTAAGGTTAATATACTGTAGGTACTCAGCTTTTTTTTTTAAAAAAAAAAAACTTTGTCAAGGCAAGATTTAGCTCCACCTTTCCCCCAAAAAAGTATGTTTACTTTGTTGGATGACATTTCAGTTTAAGAATATGGTTACTTTTCCGAAACTTGTAAGTTCAAAGTTAAACTACAAAAGTTAAGTCTTTGAAAAGGCCCAAATGATACCTTTAGACTGTGTAAAAAAAACATTTTATAACATTTTTTGTCTTTATCCATAAGAATTGTCATAAAAAAAAAAAAAAAAAAAAAAACACAAGGCTTGGCAACCGTGATATGATTCTATTCAAAGTAGCTGGACATAGGGCAGTTCATGTTTTCAAAAGTTATACACAAAATGTATTATTAATTGTTGTTTTTCTGAACATGTCATCTGTTGTCTTCTCCTTGTGAGAAGGGGAATAGTGTAACTTTTAGTCCAAAAATACATATTCTCAAAATCGTTTTGGTTCTTTGACATGAGACGAGTAGAATCATGTCTATCTCACTGACGCAGTACCTTCAGCTGGACAGAAAACTACTTTCTTTTTCCGGACGAGGACTTATCAACAGTTTACGTGAGTGATGCCCTTAAATAAATAAAGGTTGGAGAAATAGGACAATTTACTGGACCCTACCAGAGTCGCATTTGTACAAAATGTGCTAAAATTACCACTTCAGAAGACTTTCTTATATTTAATTGCTGGCTTGGATAGTCTCTACTGTAAACAAATGACATCCGTGAATATGACACCACTGTCGCCACAACACAGAGTCTGTAGAGGGATCTGCGCCCTCTTCTGGCTTAAAGTTAATTAAAATTCAACAACTTGGACTCAGTGCTTTCTCTCTGTGAGGCTGACTGTACTGTTCACTAAACAGTGTCACATCCCATAATGTCTGCGCCCCTTTAAGCCTCATGCACAAAAAGAGTGTGTCTTATGTATGCTAATGAGTGTCTTTGTTAGGGGTGGAGGGGGGTTAATGTGCTTGCCCTGCCATGTCTGCAGTATGTGTGGGTGCCGTCGCGGAGAGTTTTACAGGACGGACACTGACACAAAGCCGTTAGCGGCCTGTCATAGAGCTTTATGAGGTTAAAACGAACAAGGCCTAATCCACGGCTGAAGAGCATGACGCGAGTGTATTTGTGCAAGTGTGGATATGCGTTTAAAAGACAAAAAACCAAAGAGTCTGCTCGGGCTTGGTTGACGTCTTTCTTCATCCATCTATCACAGAGAAGGTTGTGTGCTAGAATCAAATGTTGAATCCTAATTTTCCCTGGCACTTTGCGTGTGTAGAAACCTAAGTGCTACAAGAAGGAGCTTTGGTGAATTTCATCTCTAATTGCACTGATTTGGTCTCTCTAACTTTCATCAGAATATGTAAAAATAATTTGACTGATACAAAATATACCGCCTGGGAGTCTTAAAAATGGTCCAAAAAAAAGGCAGGAATCACAATCTCAAATTTTCTCTGATTGCTCCATTAGCTCAGTTTAAGGTGTAATTACAGAAACTCCTAATCTTTAATCATCTTTTAATTACCATATCATGTAGTCATTATAGCAGCTCCTGAAGGGAGGAAGTGAAACTTTCTACTTTGGTGTTTAAGGCTAATTATTTTGGCCTTGAATACTTGGCTGAGTACAGACGTGTTCTAAAAGGTGCAGTGATACACATCTGCTGCACCTTCGTTCCATTAACCAGTTCTTTGATTTCACACAGTCACTATCTGAGCGTAATGCCACCTAATAATCTTCCTCATATTATCTCAAGTCATTTTATTTAAACATTAATAACTTTTTTTTTGCTATGAAACATGGATAGAGTTTTATGGGGTTTGTAAGAGCAAATTTTAATGCACTCAGTGTAAGCACAGATACTTGTCAGTTTATTACCCACCATGTGATGCAAACAGGTTAACATCAAATCTGGAAATGCATTAATCACTGTACACCTCTAAGTTTTTGACAAATAAATAAATAAAAAAATTAAAAAATAAAAAAAACTTCCTGATCCCATTAATGGTCCTAAATCATTAAGGCCCAGAAATATAGCGGTTCACAAAATCTAATTTAACCACTATAACTTTTTCAGTGCAATTTTCGAGACTCAGAAGTTCTTTTTGAAGTTGAATGTGATTAAACGGGTGGGTTTAATGTCTCTAGTTCAACAAAATAGAGGCAACAAAAAATGAAATTAAGCTGCAATTTACCACCAAAATATAGGTTATCCACAGAAAAAAAGTCTCAATTTTCATTGTGTAACCTGGTCAGCATTTTTCCATTTTAAAAAAGGATCAAAGATTTTGGATCTCTGTCCAAAACCTAAAAAATAGTTCACACCTTTATCACAAGTAAACTTGACTACTGCAGTTCTCTGGACTCCATCAAAAATCAATGAAATGTCTACAGCTCATACAAAACGCAGCAGCTTGTATTCTGACCAAGACAAAGAAATTCTCTCATATCACACTTGTTCTAAAGTTGCTGCACTGGCTTCCATATTCAAATTGACTTCTTCAAACAGTCTACAAAGCCCTTAATGGCTCAATGTCTACATTAGCCCTATCCTGATCCATTCAAGCCAAAAAGAGCCCTCTGTTCCTCAGCTGCTGGTCTACTTGTCGTACCTTGTGTTCAGGATCAAGTTGGCAAGACTGCATTTGCTCATTGTGCCCCCCAAAAAAATGAAACTCACTTTCAAACAGCATAAAAAATGCACCAACAATAACCTCTTTTAAAACTAGACACAAAAACACATTTTTCACTTGTTTATTAACAAGAAATGTAATCTATAAATGAGTTATTTCTCTTTTTCTGTGTCACGTCTGTAAAGCACATTGAGTTACTTTTATATGAAATGTGCTCTCTTCATACATTTTCTTAATACACAACAGACATTAGGTCACTTTCCTTGTTTGAATCCAGGTTTCCATGCAGCATTTTGTTGTATTTACAACATGCATGTTTCTTTATGCATGCTCATTTGTTACTGTGATCAAGAAGAAAAAAAAAGAGAGGGTAGAACTGCACAGCATTGTCTTGGTCAAATAGTATTTTACCTAGTTGTTAACTTTTGTATTTGCAACAAAGATTGGCTACAATTTATTTTGAAAATTTTACTCAATCCAAGTAAAACATGAGCCTCATCTTCAACAGGCACTGGAACTATGGCAGTGTTGACTCTCCTCAGTCCCTCTAGGCTTACTTCTACTGCCACATTAGCATCACATTTGCATTAGATTAGTGTAACAAAAGTCGGCAGGTTGAATCCACAGCTGTCCTGTCGTTGTCTAGAACCAATATTGATACAGATTGACTGCAGGTTTAAAAAAATAAAATAAAGTATTGCTGCCTATACAAGCACATGCAGACAAATGAGAGGCCTGAATATGCATTAAAACATGTCTCTCAGGTGTGTAGTAGCATCAGTGCTGAGTCAGGAGAATGGAAAATTTAAGCTGACAATGACTTTTGGGTAGATTCAAGAGTTTAAGAGGATTCAAGTAGAAAATGATAAGCAAGAGGTCAGACATGAAGACATTAAACACACTACTGAGACTAAACCATGACCAACACCAGAGTGAACTGAGACAAAGACAAAGACGGAGCTGATATCATTTACTGAACCCGTACATTTTTATTTGATTTTCTTAAAAACCCTTCTTTATTCTTACGGTCAGATGTTGAAAGTTAGCGAGTTTGCTGTAACACTCAAACAATGCATCTGGTTTGGTTTTGTGTTAAAATAAAAAATAGTGTTGAGCACTAATGATTTCAGTCAGTCAGCATCTGCCTGTTGTGCACAGTTTTTAGATGGACCTTTGTGAACTCTAATATATGATTGATGGCCTCCACTCGTATCTTTGCAACTATATACGACAGAAATATCTATAAGAAAATTACATAGCACATCCACTGTGCATTAGTATGCTATTGTATGTATAGTCATTATATTTTTTGGTCTACTAGTGAATTTGAAGAGTTACTCAGATCACTTTACAATGGAGAGGGCCTTTATTACAATGCTATGGTTAGCTGAGAGTATTTAGGGTTATAGTCTTTTGACAGTGATATATAGACACTAAAGACAAAGTAATGAGCCATACTCAGATGTAATCTTTTTCCAGGATGTTGCAACATGTTACTTTAAAAAAAAAAAAAAAATAAAAATCAGGCCCTGGATTATTTGTAGTGCACAAGCCAAAAGTAACTAAAAAACATCTCTCTCAATCTTAACTTAACTCAGTGACGGGGTCAAGAACATGCTGCATCACAGATAGAGACCAGAGCCCAGCACTTTGATGTTAAGAACTTGACAAAGTGACAGTAATTACACTAATATGACAGAAATGAACAGCCTTAAAAAGGGAACATTTTGCATGTTTGGATATGAGCCCAAAGCATCGCAAATGCTTGATACTGTGAGCTCTCGTCTCTATTCCTGCCATGTTATTTCAGCAGCTTTCAGCATGTTGGAGAAGAAATGTGATAGTTGTCAAGTGAGGCCTGCTGACTTTGTCATACTTGTAACTTCATGACGGGCTAAATACAGAACTGGCTGAACTCAAGGACTCCTTACATAAATCTTTTGGTGATCTGGCAAGACAAGCTCTCAAAAAGACTGACACTGTTAGTTCGACTATAAGACATTAAGTAGAAAAGATATGCAACTCCCTATTTCCTTATTTCTAAATCAGCGGTAGACCTTAAACATTTCTACAGTATTAATCTAATATGCTCACTACAGAGACTGAAACATGACAGATATTGGTCTCTTTTCTACATCAATATATATAGTGTGACCTTTTTTGATGATTTGACTGGGCTCGTCCGTTTTTAAGTTTCCATTCGATTTTAAAAAAGCAGTGCACTGTGCTTTGTAATTCCTGTAGCCTGTCCATACATGTCATTCACACAGTGGCTATGTGCACCATGGATACAGCAAAATTATCCAAATAAAAAAACACCAACTGGTCTACGAAGGGCTCTAATATAACGTCCTCAGAAAAGAACTGACTAATGATTAAGCAGCATTGTGCAAACACTGTGGATTTTCAGTTGCATTCATAGTATTGTGGAAATTATAGCCTGTTTAGATCAATTATCATTTTTACCACTAGAGCCTGACTCTAAAGATTTAAATTGTATGGGTCACTCTAAATCTGATGCTGTCTATATCCTATAAAGTTGACATCCTGTTATTTTGACAAACATTTACCTTATAGTGCACTTTACCTGCCCAGTATTCAGTCCCATACATCCTGAAAAACCTGAATGGGCAAACTTCCTTATAACTTTATACCTCTCATAACTTGGGATTTTAAGTTTTCGATTGACCCTATGAGGCTGCTGTAGAGGAACAGTCTGAATAATTCCAGGTAACTTCTACACATTAAATCTGTGTAATAAAAATGAGGAATAAAACTGTGTCTTTTGTAAAATTTTATGACCAATATTTTGAAAAAAACTACTTAACTGAGAAGTTAAGAACGCTAGTCACTCATCATTCAATTGGTATCTCATTGCACAAGCATTAGATGAGATTTGTGTGCCTTGCAATAAACCTTTGAAGCTACAAATTTAGTACTTTCATTACTGCTTAGAAAAAAAACTGACTCAATCTTAGAAAACTGCACCATGAAGGCACATTAAGCTAATTTTCATTAAAAAAAAAAAAAAAGACAATGTTACTAGACTAGGCCATATACCGTAAAATCATGTGAGTATAAGTGAACAGTTTTAGAGATTTAAATTCAGAATAAGTAGCCTATCAAAGCCTACAAATGTACCGAACAAAAGGAATAAAGACTCCGTAGTATTAGGGAGCAGTATGTAAGTGTTATACTGGATAAAAACTTCTAACTTACTTTTCTTTGATGCCATTCCTTTGCCTGGATAATATCCCAGTTGTAAATCAGAAAGAGGTGCAGGTGCCACCCAGCCAGGCAGAAAACTCTCACACAAAACCAAACAGGAGCAAGCAGTCAATCTACAGCTGGAGCTCATCACGCTCTCACCTGATGTCAATCGCTGCTCATCAGGAGAGCCAGCCTCAATCACAGAGGTAGGTCAGTGAGCACATCTGCGTGCATGCTGATAAGTACAACTAACTGTAATTAAAGCAACCCCCTAATTAGACAAACTGTCACCTGAATGCCTTTAGCAACTTGTTTCAGTCAAACAGGACATAATCAAACAAACAAGCAGCAATACAGTCACAAGTTAAATAACACTGGGGTTGATAGCTTTAGCGGGAAACGTCTGAAGTCAATAATTACACTAAACAAAAATACAGTGAAACTACAGATTTAATCAGCGTCTTGATATGCCACACCTGTGAGGTGGATGGACTATCTCGGCAAAGAAGTACTCACAAACACAAGTATGAACAGGTATGTGAACAATATTTGAGAAAAAAATAGACCTTTTGTGTACATAGAAAATATCTTAGATCTTTGAGTTCAGCTCGTAAAAAATGGGGGCACAAACAAAAGTGTTAAAATTATTGTTCAGTATAAATTGTCAGACAAACTTACACATACTCAAAGTTTGGTTGTTTAGTTCACAATTTTGCTTAGATTTCTAAGATAGTGACCACATAACTGGGTTTATTTGTCCTTTTTTTATGTTAGAATTCCATTAATTTGAAGCTACCTGTTTTATAATAATTACAAAGCTCAAGTGTCGGGACTGTGGGCCACCCAATTCCAACCAGGTCTGGCTTCCCTGAGGTGTGAAGCCCAGAAGGAGAGTGTGGCAAACAGTGCCCCCCTTTTATAAGGAATGGGGCACACCCAGGACTGTGGTGGCCCAGTATCAGGTTCTTCTAATCGGACAAGCCTTATCAGCTTGTACATACACAAAATGCATTGATGCAGCTCTGGCCCCTCTGCGACTCCAGGGCATCTGCATTTTGAATTACATTGACAATTGGCTGATTGTAGCTCAGTCTCAATAGCTGGCATTTTGACACCGGGATGTCGTTCTAGCTCATCTCATATCGCTGGGTTCGACTCAACACCAATAAAAGCATTGATGAAGGCTGTATTTTTGGCCTTGAAATACTTCCTCCAGCAGTTAAGGGTCTACCATGTCCTAGTGCAGGTGGACAGGACGGCGAATGGGACAGTATTTAAGTACTTAATGTCTGACCCCTGAGGGGGACTGATTGAGGGACACTTGGTTTTCAGCTGGTTTAGTGGAGACTATACGAGAAGTACTAAAAGAACATACGCCCTTAGATGGCGTGGTTTTGAGGACTGGTGCAGGTTCCACCATTTGGACCCAGTTCACTGCCAAATTGTTTCAGTACTGGAGTTTCTCCAGGATAAACTGTCCTCAGGGCTTAAACCCGACGCACAAATCCTATGTGGCCACCATTTTGGCTTGCCATGCTCTGATTGATGGGGTCATGGAGGGTAGGCACCCTTTCCACTTCATTCAAGAAGCCAAGCATTTAAGGCCTCCCTCTAGAAAGACAGTCCATTCAAGGTATCTGGCTTTAGTGCTTGAGCATGTGGTGCACATCCCTTTCGAACCACTGGAGTCAGCGCCTTTTAGGTTTCTGACCCTTAAGATGGATTTCCTGACAGCTATTACTTTTCTAAAAAGAATCAGGTCAGCCTCACCATCCGGCCTAGATTTAGGCCACTGCTTGAAGTGTTTGACACATGCTTTACAACCAGACCAACAAGAATGTTCCCCATAGCCTATTGCTACGCAGCATCTCATTCCCTTTTTCAAAGAACAGGGTTACAGTCAAGTAACTTGAGACGAAGTTGGTCAAAGGAAAGATTTTTTTTTTTTAAGGTATATTTTTTTTTTTAACGAATATAACTACAGACTCCTATTTAAGCCTCTTTACACTTACATGTCTTTGAGAAGCATTTAACAATCCCTAATACAGGTTTAGGTGTATTTTACCTGATTTATGAGAAGAATATAATAAAGATTGCTAAACATTTTCATGCTGACACTGAAAACAAAGCTGTTAACCTAACAAGCTAACACACACCTGGTCAGAAATGTAGATGCACCAAAAGGAGGATGATTGGAAAAACTAATTTCAATCAGACAACAGAAACAGAAAAGGCTTGACTCAGACAGAACTGCAGCATTACACAAGAGGGCAGTGTACATAAAGTAGATACAATAACCACAATGCCATCATCTCATATTTTAATAAATCCAGAAACCGTTAAATGAAGTTGCTCATAGAGAAAGTAAGAAATATACTGTATATTAATAAATGTTTAAAGACATTTTTCATTTTTTCAGATGTCATAGTTTCTTAAAAAACATGAATCAAAAGTGAAGTAAAACCTATACGAGGCTGCTGAGTGGACTGGATGTAAGTGATATGGAAAAGAAGAAGAAACACCTCTGTCCTGCTCTGCAATCAGTCACCAAGCACTGACAGACTGGGACCGGCCATTTACTGAGTGACAACATGGGGAAAGAGTGGGGGATCGAGATAGATGGTGAGACAAGACACAAGGATATTATGTGAAAAGTGAAGAGAAACAAAAACGAGAACTGTGAAAATGACAGAGGAGTGAACAAGATATATATATATATATCCTGTCTGGTCTCACTCAGTCTGGGCTCTGTTGCGTCTGGACGTCTGTAAGGTCATTAAGATCCCATTAAACTGTTTCCTCCTGTGAAACATATAACATAGTTTGGTTTGGGTTATTTTTAACCTCAATGTAATGAGCACAAGTTTCACTTTTTTGTTAAAGTGATGGGAAAAGAGAGGCCAATGGCAACGTTCACTTTGTTTGTTTTCATGGGTTTTAATAAAAATAAAACATCTTCAAACAGCTGCTTAGCTTGTGCCATAAAGTCCTATATCTTTAGAGTGATGTGTCGGCATTTTTCTATTTAAATGGCTGACCTTGAGAGAAAAAAAAACATGTTCATGTAATATTCAAGCTATTATTTGTGGCATCAGCACCGAGTGCTAATTGACAACATACAGTAAGTGTTCATTTATTATTTAGCGGTGACATAAAAAGCAAACTAGCAAGTGCTCTGTATTATAGGCCAATTTCTTTGTATTCTGCGCAGCATTAAATACACAGCTACTCATTCATAACAAAAACAAGCAGGCCTACAGCAAGAAGGTGAAACAACTTTCTCCAGAACGTGGAGAAAACAAAGGAAGTTAGTGTGGACTTTGGAAAGAGCCAGCCCTGTCATCCACAGAGCTGTGGAGGTGGGGGACAGCACAAAGTTCCTGGGGGTCCACGTAACAAACAGCTTAACCTGGACTGAGAACACCATGGCTCTGGTACAGCGTGCACAGCAGCGCTTGTATTTCCTCTGCAGGATGAGAAGATCAAACCTCCCTAACATCATCCTCCCTCGTTGTTCATCAAATTATAGGAACTTCTTTTCCTTCCATTCAGGACTTTGAGCACAAACGAGACAAGAGCACTGAGCATAGCCCGGGACAGCCCCCACCACGGACTCTTCTCTCTGATGGACTCAAAATATACTGTCATTTTGTTGCGCAGTGTTTTTTATGTGTACTATGAATGACAATAAAGTATCTATCTATATTTTATCTTTCTAGCATGAACATACAAACCAAATTACTTATTTATCTCTGTCAACTGAAGTATTGTTCCTGGCACAAAGAAATGTGTATAAATGCGAGAAATGTGAAAGACATGGTTGTTAATGTTGAACCTGTCTCGTACTTTTTTCATTTTATCTTATATTATTATGTATAAATTGGCATAAATGACTTTCCATAAAGCCTTCACAAAGAAGAAATGATGGGGAAAGTACTTTTTGGCCTTCTCTCAATCACATTTTGTGGCAAAAGTCCAGATTTTAATTCCACACTTCACACAACTTATTGTTAGAGCATGTGTTAATCTATCTGCAGGGACATGCTGTTGTGATGAAAAAAAAAAACAGAGAAATTAGGCTTGATGATGATTTCACTTCAAACTGAAACACAATCTCTATAGATCATAAATCCCTGAACCAGTGGTGTCAAACTCAAAGTGTCGAGGGACTGCAATAGGGAATAAGAATCCTTTCAGGGGCCTAAAGTTATCTTTAACATTAATTTCCTACTGGTTTTAGTTGGATTTGGACAGGTTTTAGTTGGACCTAAACAGGTTTCAGTTGGATTAAATCAGGTTTTAGTTAAAAAGTTTATTTTTTTTAAATCTGAACAGGTTTTATTTGGATTAAAATGTTTTTTTGGTAGATTTGGACAGGTTTTAGGTGGATATGGACACATTTTATTTATCTGAAATAGAAACAGAAAGTAATCAAAAGGAAATGACTCCTTCCACCAGATTTAGATGAGAAATGCTGGATGTCATTTTTAGCCTGGCGTAGCCATACCTCAAAAAAAAGTGTAAGCCCGTCCCATCTCTCGGCTGAAGAAGAGCTGGACCAATCACATCTGTGGGCTGCGGAGCTATCCCAAAACAAAGAAGATGGCGCCCACAACAGAAGAAAAGTTTTCTGCAGCACCTTCTTCTGTTTTAAAGACCTGCACATGTCTTTAAAACCGCAACAACTGGAACCTCTAATAACTCTTCTTCTGAAAAAGAATGTTTAAAACTAAACTAAAAACAATATATCAATTTGCTGTCATCATATCCTCTTTGTGTGATTGGTTTATTAGGCACTTGTTTGTCACGACATGATCCCGCCCCTGTGGAGGAGCCTGCTGCGCTCACATGACCAGACTAGCACTCTGTCTATTCAAGACTAGTCTAAGAAATGCACTTTTCTTTTAACTTTAGTCTTGCTCTTTCACTTCAGGTAAATATTTGCCCAAAGTAAAGAAAACATGCATCCATTTTACCCATTTTCTTTGTTGCCTTGCACGTTATCAGCGCTGCTCTAAGCTTAAGCACAGACTTTGAGGAATATTTTATTAGAAATATAAACTTTACTTTTTCTGTTTTATAGACAGAAACCATAGTAACTTGAACAGTGTCAAACTCCCAAAGCCTCGACCACAACATTGCTCCATTTATCAGATCCCGACGAAGAGGGGGATATCATTGTGACAGAAAAACTGCAACCTCAGATGTTCCCAGTGGTTTCGATGAAATATTAAAGCTGACTGCGGCACATTGTCTTTTGCCAGTTTTTCTTTCCACATCAAACGCGGGCTGTCATGATACAAGGATTTCAAACTCAGTACTGATGTTCTGAAAAAGTGCCAAAATGTATTTTTATTTTTATTAGAATTTGGCATCATTATTAAAAGATATCCTCTAAAACAATTTCAAAGGGATATTTTTTTTAGTTTGTTTAGTTTGTTAGATTAGTATTTTTTAATTTTAGTTTAGTTTCCACTGTGGGGTTCAGTATGGGATGGTTTAGTACGGGTCATCCCACTGCTGGGTCCAGAAGAGGGACGTCTCTAAAGAAACAATGACGTCATTAAAGACCCATCTCTTTTTAAGATTTTAAATGTATTTGAAGCAGGCTTTTTGAAACTTGGATGTTTTGTCAATATTTAATATAAGTAAATTCTGGTGTTTAACAGCAAGAGGCTGCTGCCGGAAACATTTAACAGTTTTTGGTTTATTCCCAGCTTTCTGAACTTTGAACTCATAAAGCTGCTGTAATTTAGAAACTCAGTCTGCTTGTGTTAAATGAAATGTAGACGATACATACAATATCTAAAATCCTCCTAAGAAAATGAGGGTTTTAAATATTGTATGTTGGATGCCGAATGTTTTATTTTATTTATTTATTGTGTTTTGAGGTGGTACTCTGGTGAGAAAGTCTGAGAATCTCTGTTCTACAGAAATGTTCCTCGGGTGAAAGAACAAATGCCTTCGACTTTCAAAGCTATGTAAGTCCAGTGGCCTTCTTCCAAACTCAGATTGTGTTATTAATTTCATTCACCAAGAGACTTTTTGAAAGTAACCCTATCTCAATATTTTTTTTTTTAGTAGCCTACTTAAGAATTGTCTTTTATAAAAGGTATTCCCTTCAGAATGAAAACTACAGTTAGAAGTATTTTACAAACTGTTCTCTAGCCAAACAATGTTAAATGTCAACGCAGAGTAAGTTAATAGAGGTTTGTTTTAGTTTTAGTTTTAGTTTTTTTCACTAAAGAGCCTGGAAGTAACTGAAATCATCTACATTTGTTATTAACTAAGTTATCACCTACAACAAATACTTTACCCTAACTTTGTAAAGTGCTTCCCACAGATTTATTTAGAATTGGAAAGCTTCACACTGACGAATGAACTTCATGTAGTGCACTAAAGTTTACAGGAATGTGTCCTTGCTTATGTCGCCCTCAACAAATACTTTCCCTAATGTACACAACTGTGGTTTTAGCAGCTGAAGATGAAAGAACGGATCTGCTCTCAGATACAATTTTGCCAGAGCAAGAGCAAAAACAACTGCCACAGTATCATCATCAGCATTCAGACGAATATTTACAAGGCTCCTGCACTATACTGTGTAAGTTATAGATTACATAAACAGTGAATTGTTATTTCCAGTTTGTCAAGTTATCATCAATGTTCGCTGCTTTGGAAACTTTGGAGCCTGATTCTAAACTGTCTTTAGTGTGTGCAGAGGATTCAGACATTGAGCAATGTAAAATCAAAGTGTTATCATAACATAAATTGGCAATTAATGACATTTTAATCAGTATTATATTTTGGGTTTTCTACAGTTATGAAAACAAGATAATTGATACAAATTAGATTGTGTCTCATGTCCTGTTATGGCAAGTCAGATCATCTAATGTCACGACACACAAACAGTTTTATCAATTTTACTTTCAGTGGGAGCTTTGATGATTGTCTCACTGCTCTGATGGCCCTCAGCTCCGGGACAGCCACAAACAAAGGGAAACAAAGGTAAAGAATAATGTCAAATGAAGGAGTCCTGTTGACTTTTGACTGGTGTGTGTGCCGCTGACAGGTACCAACAAAGAGTATACCTCTAGGACGAGGGTAAGGTGAGGGGTGACAGTGAGAGCAGAGAACACCTGGATAAAGTTTAGCAAAGTGGCTCAACTCAAACTGAGGTTGGACCCTCCTGTCACTGCTGCTGTTTGTAAAAGGACCACAGTGAACTCAGGAAAAAGCTGAATCGTTTTGAAGAATTAAAAAAAATGTCCTAAACCACTTTATAGTCAGTGTTGTGTATTAAATAGTTGTTACCATGAGTTTCAGTTATCGCCACCTACAGGTCGGGTGAGCTTGTGAGCAGCTGTGTATTTCCCCAAAGCTCTTTTAAATGACGGCCTATGTCAGCTCATCTTCAAGAAAATGTTTCAGAAATGAGCAGAGTGTAGTCTTTGAAGCAGATACATGGAGCAGCCTCTTCCTTTGTTCCATGGATCTCCCTTAATTTGAAAAAGAGATCATTGCTCAAACTCTAGCTGCCAGAAAGCCATTTTACCTGTGGCTCCTCTTGCTTCATCTACAAAGGCTCCTCTGCTCCATGTTTGATCACTTCCCTGATGAAAAGCAGATTTTGTCCTAATGTTTTCACACCGCACGATACCTGTACATTCGATTAAGACATCTATGATCAAATGTTACTTTGATTAATAAGAAAAAAGGGCCTGTGAAATCTGAAAAATCAAGTGTTAACACAAACGCTGAAACAGCTTTTGGGACCAACAGTGGCGCATGAGCCGTCACACTGAGAAGCAGCTGGAGAATATTCCACACTGAGAAGTAAATATTCACTTTGCGATAACATCATAAGGACCTTTCTCTCTTTCTTTAGCCTTTTTTTTCCCCCGTTGCTTGTCCATTGCCTTCTTCTCTCTGGGTAAATATATATGTATGTATCAATCTGCCTCTTTCTGGTTCCAGGTGCACTTCACTGACGACACAACTGCAGAGCTTATCTGCACAGAGCAGGCTGCACTCTCTGGCTGTGTGTGTGTGTGTGTGTGTGTGTGTGTGTGTGTGTGTGTGTGTGTGTGTGTGTGTGTGTGTGAGCAGATATAGCGGTAGCCGTAGTGGATTTTGGACGGGTTTGTACAAAGCTTTTTGGTGCAAAAGTCATCTTAAACACACACATGCTTTGAAGGATACAGGGGAGCGTCTAGTGGTGCTAACATTGCGTCAGGGAACATTTCGCTGGGAGGAGGCGCACAGTGAGAGTTGAGTGGCTTGTCTTAAAAAAAGCACTGGCACTAAGTCGATTTTATCAGGAGGAATTTTTAGCAGATACTTAAATTAAAACTCCAAAAGAAAAGGGATCCTTTAATAAATAAAAAAAATGGCAATATGTAGGAGAGCATTAAAACTGAGACTAAGACCAAAGGCGTGGCCTGGAACAGCTGAAGCCGTTTTCTGTCAAACCAACACAAAACTAAGCAAAGATGTGTTTGAATGGCTGGGAAAAGGCGTAATGTACTACAACATCAAAAAGTCTCAAGAGAGCGACAAAAAGGGGGCTGCCAGCTAAAGAAGTCATGACGAAGACTATAGAGTGTAAAAAGCCAAAACTTTTCCGACTGAAGATGAAAACCCATCTATGAGCCACTGGAAGAGATCCCAGGGAACTGTTATAAATATCTAAACACTAAAGTCCAGTCGTAAACCAAGTTCAAACTCATGGGGTTAGTGTTAAATGACAGAAAGAGAAAGTTTTTATTATTAAGGCAATATACAGTAAAGTCCATTAAAAGGTTATGAAGCAGGCATCTGGACATACAATTTTAATTTACCTTTACTTTAGATTATGACTGAAGATAATTGAGAATCTCTACAGACATGATTAAAAGTTTACTTAAAATATTCTATAATGAATAATGAAGACAAACAATCAACAGTGACATGAAAATGCTCAATGATTGTTTTTAATTCATTTATTTTTATACACTATTTGTTTGTTTTTTTCACTTTGATTTGGGTCTTTTGCCCCAAAGCAGCCTCCAGCTCTCTTCCTGCCTCAGGGTTTTAATTTGTAAAGCAGCATGACCTCTGACCTTCTTCAAGTGTTTGACATAAAATGTTTATTTTATGTGAAAAGTGTCATCTTCGTAAGGATTCAAGTAAATTTTCTTTTGGTCATTTATTTATTTTCTTCCTAATTTAATTGACCTTTGCTAGATTACCAGGAATTTCCTGCAGAAAAAAAATATAGTAAAAATTATAATTATATAAAGTAAAGTAGAATTAATAATAATAAAAAATTGCACAAATATATATATTTTTTTATAAATGTTGATGTAAACAAATAAAACACTGAAAATCATCAATTAAATTTCTTAAATGTTGTTTACAATATAAAATCTGCACACTTTATTTAACTTACTTACTTACTTACTTATTTAATTACCTGGTAAGTTAGCATTGGTCTTTCTTTCCAGGACCAAAAGCATGAGTAAGTATGAGTTTGAGGCCAAGACTTTTAAAAAGTAGTCAGAGTACCTATTGTACCTATTTCTATCTTTTATCATTTTATTTTACCGTTTATTGACATGTATGTGGACCACTTAACTGCTTGTTTCCAGAGAAAACTTTAGAGTCATTGGAGCGAACTTGACAAGTCACAAAGGTTGTGATAAGCTTTTTAAGAAGCCACTTATATTTCATTTCAATCAGAGCAAATCCATTCTAATTAAAAATTTTCATTGTAAACTACTCAACCTTTACAGGCAACTTGCCATTCCCAATAATCAGGTGAAGCCGTTAATGAGCGACCGCTAGCGCTTAATTTCTCTCCTCAGTAAGTCCACTCTCTCGTTTGCATTTTTATTTCCTTTGGTGAGAATGCACCAATAAAACGATAAGAGCGAAGTTGCCGGGGAGAAAAACCTTTAACACTCTGAGTAATTACTTCTCTTTGTGTCTTTCTTTAAAATTAATTTTAATTACAAGCGTCAGTGTTGCCTGTAATGTCCACTTTCTGCTAATCTAAAGTAATGTGACTGCTAATGAGGAGGGAATTGAATGTGTGGAGCCCAGTGGCCTTTTGGCTTCACCGCTGGCTCATTTACAGCCTGGTCAAGGATACGCTCGCAGGTGGTCACACACACACACCCACACACACACACACACACACACACACAGAGCTTATGTCTCCAGGTGTTCAGGGGAAAGACCATGGACTAATTCAAATTTTCCTGGGAATGCATTTAACAAAAGAGCCACATGATTACGACCAATATCTTTACATTGTGTGTAAAACATATCCACTTGTTTTAGTTAGACGTCAGATCAAACCGTAGCTTAGTCATCTTCAGTTTGATCTGAACTGACACTTATTTGCCTGAATATGCTTGAAAGAAATCTTTGCTGTTTATTAAATTATTAGAAAAAACAGTGACAAATTACAAAAAGCCAACAATTATATCTAAAAATATGAAAGTAGTGGGAAATCACTGAGAATTTGTTGAATCACACTTAAAATTTTGGCAGATTATAAAAACCTGGACTCCTAATCTTTTAATCCGTGCACTTACAATTTGTTCAGGTTACAGGCTCTGACTCGGGGCTGAGACACGGAAAAGTCTGGTCACATTCTCAATCCCACCTCAAGGCATTGTACTGTCCCATAAACTGCTCTGACTCTAGACTGTGGCGAGGGGCGTCTGAGGGCAGCCACAACAAACCCACGCCTCATCAAACAATAATCCAGAACCAATTAAAGCATTTACATGTCAACATATTGATTCAATTAAGCTCTAAACTCTCATAAACCCATAATATCTGCTGAAAAAGGCAGCATTAGGTGATAACTACTAAAAAGGTAATTATGAACTAAATTATTTTAGACCAATACAGAAAATATGACAATAAATACTGTTATTTGTGGATATAGGGAAAAAAAAACAATAACTTTAAGTCATGTTTGAAATGGAGAATAGATAGAACAGCCCTATTTGTGAAGCTTTTTTTAAAAAAAGCAGAGAATTTTAGCAAGTGTTCATGCAGAGAACTTGGTCTGTTTGAGGAGGCTTACAGTCACAAACAGTTCCTTACGGCTGCTCCTTTGAGGGGCTGCCACAGTTTTACACCAATGATCTGATCCTGTTGCAAAAAGGAAAGCAAGGCATAATTTTGTTTTATTTATAAATCTATAATATGCGTAACAACAACAGCCATATAATTTAAAACTCAAATCCAGCAAAAATGCTTTCTATGTATTAAAATTTTCCTAAACAAGGGTTTAGGAGGCTTTCCTAAACTAAGTGGGACAAACAAAGAAAGCAATTCTCAAAAAACAAAAACAAAGACTTTTTGTATAATAATGCCTAAGAGGGGGGTATAATAATTTTAATTGAAGCTTTTAGGCACAAAAAACACTTTTACATAAATGGTGGGAAAACTGTAGAAATTCCAAGGGTTGCAAGGTCCTTGCCCCAAATTTGAATAATAATCTTTATACAAAATATTTGAAAAGCCTGCATTATTGACCACAGACTTCAAAAAGCAATTAGCCTTTGACTAAAATGTGTAAGTGTTACACAATAATAATTTCTGTAACGTAATTTAATGTTTTCCTGCACAATTCTAGTTTTTTTTTTTGTGCCATATAGTTTGTAGCGGTAACTATTCTAAACCAGGGCTCAACAATCATTTCAAATCCAGGACTAGGCTAAGGAGAAAACAAAAAAAAAACAATCAGGACGTGTAAACTGATGTAAAACTGATTTTGGATGCTGTGTCAAAAATGACAATTGTTGTGACCTGTTGATGTGCCTGTGTGAGACTTTAGAAGGTACCAAGTATACCAAAATGTGGTGATTGGTTCATTTTGACAACACAACAAAAAAATCTCCAAAATGAGTAGATATAACTGATAATAACCAAGCTGCATTATAACAACATAACATGTTCCACTTGAGGCTATGCACTTTTTGTTGGACTATAATCGAAGCAGTTTACGTAGAAGTCACTTGTGTAAAATGCCCCAGCAGCCCCTCAGTTTTACTAATATGTATCATCAACAATAATGGTTTGATAACTGAGCATGAAAATACAGCATTTTTAAGTAATCTCAAAGTGCATTAAGACCATATTAGCGTTTATGTACATTTAGGTAAATAGTCCATATGAAATGCAGCGCAGTATGGCTCTAATAAGAGTACAATTTTATGGGAAACAAACCGAAAAAGTACTGCCAGTAGCATATAGAGCATCAACAGTTGAGTAAGTACAGCATTGATGCACAAACACTACTTGGATAAGTCCCATCATCCCTTTCTTTCCACCGTGTGACCAGTGCAACACACCAGGACCACACACACACATAGCAAAGCAGCACATGCGTACCTCTGCGCCGGTTCATCCCGTTGCCATCCTCAAACCCGCCATTTTGAGATGTCAGAAGGTGTAAAGGAGAAAAAAAAATAAAAAATTCCCAAAATGTCTGCCACGCATCCAACACAGCACTCCAAAACAACTTTCGTGATTAAAAATAAGTCCGGCGGCGCTTTAATGTTCACGTCTTCAGCACTTTTTAAAAGCAGTTACTCTCATTACTTTGTGTCTGGAGGATTTGTGGTGGTGATTTTATCGGTTATCCTTGGCGACTTGATGAGCTTTGTGTGAAACTCATCCCGCAGGTTGTGAGGCTGCTGGGCCATAATAATGTCATCTCTCTCTGCCGGTTCCCGCCCTCGCTCTGTCTTTTCAATGATTTCTGTGTGTGATAGAGGCCTCGGCGAGAGACCAAGCGCTAACCTTTACTGCATTGGCTCCCACTTAATCCGCTCGCCCTGGGGTGACACACAAAGCACCTCCCTGAAGAGCATCACAAACTGCTCACACAACACAGCCTCGCCATCTTGCACCAGACATTAGTGTGCTCACAGTGCATGAGAATACGAGGAGAAAACCAGCAGAACTAATTGTAATAGTTTTGTTTATTGCACAAAAAAACGATCACTAATCTGAAGTTGATGCTAGACTATTTCATTTGTGCACATTTTCAAGTTTAAAGTTGAAATTGTAGGACTATGCAACTAGAGGCTATTCACAAAAAAGGCTTTTTAATGCAAATTATTTCCACTTTGTGTTTTATTTCAGTCATGAGCAATTAGAATGGATTATATCACGACATTATACTCAATAATAGTTTTAATATACCCGCACATTTAAAGCTTAGAAGCAATTACAATGGTGCTGCAAAGAAACATTTTTCCTTTTTTATTTTTATTTTTTACTTCATGAGGCTTAGAGCGCTCTTACTGATACTGTTGTGGTAGAAAGTATCCCAAAGTAAGTCTTTTCAAGTAAATTTCAATCCTCTTCTGCTGCATATTTAATCAGAACCAACTCATTTTAGCTCAGGAATGTCAGCACAATAATGGATAAAAGAAATATCAAAAAGGCACAAGGTACAATTAAAAAAATAAATAAATACATAAATTCAAATGCCTGTTGACATTTCTTGTCCAAACGGTTATCACTCCATTTTCACAAAACTTGAGTGTGACAGTAATACAATTTTCCCTTTGCCTCAGTGCTGCTTAATACTGTTAATAAAGAGAGCCAGTTAATAAAGAGAGCCACTTACACATAAAAACAATTATTGTCAGCATTATGAGAATATGGCAGATGTCACATGCTACAGCTAAAAATGTACGTATATTCAAAGACGTATTGTCCCTTCACCAACATTTGTGAATCAGTTCTGCTCGTCCCAGCACTAGGCCCTTTAAAAACACAACTCACAGGAAAAAAAGAGCGTCTTGTTGGACTTTGACGAGTCAGTGAGAACATATAGTTCTTATGAGTGTCCCGCCTTTAAGAAATGATGCTGTTCTTTTTTAAGAATCTATAAAAGAGGACACTTATCAAAAGGCTTATGCATCCTTTGACCCTGAATGTGTTATATTAGACTCATATAGCCTGCTCATGTAACTGCATTAATCATTTGTACATAAAAAAAATGCTAGGGTTAGGTTCAGGTAAATCCCTAATGCTCTTACTTTTCCTCCCTTTTTTACAATTCCAAAAATTGTTTTAAAAACTAAATATAACAATGAATTGTGGCTGAAAAGTGAAAGTGATACAAAAAAAGCCAGCAAAATACAATTAAACAACCATAGAATAAAAACAATTAATGTTGCTCTACTTGCATTTCTTTCAATGAATAAATGTGTTTTGTGTATCTATGTTCTGCTGTGGCAAAGTCTTATCCCAAAAATAACCTTAACACTGTCCAACCAACTCCGAGCTACACACACCTCCGAGGGAAGCAGCCATGACACTGCCTTTTATCAAACAACAGCTGCTGGAGGCTCGTCTGTGAACACACGCCTCACACAGAAACACTCCTTGATGCCCCCGACAGGAGGGCAGTTCAGCGACCCCTCGGTGCAGCTTTGGATTATGGGAAGGTGGAGAAAAGTGAGGTGTGAATGGTAAGAGGGGTGGGAAATATAAAATGGGAGAGAGGTTGTGGAGGGAAACAAATGCTTTAAAGTTGAATAAAAAGGAAGGGATTGTGTTGGAAAGCACACATGAGGTTAATGAGAATGAGGAGTTTTACTTACAGGTGAGTTTTCTGATGAGGATCTGATGACGCTGCCCGCTGTAGGAACAGGTAAAGAGACAGTCAGTCTTAGGGGAAGATTTTTTTATTTACACAAAAATATATTATAAGATATGCTTTAGAGCTGAGCAATGCAACTGTGTGCCAAAATATTCATCTGAACATTATACATTAGAGCAAATAATGCCAAGTCCATGCACTAAACATTTAAACAGACATAAAAGTCTTTAAATCTATCCATAGAAATTGTACTGCCTTTTGCTCAATATAGTGTGACAATTCTAGATATTTCTTATGTAAGACTTGAATTAACCAGTGTTTATCTAGTGTTTTAGAGTATACACTAAAGCAGACCAGTGCAAATGGAAAAAAACAGGTGCAAAACAAATGCAGTAGATCCCATTTATGACAAAAAAATAAGTCACTTTGAAATACAGCAACATAAAGTTAACAGTACGCCCAACTATTTGTGATTTTCTATCAAAGAAAAGCATGTCTTGGACTAGTTATAACATCGTTTCAACTTGATTCAGTTCAATGTCCAGTGTAATCTATATACATTTTCTCCAGTTTGTAATAAATAAAAGTTAACTGCTGTGACCGTACACACACACACACACACACACACACACACACACACACACACACACAAGTGCCACATTTTATCATCTGTCTGCCCCGATGCAGTGTGTCTGTCCTGAAACGTAAAGGAAGTGTCCTATGATGGGAGTGTGTAGGTGCAAACAGCAGCTCTTCAGCGCCATCTACTGACCGGACTGTCAGTGGGACTAAAAAAATGGAAAAGGTGCCCCAGCAGCCGTGCACACTCAGCCAGGTACAAAGCAGCCATGAGTGGGAGACGATAATCATATTTACAGGGGATTTTATGCAGGATGTGTTTTGAAAGCTGGAGTAAAGAGGAAAACGTGTCTATTTAAAACTTAGGGGTACAAATATGTATGAGGCGTAGTGTAGAACAGGCCAAACATATCATCAAATATGTAAGTGTGTTATCCCTGTAAGTTTGTGGTCTTATAGTGTACAATCACAATAAACATTTTCAAATTAACATATACATATACTATACTATACACCTACCATAAACATCTTTGCATTAATAACACTAATCATTAATTTTTGTAAAATCACTTAAATTAGAAACAGGTAGAACCCAATGTGAGTAAAGTGTCTCATAAAACAATCATTTATACTTTTATATAGGCTGTCATCATCTCCTAAACTGGGGTAATTACAACAAAACATCATTACTCTTTTTATTATTTATTTCAAAATCTTAGCATCGTTAATACTAATAATCTACATATAAACTACAATGACATTTAATTGGTGCATAAAATAACAGCCAGAGTATAATATTGTGGATTTAACAGTAAATTTACTTTAAAATAGTGTATCCCTTTGGGGTAGAGCACGTATCATATACTCGGGTTTGACTCGGGTCCACAGCCGTTCCTCTCTCTGCCTACCCCGAAAAAAACCACTGCAGTTGTTTAATTTTGTGTAGGTCATTGGATCATTAAAAAGCACTGCCTCTTTGGATCTGTATTGGTAAATTTCATTGCACTTCTTAAAACTAAATAGTACACATCTTTACTTTAACTTCTTTGCATTATTAATAATCTCACTATAACCACATTTATTCCCGGTACAGTAACTTAAATGACCAATTAGTAAATTATTTAATCCGATGTGATTACGTTTTATTTATTCTTTTTGGCATTTATTTGACAGATACAGTGTAGACAGGAAACACTGGGCAAATGAGCCAAACAGGAGTTGAATATGGTTTAATGTGGTATGTGCTCTTCCAGGTGAGCCACCGACACCCCCCTGATTTAACTTTTTATTTTAACTAAAATCTTATTGGACAACATAAAAATGTAGAGATTGTTTGGAGCATTAAGAGGCTGTCCATTGTCTCCTTGTATGTATTTGTGTTGTATTTGTTTTGCAATAATGATACTAATAATCAACTAAAATCACATTTAACTCCAATTTCATTCATTCATTCAACCTTTATTATAAATCTGTAGAAATGATTGAGGATGACCATCATTTTTTAAGATGTCGAGAGTAAAAACACAGAGACAGTACACTTAATTAAAACATCAGGTCATCAATCAAAGATTTAAACAGCTGTAAGGTCTGCATTGCACTGAGCTTTAAAGAGCGCCGCAAGATATTCCAAGTATCTGCCGCAGAGACACTAAACGTCGTTTTAACAAACTCTGAGACGGAGGAACCTGAAGGAGTGTTGCATAGCTAACAGGAATATGGTATGTTGGCATGTGTTTATTTAAAACTATCAAAATAATTGTCCTTCTTACTGACAGAGGTCAACTCGTAGCTGGCACCAGGGATGAATCAAAGAGTGAAAGGATGGCTATAGATGACATCTCCATTGTCAAGAACAGAGAGAAGACAGCTTCAACACTCTATTTCTGGATAAACTAATTTTCAACAAAAAAGTGAGCTTTTGATCAGGCCAAAAACCCACATATTTATATTCTCTCACTCTTCCAATGGTGTGTCCAGTAACTGTAAATATCTGTAAATATGTCTCTGTGAAACATCCGGACCGAAAAAATATCATATATTTTGTTTTGACAGGATTATGAATCAGTTTTAAACAAAAAAAAGTGTTGCAGAGCATTAAAAATATTTTTAAAGGTGTTCCATCGCTGAATGTACAATGTCAGAAATACAACAGCATATACAGGTGAATGTTTCCTGTGGAGGATGTAATATTATTTACATAAATTCTAAACAAAACATGGCCTCATATTGAGCCTTGTGGGACTCCTTTGTTTAACGGTAATAGATCATTCTTTATTATTCCATTATAACACATTTGAACAACACTAACCAAAGTTCTTATATGATTTATAAAAAAAATGTATAAAATGCTGTGAATGAATCCAAAATGCAAAAATGACAACACATTAAATATCATGGACATATTTCTTTTTCCACGCGTATATTCCCTCCGGTCAAATATAAAATGTGGTCTGAACATTGCAGAACAGTAACAAAAGACTACATGTCCTGCTGATGGATGGGAAGGCTTATGTAAATTTGTGTATGTACTGTTTTTATGGAGTATTACATCCTGCATTTGTTTATTCATTAATGCACATTGTACAGACCGTCCGCGTGGGAGGAATAGTTTCCTTTTAACACAAAGGAATGAGTGAGTGTTCGAGTGCGTCCTTATCTTAAGTCGAGGTCTAACGACTCCGAATGTGCCACTTTATTTTTTTTTACAATTTTTTTTTTCACTCTGCGACAAGCGTGATTTGAGGCTATATAATTCAAATTAACTTGGCTTGACTTTATCTTACTGCAATAACTGTTGTGGCTGCGAGGAACAAACTGTGCTTAAGGCGTTCTGAGACTTAGAGGGAACAAAAAAAAAAAAAAAGAGGGATTAAAAGTTTTAATAATGCCATGTTTATGGAAATATCTGCACCATTGGCTCTGCATGTCATTAACTCAAGTATTTCCAAGGGTTACCACGGAGGAAACTGGTTAATACTGCTGCTGTTTAACCATTTTGGATGCATTTCTTTGCCAAATAAAAACTATTCTTGCTGGAGTTGTAAGAAAACTGTCTTGTGTTTTAGCGGTGTATTTTTTTCAACATAAAAACATCATTTTGTAGACATATCCAGTTAAACACCGGCTCTTGGATTTGACTGAGTTAAACTGCAGCAGATCCTCGGGTAAATAATTGGCTGTTTGTGTGCCGAATCCATAAATCCCACACTGAGTAAATGAATGTATGTGCTACACCGAGAATCAATTACAACTTGTTAATTTATTGTACACACTGAGTAATTACAAAGCTATCCCCACCAGGGGTAAATTTACACATTCCTCTTCCCTTTTTCTTGTTCTTTCTCGAGCTGGAGATGGAGTAGATGCACAGTGTTGCGGCGGTGTTGGGCACTTGTTTGTCTGTCGGTGTTTGTTATCAGGACGCGCTACAGCGGAACCAGTGCGGGCCCCTCCATCACTCACCTGTCCCCTGTCACAAGGCTCCCCCGGAGAAAGGCGAGGACCGGGAGGTAAACGGAGTCAAGATATTAGACGTAATAGAGTAATAGAGAGTTAATGGTAACTCTTTAGAATAAGGTTGGTTAATAAATTACTTACAAAGTATTAAAAAATGATTTAGAAGTTTTTATGAGATATTTAGTAACAAATGGATAATTATAAGTGTGTTTATGATGCATTTACAAGGCAACAAGCTGCTCAGTTACAAGACAAGCAGACAAGCTTTTTTATTACCGTTGCAAATAATTAACTACTGCTTTTTTAATGTCTTTTTAACATTATACTTTACAAACTATACAAATTCATTGTTTAAATATACATACTCCATTGTGTCTTTTTTATAACCTGCTCTAGCTGTCCACAATTTAAGATAAAAAGAAAAAAAACATCAAAATTATTCAACAATTTTTACTTTTTACTGACTTATTATTTTAGGTTTAGGAAATTAAAATGTATTCTGTCTACTTTTTGCATAACAGAATGGAAATATTTGTGTGATTCCCTCGTGCATTTCCTGTTTCTGTGTAAATTGAAGAAGCCTGTCAAGTAGTCTTAGGTCTGCTAATAAAATCATCCCTGTTTAAAATTCATAAAAACATTTAAGAATGAATTTATTAGCCACATCAACCTAAGTCAATTTGTTTCCATAGCACATTTAAAAACTGAGGGCTGCTTTCTAAACAGACAGAAAAAAAAAATTGTGGACACATAATAAACTGATGCATCTCCAAAATATGAGCAGAAATGAATAACCTTGAGCTACTATTCTGTCTAATTATTTGTGTTTCTTTTTTTGCAATTTATTTTTCAGGAAACTGACAACCCAATAAATTTTCTATTTTAAAAAGTGTATTTCGGCAGCTCCACAAAGTCGCCACTCCTTCTCATTACAGAACAAATCCTAAACCTATACTCTGACACTTTTCCTCAATCCGGCAGCGCTGCCTTAACTTCCACTAAGGGCCTTGCATTTGGCAGGTGACAGCTTCGTGGAAGGGCCCCTTAGCTCTGTCCCAGATGTCCTGAAGGTGTGTGTGTGTGTGTGTGTGTGTGTGGGGTGTTGGTTAAGTTTAGGGGGTTTAGCACATACAGTGGAGGGACACACAGTCATGGGAGCTTTTCACCCTCCAACTCCCCCCGCAGCAGCCCGGGTCTAATGGTGTGGAGCGAGCCCCTTCACTCCCGCCGCTCTACACGACTCTAAACCACACTCACAGGGGGCTTCGAGTGGGGCCCAGCTCTCAGTTCCACTCCGCTAAACAAGTGCGGGCTGTGTACGGCCAGAAGAAAGTTTAACAACACACACATATGGGACTGCCACCCCTTGTCAAGTGCATTGTGGACGGCTGAGTTTTTAGTTCCTGGGAGGAGAGGCAGTATGTGAGCGAGTCCCAAGGTTGCAATGACAGAAGTTTAATCCCTGTGGTTTTTCGGGGTTTGGAGTTTAAACAAGGAAGCACAAGTCGAAGCGTACAGTCGACCTTCCTCTTACAAGTCCTCACCCGACTGGAACCGCTGTCAAGTCAGAAAAAAGAAAAAAAAAAATCTACTAAAGAAATAGCCCAGGAAGAAAAAGCGCTCTCCCGGTGTAGGCTTTTCCTCCCCGCTGAGAAGACTTTCTGAAGGGAGCACGGGGCTTAAAGTAGCGTGAGCTCGATGCTCTGGGCTGATATTGGTCTTTGATAAAAAATCCGTTTGGGTCTAGCCGTGTGGTCCGTCTCTGATATGATGGAGGTTCCTGCCTGACCACAGATTGCCATTTCTTTCTTATTATTTTTTTATCAGATGTCTGAAAAAGAGAGAAAAAAATCATTCCAGACTCATGAGAAAGATTTTTTTTTCCCTCTACATCTAGCGGGAAACCTGGTTTGAATGGACTTCTGATTTAGAACAATTGCTGCTGAGGTTTTAATGTTGATAAGTGCAATTGGTCAAAGCACTGAGTCACAAAAGAGACCTGGGTGTGGCTAATCTATCCTGACAGGACTTCTATCTGACAAATATCATATTAGTTTGCATAACAGGAAATGACATGTCCACACGGTTCAAGACTTGCCGTGTTTATTGGGGAACTTTTGCTATATTTCCTACCCACAGACAATAGAAACGTAGACTTGATAAAGAACTTATATGCTACAGTCATAAGACGACAAAAGATTTGTTTGGTCCAGATGCAGTAAGCAGTGCAATAACAAAAGGTTTCATTTAAATGGAAGACGGTGCAGCTACTGTGACTGGTGTCTTATGCATATACAATACACAGCACATCCTTTTTCCCGCAGTTTAAGGTTTGAGTTCATACTACATTAAGTTTCATTACGAAATCTCTCATCGCTACAATTTTTATGCTCTGCTCTTGTGGCCGTCATTAAGCCTCAGGAGGCAACTGCACGGGCTTATGTTTATTCACAAGGCCATCTTGGCAGACTCCCCCTGTATCTGTGTTGCCTCCTATCTCCAGCCAGGAGTGGGTACCACTCTCGGTCATCACATCGGCTCCTTTTCAAAGTCCTCAAAATGCACTCAGAAAATGGCAGAGCTTTTTCCTTCTCAGCACCATGATTAATGAACACTCTGCAAAACTCACTACATCTTCAGAAGCTTGTCTCTGTGGGTGAATTCATCTTAGTTGTGTTTAGTTGTAACTGTTAAACTGGATTTAAATGCTTTGACGAGGTGTGATCTGGATTATTGAGTTCTCTTCATTTTGAGCTTGTGTGCCTCTATAGGTCTCCCTCCACCATTTTATTTCAAGAGACTTCTTTGTTAAAATAAAGGTTAAAAAGCCTCTTATGTAATACTTTTCTTACGTGTTATGATTATGGGGTGCACACTCACACACACACAAAAAAATGAACAAATGCAATTCATTCCTAATGAGTTTGAAACCAGCTTCATAAAAAAAAAAAAAAAGCTGTTTAAACTTTGCGTTTATTAAATGGGTGCTGCAGACCTTTGATAAAGAGCTGTTAAAATATCCCCACAAAGCCTGCATGCATATTTACACTTAATCATATTGCAACATAAAAACATCCGTTATTTTTGTTGAATGTATTTTTTATTGTAATCTCTTTACAATTTAATGGAAACTAACCCTTAGCAACTCTATATAACCTTTCACAAATGGACAAAAGAAGAAATAAATCTATTTAAATCTCACATGGGACTGTTACCACTCAATAAATATCTTATATATTGTAGTTTTATTTGTAATTTTGTGTTGATGGGCGAGGTTTTCTCCCTTAGACTTACATTGTGGAATAGTTTTTGAACCGACTGTACTAGTTTATTTTTCCCAATCTAAAGTGAAGAAACTATCAAACTAAATTAAAGACTATTATTTTCACAATTTCCAAACTCATTAATTTGTGGTAAAAATTACATTTGGTTGCTTTAAGTTAACTTTAAATCTGGAAATCTTGTAAAACCAATACTTACACAAAAAAGCATGTGAGGAAAGACAGACTCTGGACTTTGCCCTGTTCAGGTCGTGTTAACAGTGCCACCCAGAGGCTCACACGAACAGGACATTCACACCTTTACCATCCGCACCTTCGACATGCTCATATTCACTATTAAACCACGTTAGGCAGCGGAAAGCGCTCTTAATGAGTCTCTATAAAAAAATAAGAGAAACGCATGTCTCCCCTCTGCCGTTCCTACGCTCTCCACAGACGTCCCACGAGGTCACATGACTGGGGCATAATAGAGCCGTGGAGTAGGAATGATTTGCTCGTGATAATCAACACGACTCGTGCCTGACCTCGCTCTGCCTGCGTCTGAGCGCTGTGTAATGATTCTGCTTAATTTCTCAGGGGAGACGCAGTAATAAGTGATCATTGACAAAAGGATTTCTTTGGAGACACATTATCTGTGCTCGGCCGGGCCGTCTCAGTGCGTCTGTCTGTCTTTATGCCTGTGCCTCGGTGTCTGTCTCAATATGACAGAGCAAACAGCTTCACAGAATTGATTGTATGTTTAATACCCCAAACCACTTACTTACACTCAGGTAAAAACAAAAATAAAAAGGCAGAAAATTACCAATTGATTTGAACCAGCTCTAGTCTGAACATAAAACAAACCAGGCAATCTTTTCTGCAAGATGTCAGTATTAAATATTATTAAATATATTACCAACCAAGGCCTTTTCTCCCCCTTCCTCTTCCAAATTGGACTCTTTTGTTGAAAGTTTTAAATGTATTGTATTCTCTCCCTACTGATATTTTATTAATGGTGGGTTTTGTTTTGTGGTTTGTAAATCACAGTTCATTCCTCCAACAAAATGTATAATATATGAACCATACACTGAAATGCTTACAAAGAAAAAAGCTTGTACTGAAATGCCAGTACATTTTAATGGATTTTCTGTTCAAGTTTAACAAAATTGTATGTTTTCCTTATTTTTTGTTTTCATATGTTACATTTTGCTTTGTGTCAAGAATAGGATATAGGCTACTTAAACAAAACTGAACAAAATTTTTTGTCATTTGTGATCCAAACCTAAAAATTTTACTTTTTTATTCCATTAAGCCATTTTGTAATCACAGCAACTGAATAAAATCTAAGCAGCTGCTCATAATGTTGCTAAATAACCAAAGTAAAAGCAGGTAACATGGTTATATTTGCAGAACACAGAGGTGAAAAACCACCAAACACCAAACACTTCGGATGCATTTCATTGTAATGATACACTTTTATATCTGTCAAATGACAAGAGCAAACTCGGACAAGTTGTACCCGTTTATACTTTACACTAAATTTGTTGAGTCTCAGCGCAAACACTACAACTTTTCAGATTTGTTTTCTTTTCACACACATTTCAAAAATATCTTTAGGATTTTGACTTATAGGTTGCATTCATAAATACAGTAGCTCAAAACATGCATTAGGGCTCAAAGGAAGCAAATGTGTTGCCATAGCAACTTGGATACTTGGAGAAATAATCCCATTGAATGCAGTAAAAATGGACTTTGTATGTTGAAACTAGCTGACAACTCTCAAACCAGCAGAGTGTATGAGTAGGACTTGTTCTGAAACGCAGAGACTATGATTGAATTTCAATTTTAATTCTGTTTAATGTGATTCTTACCAATGTTCTGTATCACTAAGCAAGAAATTTAATATCTTTTTGTTTAAACAGCTTCCAATCTGAGCGAGGTATTACATATGACAATTTCTGTTCATCAGAAAGTGCTTCTAGTGTGGATAGTGTAGTTTCCAAGTGTCTGGCTGTTTTTGCAAAGATTTTGTTTAAAATCACAATGTAAATTTGAACCTGGGGTTGAAACGGTTTAGTTGCATGTGAGTTTGCAGCATTATTAGTCTCTATTATTTATTTAGTGCAGTGTTTTTTTTTTTTATGTGGGCCACAAGAATTTTTCATAATTTCAAAGACAAACTAAATATTTGAGGTAGTACATACGCATTTGAGGAAATTACTACAAGACGTAGATGACACTGTGCTACAAATCATCAAACGAAAACAAACAAACAAGCCAATATAAAAGAGACATTATGGCAAATGGGAAGAATTTAGGCAGGAAATAATTGATGTACAAACAAATACAAAACCTATACAGAAAATTGTCAGACCAAATTAAACCAGAAAGTTTGGTCACGATTCTTAAATAGGCCACATGAAAAAAAAAAAATGTTTGAAAAAAGCTGCTTGAGTGGATATACATCATAAATACTGTAATAAGTACAATGCCTAAAAACTCAAAAAGTACTCAAAGCTGTAGGTTACGTTGTAACTGTTGTTCTCCGAGGAAAGTATCTACCCAGAGAGTCTCAATACGACGGAGGAATGCGTTTTCTGGCCTTTCCTTATTGGTTGGCACGTGTGCACCAGACTCTGGTACATATTACTCTAACCCTTTCTCATTCAACAATGAACTGTTTATTTTCTGATGACAGCTATACACAAACTGACAAGACACTGCAATAATAGATTTACACAAAATAATTTCATACTCTTGCCATGGCTGTGGTATGGACAGTTAGCAGGTATTATTTTTTTGTGAAGAAGCCACATTATTATTATTAACTCAAAAAACACAAGCTGCACCTAAGCTACATAAAGGCTAAAGATTTAAACCAGTATTACACATGCATGCAATAATGATAAACATTTAACCTCTAAGAGATCATTTTTGAGTTAATGTTCTCTCACTGTCAAACCACTCAGCCATATTCTCTGTCCACATTGTCTGGATTATAATTTGTAACATCTTAATCCTTAATACCCAGCAAGTATTCAAGGCCTCACTTCCTTATCCCATGTTACTCGAGGGAAATCACAGCATCTCGAAGGTGTGCAGCCATGGTTATTATTAAGTGGAGGGTTAAGCCAAATATGAGCTGAGGGATTGGGACGGGGGAGATTTGAGCTTTAGATGGACCGTCATTAAAGGGTAACAGTTTCATCATTACTATGTGTGTGTGTGTTAAAGAGACACCAAACATTACAGCTTCTCTAGGGGTTGAAAATGAACTCATAGTAAATGTTAAAAATGACTCCCATAACTTCTGAAGAGTAAATTAAACACCGAATTGACACTTGGTAATGATTGCCCAGTGTCTACAGCATTATGTGTTTGTCAGATTGATTTGACACACTCAAAGATACAGACTCAACGCCTTAAAGTCATAATGAATGCATTAATATGTCTTTATCCTTTTCATTTGGAATGGCCACCAATAATAACACAGCATAAGTTGTCAAATGGAAAACTTCACCCCCTATTCACTGATATGTCCTCATGCACTTCATTCGTCACATTTTATATCTTTAACACTCTGCAGCCGCCATACTCTGCATCAAAATGTTAACTATTTTCACCTGACAATCAATCCACTCTATTGCTATTTTATTGTCTAGGGTAGGCGCAGATATGGCAGACATTTTTCCTTCTTCTAAACCAGGAGCTGGAGGATACCAGAGCTTCACATAAGAAGAGAGGTGGTGGTGTTTAAAATTGCGTTTAACATGGCCTATATGTTTTATCTGTTGGAAATAATAAATATATTCATCTTGGATAGGTGACTAAAGTGGACATAATAAAACTTGAACCAGTATTTAATGCAATGGCCTGTTACACTGTTTCAAGCTTACACAGTTGGCTAAACCCCAACACTTCCCCAACTATTGTTGTTTTGCTTTGAGGCAACAGTGCTACTCACCTCATCACCTTATCTAGAAATAACTCTTACTCGTTTGCATATTCTGTGTTAAAGATATACGGGAGTAAATGTAAAATAGTTACTTAGTTTTCGTTACTCAAGTAAACATACTGCTTTGCACTAAATCCTCATGATGTTTTTTTTTTTTTTTATTTACAGCAGCGACATGGCTTTTGAATTCTTATTATTTATCTAAAGGTCAAAAGTGTGTTACTGTAAAGAACCACAGAAGAGTTTGGTGCACTGGTTCTCCATTGCTGGAGGGCTCTCTGTGTTGCAGGGTGTAGTAATGACACAGCAGTGAACTGACACCTCTGTTTCAAATAGAAGCTCAGCAAAAAGCTGGCATTTAACCCAGACTGGCTCTCATCATTAGAGGATTTTTTTCCAGCCTCTTTATGGCTGACTGGGGTGTCAAAGGGGCGTTCATTTTCTTGTCTCTGTTTCTATTGTCACTGACAATACTTAACCTTACAAAGAGACTGCAGTTCACTCACTCTAACATCCCATACACTCCCTATACAGAGATATACTAGTGCGGGCTGACCCTGACATTTTCCTCTCTAATGCTCTCCAAATGGGCTGCGGGGCAACATAGTCTTGTATGGCTCCATGGGCAGCCATTATGAGGCAAAGAGCAAAGCAGAGGGTAGGGCACTCTAGGTTTTAGCTGTGGCTCTCTTTCACTCATACGTATAAACATAAAAAACACAGTGTACTTGTGCCATTATGGAAAATGAGACACCAGTAGAAGAGATGTGTTAATCATATCATTAAAAGGACAGCAGGTTTATTCACCTCATTATTCTGCACAATAGCCTGTTTGCCATTATGTTTCATTAGTTTTGCCCTTTTAAACGAGTATGTTTGACCAAGCTTGTGCTCATTATTGAGTGTAAGCCTTCTTAATCCTTAAATAAAGCCTTTTTAATCTTAACTGCTTCTCTTTTCAGGTACAAGCCTCAAATTTCACACACACTTGACTGTGTTTTGTAATAAAAAGGCTGCTGTTAAATGGTAATTTTTAAATCCAGTACACTGAGTGCACCAATAATATTTTCAACACCAAAACAATATAAGCGTAAAATGAAATGAAAGGTTTTTGGACTTTGTTAAATACAGATTTGATTACATGTTATTTGAGGTGGACCAGGATGTTAATGCTAGCTCATGTTGGGCAGTAAAATATAATCTTTCAAAGACTACTATGAAATTATCAGTGGTGTCAAGTCCATGTCTATTTGGAAAATAAGGACAAAAAAAATTTAGCCAAAAGCTCACTTTTTGGGCACATAAAACTATCTTATATCAAACTTATATCTACCCATAACGTCCTTAATTCTACCAAAGGTATGTAGTTTGGTAGAATATGTAGATATTTAACTGGATATTCTATATTTTTTTGAAGGAGGGTAGTATGTGTTGCTTGAAGGTGGATTGCCAATTACTTGTGTTAGACTCTGTTCAGCATAGCCACGTCAAGGCCAACCTAAAGACGGGAATATGCGCCTTCTAGTGTGACACACTCACCTCACAGTAACAGCTCTTATGCCAAAAGAAAGAATGAACCCCAGAGCATCCTCTCACAATTACAATTTTTGTACTGGTAGGTGAAGAAGTTCAAAGACTATTGTCTCATCTACACGCACATCATAGAAATGTTTGTCTTATGCACTCATGACTTGTCAAGTCTTTACCCGCGCCTTCATTTCAGTAAAAATCAGATTTTGCCTGAATAATCTCAAGTAATTCAACATTTTTTTTCTTTTACAGGTTCAGAACAGACTATAATAACAGGGAATGTTCAGATAAATACTGAACAGATGCATGTATGTTGTCCTACAACTGGAAGGTTGGCGGTTCGTATCCCACCTTCCCCACAGTTCATACTGTTGTGTCCTTGAGCAAGACACTTAACCCACCTTGCCTCCAGTGTCTGTGGCTCTGGTGTATGAATGTTTAAGAATGTTTGGTGAATGTATTTGGTGATGGACGCAGAATGGCTGCCACGTCTTGCCCCAGGGGCATTTGTGGATACAGATATAGCTTACCACCACCAGTGTGTGACTGTGGCGTGAAGAAATAATTGAAATGTAACGTGTCTTTGCGTCCCCGGAAAAGCACTATATTCAATTGATATAATAATAATAGCGTATTTGGTCAATCTGATTTCATTGGTCCTGTAATTAACTAGTGATCGTCCAGGGTGTACTCTAACTGGCTGCGAAAAGTATTTAAATGACAATGCTCTGATGTTATAATGGTAAAGTAGCCTATTGAATATTAAATACTGAAACCCATATAAGATGAGCTGTAGAAATGAATGGTGAGCCTATTCTACTTTTTCCATCACACAGATGTCACATAGCAACACAATTTAATTTTGAAGAGCTTTTATGGCCCGAGACTAGTCTGAAGAACTACAACCCTAGTAAAAGCTATTAGCCACTTTTAAAATGTACCAGTTTTTAAGTATGAGGTATTTCTTTCGAGGACCTCAAATGATCATAAGATATGCCTTCACACTCTCATCATTTCTAAAGCTTTAATACTGCATGGCCATCAAAGACAACTCGCCCCATCAGTGCCATTAATCCCGTTTCCTCTTTTTAAAACCGCTTTACATCCATCCATTCATCTATCCTCTCCTTCCATCTCTCCATCAAACTGCTGCCAGGGGTCATGGTAATAAAACCTCGGGACACATGATGTAATTATTATTGCATACATTCCCATTTAAATGCTAATGGAGCTGGTAATTATTAGGTATATTACAGAAAACACACACACACACACTCATATATATACACAGAAGCATGAAAGCTAACACTGTTACAGCCCACAAATGGATCAAAGCTGCACAGATCCGCACCCACATACACAAGTGCATAGTCCTATTAATAATAAGATGAAATTCCCTAATTATAATGAAGTCTGTGATAGCTGGCAAGGCCTCCCAGTCATTAGTGTGAATACATTTCCCTTAGGTAATTATGAACATATTTCAACTCTGTGATTAAAAGATGATTCTTGATTTTTTTTTTTTTCTTAGACATAAGTTAATGGGACAAAGGGGTTTTAACTCTGGCGGTCACTGCTACAACTTTATATGAGTGATAAGAAGTTTGATGTAACCGTGGACAGACTAGCCTCTGGTGTAGCTGTAGCTATAAGAACGCCAGTGCTTTGGGAAGTGCATTAATGCTGGCTGTATCATAGATCCTCCAGGGCCTTGAAGAAGCCCATCACGGACATACGCTTCAGGCTGTTCGTATCTAAGTCGCTGGGAGGGGAGCTGGGACTCGGGGCTAGAAGTGTCTGACAATTTCAGCTTCTTCCTAGGAGGCTCTGCACTTTCCATCCATCACAAAAAGACGGCTGTCGGAAGACCCCAATAAGATGCAAGATCGAAGCTTGAAGGACATGTAGACATAAGACTGAGCTGTGGGAGCTGTCATGTTGTGCTAAACATTTTCAAGACAAAAAAAAAAAAAGTGTGGCTGGAAAGTGCCAATAGTAATTTTGCAGAGACATTGTATTTAGGATTTGTTTTGAAAGAACACACAAAAGAAAGTAATTGAACACATGTGGTTGGTCAGAATATTTTTATATGTAAAGATTTCAAGCTTATTTAAAACTGCAACTTCTGATAATAGTTTATCATTTTACCATTAAAGCATAACTGTGTAACTTTTTACCTCAAAATATGGAGCCTGAAAACCAGTAATAGCCCAAATTTAATGAAATACTTTTAATTACAAAGTGTGTCTGGTTTGAATGATTCGAGTGGCAAGACCTGCTACTATCTCTTAGTATCTTGCCAGAATCCATTACACAAATCAACAGAAATGTACACTACTAACCTAATTTACAAGATGTTGATTATAAGGTAACTGCCCCATGTTTCCAGCAATATTGACCTCCTTTTATTCTTTAGTGGTTATGAACCTGAAATATATGCTACAACAGGTAAAACTTAAGTTGGCCTACATCTATGGTTTATTAGTCAATGTCTAAATATGATTACGTCTCTTATATTTACCTGGTTTAAGTACAGTAGCTGTTCTTTTGCCTTTTTGTGCAGTTGTTTTTGTCATGTTGATATTTACAGATAATATTTAATTTAGTTTATTTTGTTGTATAACCACTCACATCAAATGTAGCTCAAGCCACAGTATGTAGGATTTCCAGAGCTAGCGTTTTGTTAGAAGCTCTTGGGTTTAAATCTTTTGATTATACTCAAGTCAGCTTGGATGTCACTTTCTGCCATAAGCTGTACATGGCTGAGACATACACAAACATGTAGCTATTATATGGTTTAAATAAAGCGTGAAAATTGTGAAATATAGAAATACAGTTGAGGGCCATAGTTGTGGAATAAAAGTGAATTTTCATTGTGTTTGTCATTGAAATCCTGCATATTAGAAATTTAATTTAGATTCTGATTATATATATATTTTTTGATCAAGCCTCTTTTGTGAAAACTGAACAGACCTCGTATTCCATCTTTTGTTCAGTAAAATGACTAATCGGTGGTGTTTTGTTTATTTCTATTCATTGCTAAACTCATGTTGGAGTTTATTTGCCGCTACTTCACAGATTCTAAATTACCATGAGTAGAAATCTATCAACCAGTCAGAGAAAATGATTGGAACAATGCACAGTAATTTGTGGTTAGCTTAGAAGAGGTTTTGTACAACTGTCTGGCTGTGAGAACCAATCCAAACACATAAACCTTTAAAAATCTGAACAATCTTGCTCACATTTCTTTGTGAGGAACAATAGCTGCTATGATTCAAAAGGTGTTTGCCGATGAGTGCAAGAGCTGAGCAGACGTATCGATATAAATGCGGACACTTGGTTGAGTGTTCGACAGTGTGAACACATCGATCAGCTGTGGACGGGGAAATCAGGTGAAACAAACAGTTTTTGCGGCATTTTATAAAGTTTTAAATATCAACCAATACAGCCTGTGGACAAATCAAATATTCATTAGAAAAGGTTCGAAGTTGTGCTGCTTTTAAATCAAACCTATAATAGTAGCCTCTTTTATGTTTCTTCATGTTTATGTTTCCCACTGATATCCTGTCAAAGTCAGCATTGTGCCCTATTTATGCTCAGCTAGTGATGCGAGGGTAGGGTTTGGTTTTCACATTGTTCCAACACAATAGCAGCTGTAAAACATTGTATTATAATGCTATTAATAATAATCCGGGAGCGAGTGAATGTGTAGCAGAACAAGAAGTTAGAGATGTGTCCGATTTATTCTCAGCTTTTTGAACTTTTAAAAATCTGAAGTTTCCTACATTATGATATGTTATGCTTGTATTTAATGCTATTTATATAGTCAATGCATTGTTTTAATGTATCAAGCCAGAGATGTACTACTCCAGAGCGTTCTAAAACTAGAAAACTAGTTTGATTCCTGCTCTTGGTTTGAGTGCCACTCTCTCCAGTCCACTCATACTGTTGTTGTGTCCTCGGGCAAGACACTTAATCCACCTTGCCTCCAGTGTCTGTGGCTTTGGTGTGAGTATGTTAGGAGGTTGAAGAGTCCTTAGGTACAAAATGGCTGCCACGTCTCCACCACCAGTGTGTGACTGTGGAGTGAATTAATAGTGTCCTCTGTAAAGATCTTTAAGAGCCTTAATAAGCGCTTTATAAATCAAATCCATTATTGTAATGACTAAAGGACAAACATTTGAGAGATTCTCCATGAAAATAACAATTGCACTTTCAAAAATCAGGCACCATCATTTTTAATCAAGAATAAACTTTACTCATCTTCTCTCTGGAGCTGTTTAAAGCCAAAACTATTCTTGGTAGCCACCACTTTAAAACCTTGTTCTCGTAGCTCTTGGTGATTTTGGGCTGTGTGCTAAACCCTATACGCATTTTCTAAACATAGTGTGTGTGCTAGATATTTAAAAGACAGACACATTTGGCTGCCTCCAGCAAAACAACGGAAAACATTTTGATCCTTGAACAAGTTTGGTTCTTTTATAAACTTTCTTTGGCCATGACCACCTCTTTTCATGATCACAACAAAAAATGAAAAATATATAAACTCCTTAAATTGAAAACTTCTTCTGGGGCTTCTGAGGAAATGCAGTAGAATTGATGTTAGTTCAATTTTTCTTTGACTGATGATGACTGCACGGGCATCCCTCGAACACACACACAGTGACAAACAGCCACAGTCCCTGACACTTGGAGCTGACAGGAACCGTAATCAACTGTGGTATGTCCACGATGAATGGTCGTCCAGGGAACAGGTAGAAATAGAGAAGCTGGCTAGGGAACAAGCAGGATGGAGTGGCCACATTTTGTAAAGAGTGAAGCCAATATCTGTGTGTATATGTGTCAACTTGACTTAGATGTGGGTTTACACTTTTCAGTATCTTTGACAAAATGCAGGGCCACAGAATAAATGTATTACATGGGTGGGTTTTGCCTCTTATTAATAAAATGTACTTAAATTTACGCGTGTGATTTTGTCTATGTGCACATACAAGAGAGGAAGCCTTTTTTTTTTCTCTCTTTTTTTCTTTCTTTCCCCCAACCTTTGTGTTCATACATGCTGCACGTCAGGAGAAAGTCCTCGTACAAGCCCACAGATAATCCAGGTGGTGTTACCTAGACCAATATGGACCTGCACATCTAGAAGCGGGATATGATGCTAAGTAAAATATTATACAAACAAGCTGCCAAGGTGGCAGTGCTTCACAGCAAGGATGTTCTGGGTTCAATTCCCAACCAGGGCAGAGCCTTTTGGTGGAGTTTGCATCTTCTCCCTGTGTCTTTGCAGATTTGGTTTTCAGATTGGTTTTCCTAACCACCAAAATCATGTACAATTGTCCACACACACAGGGCCAGGACTCCCCTGCAAAAGAGATTTGTAATCTCAGTCGGACTTTCCTGGATTAATAAAAGATCAATTTATATATTTAACAAACAAGCGATGAAGAGTATGAGGCTTATAAGGCTCCATGCACTCTGCTTACAGCACCAGTCACACAATATACCAGCACGTTCTTTACCTTTACACACATGCTTGGGGCTCTTTAAGGATCCGTGGTTATTGTTCACACATGAGGTCACTCTGGAGGCTAAACTACATCACAGCAGGATAACCTGTGGGTTTATACAGTTCACTGAAGGATAGCTCTGTGCCAGGTTTATGGTACTATATGCTTGTGTGGATTCTTGCATTGAGAATTGGAGTTAACTTCAAAAGTTTTGCCGAGGAAGGATATATTGGCACAAAGTGGGCGCCAACGTAGTATGGCATAGTATGCATTCATTCATTTACTGCCGTTAAAATGTCACAAAGGGCCTATCCTGTCTGCGTTGGGGTATACTCCAGGTTAATCTAAGGCCTAATGTTTAGAGACATACGCTTACATACACTGACATAGTTCTAACAACTCTGCTAAAATGCGGCGCCCGGCACAATGCATATAAACCACTGTGGTCACAGAGATATGCCGAATTCTTTCAACATTATGTCATTTATTGAACTGAAATAACCATTGCGAAGTAATATCCAACCTTCTAACTCTGTTGTCTTGTTAAGGTAGGTACTAGGGGCTGAGCTTCAGTTTTAGTCAGATTAAACATGATCTGAATGAGTGCTGATAATGTTTGCCGGCTGTGTAAATGCAAAGTGAAGAGCGTGCTACATTTGCATCCACAGGCCTTTTGTGGGTCCTTCATTCAGTGTCTCATGACAGAAAAAAAGGCCCCAACTTCAGTGTGACCCAAACCACTGTGTCCAATAGGTAGCCTACAAATGTTGTTCTCAGCTGTCTGCCTGATTTCCATGGCCTCTAAATCCGACAACAACTCCACCGACTGTGACCAAACAATCGTGTTAGTTTCCCCCCGCAACTCCTTTCTCTTCTGTGTCTTACAAGTAAAGTAACCGCCCTTGACGGGTACAAATAGCTCCCAAGAGGCTGGAGTAGTCCCTTTACAAACTCATGTTTTACACTTGTTTGTATTGCCAAACATGGGATTCCCAAAACGTCCATTCATTCAGTTTTAGCAATAAAATAAATAATCTAAATGTTAACCAGTGCTATTTGAACACTTGATTATTAAATATATTTTGGAGTTTGATTTTTTTATCTGTTTTTGACCTGTGTAATTTTGAAATTACATTTTTATAAATATATTTTTAATGCACAATGAATTGTTCCAATAAAAAAACAGGAAGTTTGTCTTTCTTTTTTTTTTGTTTGAGATAAAATCAAATCAAAATCTTTAGCTTGTTAATAAGACAAGACATTAACATTAAGAGCAAGGTTAATGCAGCAGTGCAGTTAACATTGCTCAGATAAGAATACTATAAAAAGTTCCCTCGTGGCTCAGCTGGAAGAGCACATACCACATACTTGAGTGACCTGGGTTAGATTCCAGCTCAATGTCATTCCCCTCTTTCCTTCATCCTGAGTCTATCAAATAAAGGCTAAAAACACCCGAAAAAAAAAAAAACATGACACCAAATTGTGTTTTAATTTTGACACAAAGTATATAACTTAAATGTAAATTCTATTTAAATATCAATTAAGTAAAATTTTGACAAGAAATAAGTTTCTTTTGACACAGAGTAGGAGATTTTCAACATTATTCCTGTATTTCTCTGACAGATGTTTCATATCAGGACATAAAAACTAAATCCATTATGTACTTTCAGTCCAGCTTTACAATCACAGTTAAACGGTTTATGCTAATAACAGTGTTTTTACGTTTACGTTTATTTTATGTGAAAAGTTGCGTTCTGTATTGACCAGTGAATGCCCTCGAGCAGAGCCGGCGAGCACAAATACAGCAGCACTGAACAGCCTTTTCTTATTTGTGTTGCCGTTTATGAACAGAGTGGTGTAATTTGGAGAATGTATTATGCATAGTGTTGTGAATTTGTTTTGCTCTTGCCTGGTGGTCTCTTTCGATTGCTCTGGGCTTCTAGTCCTGATATTGAACATTTTTCTTGTGTTGAACCAGTACAATGAGCAATTATCACTTGACTTCACATAAAAACAGACGGGCTGAAAGCATATTTATAAGTCCATCCATTATGGTGAAAATTGTTTTAACTGACTTGGTTTGTTGTGTTTTTCATCCACTTTCTGCCATTTCTAAAGGAATTATCACTCTCCCCAGAGAACTTTAATTAAATCAACATAATTTGGATTTTTCTACATGAAAGTGGTCGTAAAAGCTTTTTTTTACCCTGTTTCTAGTCTTGACGATCCTCTGCCACCAAGTCAGTTGAACCTACCTGGATTTGTCTCTTCTTTCCGACATAAACAAATCCTTACGATCATGAAGCAGAATCACAAAGCAGGTCGTTCAGATAACATCATGTTTCTCCGTGGAACTGTTAGCTGCTTCACGTGAAACAGACGGAGTCGGCACTAAACGACCAATCAACCGGTCAGAGATATGCTTCAATCAAGACTAAAGAAACGTTACACTAAACAAATGCAAAATAAACAGCACTGCACACAAAAGGAACAACATTTACGCACTCAGTAAAAACTAACAACCAGACAGAAGTGTGGAGTCTACTGTCAAAATGATTTCATGGAGGCTATTAGTGGATCTCGATATAATGCAGACAATTAAAACTATTTTGAGCAAATATACCAATTTAGTTGCTATTTTTAATAAGAGCTTTTCATTGCTGGTCAGTCTGTTTTTCAGAATCTTTTCCTGCTCTTTTCCTGCTCTAGTGCAGTTTGGCCATTCAGCTTATGTTTCTGTAGATATCTACTTCAATTAAAAGTGAACAGCTCTCTAAAACTAAAAACTGAGAATATTGTGACCATATTCAGTTTTGGAGTAAAGGACCCAGGTAAACACAACTTCACACATGTATTTGCTTTTGTTTTGTCTTTAAATTATCTATTTAGCTACATATATTAGCATCAAAATACGGCATTGCAGTTATGACAAAACCCTTATCAATGACTTTATTAAAAAGAACTAACTAACAGGCGACAGCTTAGAAGAAAACCTTTCTTTTAATGTTCATAACATAAAATCACGTGACTTCATGTGAGCAGAAAAGCACCTCAGTACTTTGGTCTGTGTTTGTGCCGTTAGACAATTATAGCAATTCAATTAGCAGCAATCACAACAGATATGCTTTTGAGTGGCTGCCTGCAACACTGTTATTATCCCATCTCCACAAATGTTGCAGAAGAAAAACAAAGAGGAAACAATTGAAGTGTGAAAATTACTGTGATGACCAAGCCCAACAGAAAGTGTGTGTGTGTGTGTGTCTGTGTGTATTTGTGTTTGTTTGTGTATGTGTGTGTGTGTTTGTGTATGTGTGTGTTTGTGTATGTGTGTGTGTGTTTGTGTATGTGTGTGTTTGTGTATGTGTGTGTGCTTGTGTGTGTGTGTGTGTGTGTGTGTTTGTGTGTGTGTTTGTTTGTGTGTGTGTGTGTGTGTGTTTGTGTATGTGTGTGTGTGTGTTTGTGTTTTTGTGTGTGTTTGTGTGTGTGTGTTTGTGTGTGTTT